>OW240914.1:236025420-236081079 GCA_933207985.1 Pelobates cultripes | reverse complement strand
GTGTGTGTGTGTGTGTATATATATATATATATATATATATATATATATATGAGTCTTATGTGTGTTTGAAGGACCCAGACTATGTATAGGAGATCTAGTGAGCGTGCGTATATAACGGATTCAGAGTGTATATAGTGATCTAGTGTGTGTATATGATCCAGAGTTGGCTAAAGGATCTAGTGTGTGTCTGGAATGTAATGTGTTTAGGGGTGCAGTGTGTGTGTGAGGGGTGCTGTGTGTGTGAGGGGTGTTGTGTGTATGTGTATATATATATATATATATATATATATATATAGTTTATATAAATATGTTTGGAAGTATTGTGTATGTGTGTGATGCAGTGTATCGGGGGGCTGTGTGTGTATGTGCGGGGTGCAGTATGTGTGTGTGATGGATGCTGTGTGTGAGGTGTGAGCTGTGTGTGTGAGGGTGCTGTATGTGATTGATTTGTGTGAGGGTGCTGTGAGTGTGGGTGCTGTGTATGATGTGTGTGAGAGTGTTGTGTGTGATGTGTGTGAGTGTTGAGTGTGATAGTGCTGTGTATGATGTGTGTGAGTGTTGAGTGTGATAGTGCTGTGTATGATGTGTGTGAGAGTGTTGTGTGTGAGTGCTGAGTGTGATAGTGCTGTGTATGATGTGTGTGAGTGCTGAGTGTGATGTGTGTGAGAGTGCTGAGTGCTGTGTGTGTGAGTGTTGTGTGTGAGAGTGCTGGGTGTGAGAGTGCTGGGTGTGAGAGTGCTGTGTATGATGTGTGTGAAGTGTGTGAGAGTGTTGTGTATAAATGTTGTGTGTTGGGGGTAAATAAATAAAAAATTAAGTGGGGGAAATAAACAATAAAAAAAAAATAAACAAAAAAATAAACAATAAAAAAACTAAGCAAAAAAAAAACAACTAAATCCCCCCCTCCCTTCTTACCTTTAGCCTGGGGGGGGCAGGCCCGTGGTAGCTGGGATGGGGGGGGGCACAGGCACTCGTACACGATCCCTGGCGGTCCAGTGGTGAGTGAACACTCTCGCGAGATCGGGGTGTTGCCCTGGCAACGCTCCCGATCTCGCGAGAGGAACCCGGCGGAGCTGCAAGATAGAGCTCCGCCGGGTCCTCTCCCTCCCTCCCCAGCCACAGGTCTATTTAAATGGGCCGGTGAGGGAGATCTTTGATCTCCCCACCGGCCCTCCATGGAAGACAGCGGGGCCGGCGCTCGCATAGCGCCGGCCCTGCATAGACCGGCAGGGGAGATCCTGGGACCTCCCCTGTCGGCCTCGGCCCATGGCCACCGCGGCCCACCGGGCATTTGCCCGGTGTGCCCGATGGCCAGTCCGGGCCTGGTTGACAGTCTCAGCCAATCCTATGGGGAAGTATTGTAATTTGCTCAGACCACCACTTCTGAGCCAGCAGCTGCAGAATTGAATACAAGTAATATTTTACTATATTTAGGGAGGCAAGAAGGGGCCAGGGTGGTGGTTTTAACATAATAGGGTCAGAAATACATGATTGTGTTCTTGACCCTATAGTGCTCCTTTAAGCAAGAGTATGTGAAGAGTAGTTAAGGTTGCCACCTTTCTTGGAAAAAAATACCAGCCTTAATAATTTGTATAATTAATTAGTTATGCGTGACATCACATGATGTAAATCACAAGGAGTGACATCAGAGAAAATTCTGTAAAATCACCAAACTACTCACAGTTTGATTCTGCTGTACAGATGGATTGCTCCCAGTGTCTCCCTGTCTCCCAGTGTCTCAGTCTCACAAGTCACCCAGTGTCTCAGTGTCCCTATGTATTACAGTGTCAGTGTCCCCATGTCGCCCAGTCCCCTAGTCTCCCAGTGTCTGTGTCCACATTTCTCCCAGTGTCCCAATGTCTCAGTGTGTCCCCATGTCACTAGGATACTGGGGACACTGAGACATTTAGGGAAACTTGGAGAAATGGGGACACTGAGACACTAGGGACACAGACACTGGGAGACATGGGGACACTGAAACATTTGGGGACACTAAGACACTAGGGACACAGACATGGGAACACAGGGAGACTAGGGGACACTGGCTGGGAGACAGACACTTGGGGACACTGGGAGACATGGGGACAGTTGTGGACATAGACATGTGGACACTGGGACATATAGGGACACTGGGAGACATGGGGACACCAGGCACACTGAGACACTAGGAACACACTGGGAGACGTGGAGACACTGAAACATTTGGGGACACTAAGACACTAGGGCCACAGACACTGGGAGATTAGGGGACACTGGGAGACTAGGGGATACTGGGAGACTAGGGGACACTGGCTGGGAGACAGACACTTGGGGAGACATGGGGACAGTTGTGGACATAGACATGGGGACACTGGGACACATGGGGACACTAGGCACACTGAGAGACATGGGACACAGACACTGGGAGACTTGGGGACACTGAGACACTAGGGACACTGGCTGGGGGACATAGTGTCTCCGTGTCCCAATGTCTCCCAATGTCCCTATGTCTCACAGCATCCCCATGTGTCTCAGCATCCCCATGTGTCTCAGCATCCCCATGTGTCTCAGTGTCCCCTAGTGTCTCAGTGTCCCCAGGTCTCCCAGTGTCTGTGTCCCCATGTGTCCTAGTGTCTCAGTGTCCCCTAGTGACAGTGTCCCCATGTGTCCCCTAGTGTCTGTGTCCCCTAGTGTCTGTGTCCCCATATGTCCCCAGGTGTCTCAGTGTCCCCATGTTTTCCAGTATCCCCAAGTGTCTCAGTGTTCCCAGGTCTCCCAGTGTCTGTGTCCTAGTGTCTCAGTGTCCCCTAGTGTATGTGTCATCATGTGTCCCCTAGTGTCTGTGTCCCCTAATGTCTTAGTGTCCCCATGTGTCCCCTAGTGTCTCAGTGTCCCCTAGTGTCTGTGTCCCCATGTGTCCCCTAGTGTCTCAGTGTCCCCTAGTGTCTGTGTCCCCATGTGTCCCCAAGTGTCTCAGTGTCCCCATATGTCCCCTAGTGTCTCAGTGTCCCCATGTGTCCCTGCTGCCTTTCCCCCGATCCCTCACTTACCTGAGCTCTAGAGCTGCTGCCTGGACTCTCTGTGCTGTGTAGCTGCTCCCCCACGGATCAGTGAGTAGTAGAGAGAGGCCTTCCTATCCCTGCCTCTCTCCACACACAGTGACCCCTACTGGCCGGTGCTGATATTGCAGAGTAATTTCCATTTATTCTGAGAAAATTACCTGCATTTGTATTGCTGGTATTACTGCAATACCGGCAGGGCCAGGCAGCCTCAAATACCGTCTGTGCCATTAAAATACCAGTCAAGTGGCAAACCTAAGAGTAGTGTGTAAAAAAAAAAAAAAAACTACAAAAAAATAAATATTTTTTTTTTTTTTTTTAATGGGCCTATTCCATGGGCCTGGAGCTGCAGCTCCATCAGCCCCTATGTTAATCCGGCCCTGACTATAGTGTCCCTTTAATTCAGAGTGACAAGTTGCTGATTTTGCACATTCATTTGATAGCCTACTATCAGGCTATCATATATAGCACTGACACTTATTTTTATGAATCATTTCTAGATAAAGACTTTTAAGGAACTTTATTTGTGTATAGCTGCTAAACCATATTATTATAGTAAGGAATTTTAAGTTATTACGTTTGCGCTGTCCTGTTCCATTTTATTTACTGACAATATCATCACTGTGATATGTTTTACGGCTTTGAAACACTAATATTTGTGTCCAAGTCTCCCGAGTAAAACTGTACCCCTCATGTACAGGTTTTAGGGTGTCATGGAAAGTTACAGGGTTAAATAGTGCTAGCAAATTAAATTCTCTGGACTTTTAGCCTGGGTTGTCAGGCAGGTCCCTCAAATTGCAATCAATAAAATTACTTGTATTTCAGAGCAATCACATGGCCTGCGAGGCCTAATTTGCCAAGGGGGGCTGTCAGGCAATCCCCCCAGACTGGAAGCAACACGATCACCGGCGGGGGAATGACGGCGATAGGGTAAGTGCATAGGACGGCTCAAGGACCGTTTTTTGTCGGACGTACCTAGTACATTCGCAGTTCTTAACGAGTTTAAGAGGACACTACAGGCATCTCATTGAAGTGCTGTCCCCTTAACCCTGCTGCTGAAAACATTGCACTGCAATGTTTTTCTTGCAGGATTAAGACTGCCTCTAGTGGCTGCGTACCAGAGAGCCACTAGAGGCACTTTTTGCTGTTTCACAGAGTTTAACTCTGTTAAACGGTGCTGGTCGGACTCACGCGTTGCATGAGGATGTCCATTGTCTTCCAAATCCCCGTAGGAAAGCATTTATTCAATGCTTTCCTATAAGAAAATCCTAACACTCTTGATAGCTGTGGGTGAACAGAGAAACACTCTAGTGTTCGGAATACAGCTTTATATTCCTAACACTATAGTGTTCCTTTAATTGTTCTAGTCTTCCACTGTCTCAGAGACAGATTGGGAAAGGAATGTAAAAGACTAAATTATAAAATTACTATTTATGCGGGGAGGGAGGGCTGCAAGAAACAAGCTCAACTGCACGCTGACGACAGACATACCTTTTTGCACAGAATTCACATTAGGCAGGAAGAAGCAGAGTTTTAAGATGCAACTAGCCCCCAGCACAAAAATGTAGATTACTCTATATGTGCAGCATATCAAAGAGAATCACTGAACGTACAGACTCATACCACAATGACCACTTGTAAAAGCAGAAGTGGTCATGGTGGTTGGAACAACCCTTTAACTTGTAATGGGAAGAAAATCTGTGGTTCCTTAACAGGGAAATGCAGGAGAGGTGTATCTTCCTGCACTCACTTTCCTGAAACATGATTGATGGTGTCTGCATGAGACGGGGTAATGGAAATAAATGCAACTATATGCTGTTAACAGTTTCACAGTAAGTAAGAAACAACAGTATAACATGAGTTAAGCCAGATGGTTAAAAACCTGCAAACCTTTATCTGTAGAGCTTTACTGTTTTCCCCTAACATTAAACTTGCTTTGACGACAATTCACGGCGCTTGAAATGACAGGAGTTCGAGTTTATCATAACACTATCAAACTACAAACTAAAATCGTAAAAAATCTTTAGCCGATATTAGAGTCTCTTATTTAACGTACAGTATAGCTAGTGGTTAATTAAACCAAGATCGAACTTTCTAAACGCTCTAACTATTACGCTGGTAGACTTATCCCTAATAATTTTATTCCAGGACTTTTTATATCCCAGAACTCCAGCTCTTCCTGTGACTGCACCAACCCCACCTGAAACTGGGGTGTGGCCGAAACCCTTGCTCGATACACAGTTCAGGGCTGTTCCAGGAACTCAGCGAACCCCCCACTAACACTTTCTATATCTAGGGTTTACCGCTCCCTCACACTGACTAAACTCACTTTCTGAACCCGCTGACGTCACACTGATAACCGAGTCAGGGAGAGCGAATAGTTCCCAGTTACGGTCACTTTAGTATTGCCATTAAGGAGTGTTAGGCAGACTAGGCGGCAGGGAGGAGCCCGCAGACAGGAACTGCTCTCCTCATCCTGTTTCCTCCCTCTGATCTCGGGCTGGGATAAATTGGAATTTGTGAGTTTGGACAAAGCGCCTGTCCGTGGCTTGAGGCCGCCCTTTACCCCCCAGTCCTGGTCTTCGTTGTCGAGTTCGACATCGTAGCAGGTGAGTGTAGGTGGGCAACTTTTCCCCAAAGTCTCCCTTCTTTCTTTTAAACTAGTTGAACGTTCCTTTAGGATTCCATGCGCAGTTATACTGTATCAAGCTGGGATCTTGTGTAATATATGGGTTCACTTCATGTAGACTTTTATTTACTTTTCTTACCAGAGTATTTCTACATTATTAAACTTTGTTTAACCCTTTCTGTGCCAGAGATGAACCCCCAGTGTCCTGGACACACCTCGTTCTTGGCACTGAAAGGGTTAAAGCTATGGTTAGATCAGCCACCTATTCGTACTCGGGTGAGTGATCTTGTTGTTTTCCTGTCCAGGAGTTGTTTGTAAAAGTTGGCATTATGGTGGAGGTGAGGGTGTTGTCCACATCCCTGTCTTCCGGCGCCATGTATGATGCTGTGGAACTACAGTTCAGTCCTCAGGCCCGATTCGAAGTAGTGGAGGCGTAGGGAGGGGGGTCTGAATCACATTTTTTCTTTGGGCCAGCCCTCTCCCTTTTTTATTTTTTTTCTCTCTCCCCTCCCAAACCTGGGTTTACTTTTCAGACTTCCCTTTTTTTTAGTTTCGATTAGACCAGTACTGGTTGTACATGGTATGTTGGATTTACACTGATACATATTTAAAACCAAAGTTTATTCTCTATAGCATGCATACTTTTCAGGGTAATTTGATAAGCTGTGAATATTGAGGAGTTATTTACTAAGCTCCGAACTTTGGTAAACCAGTCTGTATTTGTTGCACGTTTAAATCCGAATGGCAATCTTGAGTCTACGTTAGCCGATTTGGAGAATTTCTCTGAATCGGCTATTTTAGCCTTAATTTTATAACTTGGATTTTCATTTGCTTCAACTATAGTTTTAGTGAATAACCCTGCAAGATAGTTTCGAAATTTAGGTCACAATAGTTATACTGAACATATAGCTGACTGGGTGACTTTTGTTTTCCAGTTCGGCTATTTTGAAATCCTTACCATGTGTAAATAACTAGTGAATAATCTTGAGTGTCTGCAAGATATGGGCAGATCACAGGGTAGCTGTAAATTTGCTAATGTGAGCAATTTCTTGTTACTGTCATATTTCATTTTGTTTCAACTAGCTATTGTTCAGAGCCCTGGTATAT
Organism: Pelobates cultripes; assembly: GCA_933207985.1. Lineage (NCBI taxonomy): Eukaryota > Metazoa > Chordata > Amphibia > Anura > Pelobatidae > Pelobates > Pelobates cultripes. Next base: position 236,074,305 of record OW240914.1, on the reverse strand, counting down.
GTTGGCATGTTATAAATAATAGATCGTTGTTCTTGCAGCAGTAGAACTGTTTTTGGATCTTATTTTATTTTTTTTTCTTCCCAGGAATGGTCAGTGTGTAGTCCATGGAGTCTCTCTAAAATTGTTGCCATTCCTTTCTCACCAATTTGCCCTGTGGTGTTATGTTACCATTCCCGAAATTCTATGCTGCTCCTCCACTTTAATTATTCATTGAAAAAGGCTTAGACAAGGTGTCCATCCCTTCAGGTTAACATAGTTTTTGGATGCATTAATAATGCATGCAGGGCTTTCTCTAATTGTTGTTTTTATATGTATCACGAAAAACCTGGTATTCAATGCTGGATTCCTATATCAAACTGGCAACTGGCTTCTGTATCTGCACAATAAAGAATTGTTAATTTTAAACAAAGCCTAGCCAAACCATATATAATATTTTTTTTTTACATTGGAACCATGTTTTGACTATTTTCTATAGACAGACAAGGGATTCTGAGAGCAGATAAAGGCTGTAGTAATATGCTGATGCAGTGTGTGTGTGTGTTGGTTTTTTTTTTTTTTTTTTTCTCTAAGTATGATGGCTACCAAAAATATTATCAGCTTGGTGTAGTAACTTGTGCATTACCTTGTTTGCACAGCTAGTCACATCAGAGTTTAAGCGTTTTGTATTATTTTGGCTTATTTAGGACACTTTCTGCAGAAAAAGTATACTTGGCAGTATTCACATTATCATACTCCTTGGCAATACCGATCTCTGTAATAGGCAAATTTTAATTTTTTTCCTCTTGAAAACATTCGAACCATAAACCTTACAGCCAACTGTAGTTGTTATGGTGCCAGGGTTGAGGTGTCAAATTGTTTTAGCAGTTTGACATTTTACCAGAGTCTGGTTGGCACCTGTGCAGCATAACCTACATCTGTTCTCCTTGCAGGAGAAGCTGGATGTCACTGCTAAGAGCAACGCAGGACCCCAATCTTTGGCTGAGCGCATCATGCTGAGTGCTCTTATCCCGGGACTTGACAAATTTGTTTAGAGTCTAGGAGCCAGCTACCATCTTTCCCCTAAAATTGGACTGGGTCTTTTTATTAATTTTTCCCTCGAAAAATGCACTAAGTCTTATTTTCAGGGGGTGTCTTTTTTTCGGGAAAAAAACGATGGCAAGCAGGTCTACATTGGGGGTGGGGGAGGGGGGGTCACTGTGGGTGTCTTTAAAGGGACACTATAGTCACCTGAACAACTTTAGCTTAATGAAGCAGTTTTGGTGTATAGAACATGCCCCTGCAGCCTCACTGCTCAATCCTCTGCCATTTAGGAGTTAAATCCCTTTGTTTATGAACCCTAGTCACACCTCCCTGCATGTGACATGCACAGCCTTCCATAAACACTTCCTGTAAAGAGAGCCCTATTTAGGCTTTCTTTATTGCAAGTTCTGTTTAATTAAGATTTTCTTATCCCCTGCTATGTTGATAGCTTGCTAGACCCTGCAATAGCCTCCTGTATGTGATTTAAAGTTCAATTTAGAGATTGAGATACAATTATTTAAGGTAAATTACATCTGTTTGAAAGTGAAACCAGTGTTTTTTTTTTTTTTCATGCAGGCTCTGTCAATCATAGCCAGGGGAGGTGTGGCTAGGGCTGCAGCTCCCTTCCAGCTACCTTTCCTGCAGCTCCCTTCCAGCTCCCCAGTGTAATCTCGCGAGTCCCGCGGCCGCAGAGTGTTGCCACAGGTTACCATGGCAACGTGGCACGCAGACAGCGAGATTTGCACTGGGAGCTGGAAGGGAGCTGCAGGAAAGGTAACAGCTTGCTGCCGACCCCCACTGCCCAGTACATGCCAAGTTGAAGACCACCAAAGGACAAAGCTGCACATGTAGCAGTGTCAGAGGGAGAGAGCCATGTTTCTGTTAAGGCTAGTAAATCTACTGAACGAGAGATGAAGAGGTCGTGGACAGCAGTAGATTTTGTAATTTTGCAAACAGAGCGTGGCACCCTGGATTTGTCGAGCCCTGCCTTAGCCAAAGTGCGCTGTCTCGTATCTGCTAACTTTTGTAGGTCTAGAGCTATCCAGCTTCACTAGCTGGAGAATTCCAGATGTGGCACTACAGGATTTGGTTAAGTTGTCAAGCTGTTTCTCCATGGTTTCTTATCTTTCCATGGGACAGTGCAAGGGCTCTCCTTGCACCACAACACTTATAGCAGACTGTAGTCGTCAGTCCTGAGAGTGTTCCTTTTTAAAGGCTGTTAAAGGAACACTTCAAGCACCATAATTGCCACAGCTAACTGTAGTGGTTGTGGTGCCAAAAGTGCTCTGGTGCGCCACCCTATCCTTTGTAAGTAGTCAAACTCTCTTAAATATTGGTTTGACGTCATACCTGGGGTCTGCAGGCACTCGCTGCCTATGTCCACCACAGCTACAAGAGAGTTGTAAGCTCCCTGCCTCAGTTAAGGAGGGCTTAGCTCATTAGCTGAGAGAAAGGAGCTGATGCTGTGAGCTATCCCTACCCTGCTCAGTTTGACTTGGGCAAGCTAATGGGACACCTTGCATAGATGTTTCCAGCTGTCCTCTCCTGTAGTGGAGGCAGAGAGCAGAGCTGGCATACTGGGGAGCAATGACCATAGTATACATCTGCCCCAATACATACATTTGAAAACAAAGAAAAAAGTTAGTTGTGCACTATCCTGTATCCCACATTTAAAGGGACACTCCAGGCACCCAAACAACATTCTCTAAATGAAGTTGTTATGGTGCCAGGAGGCCACTGGACGGACACTTAACTGATATTGTTCAACTGTTGTCAAATAGTTTAACCCCCAACTTGCCTCCAGCGGCTATCTTTGTGTTTGTTTTTTATTTATTATTTTTTTTATTTTTTTTTAAGTCAAATGCTTCTAAAATGAATTCACTGCTTATACAGGGAAGTACCAGAACCACTACAGTAGTTATGGTTCTTTAAATGTGTTTCGCCCCCCCCCCCTCCCCCCCAACTTAGACATTCCAGGTAATCCCTAAATCCTAGACCAGGCATAGGCAACCTTCTGCACTTCTGCACTCCAGGTGTTTTTGGTGCTGAGGCTTTGCCAGCACCATGGGTGTCAGAGCATTATGGGGGATGTAGTCCAAAACATGGGTGTCAGAGCATTATGGGGGATGTAGTCCCTGTCCTAGACTGTTAGGTGTACCTTGAGGAGAGGGTTGTGAAGTACTGCTGAGAAGTGTCAATGTTTACTCATTGCCTAAACAGTGCTGGTTGTCAGACTGACCACCACTCGAAAGACTTCCTTATTGAAGACTTTATGTTTGTGAGGACGCTAAACAAACCCATCAAAGGCAGGCTGCAGCACTTGTCAATTCTCTTTGAAAACCACTGGGTTGGACAAAAATCCTAATGATGACTTCACCAGAGGAGAAGAGATGTGTGTGTGTGTGTGTGTGTGTGTGGTGGTTTTTTTATTTATTTATTTATTTTTTAATTTAAACAAGGAGTCCCAATTGCCTAAATACATTAAGGAAAACGAACATAAAAAATATTTAATGTTCGCGTTTCTTTTATTGATATCTGTGTCCATCTGTACTTTAGTTTCACAAGGGACGTTTTGACAGTGCGTAATGTAAATAAGCTTCACAAGGTTACAAGTTAGTTTCAAATTTTAGGCCACAGTAGCCAATATAGTGAGTTATTTTTGTATAAGAGTTGAAACTCCCTTTCCATTACTAATGTTTCATATTTTTATTGATTATTGCCGTTGTTTTCACATATATGATGGTGAAATATTTTTTTTTTTTTGTTTGTTTTTTTTGTTTCCCCCTCCCCCACCACTCCTGTGTCCTTTATCAGAAAAAATTGGAATGTTTTTGCTTCGGAGTGTAATTCCAAATATGTGCAGATTGTTGAGTGACTAAATCAGGATCTGGTCATATCAAAGTACTTAACATTTTTGGCAGCTCACCCAAAAAAAAGTGCTGGCATCCTTGACCCATGTTTTAACAGGCATTCAAATGTGAATGCAGGTGTTACATTTTTTCCTGATATGATATTGATGCTGGTCACTTAAAACGCATGTACGTAATTTCTCTGTTGGATTCAAACTTAAACTCCTTTTGGTTAACTCACCTGTGCAATAAGGGTTCAGAACGAATGTAATGTTGGGTGTGTGTGGGATTTGTACCTTTTTTGTATGCTATAATTGCAGTAATGACCTTCGTGAAGTGGGGTTTGTCGTGTGTGGGCTCTTTTTCACTCTGCAGTGGTTTAAAAAATAAATAAAATTTAAATGCATATTTAGTATAAACTACAAAAGAGATTAGATCTGTGAACGGTTTCCTGAGGGAATTTTGCAGACACCACGTTGATTAGGGGTATGGTAGTTATGTGATTGCAGGTCAAACCAACCGTGATCTGAGTATGTGGAAGTTTGTGTTGTGTATTACTTAAACTAGTTGATAGCCTAATTATGCCAACATTTGAATAGCTGAATTAATCCACACTGACTGTCTAAAGGGGTGTTAAAAGACTGGTATATTTGAAAAACCCAAACTTTGCATTTTTCTACATGGATGGATATGACTCAATATTGGTGTCAGTGATTTTGAAAGTATTAAATTTACTTTTTTGCAATTGACATGACTATTCACCAAATGATTGGTGGATTGACCAGGGAATTGCAATTGGGCTAAAATATCCCCCCAGCCCCCTGAATTTTATGCCTCATAATAATCCTATAATTTAACCTTTAAAGTTGAGCAGTATTTTATCTTGGCACAGATAAGAACTTTGGTTTAAAAAATAAATAAAAACAATTGCTCTGTAGATTGTGATGGTTGAGGGTAATACAATGATCACCACACACTATGGCAAAATTGGTGACCTAAATGGCTTCACTAAAATAATGGAAACAGCCCCATGAGATGTGCTAAAGTAGTTGAAATCCTTTGCATGTCCAGCAAAACATACTGTCAAAATTCTGAGTTTGAAACGAAAGCACATTATTGCTAATATTTTTATAGTAAAATTATGGACCTACCCAACTTTGCTCCATGGCGGTTTCCCTGGGGGGTGTTTTGTGATCTATTAGACCCTTTAATTTAAGAAAAAATAATAATAGATCACAACAGATTTTTAATTTTTTTGAAACTGCTATGTATGTATGTATGTATGGTTAACCCTAGTTGGACCAGGCACCCAGACCACTTCATTAAGCTGAAGTGGTCTGGGTGCCTACAGTGGTCCTTTAACCACACTATGTGGGGTGGTGGTGAGAATTCTCTGGTTCACGTGGAGGCAATCATCTCTCAGGCAGACCATTGGGTTTGGTTAGTTGGGGGGGGGGGGAGGCGGGGAATTTTGATATTTATTTAAAAAACCATAAACACCAGATTGCATTTCTATGTATACATATGCTTGACAAGCCAGATTTTAAGCATTTTGTGATGATTTAGGTTCCAGTGATGGCAATTAACTTCGTTTCACCATAGTAGATAACATTTTTACTGCTTGCCACAGTGAGGCACTACTTGTAAATGGGGCATGCCTCTCAAACCTAGATTAAAATTCTAAAATAGGTTTTTCACTTAATCATTGTACAATAAAGGTGATCCTTTTAAGGGGATACATAAGGCACTAAAGATTCAAAAATGCTTTGGAGGGGTGGGGGGAGAATTCTTCCCTGATCCTATTTTTCTTCTGTCTATAGAGATGACTTTAAATACAGGAAACGTGAACTTCAAATGGGACCCAAAAAGCTTGGAAATTCGAACATTGGCAGTTGAAAGACTGCTTGAGCCTCTAGTTACTCAGGTAAATAAATTTTCTGATATTTGAATATTGAAGTAAAAACATTCTGTTTGTTTTTTTTTTTTTTTTTATATTTTGTAATAATATACCTCTGTGTCTGCTGTCTGCCTACAAATGTGGTTCAGCTGAATTTCCACAATTCAGTTGGACTGTAATTGCAACCAGTCAGTTATCCATCACTATGAAAAACTAATTGGCACCACTTAAAAAGCTGCATGGGAGAAATGGTTAACTTCAAATTCCCAATTATTAATATCCAGTGGAATTCTGCTTCTTGATAAATACGTTTTTAAGTAGGATTTCCATGTGCAAATCACTGAGTCTTAAAGCAGACACTAGATGGACCTTTAGTAGCTGAGAACTACAAACGTGTTTGAAACTCCTTAATTTTAGCAGAATTTTGTTAATCTCACCTGCATCTGAGGTTCAGTGAATAACACTGATGGCCATAGCACATTCACTGGTATATTCCAAACCGCACCTGCTTATGCACACCAGACAAGTCCTCCCTTACCAATTGGTCATTGCAGGAAAGTCTCCCTCTTTTTGCCTTATATGTGCAGGCAGACTTGATCCATGCAGAGTTCTCTGTGGCAGCTCCGCTTTGGTAATATATAGCAGAGCTGCCACAGTTTTGTAATTCTGCAGATTGTGATGCATGACTATATTTTCCTTATGATGTTGTTGATATCCATGTTTAAAAAAAAAAAATAAAATAAAAATCTCTATCAGTATTTGAGATGTCAAGTTTTGTGACTTTCTTGGTTATCTAATTAGGTAGTCATGTGATTGATCTGAAGTGTTTAAATATACTCTTGGTTTTAAGTTCACTTTAGTGTATTTAAACACTTCAGATCAATGGGAGTCGAAACATTGCAATTTTGGGACTGCATCCCTTTTAATAAAGATTACACTCCCTGCTGGCACCATTTTGCCTGTTTATCCTTCACTTGTATTGATCCAGGCAGGGATGTCAATCATATGCACTTATTTGAATTGTGGGCGCTCCTACAAACAAAGGTTCCTGGCAGCTGCACCTTCCATTATGGCTGGATGAGTATTTCAGCTGTCAGGCGTACTGCACAATGCAAAAAATATGTGCCTATTTGCTAATTCATATAAAGGGACAGTATAGATGGCAAAACCGTCACCCGCTGTTATGGCTCCAGGTGTTTTATTGTACCATCTCACCAAAAGTAGTCAAACCTTTTTCAAATAGTTTTCAGAGGCGTACCCAGAGTCTCTAGTGCCCTTGGCGAGGAGCTGTACTCCCCCCTCTATATCATGGAAAAAGTTAAAATTTGAAAGAATGTGCTCCACTGTGTAAAGGGGAAACTAAAGAAACATTTCTAGCATTATATTTTGTCTCCTAAACCTCCCTGTCCCATTACAAAAATGAATAAAAATACATTTAAGTTTCTTGGGAATGGAGGCCTGCTAGTCACCTAAAGCATTCCACACTAATATGAAACCACTGCAAGGAGAACTCCTACAAACCCTCCCATCTGCTAGTGCGCATGAATTGCAAGCTCCATACATAATGCTTTCCCAGTAATAATTATCCGCCTCAAAATATATACTTTTTTTTTTTTTTTTTTTTTTACCACACACACATTTATACTTGTGTGATGATGGTGATGTGCCAGAGGAATTCTTGTCACCATATTGCAAGCATAGTACAGACTCATCACATCTAATGACCAGCATAACACAGGCACATTACACCTTACTGCAAACACAACAAAGGCAAATCACTTTTATTAATTTTTTTACAAGCATAACACAGGGACATTACACCATATCCGTACCGGACTGGCATAAAAAAACAGCCCTGTTAATAATTTTATACCAGACCCATAGCATTGTCATTATACCAGACCCATATCCTAGCGTTCTATGCTTGTTCACAAAAGTGGGAAAAAACATGCATTTAAAAGCAAGAGTATATTCTATATATAGACAAGAATGTGATATATCTATATATCATTAGTATGTACAGTTATCTCACACACTGCCCTGATGTATACCCCATGCACAGGGCAATATATAGGTCCCAGTATGTAAACAATGTTATATGAATTGCCCTGTGCAAGGGTATATATCAGGGCAGTGGTGGCTCTAGACTTTGTGAGGCCTTGGCGATACTCAAACGTGAGGCCCCACTACAGCCAAAGTGAAAATAAATAGTTCATTGTGTGTATAAGGTCAGGGCCGGCGCTTCCATAAGGCGGCACAGGGGCCGCCTTAAAACACGTAAAAGACTCCTTGGCTCTTTGCCTGTGATTCACATTTTAAAAACATTTCCTGCTCCTGATTTGCTGCCCGGTTCCCAGTTCTGCTCTGATATGTCAGCGGAGATTGATGGGCAGGGCACTTCCTCTCCCCCCCCCCCTCTCCCCCCACTTGCGGGGCTTAAATTTCCCCTACAAGAGATCCTACTTATATGATATAATGGACAGGGCAGGGATTGATGTTGCATTTATTCAGGAGACTCATTGTCCATCCCCGGTCATTCTGTCTCTTCCCCTCTCCCCCGTAGCCCTGTGTCACTCTTTTCCCCTAATCACTGCCCCCTATTACTATGTCACTGTCCCCCTGCCCTCTAGCCATGGGTCACTGTGTCCTAGCCCTGCGTCACTCTTTTACCTAATCTCCTGCCCAATAAACCCTGTGTTACACTGTCCTCATAGCCCTGTGCTAATTTGTCCCCCTAATACCCTGCTCCCCTAGTCCTGTGTGACTCTGTCCCCCTAATACCCAATATATTACAAGATCAACAATATAATAAATAAAAATGTAATTCTTGGTGACCCGTAGGTGGAGTACATGGTATGCACCTGTGTCTGGTGCAGACTATTATAATTACTGTCTCATGGTTTTGGTGCCCAGTTATAGAGTCAATGCACTCACACAGGGATTCCTAGCCTGAACTTTGACTCATAACAAGCACCAGACTAGAAGGAGGGGTCTGCAGTGCACTAGTCATAAGTACAGGATGTGTTTTACCACCGGGCCACCAGGGAATTTAGCTCCCTCCATACAAAAAAAGTAAACAGGAGTAGAGGTAAAACATCTTTTTATTATATGAATTAAACACCCACTACACACAGCCAACACATGTACATGAAACATATCACACACACAGACCAAACACAGCCACCACACATTACATCACATTATTATGACGTTTATTATAGTGGAGCTCTGTGATAGTGTTATATAAAATGCACATTCATTTTTAAAGGTGTGGAGCTCTGTAATAATCTACTGTGCACAACACCGATTTGTGATACACTCAAAAAAGACATTTGTTTTCTTTGTTTGCTGTGGATCTCTGGGATTAACTCATACGCAACACACAATACTGTGAATTGTAATGCCCAGGATCAAGATAAATGAGGAAAACCCAGTCCAAAGCAATACAACTAACAGTATAGTGTTGCATGATTGAGAATCAAAAAGCACCAAAGCAATAATCTTTGTGTTTTGTAAGTGGTGCCTTTGTATATATACATCAAGGGAGTGATGGGGTGGCAAAATGCATCCCTGCCTGTGTACCTAAAAATTCTTGCACCGGCCCTGTATAAGGTGCTGTAGTTATATTGAAGGATGGCCTTGCAGCATTGGATACAGAGAGCTAGTCTCTGAATTAATTGTTCAGAGGCTTGCCGTGTCTCTCTTCTCTCTCTCCTCCCCCCCCCCTTTTTTGTTCTTACTGTAAATAAACAAACCTTAATTTGCCTTGGACTAAATCCCCTTTTTTCTGGTCTATATGCATGATCTTGTGTCCTATGTGTAGCCCTGTTTAGGAATAGGTTTCCAGACAATGGTTTGTACTGGTCTTGAATATACTTGTATAATGCTATCATATCCCCTCTGAGGTGTTGTTTATTGTAAACTAAAGAGATTTAAATTTGTTTACCTTACTTTATAACTATAATGCTCCATTTCTTTTATTGATTTTATAGCCGCCTCTGCACTTGCCTATTTCAAGATCTTTTACAAATCTGTTTTTTTTTTTCAGAGAAACGCAGTGTTTACATTTCAGCGTGGTGGTGTTAACACTATGAGGTCAGGAATGTATGTTTGTGTTACTGACCCTATAGTGTTCCTTTTTAACGTATGTGTATATATCTGGAATCCTTGCCTAGGAACAGTAAATTATTTTGTGTGCATGATTGTTTTGCATTGTTTGTAATGGTGCTTCTCCACTATTTGCAACATTTAGGTAACAACTTTGGTGAATACAAGTAATAAAGGACCGTCCAATAAGAAGAAAGGTCGGTCAAAGAAAGCTCATGTTCTGGCCTCTTCAGTTGAACAAGCCACACTGAATTTCCTGGAGAAAGGAGATAAAATTGCAAAGGAAAGCCAGTTTCTCAAAGAGGAATTGGTTGCAGCTGTTGATGATGTTCGTAAACAAGGTATTTGGCGTGGTGTTGTGAGTGGGGTGGTTCCCCCCTCACCCCTCAGTACAAAACTTAGGAATGCTATAATTCCTTTAACCTCTTAAGGACATGTGACATGTCATGATTCCCTTTTATTCCAGAAGTTTGGTCCTTAAGGGATTAACCTTTGCATACAGAACTTTTTTCTAAATATTGCACATTTCCTTTTGAATCTTATTGACTTTATTCTGTTTTGGGGGCAAGTCTGTATGTGTGTATATAATGCTGAAACATGCAATGTGAGCATTCACAGACCCATGTATTTTTGGACACTGGTTGGAAAAGGCACTCTTCTGTTTTTAAATCGAAGTGTGTGTTTTTTTTTTTATTTTTATTTTTTTTCTATTTTTTATTTTTTTTTATCCTTCATGACTGAAGCAGATTTTCAGACTCTTTCCCCCGAGCAACCTATCACCCTGCATGTGGCCTGTAATTGACTGCTGTTCTCTAACCAGCTTTTAGTTGAGTGTATCTGTCGGTTACCATCCAGCAGTAGCTACAGTGATCTAAAACATTAACTTTAAGTCCACATTTGGTACAAATAAAGTGTTTTGTGTTCTACAGGAGAGTCGATGAAGAGTGCTTCTGGAGAGTTTGCTGATGATCCCTGCTCATCAGTGAAACGTGGAAATATGGTTCGAGCTGCACGTGCCCTGCTATCTGCAGTCACAAGATTGCTTATTTTGGCTGACATGGCAGATGTGTATAAACTACTTGTACAGCTGAAAGTGGTAATTTCTTTTATTTTTCTCTTGGCAATCCTGTACAAGTCTGGATGGTCAAATGATTAATGAATGTGATTTGGGTATTTTAAGGATTTATTCAGTGTGTTTTCCAATGTTTGCTTAAATGCAGAAAGATTGATATATAATAAGGTTTTCAGAACTTTCCAAAGGGAAAAAATAGTTAAAGGGACACTACAGTCACTAGAACAATTACAGTTTAATGTAGTTGTTCTGGGGAGTATAATCATTACCTGCAGGTATTTCTATGTAAACACTGCCTTTTCAGGAAAAAAAGGCAGTGTTTTAATTTGCCCCATAAGGACACCTCCAGTGGCCACTTATCAGGTGGCTTCCTGTGGCAGTGTACAGCAATGCCTTCAGCATCTCCACCCTCTGCATGGAGACATGGAACTTTCCTCCTAGTGATGCATTGGGGGGTGTGGTTAAAACGATGTGGTCAGAAATACATGTTTGTTCCTGACCCTATAGTGTTCCTTTTAAGGGAAAAAGTTAAATTTACAGTTGCATTTTCTCATATGCATTTTTTTTTTTTTTTTTTTTTAAATCTAATTGTTTAAAACTTTAAAAGACAAAACAGAAGTGACAATTTGACAGTTATCATTTTGAAAGTATAGCACTGTCTAAATGCTTTATTACAAGAAGCTTAAACTGTATATCTTGGATTTTATAAAATTTAAAGCTGTGGTGTGTGGGTTTTTTTGTGCGTGCATTTAAGACTCTTCATGCTGGAACACATTCAGTTGTTCACAAATAAAAAATAAAAAAATAAGAAATTGTAGGTTCTCCTTTTTGTGGCTTCTTGTAACTTTTATGAGCTTATGATATGTTGACCAATACACAGCACTTTGGCTAGGAATGTTTACTGGCCCTACCACTGAGAATGCCACATAATATTATGCAGAACTGGTTAAGTCCTCAGACAGAGGGTTTTTTTTTTTTTTTTTTTTATAGGTGGAAGAAGGAATTGCCAAACTAAGAAACGCTGGCACTGAGCAAGACTTGGGTATACAGTACAAGGCATTAAAGGCAGAAGTGGACAAATTAAATGTAATGACTGCAAAACGACAACAGGTAAGATTATTTGTTCATGTCCATATTTTGTTTCATGGACTAACTTTAATAATTCTCTATTTAAGATTTCTTAATGCTTCATGTTTACATAAAAACAATCCTTAAGTGCGTAATCATCTTTCCACTGTCATGAAGGCATACGAATTATAAGTTATAAGTGGCCTAAAGCGAAGTGCCTTCGTGTGGCATTCTCTCTTGTTTCGGTGCTCTCCCTGCCGATATTGTACATTTATCTCTGACAAACCGCTAAATTGCATGGGGTTTTAATATATCCATCTTCTCCACAGACTGTAACTTTATTTTTTTTATTTTTTTTGTACACTCAACTGAAGAAAGAATAATGAAGGGTTTAGTTATAATATATTATCATACATTGCATAAGTCCGCCACAACTCAAATGTACCCCACTTTTAGCAGGTCCGACTCGAGCCACCTAATGCCGAGGATGACACATTCTCACGTGGGTGCTCTAAATGTGTAAGACTCTCTTATTCTGGCGTAGCTCTGATCTCTTAAAAGTAGGGATCGACCAATTATTGGTCTGGGAGACATTATCGGCAGTTATTCTGCATTTTCAGCAATATCGATATCTCCCAATAAATATACCGATATTTCCAATAATGCAGACCAGGGCTGCCATCAGGGTCCTTGGGGGACCGTGGCGGTCCTGGGGGGGCCCAACACAGACTTACTTGCCTTCACAGCAACTCCCCTGTCTACCTCTCGTGAGTCCCGCGGCCGTCAGCGCTGACCCGTGGCAACGCTCCACGTGGCACACAGGCCGCGAGAGTTAGACAGGGGAGCTGAAGGGAGCTGCTGGGAAGACACACACTCACCTGCTCACCTCACACACACCTCATCCACTAACCAAATATTCACCGCATCACTACACACACACAAATTGTATTGAAAACATAAATTCTGACTGGCAGGTGTATTTTGTGCATTTACCTTTTTAATAAATAATTTGCAAAGGAATAAAAAAAAATGTTAAGTAAACAGTAGATTTGTGTAGAAATAGTTTATTTTTTCAAAATGGTAAATGTACAGGTTATCGGCTGGAAAGTTCACAGATTATCAGGATCTGATTTAAAAAAAAAAAAAAAACAAAACAAAAAAAATCGATCGATCCCTACTTAAAAGCTGTAGGCCACCATTCCTCCCAACCTCCCAGTGCTTGTTAGCAAGGTGTTTTACTGATATCGCCTATTTAATGGTAGATTTTTTATTTTTTTTGTATATAACTCTTAATTCATTTACTTTTTTTTTTTTTTTTTTTAGGGTCTCGTACGTTTTCTGTGTTTTTTTTTTTTTTTTATTTGTTTTTTAAATTGCAAAACTAAAAATAAGTCTAAATCCACACCAAACCAGGACATTGTTTGTGTGCCAACATTAACACATTTGCTGTCCAGCAATTAAATGTGTGGGTTTTTTTTTTTTTAGGAACTGAAAGATGTGGGACACAGGGATCAGATGGCTGCTGCCCGTGGCATTTTGCAAAAGAACATTCCAATACTGTACACTGCTTCACAGGCGTGCCTGCAGCATCCTGATGTTGCTGCTTACAAGGCCAATAGAGATTTGATTTACAAACAGCTTCAACAGGCTGTCAATGGAATCTCAAATGCAGCTCAAGCCACCGCATCTGAGGAAGTTGGGCAGCAACAAGGAGGTGGAGAGCTAGCCATTGCATTGAACAATTTTGATGTTAGTAATTTTTTAAAATTTCTTCTTTTTTATTTTTTATATTTCTTTATTTTTATTGTGCAGTTGTTTACAGAGCATTTAAATGACGCCACAATAGTGTAGACCTTAATCAGTACAGCATAAGCAATGGCACGGAAAACCGTGCTCCTTTTTATAGTAAAACGATTCTGAGACTGTTGAACATAACGTGTATTAGGGATTGTATACAGGTGGGTAGGTCGGGTATATCTAGCATCATATGTTCGAGCTCTAGGCATTTTCGTAGCACTTGACATCGAGATCGTATTACTTTGTAGACATAGTGCCTAAGGCTACGGTCATCCCTGTTGCTATTTGTAAGTGGGGCTTCCGCCCTGTTAAGGGCAGCGCAGGGTATGCAATGAACGAGGTGTAATGGGATGCTAACATATGGACAGGTAAACATGTAACCAGACTCCTGCATGGGGTACCAGTGGAGCTTTGGTAGGCATTGATATGGGGTGGATGTTAGTATTTTAATCTTTCGGTGGGTTGGTAATATATGCAGTTTATCCATAATACTATGAATACACAGGGCAACTAACTTTGCACACTCTGGGTAATTGAACTGGCGTAGAAAACTTGAAAGGAATATGGATGAAGAGGACAAGTCTAGATCTCACACACGTTTGCCCAAATTGTCACATTTTGCCCTTGAACTAAAACTGTGGGAATTCTTTGTCCAGAGACAACCCCTTTACTACCAAGCACCTTTAAGTATTTGAAAGGAAAAATAAAACTCGTACCTAGCACATAATCTAAAACAGCAATTTTCTGTATAAATTGTTTCTCATGTAAATTTACACAATTCCTTCATGTAATGCGTTGTTTGTTTTTTTTTTTTTAAACAGAAACAAATTATTGTGGATCCTCTTGGCTTTAGTGAAGAAAGATTTAGACCTTCGCTGGAGGAACGTCTAGAGAGCATAATTAGCGGTGCTGCCCTAATGGCGGATTCATCTTGCACTCGTGATGACCGTCGGGAACGCATAGTTGCTGAATGTAATTCGGTTCGACAAGCTTTGCAGGATCTTCTTTCTGAGTATATGGGAAATGTAAGACTTCTATTTTGCACTCTCAGAACCTAGGCTAATGTTGTCTTAAGTCTGATAAACTAGGTAACTACGAAACATAAAGATTTTTTTATAGCAACTTATTAGTCCAACTCAAGCAGCACAACTGGCTTTCATGATAATGAAATACAAGCCTCAATTAATTGGCTGCCTGTTTAAAAATTCTAAAGCTAGCCTGGTAGACTGTGTTTTGTCTATGGGTATTGTGTACACACTGCATTTTAAGTAACTTTTGTAGGAAAGATTAAGTAGTGTGTGTACTCCAACCCCCTAAGGTAATCATATGCAGAATATAACTGTTAAAATGTGGAATTTTAACTGGTGGTCTGATGCCTGCCAACCCTCAACATCTTCATGTTGATGATAATCTGTTGCTGCGTAAACCTACTTGAAGAATACTGTGAGCGAACCCATACTTGCCAACCTCTTTGGTTCTTAGCATAGTTACTGGTAAGACCCACCCATATTATTAACAAAGTGTTCAAATAGTGTGAGATATATAAATATATATTCTATTTACGTACCCGGTATAACATTTGTGAACAAATATTTGGTTTAACTGACATTTACAATGTGTTTGTTTGCAGACTGGCCGCAAAGAAAGAAGCGACACCCTAAATTCTGCAATTGAGAAAATGACGAAGAAAACCAGGGACTTGCGCAGACAGGTATTTAAAATGTTGTGCCCTGTTCCAGGAACTGAATTTGTGTAATCTCCATACAATAAGGTTCTAAATGTATTGTGATAGTCTTATAAATGTATACCAATTTCCGAACAGGGAAATATACAGCAACCACAAATATTGAGGGCATCTGGGGACTCTGACACTGTAATCATTAGTGTGCTGTAGTGGTTATGTTGCACAGACTGCTACTTTAATATCCTGTGGTGTATTCCAATTTTGCCATGCTTCCCTTAGGGCCACGGTAGTAATGGCATCCGCCAAATGGTTTCTGTTGCCATGTTGTCTGACACACAAGCTTGGTTGGTATACATGTTTTCCTTCAGGTTCAAGTATACACCTGGGCACTGAATAACAACCAGCAGCCCACTGGAGGGGATCCTCTCCCACGATTCATCACCATTTCATGCAGCCTAGTGGTTAACACTGATAAAAGTAACTCTATCTGATCCTCTGCTAACCCTCAGAGGTAATTTGGTGGATGGACAGTTTTTAAAGTAGTTACACAAACAAGAGCTCAGCAACTGTATATCTCTGTCCCCTTTCTTTAACTGAGGATACCAGGCTCACTTCATGCTTGAGTCCTCCTAATGAGCAAATTCACTTGCACATGTCCAAAATATTTTGTGCACTGTGAGCTTACATTACGTTACATTAGTAATAATCTCTGAGCACTCTGAACAAAACCATTTTAGCTAGGATTGATTGCGTCATGTGTTCTGGAACATGAATTGCTATTGACCATTTGTGGACATGGAGTTGACAGCCATCCAGTGCCAGTTTGACTGCACTGCAAAGGTCAAGTGATTTGGCTGTCCAGGGGTATTTGTTTCGATTTGTAATGCTTTGAGTGTCTTTGTTTTGAATACGTCTCTCTCTCTCTCTCACCTCTCCATATAGTTTTTAATGATCCAAACTTTTACTTGTAGCTCCGTAAAGCTGTTATGGACCATGTCTCTGATTCTTTTCTGGAAACAAATGTACCTCTGCTTGTTCTAATTGAAGCTGCAAAGAATGGGAATGAGAAGGAAGTAAAGGAATATGCACAAGTATTTCGTGAACATGCCAATAAGTTGATTGAGGTAAAACGCTGCTGCTACTCTTAGTATGACCTGAAGGGGAGTGTGGAGAACTATTTTGAAATTGTTTGTACATTCCAGAAAGTGTTGTCTTTGCTAGACTACATGTAATTGGGACTAGTTTTCTGACCGTTCACTTGTCTACTTTGTGTACTCTATAACCTCTCCTGTTCCCCTCTTTCTCCCAAGTTACTGGATTACGTCTGTCTGCAGTTTAACGTAGGCAAGTTAGTTATAGACTTCTAAATTTCCAAGTTCTGAAAATTGACACCACACTGCTGTGCATTTGAAACATCAAAACAAACTAGTGTGAAATCCAACCATCAGATCGTGGGTTCCAAATAATATTTTATTGTAGTAGGAATAAAGCAGAGACATTTATGAAGCCATTAATTGTGTTGCCAATCATTCTATGCTCCAGGGCACAATAAACAAACAAATGCTGACATGGCTTATCTCCTGATTTGTAATTACATGTGTGAAGATTTCATGTTATACATTGATGTTTATTACACCAAAACACAAACTCATTTAAGATGAAATTTGTTATGCAGAGTGTATTTATAGTATTCATTTTATATTAAAGCATTTTTATTTATTTTTTTCATATGCCATAGGAAAATGTACATGTCTCCTAATTATTTTCATAAGGAGGCAGCTGTTGCTTTATTAATCCAGGAAAAGTAACCCATAATGGTTATTCAATGTCTGTTGAATTACCTATGTGGTGTCTATTTGCTAGAAGAAAAAGGAACACTTGGCTTGCTTTCTGAAAGTGTCCTCCATGCAGACATAATTCTCCTAAAAATAAAATGTGAGATGCTAAATTTACTGATCTTTGTCTGTGGGTTAGTCCTTAACTTATATAATTTTCACCAATCAGACAAAATATTTTCTATCCCTACAATATAACAAGTTGGCATGAAATTTGCCTGACTGAAATGTTCTTTTCTTATAGGTGGCTAATTTGGCATGCTCAATATCCAATAATGAAGAAGGTGTCAAACTTGTTCGCATGTCGGCTAATCAACTTGAAGCTCTCTGTCCTCAGGTTTGTAATGGTTAGACGCCTTCACTTAGACTTGTAAAATGTATTTCCAAAAATCTGAAGAAGAAAAGTATTGTTTTAAACTAACAACGCTTTAGCAGTGCCACTTGAACATATGCCAGTTTCTCAATGTGAAACCATATATAACTTTTGGCCTTTGAGTTGCAAAAAAATCTACTTTGTGAGCATTCTGTAACCGTAATAATTTTGGTAGTTTATTTGTGAAGCCACACTTGGACTTGTATTACTGGACTCTCCATCAATATTTAATCAAGAAAGATCAAGAGATTTAAAACTAATCACTTGTAGAGTGCCAATGTGACTTGTCTTCACTGTATACAATATTCTTTGCGTGGCATGCTTCCATGTTCGCAAAGTATATTGAAATGAACAGCAAGCCCCAGCTACTTCCGGGTTTTGGCCGTGAAATGCATGACCTCATCGGACGGCACGCGCGATGACGTCTCATCGCTCTGACAAAACCGGAAGAACATCTGCAAGAGATTATTGGACTTTTTGGGACATTTGGGGAGGTATAAAGGACTGGGGAGGGAAGGGGGAAGTATTACTATTTAGCTTAGCAGATTATCCCGTATTTTGTGTATATAGTTCGTGGAGGACAGGAGGAAGTTTTCAGGGTACCTTTGGAAGCTTCACCATGCACAGGGAAATTTTGTCTGCTAACATCTTATTTGCACTAATTGCACTTATAGTTTGTGTAAAAACATTTTGTTTTACCTGCACCACTGTAGTTTTAACCCTGTGGTCTACATTAGTTTTGTAGAAATTGTTTTTTATATTGCAGGGTTAAGCACACCTCTGGTGGCTCACATATTGAATTTCTTCAAATGAGAAGCATTTGACTGGATGTGCTTGCCACCTAGATTGTACCCAAAGTTGCTCTGCGGAGCATTGGTTTGGACATTCATTGTGGAAGCAATTCCTCCACGATAATGTCATGGAAGGTGGAGTGGGCATCACTGGGGGAGTTTTGGCGCTGAAAAAAGTAAAAACACTTAAGGTTAAGAACTTGTTAGATTTGTAGGATATTGCTATAAACTATTTAATTGTTGGTACTGTTCATTAAAATTGTGACCATTCTGAGACTTGTCCTATCCTTCTGCTTTATTAAGGTAATCAATGCAGCATTGGCATTAGCAGCAAAACCAAATAGCAAGCTGGCACAAGAGACTATGGATCTTTTCAAAGAACAATGGGAAAAGCAAGTTCGTGTTCTGACTGATGCTGTTGACGACATTACTTCAATTGATGACTTCTTGGCAGTCTCAGGTACCTTGTGTTTAACCTTTAGCATCCCTCCCCCATTGTGAGAGGATTTCTTGAACTCAAAATATAAATATATAAAAAAAATTTTTTTTTTTTTTGTTCCAAACCGGGCATTAGCCTTGGAAACATAAGGACCACTGCATGGGCTGGAAGAGGCCAGGAGTATGGAGGCTCTGCAGAGGTGTAGTGTGATTGGGACACTGATACCTGCATCCCCTTACTTCCAGATAATACAGCACCCTATGCCACCCCCAACAAACAAAACAAAATATGGCCGAGCATTTTTCCCGAAAGGGTCGGGAGTAGTGTGTGTGTGTGTGTTAAAAAAAAAAAAAAAAGTGGAGCCACCACCTGGCTAAACTAGTTAAAATCTCCCCACTTCTGTACATTTAGGGTTTCAAAGCATCTTTAACTCTTGAAGCAGAAGTTTCACTTCTCCCTTTAAAATTTTTTTTTTTTTTTAACCTAAATTATTTTGACCTAAATAAAAGTTGTCACTACAGATTCCTTGGACTTATAAATACTTAAGTAAACCATAGTGGCTATGGTGCTTACAGTGTTTGGTTTAATTTGATGGTTTTTCACTTCCAAATCTAATTGAAGTGTCTTTCTTTTCAGAGAATCATATTTTGGAAGATGTCAATAAATGTGTTATAGCTCTTCAAGAGAAAGATATAGATGGCTTGGATCGAACAGCTGGTGCAATTCGTGGACGTGCCGCAAGAGTCATACATGTTGTCACTTCAGAAATGGATAACTATGAACCTGGAATATATACTGAAAAGGTTCTGGAGGCCACCAAGCTGTTATCAAACACTGGTATGAGAGAATTGTATCTACAATCACTCACACCATTTACAGGACACTGTTGTGCAAGCACCATACTAAACTTGTATTTACATTTTGTGTTCTTTGCACAATGATTGATGTGGAAGTAGGGTGAAAACATGCACTTTATTAATGGTACTCTTATTGGTTTTGTCCCCCTTCACCCCCCAATTTCCCTTCTGAATAGAAGTGGCATGGTTCCGTTTTGGTGTTTTATAACTCTTGTTTTGCCATCCATGTGTACACCTGGAGGTCTGCTTTCACATCCAATCTTTAGATCTATTTGAAGATTCTAGAGAATAGAAGTTTTGCACGTATCTTAACAGACTAAAAACAAATGTCAAGCACCTTCTGGTCTCAAGGAGGATACCTATATCTCTATAAAAAAAAAAAAAAAAAAAAAGTATAACTATCTAATGCACTTTTAACATGAGTAATCTGATTGTATTACTTGTAGTTATGCCACGTTTCACGGAACAAGTTGAAGCTGCAGTGGAAGCCCTCAGCGGAGAGTCTAATCTGCCAGTGGATGAAAATGAATTTATTGATGCATCAAGATTAGTATATGATGGAATTCGTGACATTCGGAAAGCTGTACTGATGATCAGAGTAAGTTTGCCTTTGGTAGTAAAATTATTTGTGTGTGTGTAACTAATCATACACTTGGTAAAGAATGCTGTTGCAGTCTGTTTAATGGAGGGGGAAGAAAACACTCATGGTTTGGAAACTGTAAAATGCAAGATGCAGTGAATAACATTGGTTACATCGTTACAATGACACCTTTTAAGGGGTGGGATATAAAGCATAAATTGAAGTTCAATTTCATGTGTTGGGTGAAAAGATCTGAGTGACTGACAAGTGCCAAATGGTGAAGGCTAGATTACTGGGTCAGAGTAGCTCCAAAACAGCAAGTCTTGTGGGGTGTACCCAGTATGCAGTGTTTAGTACCTACCAAAATGGTGCAAGTAAGGACAACCGGTGTCATGGCCATGTTACTTTGACTTTACCACCTACCTAGAGTTTGTTGCAGACCACGTACATCCATTCATGGCAATGCTGTTCCCTAGTGGCAGTGGCCTTTTTCAGCAGGATAATGCACACTGCAAAAACTGTTCAAGAATGGGTTGCAGAACATGAAGAGTTTAACGCGTTGCCTTGGCCTCCATTTTCCCCAGATCTCAATCCGAGCCTTTGTGGGATGTGCTAAAAAAGTAGAACGTGATGGCGGATAACAGCTATTCGGCCCATCTAGACTGCCCAATTTTCTAAATGCTTTAATTTGTCTCTTATATCTAGGATAGCCTTATGCCTATCCCATGTGCATGCTTACACTCTGTAAATGCGATCTATGGAGGCCCCACCTCACAACTTGAAGGAATTAAAGGATCTGCTTCTAGGATCTTGGTGCCAGATACTTTAGGATACGTTAAGGGGTATTTCCTCGACGCAACAGAGCTCTTTGGGCACCATTAGTGAGACCTATACAGTAATAGGCAGGTGGTTTTAATGTTGTCTGATCAGTGTACTGTTACACAAATAGAACTGGAAAGACCGTCATGGTGATAACACAAGCTTCGGGTGTTGACAAACACCCGTAGTTTAAGGCTACTAATTTTATTAAAATGTTACCTTCTGTATCTTATGGATTACCAAGATGTGTAGTTTTTCCTCAAAGACCTTTTGTCGTATTTACCCCAAGTAATACGCATCAGCAAGGTGTCAAATTTGCAGTTTCAACTCCTCCCACAAATAATCTAATAGGAAGCTGTGAAACTAGCACTCAGATGCAATAAAAGCCTAAAAGCGTTTCTGTTTGCTGTAATACTTGGATCAGTCATTTAGAAAAAATGTGTAATTGGAAAATTTGAGTCTTAAATCTTACCCTGGTTTGAATGTCTGCAACAGTCACTTGTGTTGATATACTTGAATGCAGTCTTCAATATTGTTACCAGTTTTAGCCAGTAATGTTTGTTATGCATATCTGTCTTGGTTATCAAAACAAAAAATGAAGGAAGTCTTAACAATTTGTTAGAACAGACATACTTTTTTGGAGTCTTACTTTTGTCAAGTTCAGAGTATGTATGGGTTTTCATGTATCGGCAATTTGCTGGGTATCTGATCCCATCCTCCCAGGTATTGGAACATTATACAATTTTTAGCTTGATTTTAAAACCTTTTGTATCAAATGACAAGTGGCACTATGAGATTTACTTTGCTTTACAAACCTATTTTATCCTCCTGTTAAGAAGCCTCTTGCAATGTATGCATTGTTTGTTGTAATCTGATCTTAAAGGTTACCTCATGACAAAACCACTTAATCCTAAATGATAGAGAATCCAGTTTAATTTTTTTCCTATCTTTTTTTCTTTTCTAGACCCCTGATGAGTTGGATGATTCAGACTTTGAGCCAGATGACTTTGATGCCAGGAGCAGAACCAGTGTACAGACTGCAGATGATCAGCTTATTGCTGGACAAAGTGCACGGGTAAACTTTTAGCTCTTCTACTGAAACCTTAAAGTCAAAACTACAATATTGTTCCCCTCCTAATACATTTTGATATATACAAACAAACCCTATACAGATGTTGGTGTAGTCAAAGAACTACGTTATTGTTCCCCTCATAATAAATTTTGATATATACAAACTATACAGTTGTTGGTGTTGGCGTACTATGGCATTTTACAATTTAGAGGTAATCTTATATTTGTCTTTATTCCAGGCAATCATGGCTCAGCTTCCTCAAGAACAAAAGGCTAAAATTGCCGAGCAAGTTGCTAGCTTCCAAGAAGAAAAGAGTAAACTGGATGCTGAAGTGTCAAAATGGGATGATAGTGGAAATGATATTATTGTGCTGGCCAAGCAGATGTGTATGATCATGATGGAGATGACTGATTTCACAAGGTGAGGCTTGACAACCAATCTGACATAACTAGAGAAACCAGAATAAAGCCAGAAAAACTTTGAAAATTATATAATGTTCATAAACTTAATATAAACTTGGTCAGATTGTATTGTTAGACACGCCTCTCAGCTAGGAGAGTTTCTTCAGCACCCGCATCTTTTCCACCCATCTCAATTTCAGACCAACTGCCGAACTCCTTAAGGACTGCGGTTGTAATAGGTACGTCTGACAAAACCGGTCCTTTTGCCACAGAGGTACGTCTGCGGCAAATATATTACTCAATCGTTGCTGTTTCCCCACCGGCGAACGTTGTTGCTTCCGGTCTGGGGGCACTGGCTGACAGTCCAGCCAGTCTCCCCTCAGCAAACATGGCCGCAATAGGCGTCCATAGTGCTGCCTGCAGGACAGGCAATCTCCCTGCTTCTGTTAAAAAAAAAAAAATAAATACATACTTTAATTTATTATTTAAATTTTGTATGTCAAGAAGGGAGCACTCTGGAGTCTTTGTAATAAATTCAGTGTCAAACTGTTGCTTTATTTTTCAAAAACAGTGATACAACGTAGAACATATAAGTCGACGATTCAGTCTAGACTTTTTTTCAAGAGAAGTGAAAAATGTCTGCATAGACTGAAACGTCGACTTATGTTGTATCACTGTTTTTGCGAAATAAAGCAACAGTTTGACACTGAATTTATTACAATTACTCGAGTGCTCTCTATTTGGATGAGAGCGAGACTTTTCTGAACACAAATATTAGTGTTTCAATACAGTAAAACCATCACAGCAATGATTTTGTCAGTGAAAGCAACGTTTACATAAATGGCACTTTCACTGATATTGTGATATGTTTTACGGTTTTGAAACACTAATATTTGTGTTCAGCGAAGTCCCTTGAGCATAACCGTACCCCCATGTACAGGTTTTATGGTGTTTTTGAAGGTTACAGGGTCAAATATAAGGCTTGTGTTTTTTTTGGTTTTTTTTTTTCACATTGAAATTTTACCAGATTTTTTCTTCAATCCTTTTTTATAGTAAATTTATGATCTGACAATGGTATCTTTATAAAGACCATTAAATGGCAAGGAAAAAATGTATAATGTATGGGTACCGTAAATGAGAGACAAAAATTACAGGTAAACACAAACACAGCAGAAATGTAAAAACAGCCCTGGTCCTTAACGGTAAGAAAATTAAACTGTCTGGTCACGAAGGGGTTAAAAGACTTGTCTCAAAGTGATGCATGTCCCTTTTAATGGAACAATATAAAGCTTTTTCTGCTGTGGTTTTTGTATTCACTATAAAAATTTGCTCTACAGAGCTAGTCACATGGCGATACTATATCTATGAATGTTGTATTTTCAGTTGTAACTTGAAAGTCATGCTGTTACCTTATTTTTTATTTTTTTTTTGTCTCTCCTGGCCAGATTTTACACATTTCATGTGTATAATGGAACCAGGTTCACTAATTAACTCCGCAAATGTCACACTTGCATTTAAATACACGTATGCATATTACATTTAGTAACTGTTAAAGAGGAAAAAGTGTCCACACCTGTTTAACAAAGTAGGTTAAAATGTATTGCAAACGGAGGGTCTTCAGACTGCAGGAAGAGAGGATAACTCGAAAAGCTAAGGTGGTGGTAAGAAATAGATTTTAAAAAAGTGTTACCTGTCCGACACAGCCAAGTTTCAATTCTGACCTGCCTTACAAGCATGAGGAGAGTCCAAGATTGCCGCCACGCACCCACATCTCTTGAGACAAGCAGGTCCAGAACTGGAGAGAAGTCTAAGGAAAAACTTGAAAAGCTATTCCGAGAATTTTGGAACCGTATAGAATGCCGATCGAATGTACCTACCTTGCATGCCCCGCCGCAGACTCCAGAAGCCGCTCTGGCTCATTGTCCCACCACTGAGCCGGGAGCCCACGTGGAGCCGATTCCACAGCACAGTTCTCACTCCCGAGGGGAAACCCAAAGGCTGAAACCTCGGAGGGCTCACAATCCTTCCGATGGGAAAGGAGAGATCCCTGGACCTCCGGCATTGATTCCTAATGAGTCCTAGGCTAGAAGTAACGAGTATACCTGGCATGGGGGACTGTTCCTGCCCTTTTATGCTACAAGCCAGCCCATCTTGAGTGGTGGAGGTGAGGGAAGAGAGCTGGTTTCAA
Source organism: Pelobates cultripes (assembly GCA_933207985.1). Classification (NCBI taxonomy): domain Eukaryota; kingdom Metazoa; phylum Chordata; class Amphibia; order Anura; family Pelobatidae; genus Pelobates; species Pelobates cultripes. Next base: position 236,049,456 of record OW240914.1, on the reverse strand, counting down.
ACTGCCCTATCTAAGCAGGACTTTCAGTGGCATAGGCTGACTGACCTAGACAGATTCTTCACCAATCCAGGAGGATAATCTTCTGTATTATAGAAATGCATGTTTTATATGTTCGCTTCTCTTGTTAGTACCCAGAGGCTTATAACCTTTTTAGATTTCAATAGCTGAATTAACTTATTACGAACAAATTGTGTGTTTACCCTGAATGCCATGCTATATATTATAGTATCTGTCAATGCTGTTGTGGCAACACGAGTCTCTGTTCTTACTCACACTGCAAAAATAAAGAATAAAAAAAAAAACTATTAAACAGCTGTCAAGTCTGACAGTGAGTCGAAAGCCAGTATTGGTAAACTGAAGAGACGTTGCAGTACGCAATTTTATGTCCTCTTAAGTCACTGCGAACTAAAAAATGTCCCATTATCCCTGCAATTTACACGTTTGTGTAGGAGAGCGCATTAAGGGTACCCCAACCAAAGAAGGGCTTTTAATAAACTTAACTTTGCTACCAAAGGTAAGCATCATTAGTAGACCAAAGTTTAACTAATTCTGTATGTGCAGTATTACTGAAATCCTGCACGTACAGACTCCAAACACCCTGACCACTTCAAAGCAATTGAAGTATATATGAAGCAATAGCCTAATTGTAGGTTAAATGGCAACACTGATACCAGGACTTTCTGATTTTATTTTTTTTTTTTTTAAATCTATTTTGCTGTTTCTCTATAAACATCAGCAGGGATAGATATAGAAATAAATTATTTTATTTTTTCCTGACTTGTGGTTTGGGGGGATTTGTACATCTGCACAGTTGCAATACAACTGAATTAAACACTTGCCAGCATGTAACCAGACCAAGCAAAGTTGCGGTGTTAATTTTTTATTGGTGGATTTGGTTTAATAGAGTAATGGACTTTCATTTCTTCTACAGAGGAAAAGGACCCCTTAAAAATACATCAGATGTAATTAGTGCTGCCAAGAAAATAGCAGAAGCTGGATCACGAATGGATAAGTTGGGCCGTACCATTGCTGACCATGTAAGTAACATATGTTTTTAGGACTTTAGAGAATTTTTTTCGTACCATTGGGTACTTAATAATAGACCCAAACAAAATAATTCTAGCCAATTTGGAGATTTATGTTTCCATTAATTACAACTCTTGGCAAACCATTCTCATATTGGGGTTTTTAAACCCTATTTTCTTGATCTTGTTTATTGTTTGAAAATGGTTTGTATTAAAAGAACACTAGCATTATGAATACAAAAGTCTATTCCTAATGCTATAGTGTGCTGCAAACTATTTAGGTATCTTCTTGTCAGAAGATTAAAAAAATAATAAACTAAGGCAATTAAATGCTTCTCTAAGTGGAGGCTAGGAGCAGCATATGAATGAGAAGTTTCACTTGGTTCTCAATGGAAAGGGCCTCTAGTGGCTGTCAGGAATACTGCCATTAGGGTTGTGTTTAAAGGGAACCTCTCATGCCCAACAGTACTTCTCTGTGCTTGTTAAATTCTATCTGTACATTGTGCTAGCAAATGCATAGTTTGGAATAAATGCCTATTTAAAATTATTATTTATAATTTTTTTTTTTTTTTTTTTTCTTATCTGAATCTGTTCCTAGACAGACACTTAATGTCACGGAATTGAGAGGCATGGAGAGCCGAGGGAAGGTCCCTCTGCTCTTCACCCATAGCAACCATAGTGCATGCTCCTTGGTTGTTATGGTAATTCCCTAGCTCGCGCTGGATAGGGAATATGAACCAAGTAAAGTCACATCACTCTATTACTAGATGCTGGCAACAAAGCCAGCTTGTCTGCCTAATGGAAGTTTTTTTCCTTTCTTGGGGATGTGTCCCCAAGCAGGGCAAATAAACAAAGAGCACAAGAGGAACACAGTTGGACAGGAGGTGGGTGTTACAGAAGTGTCACCTCTTTAATTGGATCTTGGCAGTGGAGTGAAGGGCCAAGTACAGCATGACAGTTTCCCTTTTAAGCATTACCGGAACTACTAAACAGCCATATATTTTAGACTGCAAGGCTAATCTATCTAATTATAAAATGAAAAAAAAAAAAAAAAAAAAAATATATATATATATATATATATATATATATATATATATATATATATATATATATATATATATATACACATACATACATACATACACACCGTCTAGATAGATAACTATAAAGTATAAATAAATTGGGGAAAATACAATCTAGACCAGTGACATTGCAAATGTGAAAGTGAGATGAAAAATAACGTGAAAGTGAGATGAAAATTTTAAAGAGATGCAGGAGAAATCCTAAAAGGGGAAGATTTCAGTTTTTAAACTGAAATTAAAATAGAACATTTATTAATAAAAACGCCTTTAAAGATTATTGTCTCAACACCCTGAATTTAAACTTGGTCACTAGAGGGCACTCTAATACTTGGCTAATTTAAGTCAACATAAAAATGTTCCTTTTAAGGTGGCTTTCTGAAGTTCTAGTATCAGGAACACAAACCTGTCTTGCTGACAGTGGTAAAATAGACATTTAGGTGACAGGCCCTTTAAATATTGTTTAAAATCACTATAAAAAAAATAACCTTTCTCCCCATCGCTGTGCCGTGAAAAGGTGGTATTTACATTAAAAAGACTGCAGAGACAGGCTAGACCCTAAAGTAAGCTGTTGTGGTGACTAGAGTGTCCCCTTTAAGTCAGACTTGTAACAAAGCGTGACTAATGCTTAACTAGCTGTATTTATTTGTGTGTGTGTATAATATTCTGTAACTTAAAACAAAACTATTTTATATTAAAGGGACACTCCAGGCACCCAGACCACTTCTGCTCATTGGAGTGGTCTGGGTGCTAGCTCCCACCACGCTTAACCCTGCAACTGTAATTATTGCAGTTTTTTTATAAACTGCAATAATTACATTGCAAGGTTAACTCCACCTCTAGTGGATGTCTACTAGACAGCCACTAGAGGGCACTACCGCGTTGATGGCAAAGATTTTCTTTGCTAGAGTGTCGCTGGACGTCCTCACGCTGTGTGAGGACCTCCAGCATCTGTTACCCATCAATGCTTTCCTATGGAGAGACCTAATGCGCGTGTGCGGCATTGCCGCGCATGCGCATTAGGTTTCCTCGGCGGGTGGGATCTGTCTCGCCCACCGGCTGACACGATTACTGGGAGGAGCGACGCCGACACGAAACCACCACCGAGGGATATCTGCGGGGTCTCAGGTAAGTGACCTGAAGGGGTTTTCACCCCTTCAGCTACCTAGGATGGGAGGTGGGAGGGAGAGGGTATCTGCGGATTGTTTTCCTGGTACTGGAGTTTCCCTTTAACCCATCTGGGTTGGGACACCATTTATGTGCTCCATACTGAACTTTGTTTCAGTATTTGGATAAAAGGGAGTACCAGAAAAGCTGCTTTGACCTAGTACTCAGCGGAAAGACTTGTGGTGAAAAAGAAACCATTAAAGATGACGCAAGACAAGCACTCTAGGTTAGAGGTGAGAGTGAACTGGGCACCTAAGTGCCCTTATGAAGGCCTGAAGGAATCATTTGAGCTTTGTAAATGTATTCCACATTGGACAAAGAGACAGGTGTACCAGAAGTAAAATGCTAACTCAGCGCCCTGAAAACAATCTAAAGGGATGTGCCACTTTGCTAGCATCTTAGAAGTATAGGCTAGTGTACAGGAGGTTATGTGCATGTGTGTAAAACCATAGAAACATGGAATGAGAAGGAAACTATAAAGGATCTGTAGCAATGGCATTTAAAAACCTTTTTAATTTAATTTTTATCCTTGTTTTTAGTGTCCTGATTCTTCCTGCAAGCAAGATCTTGTAGTATATTTGGAACGCATTGCCTTGTATTGCCATCAATTAAATATATGTAGCAAAGTTAAGGCTGAAGTTCAGAATCTTGGAGGAGAACTTGTGGTATCAGGAGTAAGTACTCTTTCTTTATAACGTTAATACTGCAATTAATTTTATGGTCCCCAACACAGCTTGAGTGGCTTTGAGGTTTCGCCTCATTCATGTTGTGCTTTTCTCTCTAACCAGGCACATGAAAATAACTTTAACTCCTTCCTGACCGGTGATGTACCAGGTACGTCCGCCAAAAAAGGTTGTTGACCACCGCGGACGTACCTGGTATGTCATTTAGTAAATTGGCACTTACCTGATCGCTGGCTTTTTTTTTTTTTTTTTTTTTTTTCCAGCGAACTCAATCCTGGGGTCTGCCTGGGAGCTCAGGCAGACCCCCACTGCCCGATCGTGCCCTCCTGCGCCATGTGATCGTGGTGTTCTCGCGATCACATGGCCGGAATAGCCGGCTTGTGCAATACCTGCCTGAACTCTCAGGTAGACCCCCTAGTGTCTGGGGGAAAAAAGTTTAAAAGTTAACTAAAAGTTTACAAAGTACATAAAAAGTACTTGGAGAAATGTATCTCTCGAAGTACTTTAACATGCACATAAACACACCATTATTAAGTGTTTTAATATAATTTATATATTAAATAAATTGAAAAAATAAACATTACATAAACATAAAATTATATACCAGTTTCAATTTGTTCTAACTGTATTTTGATTGTAATATACATATATATTTAAATCAAAATCCATTTAGAATGATGTTCTAAATAAATATCCCCTTGATGACTGCGGACATCCTAGGTACGTCAGACAAAAAAAGTCTAAGTACAGCGGACGTACCTAGAATGTCTGCAGAAAATGGGAGCCCTGGACTGGCTATCCGCGGCAATCACCGTTTGGGGGGGGGGAGGAGGAGGAGGAGGAGAAGAGAGTCCCCCTGCAGTAGCTCTGGCACTCCAGGGCCATGTGATCATAAAGAAAAGAGGGATGGAACAGCACTATACAAAGGAGGAGGCGGCTGCACACCTGAGAGGAAGGGTAACCCTCAAAACCGTTCAAAGCACTGGAAAAACAGAAAACAACAAGTACAGGGTGCGCCAAGAACAAAGTGAATAAATAGAAAAAAAAAAAAAGGGAAACCGGTAAATTCAAGTCTCTAATTCACAGGTATATTCTTCAGAAATTCTCAAGATGTCTTGGGTCAAATCCTTATCTGCATATAGGAAGAAAAAAAAAAACACAGAGGGGACCAATGGTGCAGTAACTTAAAGGAGTATGGCCACAAACATCACTGAGGATAAGAAATGCCAACTCTCATTTATGGGAGCTATAACCAGGTGTTTTAATCTAAATAAGAGTGGTTTTTTTTTTTTCTGACTACCTGCTATTTTGGTTAGTCTCTTTAATTTTAAATACTTTTTTATATTTATCCTTTTTTTTTTTTTTTTTAATTAATTTATTTATTATTTTTTTTACCTGGCATATCCTAACATCTGAAGCTTTTATACCATCCAAGGAGTCCGTGGTGTGGATTGTTCCACCCAGGCGCCTTACACAGAGCGTAATAACACTTTTTTAATATAGAGAGCATTATGGGCCTTCTCTTGTGTTTTTTATTTATTTTTTTTTTATTTCATATGACCTACACTGAAAAGATAGTCAGAAGAATATCCTACATGTGGGGAGTTTAAATACCACTGTATGCTGTTTTAACTAGAGCTGGTTATAGCGTCCATAAATGGGACTTGGCATTTCTTAACCTCAATGTTGTCTGTGGCCATACTCCTTTAAGTTACTGCACCATTGGCCCTGTGTGGTGTGTGTGTGTGTGTTTTGTTGTTTTTTCATTCATATATGCTGATGAGGATTTGACCTAAGACGTCTTGAGAATTTCTGAAGTATATACCTGTGAATTAGACTTTAATTTGTCTGTTCCCATGTGATCACTCCTATCCACACACTAAGGAGTACCACCAGGTGGGCCTGTTTTAGCAGGGGCCCGGTCAGGCACTGTGGCCCTTTAACAGCACGACCAGGCCCCATGCTTTTCGTCAGCCGGCTGGGTGGAAGTGACAGCCGCAAGTCACTTCCTCCCACAGAGAGAGAAGCTGCGCGGGAGGGAGGAGCAGGCAGTGAGGACGGGGGCTCCTCACTCCTATCAGCCTCATGCACCACACTGGACCCCAGGGAAGCCACGCTCCAGAAAAAGGTAGGAAACTGGGGTGTGGGTTTAACAAATGTAAACTGTACGTGTGTGTCTCAGTATGTCTGTATATCTGACACACACACATTGACAGGCATACTGACACCCACAGATGTATACACTGACAGATATACTGACACACCATATAAATACATTAACTGTCAGTATGTCTGACCATATATGTGTATCTGTGCGTCTGAGCATCTGCATGTGTCAGGTTGTGTATCGGTTTGTTTCTATATCTGCATGTGTGTATGTACTTCAGTGTGTGTCAGTGTATTTTTTTTTTCTTTGTTAATTTATCTCAGCATTCAACACTAACACTACATACAAACACACTCCTGCAGCGGAACGTCAAAACTACATACAAACAAACGTCTGTGTTAAACACCAAAAGTATATATACACTCACCACTACATTCAAAAACCAACACTACACATAAATGCATGCTTGATTCAAACTCCAACACCACATGCAAACACACCTCATTCACACAAACATAATCCATACAAAAACATTCCATTCCATTCAAACCCCCAAACACAGCTCAGTACTACATCGAACCATGCAAGCATGGGAAACTGGTAGAGCCCCAGTTGTCAAAGCATTATTGGAGTTGCACGACAGATGGGATCTACCTTTTGGCCAAGTTTGAGATTGGTGGGCTCAAATATTCCTTGCACCAGGGCTCTTTCTACTTTATTTCCGCCACTGCATTGGGGTGGAGGGTGTGATTGCATGCCAGGGAGTGGTGAGGGGAGCAGAGACCAGGGGCCCAAAGCAAATGCTTGCCCAGGGTCCAATCGATATTAAAGATGGCCCTGCATATATATATTATTTCATTAGAAGCGTACTTTGAGATATATACATATATTCTAAAATGCTTTTAATTATATTGTATGTGTTAATCTGTACATACACATGTATTTTGTGTGTGTGTGTGTTTGATTTTATGAATAATTTGAGGAACCTGCCTGACAACACAGGCAGACAGTCCAGATAATTTAATTGGTAAGCCCTATATTTAACCCCGTAACTTTCCAAAACTCCATAAAAACCTTTACATGGGGGGGTATTGTTATACTCTGGAGACGTCACTGAACACAAAAACTAGTGTTTTAAAAAGTAAAACTTATCATGACAATGATATCACCAGTAAAAGTGCAGTTTTTGTGTAAAAAAAAATAATAATAATAAATAAATAAAAATTAAATGTAAAAAAACAACGCTAACTACAAGTTAAGTGGCTACTACAAAAGACTGGACATACCCCCTTTTGAATACCCTGGGTTGTCTACTTTTACAAATGGTATGCCATGATGGGGTTAACGTTAATTCCTGGGCTGCTATACTGTCTCAAAGGCAACATAGGCCCAGCAAACCAATCTGGCAAATTTCAATGTGCAAACATGGAAAAGGTGAAACTTGTAAGTTTGCAAAAACCCATAAAACCTGTACATTGAGGGCACTGTTGTAGTCATTAGATGTTGCTCAACACATATTGGGGTGTTCTTTGTCAGTAATCCATAACAGGAACTGAGAATCCATGCCTAAAGTACACAGTGTATGAAAAATAACAGAAAATGACTACCCAAAAGGTTGACAAAGACTGGTGGTAGAATTAGTGCATGGAAAGTGTTAAAATACCACCATTTGAAATACCCTAGGGTGTCTACTTTTCAAAAAATATGGTTTGATGGAGGTAAATTACACTGTCCAGCTTCAAAAATGTCCCAAATAGGACATGGGTGCATGATGAACAGCAGTAAAAATTCCAAGTTGGAAAACTGGAATGCGCACTCTGCAAATATGGTCTTTTAGCCCTCAGAGAACCCAACACACCTATACATGGGTGGTATCACTGGACTCTGGAGATGCTGCTAAACACATATTGGTGTGTTCTTTAGCAGTAATCATTAATATTCTCAGTACATGTATTCTTAAATTGCTATGTGTGTCAAAAAAAAATCACCAATTATTGTATTTTAAATTTGGCATAAAATGGTTGCATGAAGAGTCAAAATACCCCAGGTTTAATATATATATATATATATATATATATATATATATATATATATATATATATATATATATATATATATATATATATATATATATTTTTTTTTTTTTTCTTCTCTCCACATAGCTAAGGTGACCAGCACTCACGGATTCATTAACAGGTTAAAACATCCAAAATTTATTGAAAATTTAAAAAAAAATTGACAGCTCAACGTTTCAGTCCTCCTCTGGGACTTTCATCAGGAACAGAGGAGGACTGTTTTAACCTGTTAATGAATCCGTGAGTGCTGGTCACCTTTGCTATGTGGATATCTGGCTTTTCCCTAGGACTACAAGCACCTGGTATGTAACTGTTAAGCCTGAGTGCAAGGATCTTGTGTGTATATATGTATGTGTGTGTGTGTGTATATATGTATGTGTGTGTGTGTATATATATATATAATTACACACGCATATGTGAAGGGTTATTTAAGGATTTCTGAGGGATATCAGTGTTACAAAGTAACCTTTTTGTTAATTTTGGGGAACAAAATGGTTTGGAAACTGTAAAGTGCTACTTGTACCTTTTTGCCCTGTAACTTTCCAAAAAAAGCTTATAACATGTTAATATTGGGTATTTCTAAACTCAGGATAAAACTTAAACTATTTAGCACGGGTGTTTTTGCGGTTGTAGATGCGCAACAGATTTTGGGGGTCAAAGTTAGAAAAGGGGGGGGGGGTGGGGTTTTTTAAAAAATTTTTTTTTTTTTTTTTTTTTTTAGTAATTTATAATGATGAAAATAATGGTATCTTTAGCCCCTTAAGGACACAACTTCTGGAATAAAAGGGAATCCTGACGGAATATTTGGGAAAAACTGTCTGGTCACTAAGGGGGTTATAGGTGATACCTGTAGCATGGCTTAGTAAGAAACAATACTTGCAAAACCATTTTTCCCTTTGTTTGGAGCAGTATAAGGAGATTGTTTGGTAGACATATGATTGATTAGTTTTCTACTAATGTATAAAGCTGGTATTTTCATTCCATTTGCTATAAATACCCAGGCCTTGAGTTTAACCGCAGTATTGGGTGCAAAGGAGGACCTAATCAAACCATGAGCTTTTGGTAATACAACTTGCCACTGATCTGATGTAACCATGGCCATGTAGGATGTGTATATTCTACGTTTGCTCCATTGGTTTCATCTGCATCAGTATAGATTGGCATTACGTCATTGTTAGAAACAAGAAATTGCTTTTCATTGTTGAACAGCCTTTTGTTTTATAGATGTTTGTAAGCTAAATACATGGCTAAATTGTAACTGAAATAAAAAATTTTCTTAATATTGTAGGTTGATAGTGCTATGTCCCTCATTCAAGCTGCTAAAAATCTGATGAATGCTGTAGTGCAAACCGTTAAAGCTTCATATGTAGCTTCTACGAAATACCAGAAGTCACAAGGAATGGCATCTTTGAATCTTCCAGCAGTTTCATGGAAAATGAAGGCTCCAGAGAAGAAGCCTCTTGTCAAAAGAGAGAAGCAGGATGAAACCCAAACAAAAATTAAACGGGCATCTCAGAAGAAACATGTTAATCCTGTTCAGGCCCTCAGTGAATTTAAGGCAATGGAAAGCATATAAATCTATTTTTAACTCTATGTATTGATGCTTCCAATGTTGCTTTTGTTTTTTTTTCTTCTAAAGTTTTAAGACTCACTAATTTTTGCAAAAATGTAAATTAAAATTTCCACAATATAAAAGAGAACATTTCTATTGAATTTTCTTGCAGAACTAATAAGCAAACTTTTGGAATAGTTTTTATAGCAATCTTACAGTTTTATGTGCGTGTGTTAATCTATAAATCTATTAATTTTACTCAAGATGGGTGTGTTTCTATTGTTTTGCAAATTGCTATGGTATGAGGTTATTACTGCCACACATGGTTTTGAATTTTTTTTTTTTTTTTTCTTAAGGATATACATATTGAGCTTTACAATGCATTTCAAATATCTTTCAAGATTATGTAGCTGCTGTGTATTTTTGGTTAATAAAGTCCTTTTATAGTTAACTTTGATTTGTTTTCTTTCTCCCTGCTGTACATATAACTTTGTTTTAAAAGTTGACACTAAAACGTTTGAATGCTTTTGTATGTTTTTTGACAGGGTTGATGTTCCAGGAGGGATAAGACAAATGGCAAATGATTTAGGTAAACTAGAAAAATGGTCAGAATTGTGGCAACTGACATTTAATGTGGATAAGTGCAAGATAATGCAATTTGGACGTAAAAACCCAAGGGCAGAGTACAGAATATTTGATAGTCCTAACCTCAACCTATGAGGAACATATGAGGAAAGGGATTTAGGGGTGATTATTTCTGATGACTTAAAGGTAGGCAGGAAATGCTAGCAGAATGCTTGGTTGTATAGGGAGAGGTATTAGCAGTAGAAAGAGGGAGGTGCTCATGCCATTGTACAGAACACTGGTGAGACTTCACTTGGAGTATTGTACGCAGTACTGGAGACCGTATCTTCAGAAGGATATTGATACCTTAGAGAGGGTTCAAAGAAGGGCTACTAAACTGGTTCATGGATTGTGGGATAAAACTTACCTGGAAAGGTTTAAAGGATCTTAACATGTTTACCACTTAGTTTGTCAGATTAGAGTTTTAATTGAGTGGTTTTGTTCTGTAAAGGGGCAGACTAGCCAAATGATGACCTGAACAGGCAAAATTATTACTTGAAAGTGCTTTTAAGTAATATCCAGAAGTATATATTTAAACTTTTTTTTTTTTTGTGCAAGGTCTACAGCCGATGCTGGAGAGACAGAAATATAGATATAGTATCCCACTGATATCAGCTCAGCTATATGGGTGTTCAGTACATACCTGCTGTAAGCCAGGTCCCAAGTGTACTACATCGGGGTTACAAAAACAGATCAGTGGACAGTCCAGTCCCCCGCACCACTTGGCAGTTTAGCGGGCAGTCAGTTGCAAGTGCCTGGGTCAATATTTAAGTTATTTTTAAATAAACAGATTTGTATTTTCTGGCATGATTTTTAGGGATTCTTAACTTTTCTGGTCTCGCCAGGCACACAGTGTCACCAGCACTAAGAGGGCTTTTCTCTGTCTCCATCTCTCCCTGATGTCAGCAAACATAAGCTCTGCAAAATTAATCCCACGGACCCAAAATCTATATGTGTACAGAACTGGATTTCTCCTTAGGCAGAGTAGGCACCTGTTTACAGGTGCCTGACTACTAAGGAGTGCCAGTTTTTAGCACTTATAATGTGCCTTTTTGAGCTTAAAGTGACTTAGTCACAAGAACCACTACAGCTTAATGTAGTGGTTCTAGTGTCTAGCATGCCCTTGCAGGCTTTTTAATGCCTTAAAGATGGCGGGCGTACTATGCCGTCCTGGCCCCCTGGACTTACCTGGACCGGCGATCCCGGTGGGGGGACTGCCAGAGAGCCCAGCAGTCCACCTGCAGCAGCTCCGGGCCCTCCAGGGCCATGGGATCGCCATGATCACATGGCCGCAATAGAAGTCTATGGAGTTGCCTGCAGGAGGACTGTCAGGCAGTCCCCCTGACACCTAAAATGTAAAAATAAAATTAATGAAATAAGTCTCTCTCTCTCTCTCTCTCTCTCTCTCTCTCTCTCTCTCTCTCTCTCTCTCTCTCTCTCTCTCTCTCTCTCTCTCTCTCTCTCTCTCTCTCTCTCTCTCTCTCTCTCTCTCTCTCTCTCTCTCTCTCTCTCTCTCTATATCTATCTATATCTATCTATATCTATATCTATATCTATATATATATTTGCAATCGGTTAATGGGTGCCACACGACGACCTGTGTGTGGTCGTCCATTCGGTAGGTTGTTCGTTTCACGAACCGTGTTGAAACTCACTGTTCGTGAAACTACAGTATGAATGCTGGGGTTTTCATGCTGCCAGAATACAAATGCCCTAATTTGCTTGGAATGTAAATACAGTTATATATATAATATAAAGCATTTTACAATATAGTATGCATATAAGTGTACTTTTGAGATATATACATATGTATGTAGCGGAGAGTTCTTAATCCAGCTCTATTAACTGTAAGTAAGAACTCTTCTATTTTTACATATTTGGATTACTCTTCACGCCACCGACACCTGGATATCGCAAAAAGTAGAACTTTGGAAACTACAATATAGATCCTATTGGACTCAATACTATTATATATTGTGCACATTAGCGCAGACCCATCCCCCCCATTTTCCTGCTTTTATCATTGATTTCCAGGGACATTAGAGGGAGTCCTTGTTTGGGACTGCTGCCTTCCTGATTAGCGCTGACTCCACCCCTTGTTCTGCAAAGCAGGTTAAATCCAGGTAGCGTAGTTATAATCCCTTCCTCCCAAGAAATAGACGACACACAGCTTGGAGGTCAACTGAGGTTTTATTCACAGGGCACTGTATTTATGGGATTCCCCATGCAAGGGGTTTCCCTACTGACATTCCAGGGAGGGTACAGTAGGGGACTACATGGGGGACTGAACACATACATTTCTCCCACCATGCACTGCTGTACGAGAGGGATACTCCCTCTAGAATATACAGCTAAGTGGATTATCCCTCCGTGCAGCAGAACTTTACATTTTACATTAAAATACATAACTTCCATAATATTCCCTTTATTTAAACGAATGGACGTTCGGTAGATTGCTGGGGTCTGAGCGCACAGTTTGTGAGAATACCGCTCAGATCCCAGCCTTACTAACCGAACGCCGCACGAAACACACATTATTTTCAAATCACCTTTAACGTACCAATCGGTATTATGGGAACAAACTACCGAACACCCGGGGCTCCTGGAGGTCCAGCGGTGTTCACGACGTCGAGTAGCCAATTTTAGTTTCAGGCGCTCAACGACCAAACACCGCTGGGCTAACAAAGGAACCGAGATGGCAGACCGCCGCGTGGTCGGTAGCTGAACGACGGCCACCTAGGGAAGCCTTTAACTACAAATTGCAACAATGTTGCAATCGGTTAATGGGTGCCACACGACGACCTGTGTTTGGTCGTCCATTCGGTAGGTTGTTCGTTTCACGAACCGTGTTGAAACTCACTGTTCGTGAAACTACAGTATGAATGCTGGGGTTTTCATGCCGCCAGCATACAAATGCCCTAATTTGCTAGGAATGTAAATACAGTCATATACTTGGTTCTCACAGCTTTAGAAGGAATATAAACAGATTCATATAGTGATAGTCTTAAGTGGCTAGTTTTGCCACAATGTACAGTATATTAATTTTACATTTGATTTTATGAATTATAATTGTCAGTAAAAGTGCAGGTTTTGTGTAAAACAAAAAAATGAAAAACACTAATATAAACGCTAACTTTGGCAAGTGTTTGTGGCTACTACAAAAGACTGGACATACCCCATTTTGAATACCCTTGGTTGTCTACCTTTTCAAATGATATGTCATGGTGGGGTTAATTTTCATTTCTGGGCTGCCATACCATCTCAAAGGCAACATAGGCCCAGCAAATCAATCTGGCAAATTTCAATGTGCAAACATGGAAAAGGGGAAAGCCCTACATTTGACCCCTGTAAATTTGCAAAAACCTATACATTGGGGGTACTGTTGTACTCGTGAAACATTTCTGAATACAAATGTGTATTTTAGTTCTGTAAAATCCAACAGGATTATGACATTCATAAAATGCCATGTAGAACTTGAAAAAAAACTTAATTTTTCATACTTTTTTATATTTCATATTAAATTGTTTCATATATAAATATTTGATATAAAATGAAAGGCCTGTTTCTCTTGAACAAAATTTTATATATAGAATATATAATGTGTGTGTGTGTGTGTAGAAAGGCCATTAGGCCTGAATTTGTGGGAGGAGTAAGTCCCCTACTTAAACTCCCAGCCCCTACTCACCTCTGACGTTCAAGTGTTCCTGAACAACTTCCGGTTTGTGTGACTTCCGGTCCAGGCGTCCTATCTGTCAGCTGCAGTCTCCGACAGAATCCTCCGTCCTATCTGCGGTCCGGTCCATACTTACGGTAATTCCGGTCCCCTACACGCCGCTCTGTGGTCTTACCAGCGGAACGCACATGGCGGTAATCTTACCGGGGACCACCCACGGTCCCCACACTACGGCATCTAGGCGGTCGGTTTTGTACATCTTGCCGGGGGGGTCCTACACCCCCCTCAGACTCATAGGTTCGCGGTACGTTACTACCTTCGGTCAAAAACGTTACTCTTGTAAATAGGGGCGCGTAAATCCGCATTGGGTTAGCCTCTGCAGTTCTAGCACAGACTATGCTACAATACTGTGTATATATAAAGGATGCCATAATTCACTATAGTGTGCACGGCCTATTGCTACTGGTTGTAAACTTTCATGCATGCTTTCCTTATTGGTTCTCTTGTGTCAGTTTCACATGCCAAGTTTAGTGGTCTGTTATCGCCACCTAGTGGCCTTTTATGGTATTTGCTGGTTCATTATGTATTATATGTAGCTTGCCTGCACTAAACTCTAGCAGCAGCTGCAATCTTACTTACTTGGAGGTTTTACCATGAAATTACTAATTACACAATTTATACCATTCCTTTATGTGCAAATTAATCTTAGCTCTGTTAAAAAAATTTCTTTGATCTCCACAGATCGCCCATTTTGTCATATATTACTGCTAAATTGCAAAACCCTGGTTCTTGTCCTTTAATCCAGGTATAGTATATTTTACTTCAGTTTCTGTTTTGTCAAAGCCTCAGGCAGCCTTCACTTTACATTTGTCACTCTATATCGAATCACTCGTTCAGAACCCCAGGAACTCACGCTGCGCTCATACGTCACGCTCACTCAGATCTACATCTGTCTCAAACCCTTAGGTTTCTTCTACGATATCACCAACCGCTTTGCCTCTTCTAAATTGCAAAACCCTGGTTCTTGTCCTTTAATCCAGGTATAGTATTTCTTTTACTTAAGTTTCTGTTTTGTCAAAGCCTCAGGCAGCCTTCACTTTACATTTGTCACTCTATATCGAATCACTCGTTCAGAACCCCAGGAACTCACGCTGCGCTCATACGTCACGCTCACTCAGATCTACATCTGTCTCAAACCCTTAGGTTTCTTCTACGATATCACCAACCGCTTTGCCTCTTCTAAATTGCAAAAACCCTGGTTCTTGTCCTTTAATCCAGGTATAGTATTTATTTCACTTCAGTTTCTGTTTTTTCAATGCATCAGGCAGCCTTTACTTTACACTTGTCACTCTGTCTCGTATCACTCGTTCAGACCCCCAGGAACTCATGTTGCGGTCATACGCCACACTCACACAGATCTACATCTGTCTCAAACCCCTTAGGCTTCTTCTACGATATCACCAACCGCTGTGCCTCTCTTCCAAAAAATACTCAAAGGTTCAAGTTCCCGGGTGTAACCACTATCAAGGTTAGTATCCACCCATTACATAATTTTCCAATTTATCCCATCGATGATACGTGAACTGGCTCACAGGGCTCCAGACCTAGCTCACCGAGGCATTTACAGGCCCCACAAAGCCATCTCCCACCTCAACACGGAGGTACGGCCCCACGTCCAAATCATAGTTAAACACCTCATTCGCTCTTCTACAGAGCCGCAGTCAGGGCCTCACTTTCCACGGCCACACATTTTGAATCTTTTAAATGTCTTCGAGAGGCCAACATCCCGCCACCACATCTGTGGCAACGTACTTACCTCGGCCAAATCATAGATAGAGCCTCTCACCGCCACTTGGCACTAGTAGGGCCTCATCTGGCACTAGTCAAAGTTACGTTTTTCGCTTCGGCAATAGCCTTACAGTCCAGTTCACCTGGGGAATTCCCCCTACCCCCCCCCCCCTTTTGTGTCAATTTCTCAGACGCCCCTACTAAATCCAATTAATTAATTCATTTCTAGAATGTCTCAAGATACAGCTCCCATTGACGAGTTGCCTACCGATAAGATACCATTCGCTCCTATCAGACCCGAGTCTCCTGGCGTATCTCTCGCCCATTCTACCCCTACGTCTTTGAGAGCATGGACTATTCCAAAAATTACGACCGAACTTAGGCTTAGGGGCATCCCCTTTCCTGCTACGGCTCATAAGGCGGAACTCTACAGACTTTTGACCAACCAGGCCCCTGAGCCTAGACCAGGCACTAGCTCTCAAGGTCAACCATCTGGCACTGGCACTGGCACAGCCACCCAGGACACCCTTGCGGCAATCCTGGCTAACCTGCAGACCTTGAACAGCAGGTTAAGCAAGGTGGAGAGTGCCATCGCCTCCCCAGGTAACCTTCCTGACCTCTCCGCCCTCACCCCTGCAGTACCTGTGGCACCAACACCCACCCCTATACTTCCCCCTTCAGCTCCTGCCTCAGATAAGTCTCCTTTTGTGTCACCAGCTCACTCCGTCCCAGACTCCATTAGGAAAGAAATCCTGGATGGGAAGGACGTGTGTCTGGTGTCATTGCTTATAGCCTCCCAAGACGTGCTGGAGAACAGGGCTCATAACTTTGGGGATATTTCGGTGGTTCTTAAAACCAGAGACCCTAGGCTCAACAAAAAATTATCTATTCCCAATTTCGTTTTGGCTTTCGGGATATACCGAGATGTCATCTGCTCGGTATATCCCCACAGGAGAGAGGAACTTCTATCTCCATAAAGTGGTGGATTTGGGCGTCAAGTACGGGGGCTCATTTTTTAATGACTATCATAAATCGATATCAGCAAAAGCAGCGACACATCTGAAACAATTTAACATAGAATTAACTGGTGTCAGATGGATACAGAATTATTCTGTCGCCACTTCGCTGGTCTGAGGCCCCCGTCTTGTGCCATATGTAATTCTTCAACTCACTTGGCTGATTTGTGCCCTTCTGTGGCTAATCCATCCACCCCCACTCCCACCCCTCAATCCACTTCCACTCCTCACAATAAACATGAGGGTGGTCAGCGGGATAAACTGGGTAGGCCCATCTCCTTTCTAGGGAAAGCTCAGGTGTGCAACAATTTCAATGCAGGTTCCTGCAGCTTCAGCGCCTGTAGATTTTTTGCACATCTGCTCGATCTGTTTTCACACTAAGACCTTGTGCCCGGCTAGGTTGTCCCCTAGCAAGTGACTGACATTAATATTGACAACCTGTTTTTTTACTTGAAAACTCATCCAAGTAGACATCTAGTGGAATATTTGTTAACAGGGTTCACCGAGGGCTTTCTCACAGGTCTCGTAGCCATCCCCTCAGGCACGCTGGAATGCCCCAATCTTCTATCAGCCTGCCTACACCCAGAGGTCACAGACGCTCTCCTTTCCACAGCAATAGCACAAAGTTTCATGATCGGCCCCTTCACCTCCTCACCGTTTTCCTCCTGGCGCACTAATCCAATTGGCATAGGTGTGCACAAATACTTGAATTAAAAAGTGCATGATTATCGATTTATCGGCACCGCACTCTTCTTTTGTTCCCAGCATTAACGCACTCATTCCCGCAGATGAATTCTCACTACAGTACGTAAAAATTGACGACGCTATACAAACCATCATTTGTGGTTTGAAGTGATGTGTTGGGTTTGCGCCACACATAGCGTTTTCTTTGATGGCCAAAAAGTTTAATTTTAGTCTCATCAGACCAGAGCACCTTCCTCCATACATTTTGGGAGTCTCCCACATGCCTTTTCGCAAACTCAAAATGTGCCATTTTGTTATTTGCTGAAAGTTATAGCTTTCTTCTGGCCACTCTGCCATAAAGCCCAACTCTATGGAGCGTACGGCTTATGATTTTCACATTGAGAAGCACGCAAGCGCCTCTAGCGGCTGTCAATGAGACAGCCACAAGAGGCTCTAGAGGCTGGATTAACCCTCAGTGTAAACATAGGAGTTTCTCTGAAACTGCTATGTTTATATAAAAAAAAGGATTAACCCTAGTTGGACCAGGCACCCAGATCACTTCATTAAGCTGAAGTGGTCTGGGTGCCTATAGTGGTCCTTTAACACATTCAGGCAATTATGGTTATCTGAGGTTTTAGAAATCAGGGAGACCAGTTACTTCACCTAGACTGAAAGCTACAACTTAGGCTGCTCTATGCGAGTATTCATAGGATTCAGTCCTTATTGGGTTGAGTATATCTACAGAGATATCTTATTGAGAAAGCTAGCCATATGGTTTTCAGTAACAATATAGGAATAGTGGTCAGCAGTGGTTGTGGTGCCCTATTATTCTAGTGGAACTACGTCTCCAACAAGTTATACACTATTCAAAAGGGTCTATCCTTCCACATTATTTGGTTCAGTTTTTAATCTTTATTTAAATTCCTTTTTGCCTTTGTTTAATCATAATTTGGTTCACCTTCTATATATTTTTAAGCTATCCCAATAAAAGCTATATTTTAATCCACACCAGATGCTATAGGGACCTCCTCTTTGTCCTATGGGTTTTTCCCTGGAGGATATTAGTTTTTTGTTTCCATACTATTCAAGGGTTATCCCCTTGGTGGTCCCTTTACACACATTACTAGTTCCCAAGTGGAAACTAGTGTTCTGTTTTTTTCAACAATACCATAAGGCTGACATCAGAAAGGTTTCAACAGCTACACCATGACATGGGAACAAATCAGCATTAATGGGTCTCTACCACCGACCTGTAAACCGATCTCCACGTGCTATAAAATGCTCTCACCACATATCCCTTTTGCTAATATTACAATGGCACAACATTGGGAATCTGATTAACAGTGCACAATTTTCCCTAAGCAATGGGACTATATTCTCACTTTACCAATAAAAATGATTAAGTCGTCCGCCTACATTGAGCAGCACTATAAGAGAGTGTATAGATGGTACATGGTACCTAGCAGACTACACAAGTTGTATATATCTACCTCTGCAGGATGCTGTTGATTTGACAGGGAGAAGGGCATCACCTTACATGTGTGGTGGTCCTGCCAGTATATTCAACTCTTCTGGAGGAGCATGCATAACACAGTGAAGGAGTTTACTGGCTGCGAGATCCCTCTCTTGCCTGAAACGTATCTTCTGCTGAATCTATCTGCAAGTGTACCTAATTTCAAATTGAAATTGATAATAGATCTAGTCTTAATGGCACAAAGACTAATTGCATTTGCCTGGAAATCAATCACGCCACCGACCCTAAGGAATTGCTCTCAGAATTAGATACAAAAAGATCCTATGAACAAGGTCTCAAAACACTATTCCCTCATTCACTAGTAGCTTTAAAAGTGGGACTATGTGGGACTCGTGGAGATCGGTCGACAGATGAGTTCTGTATTAAATTTATATTGTAAGAATGTTGCTATACTGTATTTAAAAAAACAAAAGTCTATTGCCATCCCTGCTACAATTTTATTTGAAATTATGTTAGTGTTAAACTTGACCTACAGCCGTAACATGCAAGCATGTATACCCAATGGACTATTTCTTAATATCACATTTGTACGCTGCATACTTTGTTTATGTGCTGAGAAAGTCCCCCCTCCTTTATTTTCTGTATCCCTCGATTATTTTACAAAACCAATAATAGGGAAGTATTACTTTACTGAGAGGGTAGTGGATGCATGGAATAGCCTCCCAGCTGAAGTGGTAGAGGTTAACACAGTGAAGGAGTTTAAGTATGCATGGGATAGGAATAAGGCTATCATTGACTTAAGATAAGGCCTGGGATTAATGAGAATATTAAGAAAATTGGGCAGACTAGATGGGATGAATGTTTTTTATCTGCTGTCACATTCTATGCTTCTATGTCTATGTTTCTAAACACACTAATGATAAAAATATCAGAGCTGTGGACAAAAACCCCCAAAAAACGACCAATGCGCTAAAGCATGCAAAACGTGAAGTTAAATTCTACACTGCCTGTTGAACTAAAAAGCACTTACAAGTAATATTCAGACTTCAGCTGAGGCCACAAGTTTTCTAGTCTGTCCCCTTTACAAAGAAATCTAAATGAAAAATCAGATCTGATAAATTTAGGTAAATTCTGGTAAAAGATTATCTTCATATCTGAGACAGCTTTGTGCTTATGTGCCATTGTCTAATGTATAAAAGTATTGCTCCTATCATACAATGCCATTTTTTCCACTTTTTCTGTATTACAACAAAATAATCCATCTTTGCGACACTTAAAAAAGAACATTTTATATTGTGACTGTAATGAATGATAACATCATCAAGAAATAAGAAGTAAAAATAACAGCGGAATTAAGTGTCGCAAAGATGGATTTTGGATCACTAGTTTGTATGCTTCGAGTTGGTATGAATTGTATTTATCTAATTATAAAATGCTGCTAACACACTCTTGTGCTGTACCCCAACACACAAAACAGAGTCAAAAGAAAAATGTAAAATAGGAGTGGAGCAGTGTATTAAAACAACAATTTAGGTGATATACCCTGAGACCAATCTCGCCACTGTGCATTGGAGGAGCCTGGTTGCCCGCCTGCTGCCTTTAGACTATGGCCCCATGTTGAAACGCTTGATTTTCCCCTGCAAAGACATGAAAGCCGGGTCATTCGGTGCTTGGCCTGTTGAGCGGTGATAACCCAGATAGCTATGCCATGGAGCCTATTCGTGTAATAAAAGACTTTGGCTCCATGCCAATTGAACTGTATGTGTGTGGTCTGGGAGCCAATCAGTAATAATGTGCGCTCAGACCTAAGCTACATGTCTGTATTTTATGTAATAAATGTAACCTTGTGTATTACAGTGTATTACTGTCTTTTTACTGCCATGTGCTTAACGGAGTTTTGCCTCTGTCCTTGAAGATAATTGGATTAATTCCCAATTATCTCCAGGATAGAAGCCTCTGTGGAAATGTAAGTTTTATGTGAATGTGATGCATACTTTTAAAGTTATGAATAATGTGGAAAAACTGTATTTCTCTGCCGGTGATAATTACATTACCCATTGTGTAAGGTAATTGTATCACAGGCAGAGGGGAGGATTTTGTGTGGGAGTGTCTGAGTGTATTGTATGTGTTTATTGGTTGTTTTCCAAAACCCTGTGGGTGGTACTAATGTGTATATAAGAACAATAAACCCACAGCTCTGTTTGTTACTGCTTGACCCTCACAACAGAGCCTTGTCTCGTTCTTGGGGGGGATTTATTGTATGCTGTTCTAATTCGACTGCTAGGAGTGTAAACCTATTCATATGGTTTTTCCTATTCGGCTGTTTACGGCATTCATATGGTTTCCTGTTCGGCAGATTGGTGTTCTGCAGTAGCTGTGCCTGTGTCTCTGGAAGGGAAGATCTACTAAATGGCAGTTTAACCCCTTTTATGTCTGGGGGTGCTGTTACATACCCAAAGCAAAGTGGTTAGACTATGAAAAATAGAAATGCTTGTGATTTTACTTAATGGGCAGCAGATGGCCCCAGATCAACACATCTTACAGCATATATGTAAAAAAAAAAAAAAAAAAAGTTATAAACACAGATAATAGTGCAGACGAGAGGGAGAGGGAGAGAGATTTTCCCATAAAAAAAGTACCCATACACTTGGGCTAAGGAAATCGAAGTTATAATTATCATTTAAATACTATAGAATTACAACCCAAATGTTATGTCCAGTAAAGTGCAGATAAGTTTATTCCATTTGAATCAGTAATATAAAAAAAAAAAAAAAGCAAACACACTGTCTCTTACAAAAGAGCATGGTGAGTGCGCTTGGCATAAGCCGTTACTCACTGCCAGGCTTATTCAAAGTTCATCTGGTGGTGGTGCTGGAGTGGCTGGCTCAAGGTAGCTTGTGTGCTCGGGACACAGTGATCCGGTTTCACTGTAACACGAGCGGCGTTTGTGTAATTCTTCCTGAGCTCTCTGCAGACTCCGCCCCCACGTATGATGTCAACGCGTTTCGCCGGTCATGTCCTGAGTAAGCCAGGCAAGATTCATTCAGAATTTGAAGGATTTTTGTGTTTATTCCTTAAAAGAAAGGCAGTAAAAGCAGCTTACTTGTTTCACAAAATCTTCCACTGAAAAAAAATTGTTGGAAACAAGGCACACTCATGCATCTCTTTTTTTTTTATAAATCATCACTGCCACCATTAAAGGAACATTATAGTGTTAGGGATACAAAACTGCATTTCTAACACTATAGTATCCCTCTCTATAGAAGTCCTTTGGCGCTGACGCTGTCTCCACTTCCTTCTCTTCCAATGTCAACATCAAGGGGTACCTCATGCGCATGTGCAATGAATTTCAGGCACATTAGGCCTTCCCCATAGAAATACACTAAACAATGCTTTTCTATGGGGGATTTGAACAATTCATTGATAAATTTGTTTTTTGAAAATCAGTGCTTGTGCTGCCTAATTATCACTATTCCCAGAAACTTATGTTCAGGTGATTACATAAGATATTTTATTGACTCACAGCAATGTGGCTCAATCCAGGCAACATTTCAGTTATTACATTAACTGCTTAGTCATGCTCCTACATTATACTCACACATGCCAGAATGAACAATAAACAAACCTATGTCAAAAAAATTAGGCTTGAGGCACTGTAACAATGTTGCTTGTAAAAAGAATTACAAGGAAGTCAACCTAATTTGAAGCGGCTCTGCCGCTCCCCGCATTAACGGAGTATTTCATAAAGATAAAATCCTGCAGCTATAAGAAGTCCGTTCCATAACCAGGAAGAATCCTGCAATTGGAAACACCTCATTCTGGTCTTTGGGCAGTATATTCTTATTCTATAAACTCCTGTCCAGCAGTAGATTACAGGATAGGTCTATGAGCACCAAACGACAAAGTCACAGTCAACACTTGGCTCTCTCTGGGCATTTTATAAATGTTAGCAGTTCTCTTTGCCACCGTACGCTCTGTGCTATCAACTTTGAAATTATGGGTCGAACGATGATTTTTTGTAAGCACAGTTAAATTTGTGATGACCGAATAAAAAACCATTTGCACGACTATTTTGATAATTGTGAGTGCCCCCTATAGTTCACTTTTTTTATATATATTCAATGCAGGATTGCACCCAGGCTATATACACAAATGTTTTGCATCTCTTCCTGAGTTGTGTTTCAAAGCTGTTGTACAGCAAACACAAACACCAAGGAATCCATGTTTAAAATGGAATAATAAGGTGAAAAGTGATTCTTTGTTGAACAAATTTGCATATGACCATCCAGAATCCCTTGCAGTAGTAACATCACGTGTGTGAGAGGGCAGTCTGTGTGTGTGTGTGTGTGTGTGTGTGTGTGTGTATGAGGGGGCAGTGTGTATGTGTGTGTGTGTGTGGTGTAGTGTGTTTTTGTGTGTGAAGGGTGCTTGTGTTTGTTTGTGAAGGTCTATGCTGCGTGTAGGTGGGTGAGATGTCTGCAGGCGGACTTTCTGGTCCTCCTGCGAGCACAGCACTGTATCGGAGCATTGCCATGGCAACGCTCTGACCAGCCTGCTCGTTGGCGGAACACAGAGCCTCCCAGGTCCTTCCCTCCCTCTCAGGGCTGCCATCAGAAATTTTGGGGCCCCTGACACAGCCCCAGTCAGCCACAGGGATGCAGTGTCTGCAGGGCCGGTGCAAGGATTTTTGCCGCCCTAGGCAAAAGTAAAGTTTGCCGCCCCCCATGTGACATCACAATGCCCCACCCATATGATCTGCCATGTTAACTAACACCAGTGCTGCAGTGCCGTGTTTACATAAAAGGCCTGCAGGGACAGGCTAGACACCAGAACCACTACATTAAGCTGCAGTGGTTCTGGGGACTATAGTGTCCCTTTAATGTGAGGTAAATTAGAGATTAGTGCCACGAATAATATACTAGATTGCCTACTTACAACCAGATGAGGATGATGATGGGCTCTAGCTGCCGTCTGGCTCCACTGGTCTGGTGTAGAACAGGCTCTCTGTTCCCTCCCTCTCCCCCCCACTCACTCCCTCAAATTTCCTCCCTTCCTCTCCTCCCCTCAAATTTCCTCCCTCCCTCCCCCC
>OW240914.1:235790403-236025320 GCA_933207985.1 Pelobates cultripes | reverse complement strand
CCTCCCTCTCCCCCCCTCACTCCCTCAAATTTCCTCCCTTCCCTCCCTCTCCCCCCTGAATGTGGGGCCCGGATGACCTGAGCAGTCCGGGCTCCCCAGGACCACCCAGCCCATGACAACCGTTGCGGTTGTCATGCCCTGATGGCGGCCCTGCTCCCTCTGCTGGAACTAAGTGGATCTTTGATCTCCTCACCAGCCTGAGAGGGCTTACACCATGGCTGGCTCTGCATGGGCCGGCAGGGGAGATGAAAGGTTCTCCCCTGCCAGCCTTGGTCCACGGCCTTCGAGGCCCACTCTGCGTTTTCTTTAGAACTCACCACTGCCCACCTGAAATCCCAAACCGCCCACCAGTGAGCGGTAGAGACCAAGTTGACTATCCCTGGTTTAAATAAAATGTTAGACAATTGGAAAAATTAACAAAAAAAATGCAGCCATAGGCAGTTCTACGAATTATTTTTTTTCGTTCTCTCTGCATGTGACTGTTCCCCATTCTATTACCCCAGTAAATACTATGGGAGTTTCTTAGGTTGAATAGTACTGCGCAAGCAAGTACTATGTTTAGTTAGCTATTGGGTTGTAACACTTCAAAAGAGGGAAAAGAGTACTTATGAAAGGCAATATATATTTATATGTAAAAGGAGACTGGATTTTTCATAATCCCTTTCAGAATGTTAATAATGATGACATTTTTTTTAAAAAAAAAGAAGAAAAAGTATACAAAATGTTTGCACTTACAGCAAAATCCAAGTCCTTTAAATATGCATACGACTTATAAAATCAGTTCTAACACAAGGCTTGTACAGCCAAATATATAAACGTTTTTGCCTATGCGGATTCATGTTGGCTTCTCTGTTCATTCTGCCAAATTCTTCGTATCTCTTCAATTTCTCTTCCATACCACTCATGCAGTTTGTGGAAACAGACAGTTCCAGGACACACTGGGCTTTCCAATAATTTAACAGAGGAAGTTGGTGTTACAGCATCAACCCACTGAGCACCACGTCTACGAGGGGGTAAAGGTGGTGGAATAATCTGGTTGTATTGCCATGCCGGAGCCTTCTGACTGGTATGCGATGCCATATTGGAGTCTTCTGAATTCACAAAGCCATTGAGGTTGCACATCTGTGAAGAATTTTCCCATTTTGTACGGGCAACAGTGCGGGCCTTACCTCGGTACCGGCTATGCTTTTTACGTGTATGGCTTTTTTGCATCAGTTCTAGCTGCATTTCAAGCTCCTTCACAACAAGTCTCATATAGTCAAAACTAGCTCTAGACAAGGCTTTCACCCAACCCTCCATTTCATCTTGAGTTTCTGCTGCTAAGATATAAGGATGACATCCTGCTCCATTAAATGATATTGCAAATGCATACTCTTCACTGGACTGGCAGAGTTCCACAGTACACCCTTCAAGCACGACTACGCCCACAGGTTCCCTGCAATCCCGATCCTCAAAATAAAATAGTAGATTCCCCTTTAAAACAAACCACCTTTTCTTGTAGCCTGAATTCTGTGAACCTCTTTTGTTGAGGTATCCTGTGTAGTCTGCTGGAGAGTCAGAGGTGGCAAAATGTACCATACTTTTTTCATTAAGTTTCATGTTCATTGCTTGAAGATGTCACCTACAGTTAGATAGCATATGCAGATCAACAAATACGAAGAAGAACGGAAATAAATAAATAAATAATAAAAAAATAAAAAAAATACATCCTCACATAATATTTACAATAAAAAATATTAAAGTGAACCTGTTGCCTATTTTTCAACTAAAAGGAAGAGTTTATTCACCATAGCAACTTGGTGTCAGGAAGTTCCAGGTGCTGGCTTATGATAAGGGGTAAACCATACGTAAATGCTGTAACCCCTCTATGCTGTTTCTCTCTGGACCCCTCTACATCCGCTTTGTCAAAATCTTCAGAACGAAAGCCTCGCAATGGCGCCATTGATTGGGTTAGAATGGTCAGCTGACAATCTAAACCAATCAGTAACTCCCCATTCATAATATGGCTTGAAAAGGTATATTCCTGTCTGCCAGGGAGGTAGAAGAAGCATATTTTTTAATTAAACATTAGACATAATCTATACATTTGCTAGTGACTTCGCTAGCACAATGTATAGATAAAATGTCTGAAGAATACATTCCCACTAAACATTACAGGTATCCTTTAACAACAAAAAGAAAGTTACTTTAGGTGAGTTGTTTTGGCATGGATTATAAATGCATTATTCATATATGGATTTTGAATATCAACATATTCTGAAAACTGCACAATATAGAAACATGTACACCGATCAGCCACAACATTAAAACTATTGACAGATGAAGTAAATAATAGAGAGATGTAAATGCATCTCTGTGAGGAGATACTGATTGGCGCAGCACAGAGTTTTGCCACTCATGTGCAATAGCCTCTAAGGCATTGGATTGGTTGAGATCATCAACATTAATGCCATAGAAGTGAAGCGTGGGCTGAGCCAGCTGTAAATAAGGTAAATTACTTAACTTTCTAAGAGCCAAGGAGGGCCAAGGGTTTAAAGTGGGTTTTTGGAATACATGTTTGTATAGTGTTCCTTTAACCCCTTAACGCCGGTGTTCTATGCCGTCAACATTATAATGGGCTTTAAAGCTGTTGTGGCGGCATAGAGTGGCATAACAGTATAGAGCCCCAGGCGCAAGGCGGTACTTACTTTCCCGGAGATCCACTTCACGGGACTACCTGACAGCCCAGGCAGTCCCCCTCTGCTGAATCAAGACCCCATGGGCCATGTAATCGCTCTCACAGAGCAATCTCATGGCTGCAATAGGCATCTATGGAGATGCCTGCAAGTGGACTGCCTGGGCTGGCAGGCAGTCTCTCTGCTGCTGAAAAATAAAAATATTCAAGAAATCACACAACATATTATGTATGTATATTGTCATACTTAGTTTTGTTTTATATTAATATAAAAACACACTTAGAATTAATGTACACACATATATATATATATATACACACACACACACACACACACACACAAAAATAAAATAACTAAATAAAAATAATAAAAACATAAAACAAACAAAAAAAAAACAAATCAAAAAAGTATATATTTATATATGCAATTTCATTCTAACTGTATTTTGATATTATATTATAATTACATAAATATACACGTAGCCTTTAAATATAAAAAAAATTCTACGTGGATATTTATGTAATTTTTTTTTAAACGAATTACAATTTGAGGGATATGTCTGACAACCCAGCCAGAAAATCCAGAAAATTTAATTTGCAAGCCCCCTATTTAAAGGGACACTATAGTTACCAGAACAAGTACAGCTTATTGCATCTGTTCTGGTGAGTAGAATCATTACCTTCAGACTTTTTGCTGTAAACACTGTCTTTCAGAGAAAATTCAGTGTTTACATTACAGCCTAGTAATAACTCCACTGGCCACTCCTCAGATGGCTGCTAAAGCTGCTTCCTTGGTCAGTGCTGCAGAGTAAGTAGCACTGCCATTCAGTGTCTCCACCCTCTGCATGTAGATACTGAACTTTCCTCATAGAGATGCATTGATTCAATTCATCTCTATGATGAGATGCTGATTGGCCAGGGCTGTGTTTGAATCATGCTGGCTTTGCACCTTGATCTGCCTCTTGACAGTCTCAGCCAATCCTATGTGAAAGCCTTGTGATTGGCTCAGACCACCATTACTGATGATGTCAGCAGACAGAGGCAGTTCACAGGCAGAGGCAGCAGCTTCAGACTTAAATACAAGTAAGATTTTACTATATTTAGGGAGGGGTGGGTGTGGGGGCTAGATTGTGGTTTTAACACTAAAGGGTCAGGAATACATGTTTGTGTTCCTGACCCTATAGTGCGCCTTTAATTTTCCAAAAAAAACATAAAACCTGTACATAGGGGTTTACTTTTTTCCCTCCTCATAACACTGATCCACCTTCACTCTCCCTGCAGGTTGATGGTACCTGCGTCAACCCATCCTTTCAAGTTCGCTGTCTTGGTGTCATTTTTGATCCTGGCCTCACCTTTGCGCCTCATGTCCAGTCTGTTGCTTAAACCTGTCGATTCCACCTTAAAGACATTGCCCACATACACCCCTTTCTTACGCAAGATGCTGCCAAGGAGCTTGTTCATGCTCTAGTAATCTCTCACATTGATTACTGTAATTATCTCCTAATTGGTCTCCCCAGAAGCCGTACTGCCCCCCTACAATCTGTGATGAATGCTGCTGCCAGGCTGATCTTTCTCTCCTGTCGCTCCTCTCACACCTCACCCCTCTGACAATCCTTACACTGGCTTCCTGTACCCAACAGGTGTCAATTTAAAATACTAACCCTAACCTATAAAGCCTTAACCAACTCTAGCCCCTCTTACATTTCTTCATTGATTCATAGGTATGCCCCTCTCGGTCTCTCCGCTCTACTGGTGACCTTCTCCTGTCTGCTGCTCGCGCCCTTACTGAAAATTCACGCCTGCGAGACTTCTCACGGGCAGCTCCCTTCCTTTGGAACAGCCTGCCTACCCCAAGGAGAGCAAAAAACAAGCCGCAAGAGAGTGCTGTGAACGGACAACAGCTCAATTAGCCTGCCCTTCGGTGTGCAATTACAGAGAAAAGCAAGCCATTTGCATCTCAGACTGATTCCTCCCAAAAGGGCATAACAGATCCGAAATACAGGCCGGCTCTCTTTGCACGAGAGATAAAGCAACCCAAACGATTGTTTCAACCTTGTTAGGCATCATCAGTGAGGAATAGCCAATATCTCTCTAGGCACCGTGAGCAAGGGGTCCACATCTGGATTACCCTTTAAACTTAAGGAGAGCAATAAACAAGTCGCAAGAGAGTACCAAGAACGGACAAAAGCTCAATTAGCCTGCCTTTCGGTGGGTCCCCGCTCAGTTCTCAAGCTGGTTTAAGCTCATCTTGTGCCATTACAGAGAGAACCAGGCCATTTGCATCTCAGACTGATTACATCCAAAAGGGTAGAAGAGATCCGAAATACAGGCCAACTCTCTCTGCACGAGAGATAAAGCAACCCAGACGATCATTTCAACCTTGTTAGGCATCATCAGTGAGGTACAGCCAATATCTCTCTAGGCACTGTGAGCAAGGGGTCCACATCTGGACCCTTGTCAGACTCTCCCCTAGTCTTCACTACTTTAAGAAGTCCTTCGAAACCCATCTTTTCAGGAATGCTTATGGCCTCCAAGAGTAACTTCTATCTGTCAAACCTTCCTCTTGTTCTCTCCTTAAGGGCCACACTCCACTCTCACCTCCAGTTCTGCTACTTTCCCACCATGTCTATTTGCTGTCTATCTCAATACCCTTCCTATTGTGTTTTTATACCCCACCTCCTCTAGACTGTAAGCTCGTTTGAGAAGGTCCTAAACTACCTATTGTTCCTGTTACACTTTGTTATTGTCTCATTAAGTAAATTCCCCTTTTATTGTAAAGCGTTGTGTAATAAGCTGACTCTATATAAATACCAATAATAATAATAATAATAATCACAGCCATGTAGGTGGAGTGAGGCAAGACCAGCATTTACTATACAGAAGGGATGCGGACACCTAAATAGTTATTTTACCACTATAGTGCCAGGAATACATGTTTGTGTTAAATAAATACACTATAGCGTTCCCTAAAGGAAAAAAAATAATTTCTTCAGAGCACAAAGTGGCATGGCAGGTTTCCTTTAACACTCCAAGCACCATAACCACTACAGCAGACTTTGGTAACACATTTTACTTTTTACCCGTGGTCCACTGTGCACTTGTTCCTATCTCTGCCGGAAGTTCTCTATACTGTCAAGCTTAGGACAGTGAGAGAACTTCCAGAAGTAGCTACAGGAACCCAGCAGACCCCAGGTAAGAAATGAAATCATCATCAAATGTTTTAACTAGGATGCAAGGGTATTCCTCTCATCATACCCATTACAGCGTGCTTATGGTACTTGGAGTGCTTCTTTAACCCCTTAAGGGCCAAACTTCTGGAATAAAAGGAAATCATGACATGTCATGTGTCCTTAAGGGGTTAAAGCTGGAAGATTTGACCAAAATCACACCTTAAAAGCTACCTAAAGGACAGTTACTCTCTGCCTCAGGAGTGTCTGTTTTGGGGATTCAAAAATCTGTTCCAATTTATTAATTTAAATGTTGTAAACCTAGCCTTGTTCGTCCTGCCTTCTTTGTTGGTACATTCTGTTTGGATAATATACTAATATTCTGTCTTGCATTCAACAACCAAAAAAAATGGTATAAAATAGAATACAAAAAGTATCACACAAGAAAAAATGATGGAAAGGGTGCAAAATAAATAATCAGTGGAAAAGGCACCGATGTTTACAAAACCAAATCCAATCCTCTGAATTAGGAATCCTGGTCGGGACTTCTATAGTTGTCCTCACTCATCCATTGTTTTGGTGGTGTAATAAAATGCCAAAGTCGTTAAATAAGCTAGTTATTTTGGTATAAGCATGTGCCTGACATTTATAGCTTCATTTGTTTTACAGATATGTGTAAAGTCAGCAGCACAGTGCTGAGCAGATATACTAGAATTTCTTCTCTGTCTAGCGAGATAGTGAAAACTAATGTTATTACATCACCTGTTATAAAGTGCAGGGCTATAAATACATAGCAACACGAACTGCATTGTTACTAATACTAAGTAAACTGCATAAACACTTAAAAAACAATTCTCCTCAGCTTAGAAAACGTTTAACAGACTAACTAGACTGTGTAGAAATACTACTTACCTTGTCTCCGATGCCTGCCCAGTCTGTGTTAATCCTCTCTCCTCCCTTGTTGTTGAAAAGTTTGCGGCTGTACTAGGTCATGTTTCGGCTGTCTGGAAGACCCGGCATGCGGAGCGCATTGGAATGCTGACACACCGTCTGTCTGGGATCTGGGTTTGTTACTCTTAGTTCCATGGACTTCTGTATGGAATCCTGACACACATTTCGCCTGGGATCTGGCGTTGCTGCTCTTTATTCCATGGTTTCCCTTATGGTTTTGTCCGTAGTCAGTCCTGCCACGTCAAATGAACATATCGCTCCCCTCTTCCTTATTGTAACATTTAGTCATTACTGAAAACCTACCTATTGCAAGGTCCTAAAAACCAACCACTGAGGAATCCTGCAGAACTAGATTAAATCAGTGATAGATTGTAGCTCGATCATATTCACTTGTGTTAATGGCAGTTTACTATCTTATCTGCACTATACACTAGATTTGAAATCATGGCGAGTGATTCACCATTTTCTACATTTACTTGCAGTGCACTACTACCAAAACTAGAATTTGTCAAGTCAAGAAATGTTTTTATCTGGACACAAATCACATGAGTGCAGCTGTCCGGTGTGTAGACTTTATTTGCTGCGGGGTTCCATAGATAGTAACCCCTTAAGGAATGAGCCAGTTATTTATTTATTTATAAAATATTTTACCAGGTTATATACATTGAGATTTCTCTCGTTTTCAAGTATGTCCTGGGTCTACAAAACATTGCATTAACTGTTATAGGACTGTATTAGGATACAATATTACAACAAATACAATATACAAAACTAATATATATATATATATATATATATATATATATATGTATATATATATACACACACACACATGTACAAATTTAACACATAGGTGATAAATATATAGTTGTACATGTCGTGATCAAAACAAAACGTACACATAAACAGGAATTTGCGCTATATGTCTGCTCAGCCATAATTCACCTTTGTTATAATAAAGGGACA
The DNA here is from genome assembly GCA_933207985.1 of Pelobates cultripes. Lineage (NCBI taxonomy): Eukaryota > Metazoa > Chordata > Amphibia > Anura > Pelobatidae > Pelobates > Pelobates cultripes. The sequence goes on along the minus strand of OW240914.1, from coordinate 236,017,562 downwards.
CTGTAGGCACCCAGACCAGTTCAACTCATTGAAGTGGTCTGGGCGCTGTATCCCTTTTGCATTAAGTGCTGCAATGTTAAATGTTTACATTGCAGCACTAGGTCTGCCCTCAGTGGCTGTCCTGATAATTCCCATTTGTTAGTACAACTTAGTAGACATATCTCATGGTTCAGGTAGAGTAATAATTAAAAAAAAAAAAAAAATTAGAATACTGGATATATACTCCCCAAATACAAAAAAAACAAAAAACAAGGGGAGTATGTTAAAAACAATTGCTGCTAGCAGGAAAAAAGAAAAATAAGGATGGGGCTCAGAAATCCCATATATACACAATTAGATAGGATATTTAGGCAATCACAAATAGGATTACACCGAGTTGATGATGTACCAAAGTAATTTGTTTAAATGTAGCAGACTTAAGCAAAATCCTATGGAGGGAAAGCAACATTTGCAATAGTTACATGAAATGGATACAATAAGACGAACAAGTGTATCCGTTTTGATAAATGCAGAACCAATAGCGCTCACAAATGTGGATAAGGTGTAGGGAGGACACTCATATGGTTGTACCAACGCACATTATTCAGAGAGACCTATTATAGGGTGACTAGTGATATAATGACATTAGATATTCAGCATAGCATCCCTAAGATGTAAATAAAATAAGTGAGGCAATAGGTTTAAATAAGAATAGTTAATGTAATTCAAACAAAGAATCCTTGCGTGATTCAAAAAATATAGACATTGTATATTTCTCGTTCAGACCCCTGGGCCAAACTGTGTCCAAAATGACATCATTTTAATGGATGAAATAAAAGTTAAGTCTTATTTCAACTTTCAACAAAGTCACTGGAGTGTTTTTTGTTTTTTTTACGGTATCTATATGATTTGCCAGACCAGCACCGGGCACTATTGAAGGTAACCAGGAGTGCAAGCCCTTGCAGTATATATATATTTACATATATATTATTTTTAAATTGTATTTTTATTTATTTATGTATTTTTATTTACTTATTATTGACACGTATCGTGACACTCCTCTCCCTTTTGCCCCCTCAATTTAAAACTCTCTCTTAACACTACAAAACTTTACCTGACTGGAATACAACACCATATCTTAAGTGCCTATCCTAGTACCAAACAGTTCACATCCTCTTACCATGTGACGAACGTACGGAGATAAGGTACTATCCTACGGACAATAAGGTGCCCGATTAAAATGCCAGATCTGTACAGGTTATCACTCACTGGACTAAACCTCAATATGCCCCTATTTACATTGCAGGGCAAACCACTCACTACAGCTAAATTCATAATGTATCTCAGAACACTCTTATCTAGGTGGGTACTCAACCACAATGTCTTTTTAGGACATTCGTTCAGAATCGGGGCAGCATCAGCTGCTTCTAGACAAATGTCCCTGCTCACATCATAAACATTAGGATGCTGGAAATCCGCAGTGTATTACTAGATACATACCACAACCAGAACTAGAGTTGAGTAGACAAGCCTTTATGAATCTTGCTACGTAGAGATATGTAATAAGGTTATTTTATTCAGTTTTTGCCCTCTTTTATTACAGGCCTACCCAATATGTCGGTTTCGGCACACCACCACCGACTTGCTCATATATCCAACTTATCATAGATATGGCTTTGGTCCCCGACTACAAATTGAAGGGCGGCACCTGAAGTTGTGGGAGGTGTTACCCGGCTATTTAAACTCAGGCCCCCTACACCACAGGGCTGATGCTGCCGGGTTCATCCCTCCCACCTCTCCAATTATACATATTACTATTACAGATCGCCCCTCTTTTATTACAGGCCTACCCGATACGTCGGTTTCGGCACACCACAACCGACTTGCTCATATATCTAACTTATCATAGATATGGCTTTGGTCCCCGACTACAAATATACACACACACACACTATATAGTTATTATACATGTAACAGAGCTCCCTGTACCCCTGGCTGGGTACCTCCGCAAAGGACCTCTTCTTAGCTGGAACAGGGGACAAACTGCAGCACTTCTGCCCACAGTGGCCTGGCTTAACTGGGGTCCTGGAACCGCTCCTTCCTGGAGCAAAGTAAGCCAAGATTCTCCCAACACTTCTGGCTGAACACCCTCTGCCATCCAAGTCTCTTGCTGGACTGTGCACCACCATAGCACCCGGTATGAGTTGTCCAGGATCAATTCCCTCTCTACTAGAGACTCAAAGTGCCTTACCTGCTCCGTGAGGGGTTGTTCCCTCAGAAGCGCCATCTGCCCGGCCACTTGTTCCCACAAGTGGTGTGCTATACCAGGAAGGCCCCCACAGTATTACTGCTTAATTGATGACTATTGCACCCTCCATCCTTAACTCTTGTTTAGTTAAATGTTTGTTTTGCTAGTGTTAGTAATTGCACTCTAATCCTCATTAACTTATGATGTTCCCTATTTATGACTTACCTATCTGATCTCTGCCATTCCCTCATATCCTTAAATTTAAATTCCCTTTCATCTGCTCTTTCCTTGATTTTGTTTTAACACCTCAATGATTCTCCACCCACAATCTGTCTTATCTAACCCTAGATTCTCTCCTTTATAGCCTGGGCCCCATACAATATTGAAACAGTTACACCCAGGACTCACAGCACCAAACCCTGTAGGACTTGCCCTAAGCAGAGGTAGCATTTCTGGATGGTCATTTCCCACCCACCCTCCCCATGGTACTCATTACATTTATAGATAGCCCAAATTACCAAGCTTTCCTGACAAACCAATCATGTCCACCAAGCCCACCACACCTAAAATAGCTAAACTCACACAATATCTCTTTAACCCTTAATCCTCCTAACCACACCTACAATTCACACCGCTCTTAAAAACACAGCACCTATCCTCCTACTAATGTTCTTACTTCTATTTTTCACTTTCTCGCTCACTTCCCTCATTAAAATATCTCTATCGTTTTACCTACCTGTTCCTGTTGACACCATCTTCATTGCTCCCTCTCTGCATTCATCACTTGCACTTTACTCATTTATCCAGTCTTTCTCCACTAACCCCTTCTAAATCCTCTAAATGCAAAAACTCTCGTCCCCAACATTTAAATCTTACTCCCACCTTCTCTTCCTTTCCATCCTACTGCTCCTAGCAGCTGGTGATGTCGCTCCAAACCCTGGTCCCTCCACTACTAAGCCACCCATGTAATTCTCAATATAATTCCTCCTTTAAAGCTGCCTTCTGGAATGCACGCTCTGTGTGCAGCACCCTTAAATCTACTTCCATCCATGACCTATTTATCTCACACACCCTAAACCTACTTGCACTAACAGAAACATGGCTCTCTCCCTCTGATACTGCTATTCCTGCCTCACTATCTTTTGGTGGTCTTCACTTTACCCACAATCCAAGACAAGCAGAGAGTAAAGGTGGCGGTGTAGGTTTTCTCCTTTCACCCCACTGCTCCTTTAAAACTCTGCCCATCCCCCCTTCCCTCTCTTTCCCATCATTTGAAATTCATTCAATTCACCAAGCTGGAGGAGAGAGTATAGTACTGCCATTTAGGAGAGAGCAAGAGACAGGTATGTAAGGTAGAGGTTACTCTGGGAGGCCATAAGCTTTCCTAAAGAGATGGGTTTAAGGCACTTCTTAAATCAGGGGTTCTCAACCCTGTCCTCAGGACCTCCTACCAGTCCAGGATTTGGGGATTACCTGGGTGTGTCTCAGGTGTTTAGAAAAAGGGAAAAAAAACACCTTAGACTCGAAGGTGTTTTTTTTTTCTTTTTCTAAACACCTTAGACACACCCAGGTAATCCCTAAATCCTGGACTGGTAGGGGGTCCTGAGGACTAACGTTGAGAACCCCTGTGACTTAAATGATTGAAGACTAGGGGAGAGTCTGATGGGGGTAGGCAGACTATTCCATAGAATGGGAGCCGCCCGCGAGAAGTCCTGCAAGCGCGAGTTGGCCGTATGGGTGCGAGCAGCGGACAGGAGAATGGCACAGGCAGAGTGAGGGACCAAGAAGGGGCACAAACACTGCGCCAGAGTAATCATCAGTGAATGCTGTGGCATATTCAAAACCTGCTCTAGCTTGTGATTCTGTGGGACCTTCTAGATCAGTGTACACCAACTCTAGTGCTGCTGTGGCTCTGGCATCGGCTCTTTGCTTCTACTCTGAACAAATTGCACTTGAGTGCGAACTTCACAGTTTTGATTAGATCTATCAATATTACACTTAATCTTTATTCCTTCTAGAAAATTCAATCGTTTTGCAATGTTATCATAATTGCAGTGACCTTTAAGGATTATTAACACTCATTTTGCTTTCCTGTCAAGTAGCTAAGTCTTTACATCATCTCTCCCCAGTGCAACACCTGCTGTCTTTTTTCAGTGTACAATCTCCATGAAATATTTATCTTTTTGATGTTAGTAATTATATGGGATGTTGCCCCTGTGTCGACTATTAGTCCTTTTGGGCTAACACATCGAATTGGTCGTTTCTGATTCTAAAAACATTTGAATGTCTGTTGTCATTCTTATATGTTGCTTGTCTTTCGTCTTGTGGCTACAGTTTGCATCTTTTTGTGGTGGGCTACTACAATAATTACACCACAATGATTGACCTTTATTTGGATTGTTTGAGCAAGCTCTGGCCCATGCTTCATTTTAAATATGACTCATATTACTCACTTTCAAATTGCCATTTGAATTAGCACAGTATTTTATAAAAGTAACTTTTGCATCACCTTACGTAATGTTGATGGCAAACTGTTTAACCCCTTAGTGACCAGATGGTTTTTCAATTTTCTTACTGTTAAGGACCAGGGCTCTTTTTACATCTCTGCGGTGTTTGTGTTTAGCTGTAAATTTCCTCTTACTCATTTACTGTACCCACATATATTATATACTGTTTTTCTTGCCATTAAATGGTCTTTCTAAAGATACCATTATTTTCATCATATCGTATAATTTACTAAAAAAAATAAAATAAAATCTGATGAAAAAAGTTTAAAAAAACACACACTTTTTTCAAACTTTGACCCCCAAAATTTGTTACGCATCTACAACCGCCACAAAACACCTGTCCTAAATAGTTTTTACATTTTGTCCTGAGTTTAGAAATACCCAATGTTAACACATTATTAGCATTTTTTTTGGAAAGTTATAGGGCTATAAATACAAGTAACACTTTGCTATTTCCAAACCAACTTACATTGTAAAACTGATATGTGTCAGGAATCCCTGAATAACCCTTCATATATATATTTTTTAAAAGAAGACAACCTAAGGTATTAAAATTGGGATATTTTGACTCTTTTCATGCAACCATTTACCACCAATCTATGCCAAATAAAAATAAAGAAATAAAGAAATAATTGGTGATTTTTTTTTTTTGACACACATAGCAATTTAACAATACATGTACTAAGAACTTTAAGGATCACTGCCAAAGAACACCCCAATATGTGTTCAGCAACATCTCCTGAGTACAGTGATACCACCCATGTAAAGGTGTGTTGGGTTCTCTGGGGGCTAAAATACCTTATTTGGAGGGTGCGCATTACAGTTTTTCAACATGGAATTTTCACAGATGGTCATCATGCACCCATGTCCTATTTGGGACATTTTTGAAGCTGGACAATATAATTTACCTCCATCAAACCATATATTTTTGAAAAGTAGACACCCTAGGGTATTTCCAGTGGTGGTATTTTAACACTTTCCATGCACTAATTCTACCACCAGTCTATGTCAACCTTTTGGGTAGTCATTTTGTGTGTGTTCTTTTTCACACACATTGTATTTTAGGCATGGATTCTTAGCTCCTGTTATGTATTACTGCCAAAGAACACCACAATATGTGTTCAGCAACATCTCCTTAGTACAGTGATACCACCCATGTACGGGTGTGTCGGGTTCTCTGGGGGCTAAAAGACCTTATTTGGAGGGTGAGCATTCCAGTTTTCCAACTTGGAATTTTCACAGCTGGTCATCATGCATTCATGTCCTATTTGGGATATTGTTGAAACCTATCAAACCATATTTTTTTGAAAAGTAGACACGCTAGGGTATTTCAAATGGTGGTATTTTAACACTTTCCATGCACTAATTCTACCACCAGTCTATGTCAACCTTTTGGGTAGTCATTTTGTGTGTGTTCTTTTTCACACACATTGTACTTTAGGCATGGATTCTTAGCTCCTGTTATGTATTACTGCCAAAGAACACCACAATATGTGTTCAGCAACATCTCCTTAGTACAGTGATACCACCCATGTACGGGTGTGTCGGGTTCCCGGGGGGCTAAAAGACCTTATTTGGAGGGTGCGCATTCCAGTTTTCCAACTTGGAATTTTCACAGCTGGTCATCATGCATTCATGTCCTATTTGGGATATTGTTGAAACCTATCAAACCATATTTTTTTGAAAAGTAGACACGCTAGGGTATTTCAAATGGTGGTATTTTAACACTTTCCATGCACTAATTCTACCACCAGTCTTTGTCAAACGTTTGGGAAGTCATTTTTTGTGTTATTTTTCTCTCACATTGTACTTTAGGCATGGATTCTCAGTTCCTGTTATGTGTTACTGCCAAAAACACCCCAATATGTGTTCAGCAACATCTCCTGAGTACAACAGTGCCCCCAATGTACTGGTTTTATGTTTTTTTTTGCAAATGTACAGGGGCTTTCCCCTTTTCCATGTTTGCACATTGAAATTTGCCAGATTGGTTTACTGGGCGTATGTTGCCTGTGAGACCATATAGCAGCCCAGGAATGAAAATTAACCCCATCATGGCATACCATTTGTAAACATAGACAACCCACGGTATTCAAAATGGGGTATGTCCAGTCTTTTGTAGTAGCCACTTAGCCCAAACGCTTGCCAAAGTTAGCATTTTTATTAGTTTTTTTACACAAAAACTGCACTTTTACTGGTGATTTCATCGTCGTGATAAGTTATACTGTTTTAAACACTCATATTTGTGTTCAGCGAAGACTCCCGAGTATAGCAATACCCTCCATGTACAGGTTTTATGGTGTTTTGGAAAGTTACAGGGTCAATATTGGGTTTGCCCAATTCAATTTGCCTTTTGAGACCATATGGTAGCCCAGGAATATGAAATATCATGGCATACCATTTTCAAATGTAGATAGCCCAGGGTATTCCAAATGGAGTATTTCCAGTCTTTTGTAGTAGCCACTTAGTCACAAATGCTGGCCAAAGTTAGTGTTTTTATTTGTTTTTTTCTAAATGTTTTTTTTCTCTAAATTATATTATATATACGTGTGTGTGTGTGTATATATATAAAAAGAAAAAAAGCACTGTACCTTGCACTCAGACTCCAATTCCCAAACCGGGTGCACCCCCAGGGCTCCAAGTATCCAACTGGTAATATCAAAGGTTGCACTCACGGATTCATTAAAAAATTAACTTTTATTGAATCTTCCTTTAAAAAAAATTAACGTTTCAGTCCTACTTGAGGACTTTAATCAGGATTATGTGCACATAATCCTGATGAAAGTTCTCAAGTAGGACTGAAACGTCGATTTTTTTAAGGAAGATTCAATAAAAGTAAATTTTTTAATGAATCCGTGAATGCAACCTTTGATATTACCAGTTATATATATACATATATATATATATACACACACACACATAATACGTGTGTGTATGTTTGTGTATATACTCACACTTTTATTTCCTATATATGTATAATATATTATAATTAAAGCATTTTATAATATATTACACATATATAATGCATATATATGATTTCATTATAAGTGTATTTTGAGATATATGTGTATATATCTCAAAGTACACTTATAATGAAATCATATATATGCATTATATAAGTATAATATATTATAAAATGTTTTAATTATTTTATAATATATTATATATATATATATATATATATAACTTTTTAGCAGCCTGGAGGACTGTCTGACAACTCAGACAGTCCCCCTGCTGGCAGCTCCTAGACTTCTATTTAGGCAATGTGATCATGGTGATCACATGGCCCAGGAGGGCTAGGATGTCCGGAGCTGCTGCAGGGGGACTGATTGGATGTCCAGCAGTCCCCCTGACCGTGATCGCCGCGTATCGCTGGTCCAGGTAAGTCCAGGGCTCCTATTTGCCGCGGTCATACTAGGTACAGCCGCGGTCCTTAACGGCTGTTTTTTTGTCCGAGGTCCTTAAGGGGTTAAATGATTCAGGCACACCTTTCAGAATGATTGCAATCAGCAACCCGTCATTTAACATTTCTCCCATCTTTCTCAGTGCTGTAATGGCTGTCTCTGCATTTATGATACAGTCAATTCAAGTTCATTTGCACCTTTCTGAAGGGATGTTAGCAAACTAATTGCTCAGGGCTTTCAATTGCCTTGATAATAATCTCTCAGTATTTGAAGTGCTTCTCTTCCATCATCTGTGGGGATATTTATGGGATAATAATAGTAAACAGTGAGAATTGCCCACTAATTCAATTCTCAGATCCCAAAGATCGTTATCGTGTTAAGTGAAATAAAATCACAATGTTATAAAAATAGATTTTATTTTATAATAACAATTAATTAACAAATAATATTATGTAACATGCGTGACAATAATCAATGAATATCCAGTATAAAATGATATGCAATACAATGGAATGGGTATACCCGTTTCAATGGCTAAACAGCATTTTCTGTCAAGACTTACACGATTTATGAGGTATCCTTACAGACATAGAAAGCGAAGCTTTTCACAGCGAAGGGCCATAAAACCCTGGCTAACAGTTAGATCAACTGAATAACCCTTTCAATGATGGCTAGATCTCCTAGGTAATTAAGATCTATTCTTATGTAATTTTAAATAAAATAACATTTAAACCAGTTCATTAGTCATTTCCTGGAACCGTCCAATAAGATTAATCTACCAGATTTTATATAAGCAGAGTTTGTTTTTAATTTGCCTAAACAGATCTTTTATCTTATTTTAGAGCAAATCAATACACTTGGATAAAAACAGCGGTATGCTAACACGTGATACTATCACATTAATATATAATTATTCTTAATTCCACCTGCAGAATGGAATGTTTATAACTATATATTCTTTAGTTAACTAAGATTTCTTAATATGGAAATCTGACCGTGATTTATCCAGTCATATATCATGCTATTAGAAAATTTTAATTAATTAAATTAATTAAATGAAACCAGTATAATTACCAGTTGAGTAGATATTTCATCCGATTGGTAGATAGTCTCAGGAACTTATTTGGATGTCTCTCTGCATGGAGGTGTGTAGGAATTTCTGAGTGTCCTAGAGTGGATATCTGTCATAGGCCTCTCTGCATTGCTTCCGACTGCTCACTTCTTTGCTTCCTTTGTATACCCTTGCATTCCTCGCCTTTTTTTTCTCTTCCCTCTGTCTTAACTTTTTAAAGGGAAAATTCACTAGTTGCTAGACCAATAGAAACACTGGAGGTGTGGTTACCGTCCAGATAGCCATTTAGTATTTGTTCTATAGAGGGCAGTCTTGTCCCACTAAACATACCTATCCAGGAAAGAGTTAACTTTTCTTGGTGGCTATTTTGACGTCATTTTGCTTTATCTTTATAGTGGCCATAACTTACGTTTTCTTTCACTTCAAAGGGTTTTCTCTTAGTTTTGTCCAGACTTAGTGTCCGCAATTCCTGCTATAATTTCTGATATGACAGTTCGTAAACTAAGTTTCACCTCTTCCGTACAATGGTACCTTATAAAATTTAGAAAGTAAAATTAAATTATTTAATCTTCTCTGTCACACATGTCTGGGTTTAGAATTGATTATATTCCATTAGCATTTAGACAGTCTGTCCAACCCCCGTTCTCCTTATCACTTGGTTTGTATATACTATGCATTCCTTTAACTCTGGGAAAGTGGTTAGTTTTACAGATAGAAATCTTGTGTCTTTTGTTAGCTTGAAAATAACAAAATGGAGTCTGCTCTGTTTAAAGTGACTCAACATATACACTTTTAATTTCTATCATAGCACAAGATGTCTGCCGATATAAATACCCTGACAATCAGCTGCTTCTCTCATGATTAAAGGACCACTATAGTGCCAGGAAAACATACTCGTTTTCCTGGCACTATAGTGCCCTGAGGGTGCCCCCACCCTCAGGGATCCCCCCCCCCACCGCGCTCTGGGGAGAGGAAGGGGTTAAAATCTTACCTTTCTCCAGCGCCGGGCGGGGAGCGCGCCTCCTCTTCGGCTGAATGTGCATGCGCGGCAGGAGCTGCGCGCGCATTCAGCCAGTCTCATAGGAAAGCATAATGCTTTCCTATGGACGCTTGCGTCTTCTCACTGTGATTTTCACAGTGAGACGCACGCAAACGCCTCTAGCGGCTGTAAATGAGACAGCCACTAGAGGCTTTAGAGGCTGGATTAACCTATTTATAAACATAGCAGTTTCTCTAAAACTGCTATGTTTATAAGAAAATGGGTTAACCCTAGCTGGACCTGGCACCCAGACCAGTTCATTAAGCTGAAGTGGTCTGGGTGCCTAGAGTGGCCCTTTAAAGACATATGCATGTTTGTTGGACCACCAATATAACCATTCCAATTTAAAGCATGCAAAGGCATGTAATAGCTAGGATGTATTGCCAAAATTTACATGCAACTGCCACCACCCACACAAGTAAACAATGACAGAATGTGTTCCCATAGTCAAGCCATCATGCAAGCAGCAACAGTGGAAAAGTAAAATTTAAAATGCAAACTACAACCAACAACCAAAATGTGATTGTATTGCTTCTACTCATGAAAATCTAAGTCAGTCTGTTGGTGGACTCTCAATTGATGAGAGCAACCCTACCCACAGAGATACCTTTAGTAATGGTCCCAAATGTACCCATGTAGGTTGCAATATATTTATGCCATAGGTCTCATGACATGTCCAACAAACTACAATATATGACTCTTAATATACTCATGGATGCACACATAAAGAAACACTCACAGATGGATACTTACAGACACACAGGTGGATTCATAAAGACATATATACACAGGCACACACATAGACACAGGTGCTCACACAGACACAAGAACACACCCAAATACACACACTGACAGGAACATACATATATAGGCATACAGACACACACACAGAAAAACATATACAGGCATGCATTGACACAAATACGTACTGACAGGCACATACGGGCATTCATAGACACAGTTGTACAGAAAAAATCATGCAGACATGCACAGGCACACACTGACAGGCACATACACAGACATACACTAATAGTTGTATACAGGCAGGCATACACAGACACAAACACACACAGACATGCACATACAGACATGCACACACTATTGGATTACTTTAAACATTACAGAAATTATGAATGCACAGTCATAAATCTTCTTCAAACACGGATCTCCCTCTCATGCATGTTTTAATTCACGTTACTGGTTTCCTCTTCCTTGTTTAATTCTAACTTTTTTCTGATAACAAGAGGATACAACAAATACAGCTATTTAAAACACTGCCATCTACTGACTGAATAGTAGAGACTATATTCGTACATATAAACTAGATTTTTACATTAGCTGTTGAATATATTCTAACACCCCACTTAACAACTACTTATGTTCATTCAGGTCTTTTTGGACCTTAGTTGTACAAATCTGTGTCTTGTAAGCAGCTTTATCATAGCATCTGCAATCACGTTTTCAGTCTCACAGTATGTAAGCACAGACAGATTTTTTAAAAACAAAATCATGAAGGTAATGTCTGACATCCAAATGCTTCAAGTAATTGACAACCAAACAACTTCTTGACTGGCACAGGCAGCACATATGTATTCAGCCTCTGTAGAAGATAAAGCCACTGCATTTTGCTATTTTTCTGGATCAAAATATAGGGCTTCCCAATTGAACAAGTAATTATTTGCATATTTGCGATTATTGAGGTCACCTTCCCAATCCTAGCCCACATAGCATATAAAGGTTAAAATAACTAGTTGTGGACAGTTTCAGACTTAAGTTTGTCATTTGTTTAAGATACCCAATGACTGAAGTCCAGTTCACTTACGTGTCTACAGAGAAGTGACATGGCAGCTGCAATGTCTGGACGGCAAGTAGTTGCAATAAATAGCAATGCCCCCACTGCTTGTTTGTACTGATCATTTGTAGTAAGAAAATATTCTTCTCCTTCTGACTTTAAATATGCTGTGTCCATTGGAGTGTTTGCCAAATTTCTGAAGTACAGCATCAATTTTAGATCTCTGGTTCAACAAAAAGCTGCCATCCTTTTCACGCTGTATGTTGATTTCTAGATAATATGTCACATCTCCGAGGTCTTTTGTCTCAAAGTGCTGGTTGAGTATTGCATTTAACTTTTCAATTTGCTTATTCTTTTTGTGGGTGATTAGACAATAATATTCAGAATATACACATTTTGTGTAAAGACATGGCTCATCTATACTTCAAGTAAATCCTTCATCTAGCAGAACTGTTTGTTTTTAAGTTCCATGTTCAAGTTGATTGCTTAAGTCCATAGAGGGATTTTATAATTTTCACACAAGATGTTCTTCTCCATTTTTCACATATCCTTCTGGTTGTGTCATATAGATTTCTTCTTCGATATTGCCTTTAAGAAATTCATGATGTTTCACAATCATTTTACGTAGAGCAGCTATTGTCATCAGTGTTTGGAAAATACTTTGGTTTACATCTGGAGCAAGAGTTGTGTGAATACTCTTTTGCCACTAACTGCGACTTGTACCTACAGGCATTGCCTTCAGAGTTACATTTGGGTTTTAACCCCTTAAGGACCAAACTTCTGGAATAAAAGGGAATCTTGACATGTCACACATGTCATGTGTCCTTAAGGGGTTAAATCCCATTTACATCCAATTATATGTTTACCTTGAGGTAACTCTGTAATTAACCATATCTGGATCTATATTAATTTGTCTCTTATATTGGAATTAGTATAGGACCCACTGATATTGGGGTACTGTGAAGTAATGGTGGGCTTAACACAGTGTGGCCATTTGGTGGAACTAATCACCATATTTGTTTGCTGAGATAGGTGATTTTAAGTAGCCTTATAAAATGTAAAACTATATTTGTATGTGTGCACTGTTCCTTTAGCTGTATTATGTAAATATGTTGAAGCATGGGAGCCTAGGGTAGAGGAAGAACAGAGGAGCATGAAGCAGAGAAAAAGCAGGGGAGCCTGGGGCAGAATAGAAACAGTGCTGTGGTGTCTCTGGTGTTTAGAGTATCCCCTTAACCTTTTGATGCTCACACCTCCCCCGAATGTACTTACAATTCACACCTCCCCTTCTTTCCGAAAAGCAATTAATAATAGATACATTACGTAATTTTCATGTCTTTTTTTTTTATAATATGTTATTAATTTGTGTGCATACAATTATTTATTCTTATAATATATTATTAATTTTTGCACATAAAAAATACTGAGTTTTTCAATTCAATCACAGCCAAGATATTTGTCATTCTGGATATCGCAACTCGACTGTATCGAAACTAAATTCTAAAAATAAGCAATTACAAAAATGTTAATGAGGAATGTCAAACCTCTCCACTAACACCTCACAAGTTAAATGAACACTGTTGGGTCAGGAACACAAACCTTTATTCCTGACCCTATAGTGTTAAAATCACTATCTAGCCTCCCTGCCCCCTTCCACCCTTCCCCCTAAATATGGTAAAACCTTACTTTTATTCCAGTCTACTACTGATGGCTCTGCCCCTGATCTGCCTGCTTGGCTGGCATCATCAGAAGTGGTGACATGATCCAATCACAATGCTTTCCATAGGAAAGCCTTGGATTGGCTGAGCTTGTCAAGAAGGCAGACCAGTGGCAGAGCCAGCACAAACCAAAAACAACCCTGGCCAATCAGCATCTCCTCAGGGAGATGCTTTGAATCAATGCATCTCTATGAGGAACGTTCTGTGTCTGTATGCATAGGGTGGAGACACTAAATGGCAGTGCTACACGCTGTGCTGCACTACCCCAGGAAGCCCCAGGAAGCCGCACTGCCCTTCACACTGTGCTGCACTGCCGTACACACTGAGCTGCACTGTCCTCTAGTAGCCATCTGAGGAGTGGCCAGTTGAGTTACCATTAGGCTGAAATGTAAACATTGCATTTTTCTGAAAAGACAGTGTTAACTGCAAAAAGCCTAAAGGGAAATACAATAAGCTGTAGCTGTTCTGGTGATTATAATGTCCCTTTAAGAACACCTGCTTTAAACTGTGAATTGTGGAAAATTGAGAATTAAAAATTATAAGCAAAAAAGCAGAGCTGGATAAACATCTAAATCAAAGAATTCTTTCAAATAGGTAATTTTGGCCTTAGTAAATAAACCAATAAAAATATATAATATATAAATATATAACATATATATATATATAAAATGTTTATTAAAAAAACATGTTGCTTATGCAGATAAAATACCTCCAGCATCCCAAAATATTATTTTGGCAGTTGTGGCTGAAATCTTTCTTGGTCTACCTGACCTTGGTTTGGTAGCAAGAAACCCCTGAATTTTCCACTTCTTAATAAGTGATTGAACCGTACTAACTGGCATTTTTAAGGTTTTATATATCTTTTTATATTCTTTTCCATCTTTATAAAGTTCTATTACCTTGTCTCGCAGGTCTTTTGACAGTTCTTTTCTGCTCCCAGTGGCTCAGTATCGAGTCTGCACAGTGCACTCACATGAGAGTTAACAAACTCATTGACTATTTATACACAAACACGAACTGCAATGTGAAAAAGCCACATGTGTGGGAAATTAACCTTAAATTGCAAGTTTAACCTGTGTATATCACCTTGTGTGTCTGTAACAAGGCCAAACAATCAAGGGTATGTAAACTTTTGGTAATGGCTGTGACAAACTCCCCTTTCCAAGTGAGTTTCCCATGAGTTCCTGGAGGAGCCTGCTTGCCAGACTCCTGCCTACAGACTATGGACCTTGTAAAAAGTGATGTAAAAGTCTCAGTTTGAGTATCTAGACTATATGGTTCGGGAACCGAACAGGCGCACGAACCGGAGACCACCCTGGAGCTTGTTAAGCCTAATTGATACTTTGTAGCAATTTCCACCGCAGTGTTCTAAGTGTTCGTCTGGGTGGCCACATTTCCTATGGACGACCACGAGGTGGCGGCCATCTTGTTCACATGAACACGGGCAGCGGTGTTTGGTCATCGAGTTCATGGTACTATTTCGGACACTGAAACTCCCAAACACATGATCGCCTGTGTTCGGTTTTATAACACTTAGGAAGACACTGTACAGTGGAAATGCTCCCACAAACAACGGGATCAAGCTCCAGGGTAAGACTAGTGACTATGTTCGGTAGTTTGTTGATTTTTTTAAACTACCGAACAAGACCGACTGCAAGCCCAGATTCTCTGGAACTGTTTTGTGCATGGGACCATGTGTGCGGTCAGTCAAATTATGACTTCCAGGAAAATCCTGAACCCCTGAACTGATCAGGGCTATCAGGGGATGTAATTTTTGTGTGATTTTATCTATTTCTAAGGTGCTTTTGGGGTGTTTAGGAAATGTGTGTGTTTTGTGCTTGGAGATAATTGAGTTTAGTGCAGTGCTTGACTCAATTATCTCCCAGACACAGGGGAGGGATTGTCTTGTTTTGTATGGGAGTATCCTGGACCTGAGAGCCAATGTAATCATGTGTATGTTTTTACTGTAATCGAAATTAAATATGTGAATGGCGCTTTCACATTGCTGACACAGTTGTGGATGTGAAAAGGTGTTCCCCAACACCCTAAACAAATAAACAGTAAAAATACTTAGATAAAAACATACACTAAGTATACACACCCCTTCCCATGCAGAAAGAACTAGAGTGGTATGAATCAGATTCATAGCACTCGTGTTTTTACTGTAGTCTACTCTCAGGTCAAGGGGGGAGTGCCCCTTGCATGTGGACCTGCATATAAGGCCAGTTGTGGCTGCCATTAAATGTGTTCCAGCTTGTACTCCCAGAACTATGTGTCGTTTGGTTACTGGGAGGGGAAAGGGCTATTCTTTAATCACTGTTCCAGTGTGGAGGATTCAACGGGGAAATTCCTTGTAAGGACTAGAGTTCCCAGGACTGAGTATCATCCAGTGCCTGGGGGTGTCTAGAGCGAATTCCAAATTCAGCTCCAGGAAGGAGTGGTTCCAGGGCCCCAGTCAAGCCACAGTGACTGTGGGCAGAAGTGCTGCGGTTTGTCACCTGTTCCAGCTAGGAAGCAGTTCTTGGCGGAGGTAGCCAGCCAGGGGGTACAGGGAGCTCTGTCACACATTTCTGTTATCATTATGAATTAAAAAGGATGCAAACTATGTGATAAAAATGGCTTCATATGATCACTATCCTTCAATACATTTTTTTTTTTTTTTTGCATGGTCAGTCATATTTTCAAAATCAATGCCAAAATTTCACAATTTCTGCTAGAGTATGCAAACTTTTGAGCACAACTCTATCAAAATAGCTATATTTATTCATATATCCGAACAAATGCATTTTCTAGATTAGTAGAATTAAATAGGAAATTTTGTATTATAGCCAAAAACAAGAATACTGTAAAATTACAAAAATTTTGCTCTGTTTTCATATTTTTTTTGCCATTATTTAAAATTCCTTTGTCAAGTTTCTACATGCTCTTTTTAGTGAATCTTCAGCTACAAAAAACTTTCCAGAACAGTCAAAATGGTGAGTGTGTGTGCTTCTGTGTATGTAGTCTAGTAGACTGTAGAAAACTAGAGCTATGCTGGATATTTGTAGGCTTGGTCTATGACATCATAAATATGTCTTTATAACCAAGTTTCATTTAGGTAGTGGAAAACCAATAATATGTGCTATGTACTGCCAGTCTGCATATAATGTGGGAAAGAGATTATATTTTTAGAGGTACGTGATATTTACACTCCATAATCTTTCGCCTTTTTATATTGTTGAATAAAATGGCCAGAAAAGTATGCATGGTTAGCTATAGCACTAGCTATTTTGGATTTATTTACTAAGCATAATATTGTAGTTAACTGATATGCTGCAGAAAGCTACATTTAGACTATAATATCCAATGTTTGAGTATGACCAAATTGGAAAATGTTTCCAATTTGCATAATTTTTGTAATTCTGTAATTTTGTCTTCAATCAAATACAATGTTTAGGGAATACATCCCAGAGAGTGAGAAAGAGATTCAGTTGTGGAGAGTCTGGGCAATGCATAATCTGAACGTGACTCAGAGAGACAGGGATAATGTTAGGCAGTGTAGTGGAGCTCCTATATCCCGACTGGATATCTCAGCTGAATTCCCCTGGAAGAAACTCTGCTCAGTGTTTATAACTCTTTCCCCCAGTATTCAGACAACACATAATTCTGGGATTACAACAGATTTTTGTTGTCAAGGCACAGTCTTTTATACACAGACCCCCAGCATGGGGTCCCTATTCAGCTCAGAGTAACCCCACTCTGGTGCCTCTGTGTCTGGGAAATAATTGAGTTAGCCCTCGCTTAAACCAATCTCTCAGATACAGAAGATACAACAAAAAAATACCCCCTAAAACACATAAAACAAGCAGGAATAGACAATCTCAATGACACACACAGACAAGGTTACTGGCACACACACAAATTTAGTACAAACTCTGATACACACACAAGCTTACTATAGACAAGCTCACTGTCACACACACGCTCACTACAGACAAGCTCACTGATGCGCACACACTCTCCCAACAGACAAGCCCATTGACACACACATGCTCCCTACAGAAGAGCTCACTAACACACAGATTCACTACAGACAAGCTCACTGACACACACATGCTCACTGACACACATTTGGTCATTACAGACAAGCTCATAATCACACACATGCTTACTACAGACAAGCTCACTGTACACACATGCTTACCACAGACAGGCTCCGACACACCCATTCTCCTTACAGACAAGCTCACTAACACGCACACATATATATGATCTCTACAGACAAGCTCACTGACACACATACATATGATCCCTACAGACAAGCTCACTGACACACATACAAGCTCACTCACTAGCAGGCACACACACACACACAAATTCACTAGCAGGCGCGCACACACAGAGGCTCCCTCACTAGCAGATGCGCGCGCACACACACACACACACACACACAAAAGCTCTCTCGCTCTCTCACTAGCAGATGCACACACACAAAGACATCCACACACACAGAGGCAGACAGTCACTGACACCGAGGAAGACATCCACACACACACAGGCAGACAGTCACACACACAGGCAGACAGTCACACACACAGGCAGACAGACACACACACAGGCAGACAGTCACACACACAGGCAGACAGTCACACACGCAGACAGTCACACACACACAGACAGTCACACACACACAGACAGTCACACACACACACAGACAGTTACACACGCAGACAGTCACGCACACACCGACAGTCACACACGCAGACAGTCACACACACACACGCGCAGACAGTCACACACACACACGCACAGACAGTCACGCACAGTCACACACACACACACACAGGCAGACAGTCACACACACACACATACACACACAGGCAGACAGTCACACACACAGTCACACACACACGCAGACAATCACACACACACGCAGTCACACACACACGCAGTCACACACACACACACACAGTCACACACACACAGTCAAACACACATACAGACACACACAGACGGACAGTCACACACACACAGGCAGACAATCTCACACACACACACACAGACAGGCGCACACACAGTCACACACACACGCACACACACACACAAGCAGACAGTCACAGACACACACAACACACACACAGGCAGTCACACACAGACAGTCACACACACACATAGGCCGACAGTTACACACACAGACAGACACACACAAAGGTAGTCACACAAACACAGGCAGACAGTCACACACAGAGACGGTCACACACACACAGTCACACACACACACACACACACACAGGCAGACATTCACACACACACACACACACACACACACACACAGACAGTCACACCCAGACAGGCAGTCACACACACACACAGACACCCAGACAGGCAGTCACACACACACAGACAGTCACACACACACACACACAGACAGACAGAAAGACAGACACACACACACAGGCAGACAGTCACACACACACACACACACACACACACACAGACAGTCACACACACACACACACAGGCAGACAGTCACACACACACAGTCACACACAACGCACACACAGTCAGTCACTCACACAGGCAGTCACTCACACAGGCAGTCACTCACACACAGACGGTCACTCACACATACACAGTCACACACACATGCACAGTCACATACAGTCACATACACAGTCACACACACAGTCACACACAACACACACACACACACACACAAAACACACACAGGCAGTCACACACACACACAGTCCTGCTTCTTAGCTCCACATCACTTGGAGCTCCTGGAGGCTGGTTGTTGGGGAAGCAGGGACTCCTTCCTGCTTCCCATACAGCAGATATCAGGGCCCCCACCGCACGATAAGCCCCGCTGCATGCTAGGCTCCGCCCACGCTGCACACTAGGCTCCGCCCCCGCAGCAAATTTTTTTTTATATGATCCCGGCCGGCCATGTGTGAGCTGTGCCGGCCGCCTGGCTCCCCCTGCTCCCATGGGGTCCTATGTGACCGCACAGCTCACACATAGCCGGCCGGGATTACAGGAGCCTGATCAGTTCTGAATGGGGCTGTCAGCCCAGCCCCAGGTGCCGCGGCCCACCGGGAAATTTCCCGGTATCCCGGTGGGCCAGTCCGGCCCTGCTCCACTCCATAATTGCGCTCTCCTGGCTGGTCAGGAAGTTGGGGAAAGCAGAGGTAGAAATTGGCTGGGACATGTGAATAGGTGCGGCCGAGCCGAAGTTCCACATAATTTTTACCATGTTCCGCTACTGTCCTTGCAGCTCTCTGGATTCAATGACGAGCCATGGGGAGAGGTGCTGTTGGTCATTTAAAAAGGAAGGGGGAGGAAGGAGAAACAGGGGTAGCAAAATAGTCTTTTACTGCAAAGATAGGGGGATAGAACAGTCTATCTATAGTCACCTGAACAAGCTTAATGTAGTTGTTCAGGTGAGATCTATAGCTCCCTGCAGGCAATCTAATGTAAACACTGTATTTTCAGAGAAAATACAGTGTTTACATTGATTGATAGGAATACCTCCAGTGGCCATTACTCAGATGGCCACCAGAGGGACTTCCTATCATGTATGGGTCTGAAAAGGCCATGTACACGTTAGACGTATTAAAATACAAATACAAGAACTAAGAATTTATTTTACATTTTAGAGGGTCCATAGTCTGTGGGCAGGAGGCTGGCAAGCAGGCTCCTCCAGGAGCTTGTGGCAAACTCACTTGGAAAGAGTTTGTCACAATTGGTATATGGTCATTTTTATGAAAGTGTGTCTCTTGCAAGCAGACTATGTCAGCTTGTTGAGGTTTGAGTTCCCTGCTTAGTAGATGCAGTTTTACTGGTAGGTTTAATCCACGTACATTCAATGTGCAAACCTTCATGGGGGTTTAAATATCCAAAAGGCTGCTAGTGAAATACACGTTGGATCAAAATCTGTTGGGGGTGGAACGCCCATCCCAGCTCCATCAAACCGAGCGTCTTACCCCGGATATGCGCAATAGGTCTGGCTCTATGCCACCTAAGGGAGTGCCCCGGGGGCAAATTTGGATTTAGATTTCCATCATCAAAAGTCGTGCAGAATGGGGGGATTAGGCCACTCACCAGGCCTTAAAACAAGGCCTTAAAACAAAACTAAAGTAAGTGAATAAGTTGAAAAAAAGAAAGTATGTACAATATAAACTGATGTATAAAGCTAATCCTGTGTATCTTTGCTCAGGCTCATAGACATGTAATATAAAGCATATAAACTCATAATATTATATATAATAAAAAAAAATGCTATTTTCATGCCTATCTTATAAAAAAGTAGATACGCCTGCTAATATTGTGCTAATATCATACCACAAGTACTTATTCAAAATATCTTAGCTTATTCAAGTATCATATCAAATATCATAATAATATGACTTTCATACCATAATAATATCATATCAATAATGTTAGTACCAGTAATACAATTTCTGCACCTAGATTACCCATAGGCTGCCACTGCCGCTACCTCCAAGCTATTCTATGGGTGCATATATATATATATATATATATATATATATAGCATCCAAGTAGAGAGCACTCTGGAGTCTTCGTTTTATATCAAAATAAAAACTGCTTTATTGTGCAGAATACAAAAATGTCGACGTTTCAGTCACAATAGACTTTTCTCAAGACCGTCTTGAGAAAGGTCTATTGTGACTGAAACGTCGACATTTTTGTATTCTGCACAATAAAGCAGTATTTATTTTGATATAAAACGAAGACTCCAGAGTGCTCTCTACTTGGATGCTATATATTGGTCAGAGATTACTTGCACCGGAGCATGGAAAAGACCGGGAACATTGAGTGCTGGGACCTGAAAAAAAAAAAAAAAATATATATATATATATTATATTTTAAATTCTTTTTTTTTTTTTTTTTATATAAAGGTACATACAGGCATATAAAGATAATGCCCAAAAAACAACAAAGGAAAATTTCAGATTTATTAGGTATCTATCCCTTTAAACCCTCAATTTCCATGAGTGTAGCGCTTAAATATAATTTTAACAGTTGTGAATATACATATATAGTGCCTTAAATGCACTTACCATCTATACAGTGCTTATATTTTCTTGTATATAAAAAAGAAAAGAGATATATACAAATAATAGTGCAATATGTCTGATAAATTTAGATTATACGTGTGAGTTGTAATGTAAATTAACTCACATTTTTTAGAGCCTTTTGCAGTGATAAGGCTCTAAACTTCCAAGCGTCTGTGTCTTTTGGGTAGACCACACAACCCCTCTCTCGTCCGTTACTCTCCAGAGTATATAAGATGAAACAGAGAAAGAAACGTCCAAACTAAATGTAGTATTTTAAAATACCAAGGTGTATCAATATAAATGAAATCCAGAAAAGTGCTCACCTTTTTTAGAGCCTTTTTAACTGGCTCTAAGTATATAGATTCAGTGTCAATTTGTGGGGTGACACTATCCCTTTCTTGAATCACTTGTACAGGATGCAGGAAGTGAAGTATATAACAACTATGTTTATTATCAATATTAAAATGTATACAAACTATTATAAAAACAAAAAATATATAAAAACATATATAAGTAATACTAATGTATTAAGTGGTCTAGCATAGGTCCACTTGCAGCCAAAACGCGTTTCACCGAAAATCGGCTTCCTCAGTCAGCTTCAAGGTGTCTTCTATCTTCTCTGCCTTTTAAATCTTAATTTTCCCGCCAAAAATTCTTTTCTGCCGGTCCATAGTGATTTGTTGTGACGCGCCCGAAATGGCGTCGCGTCACTTCCGGTTTATTCCTACTACATGCCCCATAGTTCTTTGCGTTCGTGGATGTCACTTCCGGTTGTGAAACAATATACTGATGGGTAATGTAGTCCTTGATATCGTCGTTCCCTTCAGTTCGTATCGGACTCAAAAATGAAGAGCCGAAATAGCATAGAAAAAGTATCAAAGAGCATATATCAATATTCAAATAATCCATATACAGATTTCCAAGTTTAGACACTGTATGTCATCTATCTTGCATAGCAATATGTATTTTACACTTAATAGACATTTTATATTATGTATTTCTTATTTCAGAAATAAGGAAGAGCGGGGGGAGGGTAGAGTGAAAATATTTTAGATATGCTTTAGACTTTGACTTATATACAGTAAATGTTTCGAAATAGTGTTCCCTCTGAATCTCATTTATAACGTTTTTTAATTAGAATTACAGACTTACATATAGGTCCCATGGTTGTAATGAATTAAATCAAATTTAAATAGTTTTAGTGTCTCTTGCAGTTCTTGAATTCTTATCTTCTTGTTAAAAATAATTTAGAATAGGGAAAAAAAAAAAAAAAAATGTTTATAAAAAGTTCTTCATATTGGAATAAAAAAATTAGTAGTAAAAATTAAAAATATATGAAAAATAATTGGATAATATTAATAAAATAATAAATGTGAAAAATAATAATAATATTAATAAATGAAAATATTAAAATAAAATAAAGTAAAAACAACAAAAAAAATTATATATAAATATATGAATATATAGGAATAAATGATAATAATTTGTGAATCTAAATAAATGGAAAAATTAATAATAATGAAAATAAAACAAAAAGGAAATTAAAAAAGAAATAATAAAATAGGATTATATTAAAATTTATTATAAAAAATGACATAATTCAAAATCTGCATTGAGACCTAAGGGGGCTAAGGTGTTTAAATTAAAAATCCATTTAGTTTAAATTTTACCTAACTTCTTTATTTCGTCCTCCCCTCTCCAATTTAGTGTGACTTTTTGAATAGCATAAAAATCTAGAAATTGCGGATCTTTATTGTGTACTTGTCTGAAATGATCTGAAACGCTGTGTTTTTCAAAACCTTTTCTTATATTGCGTATATGTTCATTTATTCTTATGTTTAAAGGGCGTTTCGTTCTTCCTACATAGAGGAGATTACAAGAACATTTCAATAAATATATGACTCTTTTTGAGAAACATGTGGTCATTTCGTGTATTTTATATTTCCTTTCTCTCTTAGAGTCGTGGAATTCTGTGATGTGTCTTTTTACACTCTTTGTACTTCTACATGCTAGACACTGTCCACAACCAAAAAAACCTTTATTCTGAAAGAAAGGAGTAGATGTTTGGTGTCTTATGTGATTTCGTACTAATTTCTGTTTCAAGTTGGGAGCTCCTCTATAGATAAATCTCGGTTTTTCTGGCAATATAGAGTACAGCATTGGGTCATTTCTTAATATAGGCCAGTGTCTGTTTATAATTCGTTTTATTCTATGGCTTTCTTGATTGAAATTGCAGATAAAAGGTAAGGTGTTTTGTTCATTTTTTTCTTTAGGTTTATATTTTAACAATGAGGATCTCTCCATGGTTTCCACTTCTTTTATAGTATTTATAAGGGAATTTTCCATGTATCCCTTCTCCATAAATTGATTTTTAATTTTATTGGCTTGGACTTTAAAAGTGCTTTGATCTGTACAATTCCTGCGGATTCTCATTAATTGTGCTTTTGGGATATTTCTCAACCAAGGGGAAAAATGGCAACTATTTAAAAAAATATAGTTGTTAACATCTACCTGTTTAAAATAGGTCTTTGTCTTGATACCATTGTCTTCTATAAAAATTGTGAGATCTAAAAAATTAACACTTTCTGTGCTATACTCCGTAGTTAGTTTTACTCCCCAATCATTTGTGTTTAAAAATAGGTCCTCCCCCATTATTGTTATTTATGGCCCCCACCCACCACTCAGGGATGGGGGCCGGAGCGGGAGGACAATAGGTCCCCTCCCCTTATTGTTCTTTATGGCCCCAACCCGCTGCTCAGGGCTGGGGGCCAGGGAGGGGAGGACAATAGGTCCCATCTCCATTGTTTTTATGGCCTCTACCCACTGCTCAGGGGTGGGATCCGGGGGAGGACAATAGGTCCCACCCCTCATTGTTTCTATGACCCCCACCCGCCGTTCAGGGGTGGGGACCGGGGGGGAGGACAATAGGTCCCCCCCACATTCTCATTTAAGGCCGCCCAGGGGTTAGAGCCGGGGGGGCTCCAGGTCCCCCCTTCAGTTTAATAGCCCCCCATTCGCACAGCTTGGGTGGAGGCTCGGGAGGGGTGTACTAGGGGTTTTGTGTTTTTTTTTTTTTAACAGTGAGCAGCCACAAGCGATGTGCAGGGTCAGTTTCCTGACTTGTTGGGGCATCTCTCTAGGGAGATCAAATAGTAAGTACGACAGCGGGGTGAATGGGAGGGGGCTTTGAGTGATGTCTTGGATTAGTGCGTGGACTTCAGTCCACTAACTGAGTAGCAGTGGACAGCTTCACCATATATGGTGCATCGAGCCCTCCTCTGTATGACATCTCCAACAGAGTGGTGAGGTGGAGGGAAAGATCTTATGTAGTCTGGTCGGCACTAAGTACCAACGGTACAATATTTTACGGTGTTGTTCAATGTGGGATGTCAATTTTAGTCATTTGAGTGGGTCGGATAGAATAGTGTCCCAGGATTTGAGTGGCACTGTACAGCGGAGATCGCTCTCCCATTGTCGAGCATATTTGGTGGTGGAGAAACGGCTATAATTTGCTATGGAGCTAGGACACATGGAGACCGGTTTACAATGAGGCAATAACTTTGCAGTTATACACATTTTTTCCAATGCAGTAATCCTATTTGCATCCCTGGAAGTGTCTAAGCAGCGTTTCGCTTCTCTGGACAGATAGGATTTTAGTTGGAGGTATGAGTACAACGAGGACTGTGGGAGTGCATATTTATCGGCTGTGCTTGGGTAGTCTAGGAGTTTTTAGCCGTAAATAGGTGGTAAAGGTGCGTTGTCTGTATTTAGAACTGTTAATTAGAGATGATAATGATTAGAAATTTGAGTAACATGGTACCTGTGACCACAACACACATATATGTCCTAAAATTGTGGTCATAGTAGGTTGCCCACTGAGGGCCATTTGATGCATATGATTTGAAAGGCCAAGTTAGGGCCTAAAATAAATGTATATGTGTGATGCCTTGCATCTCTCATGGGGGCTTAATAATTTCACCTTACATGAAGACTGACCATCATATCCATTACTGAGCAGTATACATAGAGCTGAGGGTGGGCTCTAAAGTCTGTGAGCTACTTGCACACTTCAAACTGTATTTAGACATATATAATCTTTAAAAAAAAATA
Organism: Pelobates cultripes; assembly: GCA_933207985.1. Lineage (NCBI taxonomy): Eukaryota > Metazoa > Chordata > Amphibia > Anura > Pelobatidae > Pelobates > Pelobates cultripes. Next base: position 235,991,636 of record OW240914.1, on the reverse strand, counting down.
TTATTTGTTTCTAACAACCTTTTTGCATGACAGGTTGTTCCTATTTTTTTACACTTGTTTTGTTAGTTTACAGGTTGCATGACATGTTTTTCTTTTTTTTTCATGTGTATGCATGTATATTTGAGTTTGACATGGAGATATCAGTTACCACTCTATTGATACATATACATATTGGTTTCATACTGTTTAGCACACCCTCCACTCTCTTATGATAGTGGAGGCCAAATGAGGGCCCAACATAACTCAACCCAGATGAACTTTGGCCAATTGAGGGCCTAATGAGAAGTTACAGGTGCATAATGATACAATTAAATTTGGTTTAATGAATGGTGAAATATTTGAGCAGACTAGTTGCAATTTAGTATGTTATCGGTGACACCCAAGTGTTGTTCGGGCCATATCTTTATTTGAAATTTAATAATTACATACTTAGATGAGGGCTGTGTACGTGGCCGTATAACCATAATAAAGTCATAATTATGAGCGATAACAATTTAAAATACACTTGACAGCCTGTGTGGAGCGCAGAAATGGCTTAAAACAATGTAAGTAGTGATGGACAGTGAAATAAGACGGATTATTAACAAGCAGTACCATAAATGCTAACCACGTGAACAGGCCCTGACATAAATTTAGACAGTCAGGTGCAACACCCAGCCATATGTTTACTAATCCAATGAGTGCCTGAATACCCAAAGGGCAGGCATACAGAATACATATAGGTACTAAAGCTGGAAAAGGCCTGGTGAACATAAGTAACAAATGCTGATCTTCCTAAAGCTGACCAGTATAACCAAGGCCATGTGGGCCAACAATAAGAAGCGGCAAATATGAAAAACAGACTAAATCCAGGGTGACTAAATTAATTGTACATGATAAAATTAATATGGTCAAATGAGGACTGAATACAGTAAGCAGAATGCATGAGCCTACCGTATATACTGGAGTATAAGTCGACCCGAATATAAGCCAAGCCTAATTTTACCACAAAAAGCTGGGAAAACTTATTGACTCGAGTATATGCCTAGGGTGGGAAATGCAGCAGCTACTGGTAAATTTCTAAATAAAATTAGATCCCAATAAAATTACATTAATTGAATATTTATTTACAGTGTGTGTATATAATGAATGCAGTGTGTGTGTGTGTGTGTGTGTTTGTGTAGTGTGTGTGTATATAATGAATGCAGTGTGTGTTTGTGTGTAGTGTGTGTGTATAATGAATGCAGTGTGTGTTTGTATAAATGCCGTGTGTGTATATAATGAATGCAGTGTGTGTGTATAATGAATGCAGTGTGTGTGTATATAATGAATGCAGTGTGTGTATATAATGCAGTGTGTGAAAAAGGAAATAATCTACAATACAATAATAACAGAAGAAGACATAGCGCAATACTGTTGTAATAAAAAAGGAGTGGAAATTCAAATAGTTATTTACACTCACAAACCAAAATTGATTGTAGGCATATCGTAAAGACGGTGGAAACCTCAAAATTGGTGAGACATCATGGTATATATAGAAGGAAACAAAAAAGTATAATAGTGCAGAGTATCTTGATAAAATAACCACTTTAATTATAAGGCACACTTACAGAATTGAAGTGGCAAGCAGGCATGTAAAATTAACCAGTCTTAGGATCACAAGATCAATCACAGGATCGATGGAACCAGAACATGAACACAGCAGACAATAAAAACCAATAAAACACACTCTAAAACACTATATTACAGCCCTACGCGTTTTGTTCAAACGTCCTTGATCTTCCTCAGGGGCATAAGGTGAGAGTCCTTCTGTATGCAGGCATGACCGTCCATAGGGCTATGATGTGCTTTTAATCCGTCCGGTTTTGGCGCGCCGAAGTTGTCCTCCAATTAGCAACTCACTTCCGGGTTCGTCTATCCGTAATACTTCCGGGTGCGTCCTTATGACGCAACCGGAAGTGCGGCTCAAGCCTCCCTTCCAGATCAGATCCGAATACACATCCTTGCGTTCCACCGCTCATTCACAAAGCGGAAAACATCCACAAACATAAAGGATGTGTAAAAAACATATATATACACAACATTAATTATACTTACAACAGTAATCTTAAAAGATAAAATAAAATATTACCCACAAATAATTATTCAAATTAGTTCTATTTATTAGCTCTTGTCTCTAAGATCCCGAGTTGGTATATAGCACAGAGTGTGACATATAATGTTACACTCCCAAAAATTTATTAAACAGTAATGTCCAAAAAGATTCCTACAATTATCCACCATTAAAGAAAGAGTACGTATGAAAAAGTGCAAAAGTGCATAAAAGGCAAAGATAACAAAGAAAAGGACCAAGATGACCATATCAAATAACAAAAATCTGCGCTTTTTGTGACCTCACTCTGTGAATGGAAGTTGGTGAATACAGCTCTTGCTGTGAAGGCAATCGGGGAATACAACGGTCTCTGTGATCTCACTCTGTGAATGGCAGTTGGTGAATACAGCGCTCTCTGTGACCTCACTCTGTAAAGGTAGTTGGTGAATACAGTGGTCTCTGTCTGTGACTTCATGCCGCTAGCATTCATGTGTTTCATTTCATGAACAGAGAAACGAATGAGCTACCACCCAGTAGCCCACACACAGAGGGTCATGTGGCACTCATTAACCGATTGCAACATTGTTGCAATCGGTAGTTAAGGGCTTTCCTAGGTGGCCGCCGTTCGGCTACCGACCATGCGGCGGTCGGCCATCTTCACCAGCGGTGTTTGGTTGTCGAGCGCGTGGAGCTGAAATCGGATGCTCAATGGCACGAACACCGCTGGGCTTCCAGGCCGTTCGGGAGCTCCGGTCTTTCACTATTCTGGTTTCCCCATCGGTGTTCGGTACTTTTAGGTGAACATAATGTTAAAGTGTATTTCGTGCGGTGTTCGGTTGTTTAGGCTGGGATCTGAGCGGTATTCTCACAAAATGTGCACTCAGACCCCAGCTATCTACCGAACGTCCATTTGTCTAAATAACGTGAATAAAGGCAAAGTTATATATTTTAATGTAAAATGTCGGGTCTGCTGCACGGAGGGATAATCCACTTAATGTTATATTCCAGTGGGAGTATTCCTCTCGTCCAGCAGTGCCTGATGGGAGAAATATCCAGATTGCTAAGTCCCCCATGTAGTCCCCTACTGTATAACCCCTGCAATGTCAGTAGGGAATCCCTTGCATGGGGACTTGCATAAATACTGTGACCTGTGAATAAAAACCTCAGTTGACTCCCAGAACTGTGTTTCGTCCGGTTACTGGGGGATTTGGGATATTGCCATACTTTTCGGCACTTGACTTTGGATTACCTTCTGTACCAGCGGAGATCTTGGGATTTAATATTGCAGCTCCGCTACAGCGCTCTCTGTGGTCTCATTCTGTGAATGTCAGTTGGTGAATACAGCACTCTCTGTGGTCTCACTCTGCCATTGGGTTTTTACACCCAATATGCATTATCTTGCACTCATCCACATTACATGTCAGTTGTTTATCTAAATCATTTGGCTTATCCTTCCTGGAACATCAACCCTGTTACATATCTTAGTATCATTAGCAAAAAGACATACCTTACCATCAAGACCTTCTGCCTTTTCACTAATAAAAATATTGAAGAGAATGGGTCCAAGTACAGATCCCTGAGGTACCCCACTGGTGACAAGTCCAAGCTTCGAATATATTCCATTAACTACAACCCTCTGTTGCCTGTCACTCAGTCACTGCCTAACCCATTCAACAATATTGGAATCCAAACTTAAAGATTGCAGTTTATTGATAAGCCTTCTATGTGCAACAGTGTCAAAAACCTTACTGAAATCTAGGTAAGCAATGTCTACTGCACCACCCTGATCCATAATTTTAGTTACCCAATCAAAAAAATCAGTAAGATTAGTTTGGCATGATCTCCCTGAAGTAAACCCATGTTGTCTCTGATCTTGAAATCCATGTGATTTTAGATGTTCAACAATCTTATTCTTTAATATGGTTTCCATTACTTTCCCCACTACTGAAGTAAGGCTGACTGGCCTATAGTTACTCGACTACTCCCTACTACCTTTTTTGTGAATTGGTACAGTATTCATTAATTTTCAGTTTTCTGGGACTACTCCCGTTAACAATGTCTGGTTAATTAAATCCATTAATGGTTTTGCTAGTACACCACAAAGCTCTTTTAATAACTTAAGTTGTATTTCATCAGGTCCCATTGCCTTATTTGTCTTTACTTTAGACAACTGAAATAGCTCCTCTTCTTCTGTAAACTCACATGTAAGAAATTATTAAGTCTTTTAACCTAATAGAAGTCCCTTTCCTTAATTTTCATCTGTAAATATTGAACAAAAATTTTGATTGAGGTAGTTGTACTTCCTTTTCTCGTTTATGTATCTAATGTGGCATATGCATTAGGTCCTCAATGCTCCTCTATGAAAACTATAACATTAGGAATACAGATTCCTGAAATAAGTTGTAAATCAGTTTCCCATTTTCAAGATTTTCCTAATTTGTTTGTTTTATGCACAGGTTTATTCACACAAATTGAACAGCAAATCACACATTTAAATTGAGAGTTTATTTGGACGTTAGAATCAGGTACTCTGGACATGACTTATTAAATTGCATTGCAGGGAATTTATATAATTCAGTAATCAGGCTATCTGTGAAATGCATTGCAGTGTAATAAACTTGACATTCAGCAATAAATGTGGCTGCGAGAGGGATATATGAGCTACTGTTGTACTTGACCACAGCAGTTGGAGAAACTTCTATAACAAAATTAGTTTTTCCACTGAGGTTTCATTATGTTTATATACATACACAATTTAAAGTAGAAAATCTATCTCTTGCGTTCCTTGTTTACAATGCCATTTTCACTCAATATCTGACACTCAGCTTGAGCATTTAAAGGGATTTAAAGGGAGGCACTGTGAAGATTTTTCGCACAGGGCGCCTAAATGTCTAAGGCTGGCCCTGTTGGTTAATATTATGTGCAGACTTGAACAAGAAGGAACAACTTAGATATATCAGCCCCTTTCGGCTTGGAATAGAGGACAGTTTGAAGGATTAAGTTGATTCAAGATTACAAAGAAGGCAAATATATCAGTTTGTCTTTTAATTCATAGAAAACTTTTTTTTAATGTATTACATTAAAGTTGGTAAAATCCACCATTCAATTGTCTTTAAATAGCTTATTCTATGTGTGATAAACATCTTGAACATGCATGGTATGCATTATGAAAATAAACAATGATGTATATTACACTTTTGTACACATAGACATGTTGTCTTTACTACCTGTGTTCGTTGACCATGTCTGCAAGTTTATCGATTTAAATCCTTTAAAAAGTGGACAAATAGGTATACTTCTAAAGCACTGTATATGTCTAATTATATTCATTCCACAGGGGAAATCATAACTTTTAAGATCTTCAGACGTCTGAGTGTTCACATCAGCTCCCTGCTTCCACTTTTTTATTCCACGTTCTTCTTGAGTCCCTGAATAAACAAATATAAAATATGTCTATTTAAAATCCAATGCACAGGTTACATGTAAAAAGTCTAAAATTAACATTTTATCACAAGTACCTTATTATTTTTATGTTATATTACAAATGTGGAATTCAATATATAGGGCAGACTTAAAAGGGCCGCATAAAAGTACAAAGTGCTCAAAAGTTTGCATACCCTTGCAGAAATTGTGAAATGTTGGCATGGATTTTGAAAATATGACTGATCATGCAAAAAAAAGTATTTAATTGAAGGATAGTGATCATATGAAGACATTTATTATCATATAGTTGTTTGACTCCTTTTTAAATCATAATGATAACTGAAATCACCCAAATGGCCCTGATCAAAAGTTTACATACCCATGAATGTTTGGCCTTGTTACAGACACACAAGGTGACACATAGGTTAAAATGGCAATTAAAGTTAAATTTCCCACACTTGTGGCTTTTTAAATTGCAATTAGTATCTGTGTATAAATAGTCAATGAGTTTGTAAGCTGTCACGTGGATGCACTGAGCAGGCTAGATACTGAGCCATGGAGAACAGAAAAGAACTGTCAAAAGACCTGCGCAAAGATTGAAAAATTTGTAAAGAGATATCCAAAACCTTGATAATGCCAGTCAGTATTGTTCAATCACTTATTAAGAAGTGGAAAATTTGGGGATCTCTTGATACCAAGCCAAGGGCAGGTAGACCATGAAACATTTCAGCCAAAACTGCCAGAAGAATTGTTCAGAATACAAAGAAAAACCCACAGATAACTTCATGAGAAATACAGGTTGTTCTGGAAAAAGATGGTGTGATTGTTTTAAGAAGCACAATACGACGATACTTGAACAAAAATGAGCTGCATGGTCGAATAGCCAGAAAGAATAATTTACTGCGCCAATGCCACAAAAAAGCCTGGTTACAATTTGCCCGACAACACCTTGACATGCCTCACTGCTTTTGAGGGACGAGACCAAAATAGAGCTTTATGGTCACAACCATAACCACTATGTTTGGAGAGGTGTCAATAAGGCATGCAGTGAAAAGAATACCATTCCCACTGTGAAGCATGGTGGTAACTCACTGATGTTTTGGAGGTGTGTGAGCTCTAAAGGCACAGGGAGTCTTGTGAAAATTGTTGTCAAGATGATTGCAGCATGTTCTCAGAAAACACTGGCAGGCAATTTGCATTCTTCTGCACGAAGGCTGAACATGGGACACTCTTGGACTTTCCAACATGGCAATTACCCTAAGCACAAGGCTAAGTTGACCCTCCAGTGGTTTCAGCAGAAAAAGGTGTAAGGTTCTGGAGTGTCCATCACAGTCTCCTGACCTTAATATCATCGAGCCACTCTGGGGAAATCTCAAACCTGCGGTTCATGCAAGACGACCAAAGCTTTTGTATGACCTGGAGGTATTTTGCCAAGACGAATGGGCAGTTATACCACTTGCAAGAATTAGGGGCCTCATAGACAACTATTACAAAATACTGCACGCTGTAATTGATTCTAAAGGGGGCAATACACAGTATTAAGAACTAAAGGTATGCAGATTTTTGAACAGGGGTCATTTCATTTTTTTATTTGTTGCCATGCTTTGTTTTATGATTGTGACATTTTGTTAAAACCTACAGTTGAATATGAATCCCATAAGAAATAAAAGAAATGTGTTTTGCCTGCTCACTCATGTTTTCTATAAAAATGGTACATGTATTACCAATTCTCCAAGGGTATTCAAACTTTTGAGCACAACTGCAGCTCTTATGAGACAAAGGTATGTGGACCATGCTGTTTTGGTAAATTTTTTGTCTATCTATCACATTTGAGAAGGTTAGCTGTGACTGCCGAGTCTAAATGTTCTCACAGTGGAAACACCTCTTGGGTCTGTGAGGAAGAAAGCCACTATAGGTGTATTTAGCCCTGCAATGGAAACATCACCATATGTAGTAAATAGCAGTGTTTTGGGGGGCGGGCCTGACCTTAATGGCGGATAGTCGCACTTCACAAGAGCTCCTCACTTGTAGGGTATTTATATCAATATATTTGCCCATTATTGTACCCTGCACAACTCTAACAGTGCCTCTCGTGCTCCCCAACCGAAGCAGAGTACAGGGACTCAGCTAAATGCCATCCAGCTTGCCATTTACTGGCATACTTGTCTTGATACAGTGCGACCTGTTGTACGTATAGAGTGGGAGAGTCTTCTGATCTCTTGGTCTGGAGTGCCCCCAGCCTCTGTGGTGTCCCATTAGTGCACCGTTATCCCCCCTCCCCTCTGGACCAGCAGGGGTTATACCGGTCAACTCTTTGGAGGCCTCGCTGAGTCACCACAACCTGCGGGCCTTCTCTGAAATGGCAGATGCCATGAGATCCACTGTCTTGGCTGTGGAGCAAGCAGAAATCATCTCCTGCCTGGACAGAATTTGCAGCGCTAGGCACTGGTTCCAATTCCTGTTTGGGCCTCATGTCAACAACGAGAGCATCGCCGCAGAAGGGAGGTGACTGGCCCTGGATCGCTCCGTGGCATTGATTCCAGGGGAAAGGAGAGGAAGCCAAGCTGGTCGTTAGTGAAAGCCCCATCACGGCAGCGGAACATGCAGCACACTCCATCTGGGAGTGAGGTGGCATGGCGGGATATCTCTGCCTGGCCCCAAGCAAGACCGCAATGAAAGTCTGAGGTGCTGTGGGGAACCCCAAACAAGACAGTAGATCTGACCTGCCTACCTTATATTTACTTTATATTTATAGAGGTGTTAGGAAAGTTATAATTTTTGTTCTGTCTTTTTGAGGTGTTAAGGGTTAATGTGTTTAGGGGGGTGACTCTAATATCCAATGTGGGTGGGAGAATGACATAAAGAATATTGTGGTATTGAACATAAAATGTAGGTGGTTTAGTGGGACTTGGAGGACACAGTAGTTTTTTGGAGACTTGTGGCTAGTGTGTCCCCATCAACCCAAAAAAGCACATTATAAGTGCTGAAAACTGGTGCCTCCTACAGGTCAGGTGCCTGTATGCAGGTGCCTACTCCACCTAGCAAGAAATCCAGCTTCGGGTCTAGAACTGTATAAAGTAATGGAACTTAGTGCGGAATCCAATCTTCACTCAAAGACACAAAAGGCTAAAGTTTCTCAGTAGTGGGATTTCCCTCGGCTCAATCAAAGCCCTCCTCCAACCATATGTCAGCTCACTGGTGTCATTAGTAGCAGGAAATACTAGGGCCTGAAAGAAATACTTCTGGATTTCCGGTGAAGTAAAATATTATTGTTTTCCAGAATGTGTAGCTGTAATACCCCCCTAAAGGTTTCCCTAGTGTTTGATAAGCCAAGTCTGTAAAAACAAGAAATTACAGTTTGTCATAGTGTGCTGCTGGTAAGGTATGTGACAGCTGCCAGGTTGCCATTCTGCCACCCACAGTTGCCATCTGGACAATCACATCTCAAGGGGCGTCTGTTGGAGCCAAAACTGCTCACCTGATTCTGTATGACCTACTCACTTGAATTGGGTTGCCAATTCTCAAAGTTCCAAACTCAGAGTTTGCTAAATAGCCTCTGCATAGTCCTTCAAAGTCATGACCCTTTCAGATATGCCTCAAATATGAATGTTATAAACTCATATTTGGGTCAAGAGACCATCCACAGTAGCTTCCAATTTTTCTAAGTGATCTGTGACAGCCATTGTGGGAACGCAACCAGAGGCAGTCTCATCCCAGATGCAGGACCTCTTCCAAGGTTTGTGATCTTATGGTCAGTGCTCTCACTTCAATTTTCAGGCCTTCCAGTTCACTGTGGAACATTGCCTTAAATTCTTGGAACAAGGCTCTAATGTTCCCTTTAGTAGAGGATGTAGTGTCATCATATGATTCCAAGGCTTGAATTGGGAGGAAGGAGTTGGGTGACTCTTGGCTTTATAGTTTGAGCTCTCCTTTGAGTAAGTTGAGAAAGTAGGCCCTGTCGGCACCATTTTGGATGGTTCAGTTTGTGGCCTTTGATGAGGTAGATTTTCAAGACTGAGCATTTAAGGAGCCTCTGTTAATGACCTCTCACACTTTGCATCAATTGTATTTTTGTTTGTTATGTGTGGGATCAACAGTTTCTGATATGCTTAAAGGTATACTGTAGTGCATACAAATGCAAACTATAGTGCATACAAATGCGAACAAAACTGAGATCCAGCTTCCCCACTTCTGAGGAGACCAGGTAAGTCTCAAAAAAGATAGGTTTAACATTAAAGCAAGATTTTACATTTTAAATGCATTTACATGTCAACTACTTAAAAAGGACACTCCATGCACCTTAAAATTACATGGCCCTTAAATAGATTTTGTTGCCCTGTCTCTCTGCACATATATACTTATAATTGGAGCCATTTACTAAAAATGCCTGAAGCTATAAAACTGTCCTAAAAACCACCCAAAATAAACTCTATATAAAATTCTCTAAAATATAGAGTACCTTAATATAATCACTATTTAACTTAAGAGCACCTTATAAATGTACTAGCTCAAAAAACATCTATCAAAAAGCTAAAATTAAAGCGTGCTGTGCCTTTAAAAATAGTGAACATTTACATTTTATGGCAACACAGGAAGCTTCATATTTGCTTTACTTGCTTTACTGAATCCTCCCAGCAGCAAAGAAACAGTTAAACAATTGAAAACAAAATCAACCAATCAGAAGACATCTAGACAGTAATATGTGGCTATGAGACTCCTCCCAACCCCTCTTTCTTTGCTGCTTGCCTCCAGGTGAGTCAATTCTGATTACATTGGCCTTAGTGCTGTATATTTTGTGTACCTCAGTTTCAGTACAATTGTTTTAATTGTATTTTTTGGTCTTAATTATTATTATTATTACATCTTTTTTTTATACTTCATTATATAGATTCTCCCCTCAGGGCCGACATCTTGTTGGCCCACAGGGTTTTTTCTTTCACTCCCACTGGCCATTTTATCCTCTTACACTCAGCTCTAATTATTCCCCTCCCTTTCGGTTCAGGGTTTTTTGTTGACCGTGATCTAATGGCAACTTTTTTCTTATCTTCCCAACACTCTACTAATCAGGCCCTGCTGCAGCGAGAATTGCGCTGCCAATCTGGCTGTTTTTACCGTGCTTTTTTCCTGTGACGCAAGCGGCTGCCGCCTACTTCAGTGGCCCTCGGTGCGGGGTAAAGCTCCGCCTTGGCTCCTCCTTCCACGACATCGGGGTCCTAATGCACATTAGCACATTTGGCCAGACCCATAGGAAAGCATTGTAAAATGTTTGTCAGGCTTATTAATATTTTCTTACTCAAAATTCTTATCTCCTTATATAGCAACACTGGACCAAATTCATCTTGTAATTATAAATATAAAACTGAGGTATTTTGCCTACTGTACCTGTTATTTATCATGGAGTACTGGTATTATTGTGTGCACTTAGCTCAGTAAAAATTTTATTGATAATAACTCACTCACACTGCTTGCACTTACAGAGACCTGGCTGTCCCCCTCTGATAGCGCTACTCCTGCCTCTTTATATTTTGGTGGGCTACAATACACTCACACTCCCAGACTCAAGTGTAAAGGAGGCTGCGTAGGCATCCTTCTCTCCCCTCAATGTACATTTCAACCTATCATAACTCCCCCTGCCCTATCCTTTTCTTCTTTTGAAGTTTACACTGTCCACCTATTTAAACCCACTCCTTTAAGAATTGCTATCATCTACCGCCCCCCCCTCCCCCCTGGTTATCCTAGACTATTCATTGAGCACTTTTGTTCCTGGCTTCCCCACTTCCTCTCATCTAGCACTCCTTCCCTTATACTTGGGGATTTCAATATCCTAATCAACAACCCCAATTGCAGTGATGCCTCTCGTCTGCTCTCTGTAACCTCCTCCTTTGGCCTTACGCAATGGTCCAATTTAGCAACCCATACAGCGGGAAACACTCTTGATCTTGCCTTCACCAACCTCTGTACTGCCTCTAATCTCTCCAATATTCCTTTTCCTCTATCTGACCACCATCTGCTGACTTTTGACATTGGGACCCAATTCTAAGACCCAATTGACACCACTGTCTGAACATCACTCTCACAGAAACCTCCAATGTCTTGACCTAGAGCATTTCTCCACTAATCTACAAACTCTCCTTTTATTTATCTCAAACCTCACCTGTCCTAGTTCTGCAACCTCCTTCTACAATTCCACCGTCTCCACTCAACTAGACATCATGGCACCTTGTATATTTAAACGCCACAGGCCCCCCCAACAACAACCCTGGCACACCAAGCTCACTCAATACCTCCAAAAATGCTCCAGAACTGCTGAACGGTGTTGGAGAAAGTCTCACTGTGCATCTGACTTTCTCCACTATAAATGTATGCTGAGCTCATACAGCTTGGCTCTTTCCGCTGCAAAAGTTAATTACTTCAATACCCTCATAACCACACTCTCCCGCGAACCCAAACAACTATTTCACACATTTAACTCTCTTCTTCGCCCTGCTGTTCCTCCTCCACCTACTAACTTGACCGCCTCAGACTTTGCAACTCACGTCACTGACAAGATCTCTACAATCATAGAAGAGATCTCTCATCTTTCTTCTTCCCCTTACAATACTTCCCCTAACTTCACTCCCTCTGCTGTTCTATGTTCATTCGCACCCGCTACATTGGAAGAGGTTTTTGCTCTGCTCCAGTCCTCCCACACCACCACCTGCTCCCTAGATCCAATTCCCTCGCATCTCATCCGTACTCTGTCTTATTCTCTTTCTCCACCTCTCACTAAAATGCTCAATCTCTCTCTCTCCTCTGGTATATTTCCATCACCCTTCAAACATGCAACTGTAACCCCAATTCTAAAGAAGCCCAATCTTGACCCTAACTCCCCATCCAACTATCGTCCTATCTCGCTACTGCCTTTTGCATCCAAGATCCTTGAAAGAATTGTGTATGCGAGATTGATAGACTTCCTCGAGTCTAACTCTCTGCTAGACCCGCTTCAGTCTGGTTTCCGCGCTAAGCACTCTGTGGAAACGGCACTGACCAAAGTATCCAATGATCTACTCGCTGCAAAATCTCGTGGCCACTACTCTATCCTAATTCTCCTTGACCTGTCTGCGGCTTTTGACACTGTTGATCATCAACAGCTTCTTCTCATCCTCCGCAATATCGGTCTACAAGATATTGCTCTCTCCTGGTGCTTCTCCTACCTCTCCCAGCACTCTTTCAGTGTTTCTTTCTCTGGCTCTGCTTCTTCTCCCCAACTCCTCTCTGTTGGTGTCCCCCAAGGCTCAGTCCTTGGTCCCCTACTGTTCTCCATCTATACTGCCTATCTTGGTAAACTCATTAGCTCCTTTGGCTTCCAATATAATTTCTATGCAGATGACACGCAAATCTACCTGTCTTCTCCTAATCTCTCCCCGTCCCTCTTGACTAGTGTATCTGACTGCCTCTCTACTATTTCTAACTGGATGGCTGCCCACTTCCTTAAACTAAACTTGACCAAAACTGAAATTCTGGTCTTTCCTCCCTCAAGTGTTGTTACTCCTGTGTTTGTCTCCCTTCAAGTCAACGGTGCTACCATCAGCTCCACCACGCAGGCTCGCTGCCTAGGTGTTCTCTTTGACTCCGACCTCTCCTTCAAGCCTCATGTTCAATCTATCACCAAATCCTGTCATTTTCATCTCAAAAACATTGCACGCATCCGCCCCTACTTAATGCTAGATGTGATTAAGGTGTTGGTCCATTCCACTGTCCTTTCTCACCTTGACTACTGTAATCCACTTCTCAGTGGTCTTACGTGCTCCCAACTTGCGCCGTTACAGTCCATAATGAATGCGGCAGCGAGGCTCATCTTCCTGTCCGCCCGCATCTCCCATGCCTCACCCTTCTGTCAGTCCCTACATTGGCTTACTATAAAATTCTGGTTCCTGCTTTCAAATCTCTACATAATGCTGTTCCCACCTATCTACCCTCCCTTATACACAAGTCACGTCTAGGCCCTTACGCTCTGCTGAAGACTTACGTCTATCTTCTGTCCGTACTCCCACCTTTGATGCTCGCCTTCAAGATTTCTCGAGGGCTGCACCGTTCCTGTAGAACTTGCTTCCCTCCTCTGTTAAATGCTCAGTCTCCACTCCTTCAAAAAAATTGTTAAAAACCCACTTCTCCATAAAGCGTATCAATTAAACTGTTAATAGCTCCTGACTGATTCCTCTTCTGCAACTGTCACTAGTCTAATACTATCCTTACCTTTTTGTGCCATTTTACCCCACTCCCTCTAGCATGTAGGCTCATTGAGCAGAGCCCTCAACCCCTCTGTTCCTGTGTGTCCAACTTGTCTGGTTACAACTACATGTCTGTTCGTCCACCCATTGTAAAGCGCTGCGGAATTTGATAGCGCTATATAAATATCATAATAATAATAATAAATATAAAAATTAAAAAAATCTACTAATTTTTCAATTTTGTGCATGTGCTGCAAATCTCAAAGGATATATGCATCTTCCTGCTTTGTCCAAACTAGGCAGTACCTGACATCAATAAACCTGACAGCCAGCAAAGCTCGCGTAAGGCCCCATCGGTATTTGATTCCTGCGGTTTGCAAGCACTTAATGGGGCAAGCTCCAGGTAAGTGTTGCCTTTCTGAGATTCTTGTGGAAAGAGAGGCTTGAGTCCTCAAACACCAGTGGTTGTTTCGAACGGACCACAGCCGTTACAGCTCGATTGTCAAAGAGAAGTTGAAATCTTACCACAATGTCCCTGGGGGATGCATTTGTAAATCTAGGTTGAGCATCCCACCATGAACACTCCTTCCAAGTGTATTGCTTTTACTTGCATTGAAGGAAACAGCATGAAGAGCAATATTCTGACATATTGTGGCAGTTCAGTAGCCTCTACAGAACCTACAGCACCTCTGATCTTCAGATTGCATTGTCTCAGTTTATCTTCCAATACTGCCATAGGGCTAGGAAGGGTTTCATGTGACTGTAAATATTGCTGGGTAAGTAGAGAGTTAATTAAATGAGCTTGGTGAAGATCTGGAAAGTCTTCTTCTACTGCCGTTATCCGACCCGTTACAGTGTGAACCTCCTGTCGCACCACTGCTACATCAGCCTGGAATAGCTTACAGTTATCCTACAGAAAGCCTTTAATGTCGGCCTTGGTCGTCATGGATTCATCCTCCCCTTATGAAATAGGGATTTCATCTGCCCCTGTAACAGAGACTGGGTCAGGGTTGTCTAAGTCTTGATACTTCGATGAATTAGAGGGTGATCTGTAAGGAGCCACCATCTTATGCCTTTGCTAGGGAGTCCCTAATATCTTTGGATCAGGCCAAGACTTGTGGGTTCTTTTCCCCATTATTGATTATAGTCTGCTCCATCAAAAAAGAGTAATATTGAGCTTTTTTTCTGGCCAAAAGTAGCACATAGTGGACGTAAAGCACTCAGTGAGTGCCTCTTAACACGATGGCTTCTAGCTCTGCCCTAAAATGTTTATATTTTAAATGTATTTCTTATGCATGTCATTGCGTACATCATTTATTGTGGGTATACCATCTTTGGGGGTCTCTAGCCAGGGCCAGATTAAGAGCTCAGTGGGCCTGGAGCTGACAATTATGATGGGCCTAATTACAGAATCTTATCGACCAAAAATACTAAAACAACCGTACCTCCCAAGCGTCATGTATCTGATGGAGATAGTGTTGGAGGGAAACTCAAAGGATGCAGAAAACAAATACTCTATGCTAATCTCTCCCTAATTTATGCTTTCATCTTTCAAGTAAATCCATATCCCCTAACAGCAGTGTCCAGTGAAGCAGGAAGTCAATGGGCAGGAAAAAAGGGTGTGCCACTGGCGCAAATCATTTGACCAGACCTGCCAAAAGGGGTGAACATGCCCAAAAAGGGGGCATGTTTGTCCAAAGAATTGGAATCCTATGGGGAAGCATTGTAACTTGCTCAGACCACCACTTCTGATGATGTCAGCAGACAGAGTCAGTTCAGAGGCAGAGCCAGCAGCTGCAGACTTGAATACAAGTAAGATTGTACTATATTTAGGGAGGCAAGAGGGGCCTGGGGGCTAGATGGTGTTTTTTACATAATAGGGTCAGAAATACATGATTGTGTTTCTGACCCTATAGTGTTACCTTAAGCAAGAGTATGTGAAGAGTAGTTAGGGTTGCAACCTTTCTTGGAAAAAAATACTGACTTTAATCATTTGCATAATTTATTAGTTATGCATGACATCACATAAATCACAAGTGACGAGTGACATAAGAGAAAATTCTGTCAAATCACCAACAAACTACACACAGTTTGATTCTGCTGTATAGATGAAATGCTCCCACTGTCTCTCTGTCTCCCAGGTCACCCAGTGTTTCAGTGTCACTATGTATCACAGTGTCAGTGTCCTCATGTCACCCAGTCCCCTAGTCTCCCATTGTATCAGTGTCCCCATTTCTCCCAGTGTCCCCATGTCTCAGTGTGTCCCCATGTTACTTGGATACTTGGGGACACTGAGACACTAGGGACACTGGCTGGGAGACATGGGGACACTTGTGGACAAATGGGGACACAGACATTTGGAGAGACTGGGGGACACTGAGGACACTAGCTCGGAGACATGGGGACACTGGGAGACATGGGGACTCTGAGTCACTGGGGACACAGAGAGACATGGGGACACAGACACTGGGAGACTAGGGGAAACTGAGCCACTAGGGGCACTTTGTCCCTAGTGTCTCCGTGTCCCGATGTCTCACAGTGTCCCCATGTTTTCCAGTGTCCCCAAGTATCTCAGTGTCCCCAGGTCTCCCAGTGTCCTTAGTGTCTGTGTCCCCATGTGTCCCCTAGTGTCTGTGTCCCCATGTCTCCCTGCTGCCTTTCCCCCCATCCCTCAGTTACCTGAGCTGTAGAGCTGCTGTCTGGACTCTCTGTGCTGTGTAGCTGCTCACCCATGGATCAGTGAGTAGTAGAGAGAGGCAGGGATATGCTGCAACTTCCTATCCCTGCCTCTCTCCACATACACCCCTACAGGCCGGTGCTGGTATTGCAGAGTAATCACAGTTTACTGAGAAAAATACATGCATTTGTATTACTGCAATACCGGCATGGCCAGGCAGCCTCAAATACCACTGGGACCACCAGGGAATCCCCACCGGACCACCAGGGATGGAGGAATGTCCCCCCTCCTCCTCAATAAAGGTAAGAAGGGAGGGGGGACATAATTATATTAATTTTATTAAATAAAAATTTAAAAAAATATATTAAAAAGCCTCCCTACCCTCCTTCCCCCGATACAAAGACTGCACACCCATAGACACATTTCCCCCCCATACACACACTGCCCCCAATACACACACATTGCTCCATTCACACACACTGCCCCATACACACAATGCCCCATACACACACATTGCCCCCATACACACATTGCCCCATACACACACTGCCCCCCATATACACATTGCCCCACACATACATACAGTGCTTCCCCATACACACACTGCCCCACACACACATACAGTGCCCCCCATACACACACTGCCCCACACACACATACAGTGCCCCCCCATACACACACTGCCCCAGACACACATACAGTGCCACACCATACACACACTGCCCCAAACACACATACACTGCAACTCTCACACACACTGCTCCACACATACACTGCCCCCTAACACACACACTGCAACCCTGACATACACTGCCGCCCTCACGCACACATTTCACCGCTCACACACACACTGCACCTTTAATACACACTTCACCCCTAACATATACCACTGCTCCTATGCCCTATATCCCAGCAGACCCAGGTAAGTTGTCAAACTGTTCTTAAACAGTTTGACTACTTACTCTGGGATGGGATTCTGGCACTACTGGCACCATAACTACTACACTGAGCTGTAGTGGTTATTGTGTCTGGATTATTTATTTAAATAATCTACAAGTGCCCCTCCAGAGATCAGGCTCTGGATCCGTCACTGTGTCAACACATTTAAATTGCGTACTGTTTTTCTCAGAAGGGTTTTCATCTACAGTGGAAAGTATAGTACTGTCATATTCTATTAGATTTACTCATTTATAAATTGGAGAAGACAATAATTATCTGTTATTGCTATCACCGCAATAACTGGAAATTTGTGAATGATTTATGTTTGGGTTATTATGTAATTGAAGTGACAAGTCAATTTATTCCCCATGTTGTTTAGTTTCTAAAAAGATATGCTTTATCTATCATATCTTACCCAATACTATCCTAAAGTGCAAGGTGCACTTTGGTTTCTGACATCTCATGCATTACATTTATTCATAAAATTGGGCCAATTTTTGTAAGACTGGCCATTTAAAACGGTATGTTATAAGAAGTTATCAGAACATTATATCATGTAGGCTAGCATAAATAGATTTATAAACCAGGAAACGTATTGATTTCTATGTATTTTGCTATATGCTGTATTTCTAATCTCAAAATGTTATATAGATTTGTAATATGTATTTTTAGGCAGGGTGCTTTCATTTGAGGATGTCATTTGAAGAAATGTGTTTTATAAGGAAAACAAGAAAGGTAACCTGATCCTGTATGACAGCCTATACAATTTTTTCTTTAAGTATAAAACATGTAATTATTACCTGTGCAAACACCCATTCATGTCAAACAGGTATTAGAAATGAATTAGGCATAATCATTCAATAAAACATTTTCTTGAAATATTTTCTTTTTGTATTATATATTGTTTTGCAAAATACGAACTGTTTATATACCTGGTAGAGTATTGTCCAGAAAAAATGCAATGCAGCCACCTACGAACATTTCTGTTGTTAAAAGCACAGTCAATATTTGATCCATTTCTGTTATCCCTATAAAAGCAAATTATTATTAAGTAAAATAATAGGTAAGGCAGAAAGTAACAACAATATGGATTGACATTTACAGCAATAATCCTGCTAATCAAAAGAGGCTGTATCACTTTCTTCCCTTTCCTAGTGTTAAACAGTTGCATTTGTTTGTATCTTATTGTACATATATAAATATATATATATATATAAACCACAGAAAAGAAGTGCACTCATAGGTCTCTATCCAGCGTGTTTGTTCAATCTCTGTGTCCTGTACAATACAAAATCTACATTTTAAACACAACTATGCATTCACACACACAAATCCCTGCATTCACGCACACACACTTATCCTTCATCCACATACATTAATGCATTTACACATCAAACACACATTGTCTCTCCATGCAGTAATAATATATGAATCAAAATTCTTGTCACATTCATTTTTAGTAGCAAGTAACTTTAGGTCTTGAATGGTAGGTTAGGATTGTAAATTTTAGCACTCGTAAAAATTCTTACCTGTTTTTATATAGTTAGGGTGTGAATCTAAGAAGTTTGGTAATACTAATCCAAAAAACAGGGAAAAACCCAACACAAACAAATTTCGAGAAGAATTCATGTCAACAAACTGAAGATTAGAAAGGCCAATAGCTGTTATCATGCCTGAAAATAAATAAAAATAATATATTGTATTCATAATTCCTCAAATTGTCATATTATAATAAATTTAACAAATACAAAATTTACACCATAATATTTTTGCAAATGCTTTGATAAATGTATTACAATGCTTATTTGTGTCGTAGATAAACTTACACACATTTAGAAAAGCAAAATATTATCCTCTACTTTGTTTTTCACTAAACCCAAAATTGGCACAATTTTGCTGTAAGAGTAGACTGAAAAAATGTATTTACAGAGTATGGTTAGTACGGGGTCTCTCTGGGCACTTGCAGCTGCATCTCTTGCACCCAGTCTATTCCTGCAGGAGAATCTGGATTTTTTTCTCTGCACAGAGAAAACCAGGGTCATGCAGAACTGCTTTCATTGACTGAGAATGTTAGTAGAGCACTCTCAGCCAATAACCGTGATGTGGCATCTGCTGTGTTTTATCCTATTGAGATATCTATAGAATAACAACTAAAGGGTTGTAGTTGTTATGGTGCATGGAATGTTTCTTTGAAACCTATGTTCTCCAGCTGTGATCCAGTTTGGGAGATAGAAATGTCTCCCCAAATTGGACTGCATTTACCAGTGCACCAGCCTGGACGCTGGTAAATGCAGCCCAGGCAGTAAGAATAGAACAACTTTACTGTAACTGTTCCCTCCAAAGGCAGTTGTGGAACTAGGATGGTGTGATTAAATATTACTTCCTCCTGGCACACAGATAATAGGAGAAAGTAGAAACAATTACTTGCAGCCAGTTGCCACTAGAACCTGGTCAAGTCAGCCTTTTGCAACCAATTTCAATGTGTGCATGTGTGTTTGTGTATGCAGGGTGTGGGTCAGAGTAAGTTTATCTATGTGTATTTGTGTGTCATTGCATACGTGTAATTGTCTATGTGTGGATCATTTTGTTTTTGTATGTATATTAATGGCAGATTAGGCCTGGTAATGTGCATGGCTTGCTGTATATATCTGTGTGTGTCTGGCAATGTATGTCTGTGTTAGTCTTTGATGCATGTTCTTTGTTTTGGAATGTAAACGTGTAGCTTAGAATGTGTATCTACGTTTCTGTATCTGACAGCATATTCATGTATGCATATGTCTAGAGATGTGTATGTAGGTTTTGTTTCTGGGAATGTGTGCCAGAGGGGCCTAGCAACATGATTTTGTAAGAGGTGATTTCTGATGCTAGCCCTGTCCTTGACTAGAAGCTCATCAGTCACCCTCCTCTGCATTGGTCCTAAACACATTTAGCTTATATCGTAATTAATACCTTGAGACAATTAAATTAAAGAAAAGACTAGTTCTTGTTCCTAATAGGAGTATCAATTAAGCTTTATTTGCATACTCCCATATACTCATTATCTTAGATGGCATAAAAAAAAGGTCCTTACTTGAAAGAGTCCTTGTGTTTTACAAAATAGTATTTATAAAATAGACATCATTGCAGATTGAAAATCTTTGTAAAAAACACATATAAAAAATAAATACATACAAAATAGCATTTAAAAGTAGTAAATACATTTTTTGACTGCACTGAATTAGTTAAAAACATACAGTTGCAAGAAAAAGTATGTGAACCCTTTGGAATGATATGGATTTCTGCACAAATTGGTCATAAAATGTGATCTGATCATCATCTAAGTCACAACAATAGACAATCACAGTCTGCTTAAACTAAAAACACACAAAGAATGAAATGTTGCCATGTTTTTATTGAACACACCATGTAAACATTCACAGTGCAGGTGGAAAAAGTATGTGAACCCCTAGACTAATGACATCTCCAAGAGCTAATTGGAATGAGATGTCAGCCAACTGGAGTTCAATCAATGAGATGAGATTGGAGGTGTTGGTTACAGCTGTCAGAATATTTATATCGGCAGACATTTTGTGCTAAGAAAGAAATTAAAAGTGTATATTGCCAGAGTTACTCAGAACAGAGCGGACTCCATTTTGCTATCTTCAGGATAACAAAGACACATAATTTCCTTGCTTTCACTAACCACTGAGCATGAGCTAAGGTATGCATTATATAAACACAGACACTAGTGACAGAGAAGACTAAGTAATTAATTTTACTTTCTAAATTTTACAAGGTCCCATTGGAAGTAAGGGGTGAAATTGAGTTTAGAACTGTCAACTTACAAATTACGATCAAAGTAGTTGCCACAAAGACTGAGACAAACGCTTTGAACTGGCAGCAAATCTAAGTTATGGTAGTCATTTTAGATAAGCCAAATGACATCAAAATCGTCATCAGGAAAAGTTAACGCTCTCCTGGATAGGAAGGTTTAGTAAGACGAGACTGCCCTCTATGGATCAAATACCTAAATTGCGATCCATCGATTGAACCCATCTACAGTTTCCTATTGGCTTATCAACTAATGACGTACAGAGAGTCTTGCCCTTTAAAAGTTAGGACAAAGGGAAGAGAGAGGTAAGTTGGTAGAGAGAGGGAGTTAGGTGGAGTTTGGGGATTCAGATTCGGACATGCGGAGAGAGAGACTCAAGAAACACTCTCTGGGACTGACACTCAACTCTTAAACTCCTTGACACTTAAAATTTACTCTGACTTTCTAACCAACATCACTTTTCTCTATTACTTGCACACCTCCATACAACCAATCATATTTCTGGGACTACCTACTCATCTGACAAGAATATCTACATAACTGGTAATTATAGGTTTTATTTAATTAATCTAAATTAATTAAAAATTTACTAATAGCATGATATATGACTGGATAAATCACGGTCAGATTTCAATATTTAGAAATCTTAGTTAACTAAAGAATATATAGTTATAAACATTCCATTCTGCAGGTGGAATTAAGAATAATTATATATTAATGTGATAGTATCACGTGTTAGCATACCGCTGTTTTTATCCAGGTGTATTGATTTGCTCTAAAATAAGATAAGATATCTTTTTAGGCAAATTAAAATTCGGCTTTTGTAAAAATCTGGTAGATTATTCTTATTGGATGGTTCCAGGAAATGACTAATGAGCTGGTTTGAATGTTATTTTAATTGAAAATTACATGAGAATAGGATATTATATGCCTAGGAGGATCTAGCCAGCATTGAAAGGGTTACTCAGTTGATTTAACTGTTAGCCAAGGTTTTATGGCTTTTCGCTGTGTGAAGCTTTACTTTTTGTCTGTGAAGTACCCTCATAAATCTTATCAAGTGACAGTTGATGCTGTTAGCCATTGGAACGTGTATAGTCATTCCATTGTATTGCATACTTATGTTATACTAAATACTCACTGATTATTATCATGCATGCTGCCTAATATTATTGTAATTTAATTTGTTACAATAAATTAAATCTATTTTTACAACACGTGATTTTATTTGTATGGAATACATTTCACTTACATGATAAACGATCTCTAAAATCTAAGCGAATTTAAATAGTGGGCAATTCTCGACTGTTTAATATTATCATCCCATAAATATCCCCACACAGCTGCCCTATAAAAAACACACACCAGTTCTGGGTTTGCTTTTAAAAAGAAGCATTGCCTGATGGGAATAATGCCTCGCACAAAAGAGCTCTCAGAAGACCTACGATTAAGAATTGTTGACTTGCATAAAGCTGGAAAGGGTTATAAAAGTATCTCCAAAAGCCTTGCTGTTCATCAGTCCACGGTAAGACAAATTGTCTATAAATGGAGAAAGTTCAGCACTGCTGCTACTCTCCCTAGGAGTGGCCACCCTGTAAAGATGACTGCAAGAGCACAGCGCAGACTGCTCAATAAGGTGAAGAAGAATCCTAGAGTGTCAGCTAAAGACTTACAAAAGTCACTGGCAAATGCTAACATCCCTGTTAGTGAATCTACAATACGTAAAACACTAAACAAGAATGGATTTCATGGGAGGATACCACAGAGGAAGCCACTGCTGTCCAAACAAAACATTGCTGCACATTTACAGTTTGCACAAGAGCACCTGGATGTGCCACAGCAGTACTGGCAAAATATTCTGTGGACACATGAAACCAAAGTTGAGTTGTTTGGAAGAAACACATAACACTATGTGTGGCGAAAAAAAGGCACAGCACACCAACATCAAAACCTCATCCCAACTGTGATGTATGGTGGTGGGGGCATAATGGTTTGGGGCTGCTTTGCTGCGTCAGGGCCTGGACGGATTGCTATCATCGAAGGAAAAATTAATTCCCATTTTGCAGGAGAACTTAAGGCCATCTGTCTACCAGCTGAAGCTCAACAGAAGATGGGTGTTGCAACAGGACAATGACCCAAAGCATATAAGTAAATCAACAACAGAATGGCTTAAACAGAAGAAATAGGCCTTCTGAAGTGGCCCAGTCACTGAGTCCTGACCTCAACCTGATTGAGATGCTCTGGCATGATCTCAAGAAAGCGATTCACACCAGACATCCCAAGAATATTGCTGAACTGAAACAGTTCTGTAAAGAGGAATGGTCAAGAATTACTCCTGCAACTGCAATCTGCAACTACAGGAAATGTTTGGTTGAAGTTATTGCTGCCAAAGGAGGTTGAACCAGTTATTAAATCCAAGGGTTCACATACTTTTTCCACCTGCACTGTGAATGTTTACACGGTGTGTTCAATAAAAACACGGCAACATTTCATTCTTTGTGTGTTATTAGTTTAAGTAGACTGTGATTGTCTACTGGTGCATATTGATTACATGCATATAAAAATCTACAGATTTATATTGAAATTAAGGAATATGGGGTGGACTGGCAGAGTGGATGAATGATTAAAAATGTACCCCCAAAAAATTAAATAAATACCACGTTCTCTTGTAAGAGACAGTTTGTTTATTTGTTTTTATTGTCACAGAGTTTTAATACATTTGTCTGCACTTTGCTTATATAAGCATTCCATCACTATATGACAGATACCCGATCTCCTTATTATAATTATTGGGGGAATTTTGGTACATTAGTGATGGTGTTGAAAATATTTTATATTTAAAATAATCTGCACTATTATGTGTATTAATGCATTTCCTTTACATGTGCTGTGAGCTGTGTTAACTTGGCGCTATCTACTGACCATTGAGTATTACTGCAATACTTTTTACAATTTATACTTGGTCTTGGGTTTTTCACCTAAACGTTTATTTTTATTTTTTTTCATACTGCTCCACTCTTATTTATATATTTATTTATTTTGATTCTGATTTGTGATTTGTGTGTTATCTTTCAGTAAGGGATTGAGGGTGACTCTTACTATTAGTGTTTGCTGCCTGCTGTCATATATTTATAATCAGTTGATACTCTAGCGCTTATCCTATGTGTATATTTTTTGATTCTACGAGAAGTGTCTGGCTCCCTCTGCTCCTTGCATTTAGCAGCCAACTAAAACTTCCAGAAGACGGGCATGCTGGATGAACTGAAAACGGTGCTGGGGTATTTGTGAGAGACACTTGCAGTACTCTCTCACGCCTCACTGCTATTAGTAGGGTGTACTGGCATCCTCAATGCGCCCACCAATTCGGCTGCACCAGGAACCAGCAAACAGTCTGTGGCAAAACAAATATTTAATAAAAAATTATTTAAAAAACCTGTCTGCACTGACTGAATTCAGGTTCTGGAGCCCATGTGGAAATTTCCCGGTATCCTGGTGGGCCAGTCTGGCCCTGGTGACAATGTAAATACTAATGTAGCTTAAAATGTGTTTTATTTTAATAAAAAAATAATTACCAGAAATGTGCAGTTTATAGAAAATTAGAGCAAATACTACATAATAATCAAGGTTTAAAAATGGTTTAAATCCATTATGTTCAAAACATATTTGATCAGGTTTGTCCATATGACATTTGATTTTAGGAAATGAGAAAAGCAAGTATCCTCCCCATTTAAAATGTTCAGACTACACCTCTCCACATCTAATTTATGTTGGCAAGGCTATAAAGAGACAGGTACTTTATACCATATTTTTTGATCATGCCAAAAATTATCTGATTACTGGCAATAAAACATTAGAATGAATCATATCTATTACTGAGTTCCATGTCGATTTAACACCTGGATTATGTTTACTTAACCACTTCCCTGAAGATTTATCAGCACACAAAGAAATTATGATAGCCCACCTCTTTATCTCAGCTACATCAATTATTTCTAGATATTGGAACTTGTTACTATTCCCTCTGTTAAAGACATTTTACAGTTTTTGTTAAGGATTAAAAGATGCGAGCTTGCTCTCGGTGTACCATCTGCTACCAATGTACTTCTCAGACATGACTGGTTTGAATGGGAGAAAACTACGAGGAGCAAGTACAAGCTTGACCATGTTCCCACCTGACTGATAAAAACATTCACTTATGTTTGACTCATTATCTACCTTATCTGTCATATGACATCTATGCAAATATATATGACTTATAAAAACTTTTTATTTCTTTATATACACTTATTTGCATTTAATTATTTTATATCATACTATGAATGTGAAATGTATTCATTTTCACCAGTTTTTTTTCTGTTTTTTTCAATTATGATCTTAATGCTGTTACTAATACTATTGATAACGTCTCTATATTGAAGATCTTTTTTCTTTATGTCAATGCTCACATATCATGTTGTTTATACATTGCTGCTTGTTAAAACATTGACAAAAAAGTATAAATGTTTTATTATTTTTTAAAAACAATAAAAAACATTTGAAAAGAAAAGTAAGCATCCTTAAATTATTATCATTTTTACTATTATTTTTATCATTTATATAGCACCAACATATTCCGCAGCAGTTTACAATCATATGGGGTATTTGAGACAATCTATAATAATTATTACAAATAAACAAGGATATATAGAACTTACCAAACAATGTGCAAAACATTCCACCAAGAATTGGATCAGGGATTGAAGCAAATAGTGCTGTAAATTTTCCTACTGTTCCTAAAATAAACATGATTCCAGCACCATATTGTACAACTCTTCTACTGCCAACCTTGAAAAATAGTGTTGAGAAAATAGAAAGCATGGTTCTAACAATTGTTACGTGAGAAACTGAAATAAAATTTCTTATGCAAATTCGCATGAAGATGTTTTAATGTTTTAGCTTTTTGAGAAATATCTTTGAAAGAATGCCACCTGAATAGAAAATGTACTAAGCTGCAAATTTACCACATGCTGATGTCAAACATTTACACTAGAAAATGTCTAAGATGTGTACATCTACATTTCTATCCTTACTCATAGACATCAGAGCTATCTATTCATTATTCTGTTATTTTTGGGGTAGAGACCTAAAGAAACATTCATATTACTGGTGTGAGGGTCAGAACTTAATAGGAATTAACTTTTCTTCCTTGTACCTCATCTACTGTGAAGCTAATATGCAGGAAAACAAGACGTTGTAATAATGAATTTTGATACAATGTCCTACTGTTGGTACTTAAAGGAACACTATTGTCACCTAAATTACTTTAGCTAAATAAAGCAGTTTTAGTGTATAGATCATTCCCCTGCAATTTCACTGCTCAATTCACTGTCATTTAGGAGTTAAATCACTGTGTTTCTGTTTATGCAGCCCTAGCCACACCTCCCCTGGCTATGATTGACAGAGCCTGCATGAAAAAAAAAAAACTGGTTTCACTTTCAAACAGATGTCATTTACCTTAAATAATTGTATCTCAATCCCTAAATTGAACTTTAATCACATACAGGAGGCTCTTGCAGGGTCTAGCAAGCTATTAACATAGCAGGGGATAAGAAAATCTTAATTAAACAGAACTTGCAATAAAGAAAGCCTAAATAGGGCTCTCTTTACAGGAAGTGTTTATGGAAGGCTGTGCAAGTCACATGCAGGGAGGTGTGACTAGGGTTCATAAACAAAGGGATTTAACTCCTAAATGGCAGAGGATTGAGCAGTGAGGCTGCAGGGGCATGTTCTATACACCAAAACTGCTTCATTAAGCTAAAGTTGTACAGGTGACTATAGTGTCCCTTTAATCGTTGTATGTTCTGTAAGCACTCTTAGACTATTACTGCCTCCAATATTGATGAAATTTCATCTCCTGCTATGGATCCACAGCAGTGAGGCAGACTTTCAGTATCAGAAGAACACCAGCTGACATCAAAACATCAAACATCTTAAAAATAGATTGACGAAAACCAAGGAGATGACCCCTACAGACTTTCTACATGAGATATTGTGGTTAAAGTGCTTAGAGTCCCCCTTTTAAAAGTCATAAACCCAGCCTACATAATGTTTTTACCTTTGTGATTCCTAAAACACCTATATTTGGACTTGATGAAGTAGATCCATTTCCAGTTCCTAGTAAACCAGCAATAACACAGCATACTCCTTCAATAAATATACCCCTGGAGAAAATAATATATATATTATAGGTTCTTTTTGTACATTTAGCATTCAGTGTACTTAATATAACTGTAGGAGGGAGATGAATGTTTTCAAAGTGATTTTCAATTCCCCTGAAAGTATTGGACAGTCTCAGAAATGTGCAATAAGTATGTTTACATTTGACTACCTCTGCTATATGGCAGTTATAAGTCCTCACATGTTTAATTGTGGGCCTCCCCTATACATTAAGCCTGAATATCACAAGTCAAATTGGAATATTGTAGTCAATACAGCTCTGTGTAATAGGTGCAATCTAATATTAATAAGAGAATAATGATCATGATGCATTAAAATAAAACAGGAGGAAGTCAAAATGCCCAACATCAGTATCAAATCTCAATATTGATAGGAGTAAATACTCATAAATATTTCAACATCATATTTTACTCTAGTCTAGTCTAGAGTCTATTTTACTCTAGTTGTCCTAGAGGTGATGATGATATTATGTGACGAAAAGGTGAAACAACAAACTAATTATTGCCTATGATTTTGAATGTAATTTTCAAGACTTGTCATTTTGGTCATGTAGTGTATGTGTAAACAGAGAACTAGAATTATATCAAACATACATAGAAACTTATTCAGTACCTGTTTATAGCATGAACGGGTGGAGGAGGAGCCCCTGATAACCGAGCACAGGCATAGTAATCCCCCATTGATTCAACAATTCCAGCCAAGGTCGCACTAAACATTCCTAAAACGCCAGCTATTGTTATTGTAGGCATTCCCCACTGACCTGTTAGAAACAGATGGTCATATTTACTTTTTCAAATGAAGGATTACATAAAACTATATTTAATGTTGTCCCCCTCTAGAGTTGTTAGTTCTGGAGTAATTATTTGTTTTCATTTACATGACAATTTATTTGAATGATGTTGGCAATTGGCTTTTCAATCTGCAATTAATGGAGATATCACTAATAGCAACATTATTCAACATGGGAAATATTATTGGAATCAGCAGAAGAATTGATATTTACCGAGATTTTAAAGAACAGTTTTAATTTAGCATTTTTCCAGCTGTTAAGATAACAAAAGATTCATTTGGAATTTTTATTTTTTGATGTAGGAGTTTATAACAGGAGCAAGACAATTCGGATGGCCCTGCCACATTCAGCAAATTTTACACATATTACACTTCCATAATATCGTCTGCAATCTTTTGGAAATAAGTGTTCTTTTTAAAGTGAGAGACAGAATTAGCACGCTACTCAAGATGGATGAGGCTCTCACATCTTTATGATGTGAAATTGCATAACATAATGATTTTTTCCACGATTTAACTGTCAATGATTACTAATAGTTAATAATTGCACAGGAAAGGACAGGAAAGGGCAAAATTGCTTTGCTACATATGTGTGGAAAAGAGTGAATGAGTGTATGTATATCCCCCTCAATCTTTTAAGGGACACTATAGTTACCAGAACAACTACAGCTTAATGTAGTTGTTCTGGTGAGTATCATCATTACCTGCAGGCATTTTTATGCAAACCTGCCTTTTCAGAGAAAATGCAGTGTTTACATTGTCCCCCCTAGGGGCATCTGCAGTTGCCACTCCTCAGATGGCCACTGGAGGTGCTTCCTGGGGCATTGCTGCACAGTAGGCAGCACTGCCGTTCAGCATCTCCATTCTCTACATGGAGACGCTGAATTTTCCTCATTGAGATGCATTAATTCAAAGCATTTATATGAGGAGGTGCTGATTGGTCAAAACAGCATTTGGCCCCGCCCTCATCCAGCCTCCTTGCTGATTTGAGCTGACCCAATACTTTCCCTACAAGAAAGGATCGAATTTGGCTAAAAATCAACAATTGTGGTGATGTCACCAAGGAGACTGATCTGGGGTGGGGCCAGTGCCGGTGGAAATAAGGTAAGTTTTAATTCCTTATAAGGAGAGTAAGTGGGACAAGCCACCTAAATGGTGGTTTTTAACACTATAGGGTCAGGAATACAAGTATGTGTTCCTGACCCTTTAGTGTTCCTTTAATGATGAAAAAACAACAATTAATTAAGACCATGCGTGTATCTGTGTGTATCACCTCCCTAGAAAACAGGGAGAACACACCTATACAGTATAGTCTTAAATACCGCCAAGAGACTCCAGGGGTCTCAACGGGGCTTAACCCCAAATAGAAAATGCCACAAAAGAATAGAAAAAATGCAGGCAGGTTTAGGATGTCTAACGAATCCCAGTCTGTCTACATTACCTGGAAATACTATGTAGCAATGTAGCGTGAAGGAATAATAGCTAGGGAATATATCCAGTAGAGACAATCTAGTGAGAAATATAGAATAAATATAACATCAATACTAATAGTCCTATGCTCTCTAAAGGGAATGCACATAGGTCACAACAAGAACTGGCAATAGATCATATAAATTGATAAAAACCCTTACTCCTATATAACAGCTTTAATGAAGTACATATACTAAATAGGAAAAGGTATTCGTATATCTGTCTAATTGCCAGTGTCTATCTTCCTGAGTGCAAAAGCCCACAAATATCCTGTATCCATATATATTGTAAAAAACCATGGAATAAAGGTCTGCTGAGAATATGTATAAACGCAAAAAAAGTTTGTGTTAAATCAAGCCATATGTGGAAGGAGATCTTGCAAAACAGCAGACCTTACCAATATACAGGAAATAAAAGTCCAGAATAGTCATATGGAGAGAGACTTAAATATAAAGTAGAGAGAAAGGAGTTTGTAGAAACAAATGGTCAGTCAAAAGTGAACTGCCATGTATATTTAAATTTATAAAGCCTCTCTCCCTGGTAAACTAACTAGACAGGCATAGGAATATAAAAAATAGAGCAAGAAAAAAGTGTTAAGTGCAATTCATAGTGCTAGGGTGCCATTCAGTGCCCAGTGTAGAAGTTGGCAAAACGCCAACTCAAAAATATGTGATTGTATGTGGATCCATTCATATTCCTTGCTGCACAGCAGGTGGGGGGCATATAAATGTCTAAAACCTCCCTTATAGTACTATGGGGGTCTAATTGACACCTATAGGTTTCTATTTATTTTATTATTTTGTATGTGGTGGTTCGCTAGCAAGCACTGGCCAGTCGTTACATAAATAAGTAGGAGAAATAACCCTTACATTGTTAGCACTGCCAAATAGTACTTGAAAATATCATGTGCTCGTAAAAGGTTTACCCCTCACCCTTAGGAGATTTGCCTGGTTTGGCCTATCCAGGTTGCCCCTCAACAAAACACCCATTACACAAACTTAACTAGGATTCATTAATGAACAAAGAGCTTATTTTAGTATAAAGTTTAAAGTTTGACAAATGATTGTTGACTGGCGAGGCGTAACCAATGTTTATAATTTGACTGAGCTTGACTGAACACAAATGATTCTGTTTGATGCATGACTGCATGTTGCTTTGTTTGAAAGAGAACTGTCATCATGTTTTTTTTTATACTATGCTTTACTTATCCCCTATATTTATGTTTAATAAGTATGTGTTTGTTAAATAAAATTACACATAGAAATTCTCACCACTGTGTTTACCTATTAAGATTTAATATGTTTTATTCAATAATGTAATTAGCAGAAACGTTATAATAATGTAATTAGCAGAAACGTTTTATTTTCCCTTTAATAGATTTTCATATTATTCCAAATATGATGGAGTCCATTTTGTCACTAATTAGGATGTACTTGTAGAGGTGAACCAATGCTAGTGAAGAATAGTGATGTCCCGAACGGTTCGCCGAACGGTTCGCCGAACGGTTAACGAACGGTTCGCCACAAACGGTTCGCCACAGACTCCAGTCAGCAGACACATTCCAGCCAATCAGCAGCAGACCCTCCCTCCCAGATCCTCCCACCTCCTGGACAACTCACTAAGAATGCAGCTTCAAATTGGATGCTGTCCAGGAGGTGGGAGGATCTGGGAGGGAGGGTCTGCTGCTGATTGGCTGGAATGTGTCTGACTGGAGTCCATGGCGAACCGTTCGGCGAACCGTTCGGGACATCACTAGTGAAGAACCAATGGTGACTTTACATGTAGCTTGTTGTTGGAATTAAATACAGTTGGCATCAATACATTCTGAGTATAAGAATATAAACTATGCCTGAAAATAATTATTAATACCTGAGTATGCGTGAATGCTATGGACTACTTTCACTATATCAAAAATCAGAATCCCCTGAGTTTATTTTGTTCCATCTACTGAATCTTAATACATCTATTCTAGATCAGCATGATATATAGATGAAATAGCTTTCCTTGAAGGAGTGCACGGCCCATGTGGTGTAAGGTTTTTTTGCTTGAAAAAACTCCACATATTGATATTAATGAGATGTCTGACAGGTATACAGTAAGGTTTTAGAGTTCAACAAGGCCTGAGATCACTACATGAGCATTCTGAGTTTCCAGGAAATATCTAAAATGTAAACCCTTGTGCCTGCATGGAAATAGATAATATTTAAGATATGCAGGTGACAGGTTTGATATCTTAAAAATACTGCATGTCTCAAAAGTGCTAGTCCCATGAGAGACCTACCTTGCATGGGAGAACCTAGTAAGTAAATAAGGGTATTATTGTCTTCTAAGCTAACCTACAACGTATGCACTGGGTGATGCACTATAAAATTATTTGCATTAGGTGTACTGACTGCTTGATTATATTTTTGTTTATCTCTCTCCTAGTTTCTGTGAAGTGTAATCTGTGTGTATTATTCAATCCATTGAGACTTACCCATCCAAACAAATGTCGGAATTGTCAGTTTTAATACTGGGATCCAAATATGGGGGGGAAGCAGGTGTCTACAGCAGCTAGCACAAAGAAATAAAGCAAATATTCTTCATTGCACTCATATGGGTGGACCAGGAATAAGTTCCAGTTTCTCATATTTCAAATTTGGATGGAGTGCAAATTTAGCATCTTCATGCAGAGAGTGAAGACCCAGAATGTCGACCCTCTAGAGATTGCAAGACCATAATAGGAATCACCTCTTGTGGCTGTCTGATTGGGTTTAGAGAGTTGGAGGGGGTTAGAGGGACAGAGTGGCCATGGTTAGGATCAGGAAGTTAGAGAGGTAGAGTGACACAGGGCTATGGGGACAGAATAACAGAGGGCTTAAACACTCTAGATTGACAGAGTGATACAGATGGGAACACAGTGACAAAGGGGATAGAAGGGCACTGGATTATATACAGAGTAATACTAAGCTAATGGGACTGGGGATAAGGGGGTCAAAGTGGCACAACCTGGTTAGGGGAGCAGACTGACATAAGGCAAGATGGACAGAGAGCACAATGTGACAACAGCAGAGGAATATGCACTCTCCTGAAATCATACGTGGGGTCGGCTGACTTCCTGGTTGGACTTACCAGCAGATTGAGTTAGTAGCAGCAAGATATTTTAAAAGTTTGAGCTGAGGTAAAAATGTTTTGTTTCTGAGATATTGCAAATAAATCTGATTCAAACTTTGAAATCAAGAAATGTACACGTACATGGATACGGAAACTGGAACCATGGAGAACTGGACATAATTTCACCCCTTGCATCAGTTCTGGCAGCATATCCATAAGACATATTATTTTCTGGAAATACGTCACTCAGAGTCAAAACATAACACAGCAGCCACATTACCATAACAGCCAATATTATCTAAAAAAACAAGAACCAAGTACGTGCATTTTAGTTTATGTAGCAAGTATTATTTGCTATAATTTGTTAAATTTCCACTTGTATATTATTGTAAAACACTGTTGAATAAGTTGGTACTATATAAATGCTAATAATAATAATAATACTAATACTACTACTACTAATAATAATAAAGTAACCTCAATCTGGGCTGTGGGGGTTAACCTACAAAATAAATATTTGTGCAGGTCTACTTTGACTACATTGCCAGATCAATACTTTTCTATCATATCTTAAATATTGTTTAGCTTGTATTTGATTCTGCAAAACATAAGATTGTATGAATGTGGCAACATCATTATGTGTATTATATATGGTTATATGGAGGGGCATCTTTGCAGCACACAGTATCTTGCTGTAATGATTAGGGAAAAGCTGTGTTCCCTGTGCATTAGGTGTAGGGGGACTTAGGGTTTGGAATTGAGTAAGCTATACGGTGGCTTAAGGTTAATGGGACTTAGGGTTAAAGGGGCACTCATTTAAGAGTCTGCATACTTTAACTTGTATCACTCTCAGCCAGGCTTTGATACCTGCAAGCTTTCCAGTTCTAATATGTCCAGACGCTGACAGGCATTGCACCTTGTTATTACTTAATTGTTCACAATTTGTCCTCTTTTAAAATACTTGAAGGGACACTATAGTCACCTAAATTACTTTAGCTTAATGAAGCAGTTTTGGTGTATAGATCATGCTTCCGCAGTCTCACTACTCAATTTTCTGCCATTTAGGAGTTAAATCACTCATTGTGTTTATGTAATCCTAGCCACACCTCCCTTCATGTGACTTGCACGGCCTTCCTAAACACTTCCTGTGAAGAGTCATCTAATGTTTATCCTTCCTTTATTGCAAATTCTGTTTAATTCAGAATTTCTTATATCTGCTCTGTTAATAGCTTGCTATACCCTGCAGTAGCCTCCTGTATATGTAATAAAAGTTAAATTTACAGAGCAGGAGATAAAAACTTGTAAAGTAAGTTAACATCTGATTGAAAATTAAACCATTTTTTTCATGTAGGCTGTGTCAGTCACAGCCTGGAGAGTTGTGACCAGGACTTCATAAAGAGAAACAAAAGGGATGTAACTCCTAAATGGCAGGGAATTGAGCAGTGAGACTGCAGTGACATAATGGATATACAAAACTGCATCAGTAACCTAAGGTTGTTTTCATGACTATAATGTCGCTTTAAATTCAACAAAACCACATTTTTTTCTTTGCTTTGCAACTATTTAATGCCTTTTGAAAATAATGAGAAAAAAATTCATTTTTGCTTAGTTATTTTCTTTATTAATTTGTTGCATTTTTTTCTCTTACCGGAAACATCTTGAAGATTTGTATTTTATATGTCCGTAGACCTTTTCCATATTGGTAGCCTGGGAAGGTAAAGGTTTTGTTTCGCAGGTACTGGGCAAACAATATTATCAACACAAGAGTCCTGTAAAAGATACACAGTACTTTCACAATAAAACTAAAATAAATGTACAACAAAATAAGCAATACAGTATCACAGATATTCCTGAAATTCTTTCTTGTTTTTAAATCAATTTTTTAATGATTGGTACAGTATATTTTTATTATTTTGGATTATTATTAAACTTCACCAATGTACTAATATATTCATTGACAAGGATGTGTGGATAAAGTGTAGCTTTTAAGCTAATATAGCCAAACTGAAAACGTATCTGACTAGTAGCATATTTCCAATTCAGCATTTTTGACCTAAAGTTGGAAATTCAATTTGACTAAAAAATTTCAAAAATTATCAAATAATCCTGACAGTTCTTAAAATGCATGCACAGTAGTTCCCCATTGCAGTAGTGGCTCTCTTTAAAGGACCACTAAAGTCACCCAGGCCACTTCATCTTAATGAAGTGGTCTGGGTGCGGTGGTCCTGTCATTTTAACTCTGAAATGTAAGCCATTGTAGTTTTGTAGAATGTTTAAGAAGGATTAAATAAATCTCTAGTAACTGTCTTTCTGAGGCTCTTCCTCTTTAGAACCGAGTGAAACTCGGTCCGGCAATCAAATGCTGCTCGAGGACCGTGGACATTATCAACAAGCTTGCTGATGTATTCAAAGGCTGTGTGGGCTGCTGCAGAAGAGAAGTCTCTACACTGGAAATGAGGTAAGTAATCTTTATTAAGCTTTAATATTAATAACAAAGAGGGTAGACAGTTCTGACAGCAATAGACGAGAACAAATAACAAAATCTGAAAAAAAAAGTATTGGTATTTTCGGGACTTGAGGGTCCCTTTAGTTTTTTAACTGACTCATAGCTGCACTTGTTTGATTAATGGGGAAATACTACTCAAATATCACTATTCTTTCAATCATTGTAGCTTTAGTGAAAGTATAAAAAAAATATAATTCCTACTGTGTAATATGGAGGAGGCTCAGTGATATTCTGGACCTTGCTTTGCTTCTCGAAAACTATCAAGGCATACTGGAATTTAAGGTTTTGCCCATTGTCACTGTGACGGAACGCCATCACCGAGTGCCATCCTCACTTATGCCCACCTGCTTGTTTGTGTATTTTTTCCCTAGTACTGTGTTTCCCCTTATATTTCATGTAATATGCCCTGTTTACCGTTAAGGAGCAGTCATACGAATGGAACCTGTTTGTCTCCTGAACGAGGGTCACTCGGGTATCCCATTGGTATGTTCACACCAATTAATCAGAACGCTCGTACCAGCAACATAGATGTGAAACCGCAAGGGAAGTAATTAATGCGGTGCTCCCATGGGTGGCCGCCAATTTGCATAGGCGAATGCCAACCAGGGGGATCATTCGTGTCCCGTAAGGAGACACTTCCCTTGCGGGGTCTTCTCATCGGGACTCCCTGAACGGGTCCCTGAGGTTGGTGGGGACACCCTTTTAGGGTACTGGCAGTTCGGATCGCCTTAACTCGTCCAAAAGAGCCTAATCACTATCTGGGTTATTGGCTGCCCAAAGAGTGCTCTCTCTGGTGCTACCTGCATGGAGATATCCACCGGAAGGGGGGGAGACGTGAGCCCAGCAGAGAATCCCTGGAACTGTGAGTCGGCCTCACAGCTGCAGGGTTGCTGCTGGCCACCGGGAGGTCTGCACCTAATAGGAGAAGGGTTACCATTCAAATTCGTTCACGCCCTTTCTCCCGATTGGCCAGCAAAACACCTTCCCTGAGTGCTGATTTGCATGATTTGGTTTTGTGCCCTTTCCCCTGATGGGCTGGCGGAACGCCTCCTCTCCCCGAGCACTGATTGGCGTGATTTGGTTCCCGAAATTTTTCCAGATTGGCTGTTGCTTGGGTCACCCGCTTTAGTCTTTACCAGTTTAAGGTAATGCCATTCGGGATGAAGAACGCCCCAAACACTTTCCAAAGCATGGTGGACCATCTGTTAGATGGCCTCCAAGAGTATGTCTGTGCATATCGCACCCTGGGGATGGCGGACTGCAATACCTGGTGCACCGGGTGGGGTGTGGGTCACAGAAGCCCGAGCCTGCCGAAGTGGAGGCAGTAGCTAGCTGGCCCCATCCCCTAAGACCAAGATGATGGCTTTTCTAGGGATGGCTGGCTATTATAGGAAGTTTGTCCCCAACTATAGTGCCATAGCAAAACCCCTCACTGACCTGACCAAAAAGTCCCTGTCCAGACAAGTACGCTGAACCCCAGAGTGTGAGCAAAAAGCTGCAGCCCTATCTGTGTGGACAGCAATTCACCCTGCTCTTGGATCACAACCCGTTTGTATGGCTTAACCAGGTCACAGGGCACAATGCCAGGCTACTACGGTGGAGCCTGGCCCTACAACCGTATGACTTTACCATTCACTACAGATCCAGTAAGCAGAATGGCAATGCTGATTGGTTGTCCAGACAGACAGCCCTAGATAAAAGATTCATGAGCACTCTTCCGAACATTCCCCAGCTGATCCGTCGGGATCAGGCAGTGTATGCCGTTGTTGGTTAAGGGGGAGCTGTGTGGCAGGACCACTGCCTAACTGTGAATTGCCCTTTTACTCTCCTGGAATGTGTGTTTCCCCTTTGTAATTTTTCCCCTTTTTGTAATTTTTACACTAAACCATGCAAGTTACTTTTCAACCACATGGGGGTGCTCCGAAGCACAGCCCCTGTGCGCTGGACCACCCCCATACTCCATTTAGAACGTGCGGTTAGAATGTTCACAGCTCGCTAATGAGGTGGGAAAACCGCAGACCGCAAGGGAAACAAGCGCTGCATGCTTCCCCTGGGTGGCCGCAGGTTTGTATCACCGAACGCCCACAAGGGGCAGCATTCGTATCCCGAACCAGCCTGCGCGCTTTGAGATCCCTCAATAGTAATTTATGTTTGTTTGGGCTGTTAAGGCCCTTGACATTAAAGGATAGAATTCTTTGTGTCATGTTTTATTAGCATTATACTCATATAGTTTGTCGCGTTCTTTAGTTTGGGAGTGTTACCTAATGGTAGGGGCGGTGTCCAGGTGCGCAACTGGATGAAATAAAGAACCAAGAGTTGGATAGAGAATAAGAGTGGTTAAAACTGGAAACTAAAATAAACATAAAACATGCATGTGTATGCATCTCTGGTCTTACTTATCTCCTGAGTACGTTGAGGGTGTGTGTCCTCCCTGTCAGGCGGATTCATATTTACCTGCCAGGGTTGACAGCCCAGCGTTTCATTCCACTGTGCATCTAAGCGCATTTCCCACAGTGTCCCTTTGTAAAAGTGTTATTCTGTGTCCTTTGGCTTGGAGTGCCTATCAGGCTGTAGTGTATAGTTAGCTGCTTCAGTCTCCAAAAGGGTCACTTGGTATCTCTATGTGGGGGAGACCCTGGGTAGGGGGAAGGGTAACCTGGTATGTAGTACCTGAAGGCTCCCACCCATCCACAATTAACTAATAGCAAGGGTAGCAGGGGAAAGGGCATTTGCTTATCCTAGCAAGGGTGAGGTCCAGGGGGTGTGGTGTGGAAATTTGCACTCCTCCCCCAGTATCCCATCCCCTCTCCGGAGTGGATGTTCACCCCGATAATAATGCCTTCCACCCCCATCCTGCGAGAGAAGGAGGTGGGTGGAGGGGGGCAGGGAAGAGATGGGGACATGAAGAGGGGAGTGGCCCCCCACCGGAGGGACGTCCCAATGCACCATCCCCCAATCCCGGACTAGCGTTAGGGGTGGGTAGTAGAGTACATCCATTACAGGCTTCTATTACTTCCTTATGGCCCGGTGTATCTGGATGTAGTATATCTGGCAGCTGCCATGAGCCCCCTAGGTCATTTCCCACATTTACAACATTTACGTTCCAATTTAAACATTTAAGGTTACGGTTTTGACAAGTACAGTTGCAAGAAAAAGTACGTGAACCCTTTGGAATGATATGGATTTCTGCACAAATTGGTCATAAAATGTGATCTGGTCATCATCAATGACACAACAATAGACAATCACTGTCTGCTTAAACTAATAACACACAAAGAATGAAATGTTGCCATGTTTTTATTGAACACACCATGTAAACATTCACAGTGCAGGTGGAAAAAGTAAGTGAACCCTTGGATTTAATACCTGGTTGAACCTCCTTTGGCAGCAATAACTTCAACCAAACATTTCCTGTAGTTGCAGATCAGACGTGCACAACGGTCAGGAGTAATTCTTGACCATTCCTCTTTACAAAACGGTTTCAGTTCAGCAATATTCTTGGGATGTCTGGTGTGAATCGCTTTCTTGAGGTCATGCCACAGCATCTCCATCGGATTGAGGTCAGGACTCTGACTGGGCCACTTCAGAAGGCGTATTTTCTTCTGTTTAAGCCATTCTGTTGTTGATTTACTTCTATGCTTTGGATTATTGTCCTGTTGCAACACCCATCTTCTGTTGAGCTTCAGCTGGTAGACAGATGGCCTTAAGTTCTCCTGCAAAATGGGAATTAATTTTTCCTTCAATGATAGCAATCCGTCCAGGCCCTGACGCAGCAAAGCAGCCCCAAACCATGATGCCCCCACCACCATACTTCACAGTTGGGATGAGGTTTTGATGTTGGTGTGCTGTGCCTTTTTTTCGCCACACATAGTGTTGTGTGTTTCTTCCAAACAACTCAACTTTGGTTTCATCTGTCCACAGAATATTTTGCCAGTACTGCTGTGGAACATCCAGGTGCTCTTGTGCAAACTAAACGTGCAGCAATGTTTTGTTTGGACAGCAGTGGCTTCCTCTGTGGTATCCTCCCAGGAAAT
Organism: Pelobates cultripes; assembly: GCA_933207985.1. Classification (NCBI taxonomy): domain Eukaryota; kingdom Metazoa; phylum Chordata; class Amphibia; order Anura; family Pelobatidae; genus Pelobates; species Pelobates cultripes. Next base: position 235,952,400 of record OW240914.1, on the reverse strand, counting down.
CCATACTTGTTTAGTGTTTTACGTATTATAGATTCGCTAACAGGGATGTTAGCATTTTCCAGTGACTTTTATAAGTCTTTAGCTGACACTCTAGGATTCTCCTTCACCTCATTGAGCAGTCTGCGCTGTGCTCTTGCAGTCATCTTTAGAGGACGGCCACTCCTAGGGAGAGTAGCAGCAGTGCTGAACTTTCTCCATTTATAGGCAATTTGTCTTACCGTGGACTGATGAAAAGCAAGGCTTTTGGAGATACTTTTATAACCCTTTCCAGCTTTATGCAAGTCAACAATTCTTAATCGTAGGTCTTCTGAGAGCTCTTTTGTGCGAGGCTTCATTCACATCAGGCAATGCTTCTTGTGAAAAGCAAACCCAGAACTGGTGTGCGTTTTTTATAGGGCAGGGTAGCTGTAACTAACACCTCCAATCTCATCTCATTGATTGGACTCCAGTTGGCTGACATCTCACTCCAATTAGCTCTTGGAGATGTCATTAGTCTAGGGGTTCACATACTTTTTCCACCTGCACTGTGAATGTTTACATGGTGTGTTCAATAAAAACATGGCAACATTTCATTCTTTGTGTGTTATTAGTTTAAGCAGACTGTGATTATCTATTGTTGTGACTTAGATGATGATCAGATCACATTTTATGACCAATTTGTGCAGAAATCCATATCATTCCAAAAGGTTCACATACTTTTTCTTGCAACTGTACATACTGGTTGTGCTGAATATCGATGGAGTCTAAACTCTGTGGGCACTTCAGTCACATCTCTGGTGCCACTAATCCCCCCACTCCCACAACCGATATCTCATAATAAAGTACTTCAACCTTAGCACCTGGCAACTAAATACATTATCCCCCTTAGTTTAGATGCTAACTAACCTCCCTTCCCCCCAACCCCGTATACAGCTCCCATCAGGGTGACTTGGCTTCCGCAGCTGATTCGGATGCTGCATCAGGCAACTTTATGCACTGCTGGGCTTCCAGGGCCTTTTATTTCTCCGTGAGCGGTTGGATAGGTCTTCCACGATCATCTCCATATTGGTTATTTAGTTCTTCAACAAGGAGGAGTGGGTCACCACTCGTTTTGGGCCTGAGCCACGAATTCTACCTGGCTCTCCAGGGCAGCTGTGCGCGCGCCCAGTGCTTGAATCTACACCTTCACTTCTTGAGAATTGCGGGATATCTCCTGAGCTAGGCACGCTTTAAACTCAGTTAGCTTCTGTAATATTTGGGAGGCGTCGCTGGACTGAGATACCATTTGTTCGAGGATGAAGGCAGGCGATTGTGAGCCTTGCGAGCAGCTATCTTGTTGGGCCTGTGGCGTGTGTGATGGCATGAAGAGATCCGCAACAGACGGTGAGGTTAACTGCTGTACCCCTCATTTTTTCCTCTGTGGCTTTGCTCCAGATCCCCAGGAGAATATTAAGGTGGGTTTGTATGGGCACTGTGAGGTGCGATGCAGATTGCTAGTGCAGGATTGCAAGTGGATTCGCGGGAGCCTTTGAGTTAAGCATCCATGAAGGTTGGCAGCCAGGCCACGCCCCTCCTCTTTTGTTTAATTTTAAGATGCTCAGAATTATTAAATGATTTCCTTTTTATTCTATTTAACTAAAATCTGTTATCAACATTTTCTGAAGAGAGCAATGGAATGTACGTTTTTGATTCTAAGTGGATCTGATGACATTGTATCATTAAATAAGAACCATTGTAGTAAGATGTATCAAAGTGATAGAGTGAACTTGACTGGATATAGTCTCATTCAATGCCTTTATGAGCTTCCCTGTCTTGACAAAGGTCCACAGAATGAAACGCATAGCCATTAACGCAGAAGGCAAATCTATTCATGTGGAGACCAGAGTTATTATGGGCCTGTTACACCTCAATTTTAGGGAAGTGTTCCTGAATAATTGGGTTATCATTATACGAGGATACTTCATTATTATTATTGCATTGTGTTGCACTACATTCCAGATATTGAGCAATTTACTCAAGCACACTTTATCTGAAGACCATCTGAGAGCTTATACATGCCAGTCCATGGAGATTCTTCTTACTTCAGTTGAGTTAATAGGATCTGGCACTATGTTGGCATTGGCCTCAGCTCTGGTGATTATTATTATTAACAACACAACATATTTTTGCTGTCTAAGATTTTATTCCCTCGTTATTTAGAGTTCAGGATGTGTGACTTTTAATGCTTCCATGGGGTGTTCTATAAACTGGTCATTATATGCAAATCTTTTTAATGTGCTGTTTGTTCATGTATGAAGGTTTTTATTGATGCTAACATTAAATTGAGAATTCATTATATAACACATTATTATCATTTGATTTATTAGTGTTACTTCTCTAGTTAGCTTATGTGTTTGTTAACAGTTTACTGAGTCACCAGTTCAACGAGGCAGATTATTATTTACTGATTTCTCAATAATGGCTTTCTTGTGTTATTTATTCATTTTTTTTTACTATATATTTTTTAAATCAACATATATATATATATATATATATAGTTTATCTTGTGCTTGGGAGCTTTTTTTTTGTATGCTATTGGATGCAAATAGTACTACATGATGCTACTTACATGATTGATATGCCCCAGTGGGATCCTGCTCTTTGTCCAGCAGCTTCAAATACAGAAAGTCCAATCAAAGAAATTGTTGGTGCAACAGTAAGAGGTCCGATATAGCTGAGCAGTGCTCCTGGTAAGCCAATAAGCCCAATTATTACTTCTACTAAACTTGATACTATAATTGCACCTTGTATCTAAATGTAAAAAAGAGAGATATTTAAAGATAGAAAGACAATTTGAATTGTAAAATATATTTACGGTAATTTTAGCATGACATGCACTGCCTACTTGAGCACTGTTTTGATGTAAGATTTTCTGATATTAAACTAATTGATTAAATTTATCAGCTGATATTTTGTTCAGATTTCGACTGGATTTAATGCCAGCAAAAATTCTAGTAGCTGAACTTGATAAATGGGTAGAATGCTTAACAAAAATCCTATGATAAATGTACTTTGAAATCAAATGTGTGAACCTTTTTTTTAATGATTAATCCTGCTAGTTTTACTATAACTTTTTTTTTTGGGGGGGGGGGAGGAGGGGGTTGGGGCAGGGGGGTTTTGTGTACGGAGACATTAGGTTCCTTTGTGTAATAATATTAGAGCCCCCATGCACCACCAATGAGTGGAAGCAGGGGTGCAATTAGGTCACTCAACATTATTACTAATAATAGTGCAATAGGTCCCCAAGGTGGTTTCATTATAACCACCACCTGCCAATCATTAGAGGGAACTGTGGGTGAAGCCATGTGAAGCCAAAACTGTGCCTCATGACAATATTAAATATATGCTTATTATTGCAAGAAGCTTAAATTACAAAATGGGGAACTAGAGGCTATACACATGCACTATGCAACATGACATAATAGGCATAACAGAAATGTCATGAGGGGTGTAACACATGACTGGGCAGTTAACTTATATGGTTACACATTATATAGGAAGGATAGAAAAAAACTGGAAAGGTGGCGGGGTATGTTTATATGTTAACCATGAGTTAAGTCAAATATTATTAAGCAAGTGTAATTTAACAAAAAAAAAATGTAGAAGCTTTATGGGTAGATATTAGCTTGGGGCAAAAGAAGAGAAAATCGATTGGTTAGGATATGTTGTAAACCACCTAATGTTGATGTAGCCAAATGGATGCTCTGGCTACACTTTTATTCCCTTTTGTTTGGCTGTCCATACACCCCCTGTTCATTTACCGAACCAACTATGTGTGTGTCCCCAGATTTCTTTTGTATTTTGGTCATTCTGTACCCTCTCGGTGACTGGATATAAAGTCCCTGATAACTAAGAGGTAGCAGACTTGGCGGATGTACTCAGTCGGAGTACTGGAGCTCTGTCACAATTGGTGAAAAACGTTGGGATACAAACCTCACAGAGAAGAGGACAGATAGCCAGCAATAAAACAAAGGCAACGCTGATAGCAGAACTAACAGAGGGAGACCGGTCCCGCAGCAATACACCCACAACTATGGACACTGAATTTAAAGAGAAGTGAAACGCCGGCTAGATTTCTACGGAGAGAACCCCCCAATGGAGATCATCACAACGACTCTTGCAGAAGTCGATGCCTACATGTCTGCACAGGCGGAACGGGAGAACCAACTACTTTTAGCAAAACAGCACGCCCTGGAAAGATTGCCAGCTACAACACAGACACCTGAGGTAAAGACAGAGATTCCCCATGATGCGTTTAAAAAGTTAGTAGAAATGGGGGAAAAATAAAGATGGGTTCCTGCAAGACTTTGAGCGGCAGTGCCACTTGTATCAAGTACCACCACCAGCAGATTGGGTGCGCATCTTGGCTGGCAAACTGTCGGGCAGAGCAGCTGAGGCGTACAGAGCCGTCCTAGATGAACAAAATACAGACTATGTTAGGAGGTAATCTTGGTGAGATATGCCATTACTCACAAAGCATACAGGAGATGCTTTCAGGAGATGAAAAGACAGGAGAAAGACTCTCACACAGAATGGGCCTGCCGAATGCATCGAGCAGCCCTAGTCTGGTTCCAAGCCAGCCAAGCCAACACTAGAGAGGAGATCACGCAGCTGATCCTATTAGAACAGTTCTACAACAGGCTGAACCCAGAAGTACAAGAGTGGGTAAGAGATAGAAAACCCACTACCCTGATCGAAGCTGCCCGCCAAGCTGATGAATACCAGGACACTCGCAGGCAGCAGCGACCGAGTATCAGGCCAATGCCCAGACCCCTGAGCATCAAACCAGGGCCGCCAGTACAGCAATCAGGAGAGCACAACCCCAACTCACAAGTACCCAGACACCCAGCATGCAACGGAATACAGTGTTATCAGTGCAAACAATTTGGACACTACCAGATGAACTGTGCCCAGAGAAGGAGCCAAGCTTCAGGGATTCAAACAGGGCCACCTTCCCCAGCATGGGCACAGCAGCAACAATCTAGCCTCAGACCAATGCTCAGGCCCCAGATCACCCACCCTGCACCACAACTACCACAGAGAAAGGGGGACACCCAGATACCCTTCCTGCAGTGGAGTACAGTGCCAAAGGTGCAAGCAGTTTGGGCACTATCGACGAGACTGTACCAAGAGCAGGAACCAAGCTGCATGGATTCGACCAGGGTCGCCCCCTCCAGCATGGACAATGGCCCCCTACTATCACGCCGAGGTTCCCCCAGTCTTACCCAAGTTCAAATCCAATAAGAAGCAATTGGGTACCCTTCACGAACCCGACACGGTGCAAGCCGCTACGGAGAACCGACAGCACCATCGTCAATCAGTCCAGCTAAACGGAAAGCCAGCTCGAGGTCTCTGAGACGTGGGAGCCATCCTCACCATGGTCAAGCGACACCTGGTCCCAGATGCCGCCCAAACCGGAGGTTCAGTAGTTGTACGGGTAGCAGGGGGAGCAGTCCACTGCGAGGGTCAACTTGAATTGGGGTGCTGGGTCAGGTCTGATTGATGTGGGGTTGATGCAGGAGCTCCCCACCGATGTCTTACTGGGGATCGACCTAGGCCAATTGACCTCAGCGTTCCTGCCCTTACAGATACCAGGCCCACATCACAGAGCATTACTTGCATTCTGAGGTCCAGACACTTGAATGTTTGTATGGGTGTAGTATTGAGCCAGATCAGAGCTGATGGCACATATGAGTAGGAAACTTCAACCCAGAAAGGTGTGCGCCGTCGCCATCGAACAAGAATGCCTGGCTGTGATGTGAGCCCCAGAGAAACTCCAGGACTGATTGTACGGACAGCAGTACTTCCCGGACATCTCCAAGCCGATCCATTAGGTATCATACTGTTTATGCCGGCTTGTGGTTAAGGGGGAGCAGTGTAGCGGAATGGATGCTCTAGCTACACTTTTATTCCTTTTTGTTCAGCTGTCCATACACCCCAGTTCATTTTACGAACCAACCATGTGTGGGTCCCCAGATTCTTTTTTTTATTTTGGTCACCCTGTGCCTATTATTGGTGCAGTGTATGTTGACTGTATTGCTTGTCTGTGCTTCTCTCCTCCCCCTTTTTCCTGTCCTATTATTTCCCCAGCAGGGCGTTGTCCCAGGAACAGTGCCAGACCAGTTTATATTAACTGCTTTGTCCCTCCTCAATCTCCCATCAGCCTTTGCTATTGTCTAACCCCACCCTTCCTTATACTACAGTACTCTATACACCATTGTATGTAAATTAGGATGTTGGTGGCTTAAATTAGGTATGCTATGTCTAGTAAAGTCAGGTGCTGTTTTAACCTTCACCATGTGTTGTCTGGTGTTTGGGGAAAGGGATATTATCAGCTGATGAAAAGGGTGGAAAAGGCCCCCAGTGATTCCAGACAAGCCTTGGTGACTGGATATGAAATGCTCCACGGTCCCTGATAACTAAGAGGTAGCAGACTTGGCCGGAGTACTGGAGCTCCGTCACAGTTGATATTGATGAGGAAGAACAGCTGTTGCAATTGGGAAAGCTGCATATTTAGGAAATACTTTAATTATAGGAGATTTTTATTACCGTACATAAATTGGGATAGAGAGAATGATCCTGATCCTGATGAAAGTCCCAGACAGGGACTGAAACATTAATCTTTTTGGAAACTATGCTTCTTCAGTAAGGTGATTTTTTTTTCTACAAAAACAGTAGGTGCAGTGAAGTATCTTTACATATTTTGAATGCTTCAAATAGATTAACCAAATTCGACTGACAATAACTCCAGTCTCAAAATTATTCAACCCTTTCATAAAAAGCAATTTTAGTACTTAGTAGAGCACTTAAGTACTGTTATGATCTGCTGCAAATGAGATGCATAGCCAGACACCAGTTTATGGCTGTAACGGATCACCTGGCACCTCGACTGGGTTCCTCAGTTGAAGGATGCTCCTAGCGCTTCCTGAGGGCTCCAAGCACTCCAGCCGACACCATAACCACCGTAGACTCCTTCAGAGAGCAAGACAGGAACAAGCTCTTACAAGAGCTTAGCAGTGAATATAGCAAGAGAGTATGCAGCACATAGCAATCCCTTGTAGTGATATAGCAATTCCCCCAATAAGAGACAGGACTCTAGATTGAGTGTGAAGAAGAACTGACTGTACTGGAACATACAGCCTCTTATTCTGTATGTACTGCCCACAGGGTTTTGAAGAACAACCAATCAACACATTACAACACAGCTAACACTCCCATTCATTACATCAGAAATCCTCCCCTCTGCCTGTGATACAATTATCTTAACACAATAGACTAACTTAATTATCACAGGCAGGAAAATACAATATTATAAAACAAATCACAGGGACCCCAAAACATGCAATAACCCCATACATATATCTTTGGAACCAGGGGATCTGGGTGAACCACATATCCAAAATTCACCCAGATCCGTTCAGTAGTTTGGACAATATGGTTTAATGCAGATTACGCAGAACATTTACAGGCTATATGAAAAATAATTACTGTTAAATGTGTCCCCTGTTCTGTAGTTTAAAACTACTGAACGATGTCTTTGTGCACCAAATACTGGCGAGATGGCACCGTGTAGAAAAGTCAAAACAGTGCCGGTGAGTTAAAATGGCCGCCATCCATTGTTCTCACCATGTGCTTCATCCATTGTTCTCACCATGTGCCTCTGATACATGAAATGGTGGCCACCCAGTAACTCCACAGTATGTCCCCAGATGGTTCTTAATGGGCCAGCAGCAGCATAATAAAATGCAATATGCCCAAATCAGTTCCTTAAAGGGCAATACATCCCAGGGCCATAGTCGCAGGGCAGGAGGCTGGCAAACAGGCCCCTCCAAAAACAGTGGCGAGGTCACTTTCGCCACACTGGCATCATTCCTGAGAAATCTTAGCCCATTGCACATGAGCAATGGCCTCCAATTCAGTAATATTCTTGTGTTTGTGTGCTGCAACCGCCTTCTTCAAATCCCACCATATATTTTCTATGGGATTCACGTCAGGTGACTGTAATGGAAACTGTAGAAAAAGGTTCCAGGCATGACATTTTTTCCTAGGATTTCCTGATACTTTAATGAATTAATCTTGCCTTACACATGCTGCAGGTGTCAGGGGTTGGGGATTGCCCCACAGCATCACTGAGCCACCAACGTGATTAACTGTAGGCAGAGTGTTCTTTTCAGCATATATTTCATTCTTCTTTCTCTAGACATACCGCTGATCCATTTGGCCAAAGAGTTCGACTTTTGTTTAATTGTTGCACAAAACATAAGCCCAAAACTAATGTGGCTTTTCTATATGATTCTGAGCATATGGGGGCCAACTTTTCTTGTGCTTTTGGGCCAGTAGTGGTGTACAAGTTTTGGCATGGAAACCTTCTATGTTGAGTTCCTGCCTTACTGTGCTCACTGTTGCCACCAAGTCTTGCTGCAGGCCTATTGCAGTCACTCAAGGGTATCACACAAACTGTCTTCTCAGAAATCTGGTTAATAGATTGATAGGTTCATTTTTCTGCGCGCTCCAGGTAGTGTAATCACTGTTCCTTCAACTTTGAACTTGAGAACTATGCTTCCAGCCCTGTCTCTAGGAACATTTAGAGCCTTCGCTATCTTTTTCTATCCTGTGAGGGATTCTATTAAGGTAGTTGAATAATTTTGAGACTTTAGAAGTCATTATAAGATGCATTTTCAGTTGAATTTCAAAAAGCCACTTGAAGCATTTGCTGTGTTTTGCTATTTCAATACTTTTTGTTTAATTTGTTTATTGTAAACAGCTGAAAGTCTGTACATTTTGACAATAAACCTGATTATTAATGGATGTTGAATAATTTTGATTCCAACTCTGTATATATATATATATATAAATATATATATATAAACCAGAAAAAAACAGCACTCCCGGGATTTTTTAAATAAAGCTACTTTTACTCCAAAATATCGATGTTTCAGTTCCTACCAGTAACTTTCATCAGGATAACAAACATGTCGATATTTTGGCGTAAAAGAAGCTTTATTTAAAAAATCCTGGGATTTTTTTGAGATATATATATATATATATATAGTTAATACAAGGTTAAAAAGAAATCTGCACACCAGTCAAGCCATAAGACTTGCTTTTCCCACAGGAATCACAAATTTGCAGGGATGTTACTACTGCAAAGGATTCTGGGTGGGTGGGCATATGCATAGGTCAACAAAGAATCATGTTTTTGCCTCATTCCATTTTAAACGTGGATTCCTTTGAGTCAGTGTTTGCTGTATACAACAGCTTTTAAACACAAACTAGGAAAAGATGCAAAGCCAGTGAACCACTCATGGACAGATGTTTGATTGTTAATACAAATTATCAGCATGAGGTTCGTTACTGGCTTGCTAGTGAGGCTTGGCAGTGCTTGTGAAGCAAAAAACAAAAAAGGTATGGTGGGGAAAAATTGTGATTGAAAACCCCTTCCACCTTAAGTCTGTGGATAGATAATACTATAAACAAAAATCTGCACACCTGTCAATCCATAAGACTTGCTTTTCCCACAGGAATCACAAATTTGCAGTGATGTTACTACCGCAAAGGATTCTGGGTGGGCATATGCAAATCAGTAGTATATGCAAATTAGTAGGATAATGACAATTTACTTTGATTATAATTAAAAATGAAACAGCTGAGTCTCAGACAAGATGGCAAAGATAGCATTTTCAAGTTGGGGAAAATGGGCAGACAACTTGAGTTTGAGGAGTTTCCCATGTTTAAAATATTTGAACAAATTAGGCTCAGTGAATTGAAGTCCAACACCTGGATTTGAAGAAAACAATATGTGGAATTCATACGAAAGTAGAATGTTGCAACAAATAAAAATGTATTACTGAATCCAAATATACAGTCATGAGAGAAAGAAAGTACACCATCTTTGAATTTTTTTGCTTTTCTTTTTTTTTTGCAAATGTGCAGTGCTGTTTTTGTCCTAATGGATGAATAATTGTTTAACCCAATTTCATTACAAAACAAATGATTTGCGGACGAAATTCGGAATTGACAAATTATATTTTTATTTAGTATGAAATTATTTGTCTAGTGCACATGTCTAATTTCCTCCTTGGCCTTGTGTTAATACACACCTGAATGCTGCAGACTAGCAAACCACTAAAACTATGTCTTTTATAGAGGTGGTCACCCTTGCTGATGATCAATTAATCAAGGGCATTTAATTAGCAGCACCTGTCTGCTACTTAGACTATAATTAATTCCTTTGGAAGCAGTTAAGTTGAACTTTCACACATGGCTTCTCTATTTTGGCTTTATTTTTGTTAAATAAATCATTACACAGTGTAATGTTTCATGTGGTGTTGTTCATCTGAGGTTATATTTACCTAATTTTAAGACCTGCTAAGGAACAGATGATTGTTATTATGTGCTGAAATATAAAAACATATAATTCCAAGATGGTGTACTTTCTTTTCCCCAAGACTGTATCCATACATACAGTACACTGTGCAAACTTGGCCCCATTAATGTCTTTCGCACATCAGAAATCTCTGAGGAAGTGCCTATGAGGCATGAAATGCATCTGCGCTCTCTACCCATGGCTTGTTCAATACTTTCTACAGTAAAAAAGAAGAAACAAGAAAACATACAAAAAAAGAAAGAGCATGCTAAGAAAAGAGAATATAATTACTCAATGAATGCAAGGGGGAAGATTATTACTTATTTAAGTATAGCTGGTAAGGGTTAATAACTGATCAAATAATGATTTGCGCTCTATGTTGATTTTGATTTATAATTTTGTGACGTATGCAGAGCAAAAGCTGAAACAAGTTATGTTTAATCATTGAATTTGGTAACATTATAGAAAAATTATTCACAAACCTCTCTAATTCGTGGCTGCCAGATGTGTGAAGTATTAAAGGGCGCGGTTCCATTTCCATATATTACTTCTATAAGTAAACAAGAAAGCTTTGTTAGTATATATGTAGAAAAAAAAAGACAATGGAATTCAAATTTCAAAAGTTTCCTTTCAAAAAATGTATCATATCAGGGTGCCAGATCATAAATGTATGCTTAACGTACCCTTATATATAAATTATCAGTTATTTTCAATACCTATATTTTTTAATCCAATTTTTTATTTTTACAAACTTTTCTTTTGTTAATATAATTGATGAGTTGGGAGAGGTGTAACACAGGAAAAAAAAGAGAGTGCATTCAGTCCCTAACTATGCTGTTCTGATATTTTTAAGATAAACATGGCCTATCCTGTTGATGATAAGCATTAGCCTTGAATAATACCATCTGATAAATGATAAACACTAAGAAAGTTAAATTCATATTTGCTATAAATAATCAAATCTCACATGAGTTATTGTTTAAAGGAACATTCCGGTCAAATAATAACTTTATTTAAATTATTATTTTTTTTTATTTTTTTTTTTAATTCTTTATTTTTGTTGTGCACAAATTAACAAACAGCCTCAGTATGCCACAACAGCAGTATTGAGGTATATAGAAATTAACTATGCAATACAAGATGTGACATTTGATGTTTAGGCACAATTTTTTAAAGAGTAAGCTTTAGATAAGTCAGACTAGTGAGTTCAGGAATAGTAGGCTAAGTTGAGCTGACAGTTTAGGTTATTTAGTTAGCACATAAGTAGTCAAACATGGTCTAAAACTTGCACATTAACTATAGGAACAGCGAGCAGAGTTTAACACGTGCTAGGCAAGTATAGGTTCATATACCACATGCTCGTAGTGTCACGACAGCAGATACAAACTCAACCACAGCATATATGTGGAATTACAAGCCTGGCAGTAGAAAAGTCATGTATAATGATATATTGCATCAGCGGGCAGTAGGTGTCCGCAGATCTTGACACTTTATATAAGGAATAAAAGGTTATATGCATATATATATATGTAAAAACAAAAAAATTATAAAAAAGTATAGAACATGGCAGCATTGAAGGGAACAGCATTCCGACAGTTCCTTGATAACAGTTATGGCGATTCAGAACTGTCCCTGGTGTTAGGCAGGTGTCTCTTGGTCGGACTGCTCTGTTGTTTCGCTCTCCCCATGGCCTTTTTCTCATGTGTTTTTCCCTCTCGGTTTGTCTCTTCTGGCATGTTGGCGGTTGGTCGGCCCAGTTTGTTAAAGAGAGTCTCTGGGTTATCTGATGAAGTTAGGGTGAATGTTTCTGTGCCTTGTGTGACGGCCAAAGATCCATCCACATTCCATCGGTATCTGATGGAGCAGTCCCGCAGCCTCCTAGCCACTGGGGCCAGCTGTCTTCTTTCCGCCAGGATGGTAAATGGGAGGTCGCTGTAGATGGAGAGGTTATGGCCCTCAAAACTCACTTGGCCCATAGATCTGGATTTAGCCATAATAGCGGTCCTCACCGCAATGTCTTTGGTTGTCACAATGACATCTCTCGGTGCGCCTGCTGGTGCCGCTGCGGATTTGCGTATTCGGAAGGCGGCCAGGATGCAAGGTGTGCCTGTGGGGCTGTGAATGCCCATTGAGGTAAACAGCTTTTGAACATATTGCAGCGTGTCCCCCCCCCTCAACCTGTTCAGGTAGACCTCTCAGACGCACATTCCGACGCCTGTGTCTGGACTCCAGTGTGAGCACCATTTTGCTTATTTGTTTAACTTGTGAGGTGAGATCCTCCACATGTTGTGTAGTGGTCTGGAGCTGAGCGTCCCTGGCTTGTTCTCTGCTCTCCATTGCAGACACCTCATGCTGCAGGGCCTTGACCTCAGTTTGTGTTTCCTGGAGGTCGGACTTCCACATTGTTCTCAGATCTAGGAGCAATTTTTTAATATCTCCCTTTGTGGCGGGGGATGAGTCCTCATCAGAGTTAGTTCGCTGGTACACTCCATTTGGGTGAGGAGAGATGGTATAATCCTCCTCTTCAGGGGAGTCATCAGAGGCATCTTGCTCACTGTATTGCTGTACTGTATTGTGGGTGTTTGCTGGGGTGCCCTCCCAAAGGATAGTCTAATGTCCTGCACTGCAGGCCTGTCTGTCTGGAGCTGTCTTTTATGCTTGCGCCCCATATCGTCTGTGGGTATGTGTATGATACCGGGATCTCCCTCTCCGGTGGGGGGGGGGGTTTGGTGAGGCAAGTCTCTGGTGGGGTTTACTGTGGGAGCTGAGTCGCCCTGTACCTTAGCAGGGGGAATGGCCACTTCCCGCCTGCCCGCATGTTGTAGGCCCCAACTCGTGCTGCAGACCCGAGTGATGGGGCTAGCTCTGCAGTTGTTGCTCCAGGAAGTCTCCGGGTGACTCCCCAGCTGCGCGTGGTTGGACCCGGTACAAAACAGCTTGATCAATGCTGTGTTTTCTCCCAAATCGTCGCGGTGTAGCCGGAGCTCCAGTAAGTTGCGACCGCTCAGCTCCGCTGTTAGGCTCCGCCTTAAATTAGTTTTTTATGGTGCCAAGAGGCGTCCAGGCAGGCTCTTTTTAAAACGGTACATTTTTGATGAATGGGGAGCTACTGACTGGCTTAGAGCATCATCTGACCACTCCAACCAATCAGCGGTGGCACTCCGTGCTTTCTGCAACTCAGATTCAGAAGCCAGATGCTATCTGGGGAACCTGAAGATGAGCGCTGAAGGGAACCTTTGGGGTTAAACCCTTTGAGAACGGTTTAACCCTTAAGGTAAGAGAGTTGTTATGGTGCCTAAATTGTTCCTTTAAGGAAATATTTTTTATGTGCTTTAAATTTCAAACATAAACTACTGTATTCTGCTTTTACTAGAATTAATTCAACATAAAATCAATATTTACCGTCAGATGGACATTTCCATTTCTCCAGTGTTAATATAGCTCGTGCAGGAACCAAAAAGGCAAAGGCGCTAGCTTGAAAGAGTGGGAGTCTGAGATATTAGGCAAGAAAAATGTACACATTTTAGTTAATTAGATATTGTCATAATCTCGGTTATAACTTTTACTATATTGTGTCAGATATGTCAAAATACATACTTTTGTTCATATAGATTTGCTCATAATTGCAGGATTGTTGACGTTGTCAACCAAAAGAGAATGTTCTTTATCACAGTATATAAAATAGTTAAAGGAACGTTCTAATTAAAAAATAATGTGTTATAATTAGGTTTGATCTTTATAATTTAAGATTATATGGCCCACACTTGAAATTTTTTTAAATGATTAAAAATGCCATAGAACTTTCCATTATTCCAGCACCGGGATAGCCTGATTTTGCAGCCTGATTTTCCTTTGGTGACATCATTAAGTTTGCTTGCTTTGGTCTAATCAGTTGCTACTCTTAGAAAAGCACTGAGGACACATGGAGCATATACAGCAATAACTGGAATCTGCCAATCCAATTATTGTCTATGAAAAACATTTTCCATTTTGGCATCTTGTGCTGTCCACAATGACACAGAATGTGAAGTTCTTCAAAAGGTCCTTTATCCCACAGCCAATAGAAACATGTTTTTGGACAAATGTAAATATTGCTGTTTATAAAAAATGGCAACATCATCAACCACCAAACAACTATATTACCATGCAGTGGTTTTGGTGCCTATTGTCCATTTAACTTTGTTAGCAGCACTAGCAAAATATAGTACAATTTAAAACAGTGATTTATGCTGACTCTTCTCAGGAAAACAACTGTAGGAATTTGGATAGAATAGGCTTGGTTTAACTGGAGGTCTCTGCTACTAGATTGTTTATCTGGACATCATTGCCCCTACAGCAGAGAATTTTACAGCTGTAGGGATAATTCAGATGAAGCAACTTTTATTCAGTATTTTTCTAGGTTTTGTGTAACTACTGTAATTTATAATATAAAAAATAAAACAGTGTACAAACACTTGGGGCTAGTAGTTGTGTTTTTTTTTTTGACAGTATATTGTAATATATTTTTTTTCGAAGTACATATAATTCATAATAACTCTAGTTGAAGATCTTTTTTTGGCCCAAAATGCATGGTAACGTAACACAATTACATTTGATGGAAAAATAATACCTAAGTGTAACTAAAAATCAAGTATCAGTACACATTCTCCCCTGGTGATTATGCTATGGCTTGTAAGCCCTGGATACACTGTATTATTATTATTTATATAGAGACCACATATGCAGCTGTGCTTCACAATTCTAGAAAGGTTCTAAGGCAGTAAAATGATCACTGCTCTAATTATAGTGTATCCTACTTTATAAGCATTTGTTAACATAGGCATTTGTTAAAGTTCTGTACTGGATGTGTTTCAACTGTGTTATTATATTACAGTTGATTTATCATTGTTCAAATGCATGTTTAGACAATTATTTCCTGTTCAAAAGAACACTATATAAACATACCTTATGCCTATTGTGGTTTGGATAAATGTAGTGATTCCTACACAAGTGAATATTGTCCCTATTAATTGGCTCACAGTATGCTGATCTTTTCCAACACATAGTGCGTTTGCAAGTAGAAAAGGTATAGCAATGGTTCCACTGAAGCAGGTGAGGTAGTGCTGTATAGATAGAAAAATATGACAAAATTATTTATTAATTATTTTAAAACAAATATTCATTTGCTCTTCCCTGTTGTTATATAGTTAGTAGATGGGCATGCTGATCTCTGGAAGTCCATTGTGCTGGGAATCTGGTCTACCCCAACACCAGGTGCAGAACATGGGTAATTGTCTCTCGAGCTTTCCTGTGATAATCTGCGTCAACGCTCTGATTGGCACAAGCTCGTAAGACAGCTACCTGTGGTCTGCAGCCAACATAAGTGGAAGCCCAAGGTACCAGACTGCCTCCTCAGAGGGGCAGACTAAGTATGTCACATAATTCTGCGAGTTGTCTTGCTTTGGAGCTCTGGATTTTTCTCATTTACCTTGACCACCTTGGAATAAAAACCCATTGTAAAGCACTGTTTATCCATTTATCACTGAGCTCCATAGCAACAAAAAATTCTCACAGTACTATGTGTTTTGTACCAGTTTATCACAGAACTCCAACAAAAAATGTGCAGTGTATGAATGTCACAGAGCTCCACAACAATAAACTCCCAGTAATGCGTCTATTAGTGTATCACAGAGCTCCCCAACTATAAAACATAGAGTAATGTGACATTTGTGCTGTTCTTTTTGGCTGTGTGTGATGGATAGTAAATTCAAATAAAAATATGCATGTATGCCCATGTGTAAATGCACACAGTTAAAGGCAGAGCAAACAGTGACAAATACACACAGGTATAGGCAGACAGTCACACACACACACTCAGTTACAGATTGTCACAGACACAGTTACAGACAGACCGTGACAAACACACACAGACACAGGCAGACATTCACATAGAAACATAGACATAGACACATAGAATGTGACAGCAGATAAGAACCATTCAGCCCATCTAGTCTGCCCACTTTTCTAAATACTTTCATTAGTCCCTGGCCTTATCTTATAGTTAGGATATCCCACGCATGCTTAAACTCCTTTACTGTGTTAACCTCTACCACTTCAGCTGGAAGGCCATTACATGCATCCACTACCCTCTCAGTAAAGTAATACTTCCTGATATTATTTTTAAACCTTTGTCCCTCTAATTTAAGACTATGTCCTCTTGTTGTGGTAGTTTTTCTTCTTTTAAATATAGTCTCCTCCTTTACTGTGTTGATTCCCTTTATGTATTTAAATGTTTCTATCATATCCTGCCTGTCTCGTCTTCCCTCCAAGCTATACATGTTAAGATCCTTTAACCTTTCCTGGTAAATTTATCCTGCAATCGATGAACCAGTTTAGTAGCCCTTCTGAAGATACAGTCTCCAGTACTGCGTACAATACTCCAAGTGAGGTCTCACCAGTGTTCTGTACAATGGCATGAGCACTTCCCTCTTTCTACTGCTAATACCTCTCCCTATACAACCAAGCATTCTGCTAGCATTTCCTGCTGCTCTATTACATCTAAGTCACCTTTAAGTCATCAGAAATAATCACCCCTAAATCCCTTTCCTCAGATGTTGAGGTTAGGACATACATAAAACCACACATCAAGGAAGCATGATCCCTTGATAAAGGCATGCTCCAGCCAAAATGTTAGGGGCTATTTTTACTTTCTCCCTATTTTCACTTTTGACAATTTTTTCCCCTTCTTTTTTTGGTATGTATTTTTATGTTGGGTAGCTTGTTCATTATGACTCTATACTGCAAGTAGCATTAATGTACTTTTTTGGTCATTTTCCATGAATACATGTGATTATTGTATACCTTGAATGCTTTTTTTGCATTGAGCACTGTTTTGACATTATTGCTAATGTTGTTTGGTATACACTTGAGATACCTACTGTACTGGAACCAACTGATAAAGTAATTTTTTTTATCTCTATGGCTGTGCTCCTCATTTCGTATTATCTATAGACTGATTAGGTCCTTGGGGGAATAGGACCTTTGAGTGAGCACACGGTTTAGATATTTTGTTTCTACTGATATATCTTTATGTTATTTAATTAGTGTGTCTACCTTCTCAATTATATTGCAGACAGTGAAAAAAACACACACACACACATGCACACACATGGAGAGTCACATACATACAACCACACATACAGTCACATGCAGACAGTCACACACAGTTAGGCACACACACACACAGTTACATAATGTTGCACACACACACACATACACACACACACACAGTTACAGACTGTCACATGCACAGTTACAGGCAGACAGATACACACACAAGTACATTCAGACAGTCACATACATACAGCCACACACACAGTTACAGGCACACACACACACAGTAGCAGACAGACAGACATACACAGGTACAGGCAGACAGTCACACACACACAAACACACACTTACACGCAGACATTCACACACAGTTAGAGAATGTATCACACACAGTTACAAGCAGGCAGTCACACCAACAGTTACAGGCAGAAAGACACACACACACACACACACAGAGTTACAGGCAGTCAGACAGACACACAGTTACAGGCAAACAGATACGCACACAGTTACAAACTGTTTCACACACAGTTCCAGGCACACAAACACACAGTTGCATTCAGACAGACACACACAGTCACAGGCAAACAGACACAGGTACAGACAGTCTCACACACACACACACACATACACACACAGTTACAGGCAGACAGTCACACACAGATACAGACTGTATCACACACAGTTACAGACAGACACGCACAAACAATAGCAAGCAGTCAGACGCACACAGTCACAGGTAGACAGTCACATATACACACTCACACATAGTTACAGGCAGACAGTAACACACACACACTTACAGACAGACAGTCACACAGTTACAGACTGTGACACACACAGTTACAGGCAGAGAGGCGCGCACACACACACACACACACACACAGTTACACGCAGACAGTCACAAACACAGTTTGCTGTTATCTTGTATCACTAATATGATAATTTCTTGTTCTGCTGAATATATTTAAAGATATATCCAACTATTGTGGACCCATTCAATAAAGATATTTTTGTGTATAGATCTATGGTTGTGCTCCTTTCTTAATTAATATACACACACACACACAGTAGCAGACAGACAGGCACACACACATACAGTCACCGGCAAACAGACACAGGTACAGGCAGACAGACAGACAGACATACACACGCACAGTTACATGCAGACAACCAGACTAATTTGGTGTCAGGACAAACCAGTGGCCCAACATGCAGAATTAAGTAAAACATGTAACAACATATTAGAGGGCCTTAGAATGGCTGGAATTAACATAAAAGAAAAAACAGTCACGAGCCGAGGTCAGGAATACAGAAAGGAACAAATAAGGAAAGAAGAAAGCCAAAAGGTCAGGGATACCAGAAATATGGGAAGTCAAGTCAAAGCCAAGATCAAAAAACAATAATCAGAATCAGGAACGCGCTTTCGGATAAGCAACAGGACGGAAACCACGACAGGGCACCAGTGGTGTATCCTGGTTTTGTGCTGCCCTAGGCAGGACAAAACACAGGCACCCCCCCGCCCCTGCACCACCCCCACCCAACCCTTCCCCCCACCTTCTAAATACACACACACACACACACATTCACTGACAGATACGCATACACTAGCTAACTTAAACACACACTCACTAACAGACAAACACACACTCATTAACAGACACACTCACTAACAGACAAACACACACTCATTAACAGACACACTCACTAACAGACAAACACACTCACTAACAGACACACAGACACACACTAACACACACTCACTCACTAGCAGATGCACACTAGCAGACACACACTCACTAACAGACACACACACTCACAGGCAAACACACTTACACTAGCAGACACACACACACACACTAACACACAGTCAGACACACACACACTAACAGACACTCACTACCAGACACACACTAGCAGACACACGCACACACACACTCACTAACAGACACACTCACAGGCAGACACACACACAGTCAGACACACACACAGTCAGACACACACACAATCAGACACACACACGGTCAGACACAGACACACACACACACACACACATTAACAGACACACTCAGTCACTAACAGACACACACATATTAACATACACACACAGTCAGACACACACACACACACATTAACAGACACACTCACACTCACTAGCAGACACATTCAGTCACTAACAGACACAAACACACACACACACACACACACACTAACAGACAAACACACACACACACTAACAATCACACACACACTAACAGACACACATACTAACAGACATACAAACAAACAGACATACACACACACTCACATTAACAAATTTTTTTATTGAACCCCCCAGCCTCCTTACCTTTGGGAATGCTGGGGGGGTTCTCTTTCTCCCTGGGGTCCAGTGGCTGCTGGGTGGTCGGGGGGCGCTGGTGGGTGGCCGGTGAGGGAGCACTTCCTCTGAGCGGTCTGCTCAGCTCCCTCGCGCGCCGCAGAGTGAGGCTGGGAGCCGGAATATGACGTCATACTCCGGCTCCCAGCCTCACTCTGCGGCGCGCGAGTGAGCTGAGCAGACGGCTCAGAGGAAGTGCTCCCTCACCGGTCGCCCGCCGGAGAGCGCGCACGCGCGCCTGACGGCTAACTGACATGTTTTTTGCCGCCCCCTGTAAAATGTGTCTAATGGACAGCCAAACCTTGTCCCCTACTTGATAAGAAAGAGCAGCACTACATCTCTTATCAGCATGCTGCTTAAAATGGGACACAGCACCGGCTAAGGAAGAATGAACTAGTTCCCATGTTTTCCTCATAGAGGTTAGATGCTCATCCAGAGTGGAGATATCTGTATCAGAGAACACAGAAGGTAATATGGTAGGGTTTGAGACCACATACAACATAAAAAGGACTACGTTTGGAAGAGTCATGCGTAGCAAATTCCGCCCAGGGCAAGAGGTCAATCCAATTATCCTGGGAAGCGTTGTTCAAGGCATTAATGGCTTCTCTTGGTCATAATGTACCTTTAACCGTCTTACGTGTCAAATTGGTGATTGGGGCTATTATCGTAGAAATGTTTTTAATAAATCTACAATAATTGGAAAACCGGATGAACCTTTAAAGAGCCATCAAACCATGAGGTAGAGGCCATTGCAACACTAACTCTAGTTTCTTGGGATCCATCTTGAATCCTGAGGCAGATATATAGCCAAGAAATTGTACCTCTTTCTGATCAAATATACGTTTTTCTAGTTTACAATACAGACCATTCTTGAGTAAGGTCTGTAGAACTAGTTTCACTTGTGCATGGTGAATGTCTATCTCAGGTGAGTATATCAGTATATCATCTAGATATACTAACACGAAGGAATAAATTAAATCTCTCAATACATCATTCATAAGATCCTGGAAAACAGCGGGGGCATTATTATTCGTAATGCCTATTATGGGTATTAAACACTGCTTTCCATTCATGTCCTTTCTTGATTCTAACTAGATTGTAAGTGCTCCTTAAATCTAGTTTAGTAAATATCTTAGCCCCTTTTAACCTGTCAAAAAGTTCTGAACTAAGTGGTATAGGGTAAGAGTTTCTTATGGTGATTTTATTAAGCGCCCTGTAATCAATGCAAGGCCGCAGATCACCCTATTTTTTAGAAACAAAGAAAAACCCTGCTCCTGCTGGGGAAGAGTATCTGCGTATATGACCTTTAGTTAACGCATCCTGTATATATTCCTTAATGATTTTACTTTCCAGAGTAGACAGGGTATAATCTCTCCCTTTCGGGGGTATAGTGCCTGGTAATAGATTTATCGGACAATCATAAGATCTATATGGTGGAAGTGTATTGGCATGTACTTTTAAACATATCCATTACCTCCCCATATTGGGAAGGAACTGTAGTGGACAATGGAGAGGTAGTAGGAACATTGATTGTACCCAATTCTTTAGTTATAGGTTTGAAACATCTGTTACAGCATCCATCGCCCCACTTTAGTATCTCCCCTTTCCTCCAATCTATACGTGGATCATGTTTGATTAGCCATAGAAAACCAAGTACAATGGGACAAGAGGGTGAGGAGATAACTTGAAAAGGGATTTGTTCCTTATGCGAGGCCCCTACTTGCAATGAAATAGGCAAGGTCTCATGTGTAGTAAGCGGATTCTTAAGAGATGTACCATCTATGGCCTCAATGGCCAAAGTTGTTGACCTCTCCCTAAAAGGTATTTTGAGTGTGGACACAAATTAAGCATCAGTAAAGCTTTCTGCTACTCCTGAGTCTTATAGGGCTTTGCAATTGATCTCAAGGTTTCAAGGTTGTGTAACAGAATGGTAACAGAAAGGAGATTTCTTGAAAGAGGCATAGTGGGGGACATATACATAACACCTAAGGCCGGTCCCCGAATGGTACTTAGGTGTGAGAGTTTTCTGGACGAATCGGCAATTTACCCTCATATGTCCCTTCTTGCCCCAATACATACACAGACCCTCTCTCCTCCTTAATTGTCTCTCTGCTTCAGATAGCCTCATAACTCCCAACTGCATAGGTTCAGGTTCAGTAGCTACAATAGGGTTTTTTGGAACAAAAGGGTTGGAGAAGCGAGGAGCAAGGAAAGTGCTATTTATTCTTGGTTTGTTTCTGATCCTTTCCCTTTCTCTTAACCTGTTATCTATCTGTATCATATAAGTTATATACTCGTTAGGTTTTTCTGGCATGTCTCTGGCAGCAACCTCATCTAGAATGGTATCGGACAGGCCTTCAGCAAAAGCGGTGACGAGGCCAAGTTTGTACAATCCACCTCTGAGGCGAGGGTACGGAACTCAATTGCA
Source organism: Pelobates cultripes (assembly GCA_933207985.1). Classification (NCBI taxonomy): domain Eukaryota; kingdom Metazoa; phylum Chordata; class Amphibia; order Anura; family Pelobatidae; genus Pelobates; species Pelobates cultripes. The sequence continues at coordinate 235,930,119 of OW240914.1, read as the reverse complement.
TAATCAGTAACAGAGCGATTATCTTGTCTTATGCACATGAGGGCTTTTTCTGCATCCTTTTCTTTACCTAATGGCTCAAAAGTTAGCTTGAACTCAGCTAGGAATTCTGAATAATCATATGCGATAGACTTGTTGCTCTCCCAAAAAGGATTTGACCAGGTTCCCTATCAATTACTTCATCAGATAACCAATCTTGGATCTATCGGAAGGAAAGGAGCTGGGGGAGGCCTCAAAGTGATACTCGATTTGGTTAAGAAAACCACGGCATTACCACCGAAATGAAGGGGTGGTGAGAGGGATATAGATGGAGCCTTGAATACTATGGGTACAACAGCAACAGGAGGGGTTGGAGGAGGTCACGTCCTCCGGTTGGAGGTGAGCAGTATGGGCCAACAATGTCTGAAAGGCCTGGGCGAATTGATCCATAAGGTGATCATTATCTTCCAGCCTTCTTTCGCAAGCCAACATGTGTTGACTTAACTCTGCAGGGTCCATGGCCCTGTCGTAATGCCAGGACAAACCAGTTGCCCAACACGCAGAATTAAGTAAAACACATAACAAGTACAAACAGTAACAACATTTTACCGGGCCTTAGAATGGCCGGAATTAACGTGAGTTTTGTCATGGCTAGGGCAGCACAAAACCAGTATACACCACTGCACACAGTTACAGACAGACACACACACACACACACACAGTAGCAAGCAGACAGTCACACACACAGTTACAGGCAGACAGTCACACACACACTTACATGCAGACAGACAGACTATTTTTCCTTCTATATTTTTTCTACACTTAATATTCTCAGACTCAAGGTGGAGCTTTTGTCAGCTCCATTTCCTGTGTCAGAGAGTTTTCCAACAGTACTAACCCTCCTCCTTGACACAGGAAATGGAGCCTACTTAAGCTCCTCTTTGTGTCAGAGAATATCAGGTGTGGGAATATTTCATAATACAAAGTAGACCCTACTTTGTCTTATGGTTTAAAGAAAACTAGATCAGATATGAAGAAGAAGAAGAACAAATTCTGAGAGAAGAGGAGAAGAGGAAATAATATATTACTATAATGTTAGAGATTTTTGTCTGTGTTTTTTCGTTCATCAAACATATATAATATATATTACCTGTAATAATATATTATATATTACCTGCAAAGATACCATGGTGGAGTATCTTCAATCTTATATAGTATGTCAGTTTTCTCATTCTTCATATCCATTGTTTCTACATTGTGGGGATCTTCATTCTGTAGTACACTTAAATATGGATCTTCATTCTGTATGACATGATTATATTATATATATATATATATTAATTACATAGGTATATGTTATAATAACCATTATGAAAAACTAATTTTGTTGATAATCTAGTACAGCATTTCCCAATTAACACAATAGGGGTTCCACCAAAATGTCTAAAAGCAAAATAGCCACAGCGAGGGAGCAATGGGCAGTTATATCCCTGCTCAGCTCCCTTGTGTGCACAGCAGTGATGCCGGAGCCGGAATATTATGTCACTCTGGCTCCGGCATCAGTAAGAGGTGCGCAAGGGAGTTGAGCAGGGAGATCACTGCTCCCTCGCCTACGCAGGCTAGCCGCTCAGCAACCCCACTGGACCTCAGAGACTGCACGCTCAGCCCAGCAGTCCCACTGTACCACAGGGTAATATAGACTTCATGCCAGCATTCCCAATGGTAGGGGGGCTGGGTGGAGTAAAATTGGGTGGAGTAAAATTTCAAAAATTGTATGTGTTTGTTCAAGAGTATGTGTGTGTTTGTCAGTGAGAGTGTAAGTGTGCTTGTCAATGAGTGTGTGTGTATGTGTTTGTCAGTGAGAATGTATATGTGCTTGTCAGTGAGAGTGTATATGTGTTTGTATGTGTGTCTGTAAAAGAGTATGTGTGTTTGTCAGTGAGAGTGTATGTGTGTCTGTTAAAGAGTATGTGTGTCTGAGTGTGTCAGTGTGTCAGTGTGGGCATCTGTGTGTCACAGTTTGTGTATGTGTCAATGTCTGTATCTGAGTGTGTGTATGTCAGTATGTGTGTGCGTGTATGTGCCAGTGTATATCAGTGTGTTTGTATGTGCTCATGTGTGTGTATGTGTACATGTCAGTATGTGTGTATCTGAGTGCGGCAGTGTGTATATATCAATGTGTATATCTGAGTATGTGTGTAGTTGTGAGTCAAGATGTGTGTGTATCTGTGTGTCAAGGTGTGTGTGTCTGTGTGTCAAGGTGTGCCACTATGTGCCAATGTGTGTGTATCTGTGTGTCAGATACTTACACACATACACACACACACACAGATACACACTGACAAGAGACATACACGCACATACACACTGACACGGAGACACACACACATACAAACACAGATATACACACCTTAGCACACACCGGCACATACAAACACAGATACACACACTTTGACACATAGATACACACCACACTTTGACACACAGATACATACAAACAGATAGATACACATTGTGTGTGTATCTGTGTCAGTGTGAGTATCTATGTGCCACTATGTGCCAGTGAGGTGGGGGGGCCACGATGTCGATACACTATGTCAACGGTTCCACAGGAAAAATTAATTGGGAAACCCTGATGTAGTAAATCAGTAATGTATCTACACAGTGAAAAAATATGTTACATATGAAAAGTTTACATTTAGGTGTTTACTAAAGTCAATGATGAGTGACGGTAAGAGATTAGCTTAGACAGTGTAAACTTTATTTAGAGCAACTCATTACTTAAATTAGGTTTAGAGTTCTAAAGAATTGTACCTAGTTGGCAAGTTCTTCTGTATTGAGTCACATTTACCAGCAAGAAACACCTGAGGTTCATGTGTATCAATGTTGCATTCAGACATGACCTTGATAGCAAAGAAGGAATTGTCAAACTTTTATTCCAAAGTTTCCCTGTGGTACTTGTTCTTTTGAGTGGGTTGAAAGGTATTAGTTTAATTACAGACATTACAAATATTTAAATGTTGATAACATTCACACTTCTTAAATTAAATGTTGACATTTTGACATTAACTGTATATTGAAAGCAACTAGCAAAATCACAAGGTCCCTTCAGCAATCAGTAATACAGCTCTAAAAAAACTGAGCCTCAATGATCCCCCAGAGGCAATTTAAACACGCTTAATACAGTTGAACAAAGTTCAGATACTTAATGAAGCACTGCCAACAGATATTCCAGGACTTGGGATTCCAGTGAAAAAATAAAATTAATTTGACAACCACATTTCAGTCATTTATATTGCATTGCCGCAGCCTGCAATGATCAAACTGTATTTTATGGCTTTATAATAAACAGTTACTGCCAATATTTCACCAGAGCCCTTAACAATGGAGTTTGTTGCAACTACTTCTAATTTTTTACTAGTAGAATAATTAAATTTTAGAGTCATTTTCTGTTAGCATCACTCTGACAAATATAATAATTGAATGCAATTTTAATATGATTGTGATTAATGCAATTTTCAATATGATTGTGATTAAGTTGCAATAGATAAAATTGTTTACCTGCAATTTATTTTCTTCTGAAACCGTTTTCATATTGAGACAAATGGGTAAAATGACAGATCCAGCTGTGGGAAGAAATACACACTCTGAATGAAGTTCAAAATATTTGGTTACTGATTACACAAGCACTGATGCATTTTAGATAATGCATTAACCACTTTAAATATATGTTGATCTCATGAAATAACCTGGTAAATATTTAATTTTAAATAATAATGCATACTAAGTCAATGTAGAAATGATTGTACAAGGAAATGGAAAATGTGCTAAATAAATATAATTTTATGCAATTACCTACTTCAAACCAACTGTGTAAGGGAGGTTGTGTAATAGTCTAGTATGGACAAGTCTGCCTTCCATATGATATATGTATATGATAAATGGGAATAAGCAGCAGACACCTATGTTTGCAAGTTAACTAGTAGACTGCAAGGTCCTCAATTAAAAAATTACCTTGCAGACTTGAATGGCTTGCCAGTCACGTTGCTCAAAAAATTTAAATGAAACGTGCTTCCCAAAATGATCAGTTGCAAAGTACTTAAAATTGTATCATGTTTATCAACATTGTGGGGGATAGTCCATACCATGTAGCATTTTTTTTCTCCTTAACTCTCATTTTTCAATGAAAGAAAATAAATGATCATTTTCACTAAAATGTGGATAATGGATTGTGGGTAATAATGATAATGATAATGGATTGTGGATAATGAACAAGAAAAATACAGAATGCACCTGTCATGTTTGACTATATTTATTTCCTGTTATGTGTAAATCTATATATGTGTGTATGCATATGTATATATATATATATTTTTATATTATAATGTGCCCTATTGTAACAATACAATGTTTGAGGGCCCAGGGCATACTTGAAAATGAGTTAAATCTCAATGTATCCTTCCTTGTAAAATATTTTATAAATAAATAAAATGTTAAATTTTCAGCCTTAATGCTCCACCTAATGGATGTACGATTTCATATGTATGTGACTTATATTTCCCAATATGTGTACCTAGCGGTCAGGCTAGTGAGGATTAAATCCACTAATTATCAAAGGAATAAATCTACTAAACTGGACTTCAGCCCAGGTCAACTTTAGACTCTGCAATGAATGTTGAAACTTTAAACTAAGCTAATGTGAATTAAGAGCACTATAAGATACTTCTTTAAGAAAGTTCCCCTTGTAATCAACCCAGAGAAAATCCCTTAAACTATTTGGAACTTTAAATGGCACTGTCTCTTTTGAGATCTTTGACTTTTTCTTGTACACCCCTTATCCCCTTCCCGTATACCAAGATGACATGTCCATTTTGAATGTGACATCTGAGGGAAAGGAGAGATATACAGTAGACATACTATGTAGATACCAAAAATCATATGTAAAAAGTAATCCCTGCTATGTCATTTGATTGATTGCACTGAAGTTTTAGTGAAATTCAACACCGTAATTATGACTTTTTATACAAAGAAATGACAGTGGCGCTCTAAAGCTGGAGTGTTAGAAGGCTCTTCTAGATATTCTGTGCACAGTGAATTGTTATCATGTTGGCCCAAATCTTTCCTAGTCGTATTCCCATAAAACTCAAAAATACATAGGCCACTAAGAAATTTCATTATATCACTGTTCATCAAGCACATATTTATAACTCCCAACATTTCAAATAAACAAAAGAGGAACACTTTAATTTTAGGGGTGTGAGTATTTTAGGGGTGTAAGTATGGCCAGGGAGAGGCTGTTCTGAGGAATTTTAGGTGACTTACTGATAACAAGTTATACAACTGGAATGGAAATGGAATTTAGAAACATAGCAATGTATGTTATTTACACAGACGGATTTCTAAACACTTTAATCACATTTTAAGGACACATGACTTTGAGTATTATTGCTGTGGAACTCTGTTATACACTTGGAGTGATATTTACTAAAGTGAGAATTCAAGGTGAATTCAAAGTGAATTTCAAATATCCACCATGGTCATAATATCATAATATCCCATGTGGAAAAATTCTCTAATTGAGCAATTCATTTAGTTTGACTAATCTGGCCCAAATTATGGAATTCACTTTAAATTCATTTGATTTTAAATCACTTTTTAATCACTTTTGTAAATAACCCTTTAGGAGACCTCAACAATATGCAATTCATAGAAAGAGGAACATTAACATAGGAAAGAGAGATTTGAGTCCAAATTAGGACTGTCTCTTTTAAATAAGGTTATTATATTTTTTGTTTTGTCAATCAATGTTTTATTGAGGCAAGGTTACAACAATAAAGAAGATTTCACACATGACAGAAGTTAGTTTGGATTCTGGCAGTGACTGCTTTAGATATCCACCTTGGTGACAGGTTTGTCACTTTTAGGTCGAGTCCGTAGATCTTTCAGAGTGGTAAGTACTGGATAGTCCATGTCCAGAGAGCCATCATCAGTGGGCCCTCTTCAGGGTTATTCACAAAAGTGAAAATTCAGGGTGAATTAAAAAATGTCAAATTTAAGGTCAAAATAGCCAAAATGGAAAAAAGTAATCTATACTTTCAGTTCATCTACTCTGGCCTTACATTTAAAATTCACTTTGTATTCACTTTGAATTCCACTTTAGTAAATAACCCAAACAATTACTGTTCATACCATTAAAGCAAACCGTGTATTTAATTTTCATGCAACATATTTGTTTTTAATTTATCCTGCCAAACTAAAATCAACATGCATATAAAAAAATATATGACTGGACAAGAAAAAAAATTCTAAAACAGTTCTTCTTAGTAATTATAAACTAGTAATGAATCATTAATCACAACATTTGAACATGATGTAAACAGGATTCATCATGCAGTTATAGGAATCTCTCTTCTACTAAGAACCTGTATAGAGAGTTCACACCTATCAGATGGATAGATCTAGATATCAACAAGTTGTTGTGGCAAACCTGTGCTGTAGATTTTGTGTTCTGCTTTCAATGCAATTCACCTTATGGCAAAAAATACCTCTATGCTGGAAAATGCATTGCTTTAATATTCTCTATTTTATAACAAGGCCACTTTCCTTACAGCATTTCCCGCAGAACGAAACACAATGTTGGTACTTTGGGTTGTATTAGTTATTCATTTGTTACCCAACTATCAATCATCACCAGTATATTTTACAATGCAGGTTAATACAGTTTGATATGTTACATTTGCAACAATATAGCCAAGTGTATTTAATGCCTAACTTGTGAAATAATACATCAAAAGAGAATTGTAGCTCTACATTTTCTAAGGAGAATGTTAGGACTAAACAATATTTAAAGGGTTACTACAACCATTATAACCAAGGGTTATGATGATAGAAGTACCCTAGCCGTTTCTAGGGCAAACCTGTTTACTATGTGTCCCATGACACTGCTGGAGATGGAGTTATACATCCAGCAGCCAAGGGGTTAAAGTTGGTATCTTCAGCATTTCTCAGCAAAATGTTGCACATAATAAATCCAGGCACCATGAACACTTCAAATCACTGTGTTTGGAGTAACTCTTTAAGGTGCACTAGTGCACATGTATCTGATTTTTACACCAATAGTTTAATGTTACTAAATTGAAAACTGGGAAAGAATAATCCTGAGCTGCAAGTTACTAATTTGCTAACTAGTACAGTTTAAGAAATTAGCCCAAATTTGCTAAAAAGATTTACATAGTTACATAGCTGAAGAGAGACATGCGTCTATCAAGTTCCGCCTTTCTTAGATTTGTTTTTTCTGTTGATACAAAAGAAGACTAACAACCCAGATTGAAGTGCTTTAAATTTAGAAGAAAAATCATTCTTGACCCCAGAATGGCAGTCAGATATCTCCTTGGATTAAAAAGTAGTCTGATTCCTAACGGATTAAATTCAGACTTCGAAATGTGCCATTTCCTAAGCTAATTGATCATTTACATCTTCTCCCTTCCCCCCCTCCTTTCTTTTTTATTCTCTTTTTTATTTTCTTACAATATAGTTTTAATAGAGTTTTTTATGTACCCCCTTACAGACCCTTCTTTTTATATACAAGTGTCCTGGTTATATTTTTTTATATTTTAGATAAGGTTTATCCTTACTTTATAGGACTTTTATTGGTGGGGTCCACTTTTCCACTTCGGAATTCTCTTTTATACATTGTAATATATATTTTTTTCTCTCACCTTTTAGATTGTAATTATCCCTCCTCCAAAAAGAGACTGTAGAATGATCTACTATTGTATTTTAATAAGTATTTAATACTACTTTTTTTGCTGCACAAATTGAATATGTATGTATAGTTTTAAATAGTTTTGAATAGTTTTGATGCTTATACTCTTTCTTATAAAACTGAAGTAATTTAATATGATTATATTTATTTATCTATAATGTGTGTTGTGAGTAATCCACCACTCAAACAAAGGACTTAGAGAGGCTGTAATACATTATGGAACGCACTGTGGAACGCACCATGGAACGCAGAATGCCGAAAGTGCCGAAACCGGAAGTACGCATACACGGAAGTAAATAGACAAACAGGAGGCTTGAACCGCAGGGCATCTCAGTTCCCATGGAGATTGCCTGCGAAAATCAAGAGCCTAAACATGGAGATACTACAATCAACAGGGTATTTAAAGCAGGAAGGAGTCCATAGAGATCACACAGAATTTTTCCAGCTGAGGAAGCCTATTGGTGAAACGCGTCCTGGAGCAACAGTGAGCATATGGAACTACCTATTGGACTATAGCTGAATAAGTGTTATTTTTATTGATATATTTTTTATACTATACTGTTAACATATATATATATATATATTTTATTTATAATAAATTATATTTTACACTTACGGCTTTTATTTCCACCTGCTATAACAAAGAAGGAATGTGGTCCTTAACCACATACGTCTTATGAAGTGAGCCGACTGACTGGCTCTGGGTTTGTGAGTACATAAGTGCTACCTCATAATTTATACCCAATATATCGACTGTACTACGCTATATATTTTATTCCCTCCTATGCCTACCATCTAGGATATAACCCCTGGAGAAATTCAGATCCAAAGGAGGGTGAGGGTCACGTTAACGGACCCTAAGGTGCATATACCTGAGCTAGTGTTTTAGCTCAGAAAAGTGTGAGTCAGAAATTTTTATTTCTTCATTTACTATATATTTATATACAGGTTACACTATGTTCTGTATATTTGTGTTTTGTATTTAAGGTTTATTTGGAAGTATTGGGACATCATATTAAAGTATACGATCCCTTAAAGGTATATCATAAATATTTCCTTTATACACCTACATATCTACTATAGGGAATTAGAGCGCTTCACCTGATACTTCTCTCCACAATTTCTGATAGAAAGATAAGCACGGTGATATAGCAGCTCATGGAAATATTGGTATATACTAGGATATAAAATTACGTAAATAAGCGCTTGTACTCTCCATTCAGCAGAAAAGAACTGCCAAAAGACCTACATAACAAGATAATGGAACTTAATAAAGATGGAAAAGGATAGTAAAATATATCAAAAGCCTTGAAAATGCCAGTCAGTACTGTTCAATCATTTATTAAGAAGTGGAAAATTTGGGGATCTCTTGATACCAAGCCAAGGTCAGATAGACCCAGAAAGATTTCAGCCACAACTACCGTAAGAATTGTTTGGTATACAAAGAAAATCCCACAGGGGAAATACAGGCTGACCTGTTGTTTTAAGGAGCACAATACGACGTCGCTTGAATTAAAATGAGCTGAATGGTTGAGTTGCCAGAAAAAAAGCCTTTCCTGCACCAATGCCTCAAAAAAGCTGGTTACAATATGCATGACACAGCCTTGACACGCCTCACAGCTTCTGGCACACTGTAATTTGGAATAACAAGACAAATAGAGACATAATAGAGCTTTATAGTCAATGTTTGGACAGGGGTCAACAAGACCTATAATGAAGGAATGGTTGTGGCTCACTGATGTTTTGGGATTGTGTGAGCTCTAAATGCACGGGGAATCATGTGCAAAATTGTTGTCAAAATGAATGCAACATGTTATCAGAAAATAATGACAGACAATTTGCATTTTTCTGCATGACACTGACCCTAAGCACAAGGCCAAGTTGACCCTTGAGTGGTTACAGCAGAAATAGGTGAAGGTTCTGGAGTGGCCATCACAGTCTCCTGACCTTCACAGTCTCCTGACCTTGATATCATCGAGCCACTCTGGGGAAATCTCAAACGTGCGGTTCATGCAAGACGAACAAAGGCTTTGCATGACCTGAAGTCTGCATTTTGCCAAGACGAATTGGCAGCTATACACCTGCAAGAATTAGAGGCCTCATAGACAACTATTACAAAAGACATATTGTAATTGATGCTGAAGGGGGCAATACACAGTATTAAGAACTAAGGGTATGCAGACTTTTAAAAAGATGTAATTTCATTTTTTTCTTTGTTGACATGTTTTGTTTTATGACTGTGCCATTCTGTTAACCTACAAGTGAATATGAATCCCATAAGAATTAAAAGAAATGTGTTTTGCCTGCTCACTCATGGTTTCTTTAAACATGGTACATATATGAACAATTCTACAAGGGTATTCAAACTTTAGAGCACAACTGTAGTTGGATAAAGCTATCATATCCTCTGATGCGCTATTTTTTCCAAACTAAAGAGATTTAAATTTGTTAACTAAAATGCTTTATTCCTTTTATTTATTTTATAGCCTGCCTCTGCACTTTTTGTAGTGCCATAATAGTTACATAGTTACATAGCTGAAAAGAGACTTGCGTCCACCAAGTTCAGCCTTCCTCACATTTGTTTTTTGCTGTTGATCCAAAAGAAGGCAACCCCCTGCTCCCCATCAGTTTGAAGCACTTCCAATTTTCCAGATTTATCCTTGGATCAAGAAGCTATTATTACCCTACATTGAAAAATTATATCCTTGAATATTCTGTTTTTGCAAGTATGCATCTAGTTGCTGTTTGAACATCTGTATGGACTCTAATAAAACCACTTCTTCAGGCAGAGAATTCCACATCCTTATTGTTCTTACAGTAAAAAAAAAAATTATTTTCCTTAGACAAAATCTTTTTTCTTCCAGTCTAAACGCGTGAATATATTTGTAATATATAATATATAATATTCTTCTTTAGCTCAGATGCCAAAAAATCCACAGCATATTCAAGGTGTGGTCTTACCAGTTATTTATAAAGAGGCAAAAGGATATTTTGAGACCGAGAATTAATGCCCCGATTTATACATGATAATACCTTACAGACCTTAGCAACTGCCAATTGACATTGCACATTGTTACCTAGTTTGTTGTCTATAACAATATCCAAATCCTTTTTGTGTGTTTATAATCCCTAATTCACTGCCATTTAGAGTGTAAGTTGCTTGTGCATTCTTTACCTCGAAGTGCATAACTTTGGCCAGTCCCCTAATCTATCTAAATCTCTCTGCAGCAAAGCAATTTCCTGCTCACATTGTATTCCTTTACAAAGTTTTATGTCATCTTCAAACATTGAAACACAGCTCTCAATGCCTATTTTAAGGTCATTTGTAAATCTGTTGCATAGAAGCGGTCCCAGAACAGACACCACTTACCACTTGTGTCCAGCTTGAAAATTTACTGTAACGGAACCGCTGGCACCCCGACCGGGTACCTTCCGCCGACGGATGCTCCTAGTGCTTTCCGAGGACTCCAAGCACTCTGCCTGACACCATAACCACTGCAGACCCCACGAACCGCCGCAGCTTGGTTGGGGTCTCGCCGTCTCCACCCACTCTGGACCCAGGACCAGGGTCCAGCTTCCAGCAGGTCGACCTCTCTCCCAATTCCAGAGAGCAGGAACAGGAACAAGCTCTTAGCAGAGCTTAGTGATTATACCCTGGGGAGTATAGTGATTATAGCAATCCCCAGAGTGTAGTTTCTCCAATCCCCCAAACATGAGCCGAAACTTCATGAAGGTACAAGATGATCTGACTCCAATGAGCGTTTATTACTCCTTATATACAAGTTTTCAGGTCAGAGGCACACCCCCTGGACCTGGTGGTAAACTGTGACAAAAGGGACACAAACCAGTGGGAACATTAACATAATTAACATGATAACACTTTCACATACACAATGAAATCCCTCCTCTCCATCCTGGAGCTAATTGGCTTAAGGCACTGCAGTAAACTCAATTATCTCCAGGTACAGAAAATATCTACATTTAACACTAACAGCAAAATACGTAAAAGTACATAAAAATACATAATTCTTATTTTATTACACAGAACCCCCACATTTAACCTATCCCCAGATAGCTCGGATCTGAGCGCCCAATCTAGGTGAACAGCGCTCAGATCCCATGAACAGAGTAGATTTTCCACGGGGTAAAGCATAGCAAGGGCTATTGAGAAACCAAGGAGGGACAAAAGCAGTCAGCGGGGGAGGGGAAGAAACACACCTTCCCATGGATTCAAATGGGAAGAAAATGTCTTTAGAAGCCAATAAGCCCCAAATAGTCTTTTTAAATGGCAATACACCCCAGGGCCATAGTCATGAGGAAGGAGGCCGGCAATCAGGCTCCTCCAAAAGCCGGGGGCAAAGGACAGCTTGTCACCTAACAATCCAGGGACAAAAGGCATTTCGTCACATTTACCATCAATGACAACTCTCTGTACTACACCTTTAAAGGGACACTATAGGTACCCAAACCACTTCATCTAATTAAAGTGGTCTTCGTGCATTTTCCCTGTCCCTGTTCCCCGTCCCTGTATTAAGACAGCCTACCAGACAACCACTAGAGGTGCTTCCAGGAGTTTTCCAGACTCACCTAAATGACAGGGTCGCCTAAATGATGCTGGATGCCCTCATGCTCTGCAAGAGGACATCCAGCATCAGTGAAATCCCTATAGAAAAGCATTGAGGCTTGCGCATTAGGCCTCCTTGTTGGATGAGGTGCTGGAATCGGGTGAGTAAATACATTTTTTTTTAGAGGTGGGAGGCCGCAAGGGAGGGGGTGACCAGAGTGCACTATAGTGTTAGAAATCCATCTTTGTATTCCTAACACTATAGAATCCCTTTAAGCAAATGTCCTTCCCAAGAACAAACATTTTCATCTAGACCAATATCTTTTAGTTGGAACACTAACCTATTTTGTAGAACTGTACGAAAGGCCCAGCTTCCTCCTAGTCATGCTGTCTATCATGCTCACACATGCTAGCCACATTAACTCTTACACTCACAGATCTGTTTAATCACCTCTTAAAGCGGCACAGTCATGCCGAACTTAGCTTTCCCCAATAGATTTCTCTTCTCTCCCTCTCTCAGGATCTGTTCTTCATTTCTTCCTGTCTGCTCTAGTTTTCTTTAAAACTTAAGACAAAGTAGGGACTATTTGTCTTATGGAGATTTCCTACGCCTGACCAGCTATGACCAGCGGAGGAGCAAAGTGTGCTTCGTTTCCGGTGGTCAGAGAAATTTTCCCACAATCCTTAGATTTCCTCCCTGTTCCTGCAATGCTTCCTGTCAGTATTGTCGAATGTCCTGTCACTTAGACAGAACGACAGCAAAACTACCGAATTGCATCCTAACAGAACGAGAACAGTTTCTCCATTCATGTTAGAAAGCAATTCGGGACTTTGTTCGTATCGGAATTTCATTAGAATGAAACTCCGATCCTATTCATTGCCGCAGCTGCATCTTGCAGCCGCTTAGAATATAACTCCCTGATTCCCACGCTATCAGGGAGCTATCTATTAAAAGGTAGTAAAGATTACTTAGTATTAGTAAATGCTGCCCCTACTCGCTATACTGCGAGTAGGGGCATGTCTAGTAAACTGTGAGCAGCCAGTGGCTGCTCACTGTAAAAAAAAAACAAAAAAAATAACCCTAGTACCCTAAAGGATAATGGGGGGGGGGACTATTGTGCACCATGGCCCCCACCCCTGAGCGGTGGGTGGGGGCCATAAATAACAATAAGGGGGTGGGACCTATTGTCCTCCCCCCGGGCCCCCACCCCTGAACGGTGGGTGGGGGCCAATAAGGATAATGAGGGGGGGTGGTGGCCATAAATAAGAATGTGGGGGGGAGACCTACTGTCTTCCCCCACCGGCCCCCATCCCTGTGCGGCAGGTTGGGGCCCTAAATAACAATGTGAGTGGGGGGAACCTACTGTCTTCCCCACCGGCCCCCACGACTGAGCGGTGGGAGGGGGCCCTAAATAAGAATGTGGGGGGGACCTACTGCCCTCCCCCCCGACCTCCACCCGTGAGCGGCGGCCCTTAATAACAATAAGGGGGGGGCCTACTGTCTTCCCCACCGGCCCCCACCACTGAGCGGCGGGTGGGGGCCCTAAATAAGAATGTAGGGGGGGACCTACTGTCCTTGCCCCTGGCCCCTAAAGGAAAATTCCCCCACCCCTCTTTCCAAGGTGACTAGAGGTCCCCAAGCCCCTAGTCACCCCCCCACCCAAATAAAAAAAACTATCCCCTACCTACCCCCCTCACCCTAAAATAGTGAGGGGGGAATAAAATAACTAACAGTAGGTGTCCCCCCTCATTGTTATTTAGGGGCCCCACCGACACAGGGTGCTCACTGTTTAGTAGACATGCCCCTACTCGCGATTTAGCGAGTAGGGGCATTCGGGAGATTTTAATCTCCCTTATGCTATTATGGAGGTCATAGAGTGTGGGAGGACATGGGGGGCTTAGGAAGTGTTGGGGAGCACTGCTCCCTGCCGCTTCTATCTTTACATATTACAAGGAGGAAGCTGCGTGCCGGTAGCTCCCTCCTTGTAGTAAACTGAACAAACGAACACCGACATTTCTAGTTATTCATTCGTCTTTCTGATGAATGAATAGATGAAATTCCAGTTTGCATGTCCAAGTGTTTAACTGGGCATGTGCGGGAATCTCACAGTGCTATCTAGTGTGGGCAGATGACGTGTCCTACAGGGACTTCATCTACCCACACAAAGATGGCGGCGCCCAGAATATAGATCGGGAGAAGAGCAAAAAAAGAAAAACTGCTGGATTGAGCAGAACTCCATACCTCTAAAATGATTTATACAGTGAATACTTTAATTTGCATGAATTTTATTATATGCTAAATGCAAGTAATCTTAGGGCACTCATTTTTTGAGCACTGAGTATTGGGGGTTTATTTGGTCGTTTTAAATGAAGGTTCAAAATAAATTTTGCACTATGAAAGCTTATAGTTGTGCTTTGCTTTGGATATATCTACTAAACTCTAATATCTATCAAGCATCAAGCTACACCACTGATAGAAAGTAAGACAATTTTTTTCTGCATGCTGACAAAAGAATTGTCAAGACAATGTTGGACATTTTGATCTTTATTAATATTGAAATAAATGAGTTGAACTGACTAACAATTTAGCCTAAAATGTTTCATTCAGAATAAGCAAATCTATTCAAATGTATTTAAAGCACAATAATGTATTATTCACAGGGAATTGCAGAGAACCGAAAACAAAATAAAGTCTGTTATGTAATTAAAAAAACAGAATTACACTAATCTGACTACAAAGTAGATTTTCATCTTCTGTTTCTTCAGTATTGATTGTAGAAAGAAAACGTGAGGCAAGTACCTATCAATGTTATGTTTTAACCAATGACAATTTAAGCACAAAATGGCTGAAAATTATTTATCATTCATTTAACCCTTTCGCAGCAGTGCTTAATATGCAATGTGGCTTATTTCACAGAATGACATCTTCAAAGACTAGAATTAATGTTCTTTTTAATTGCCATGAAAAAACACAGAGTAAGAGTCAACAAACAAAAGCAAAAAAGATGGCATCGTCATGGCTTTCTGCCTCATCTTCTTTAGTATTCATCGTGGAACGGATAATTTGGGTGAGCCTCAAATCTAAGGAAATCAATATCAGAAATTATGAGTCATAATGATGCACACTTCAAGAGTGTTACTGTAAATAATTATTTTTTAACATAGGTAGACCTATCATAGTAGTTATTTTTGTTTGGTGAAATACAGAGACTATTAAGATTAATTAGGTGGTAGCACGGGGCACCACTGTAATGTTTGGAAGACACCGGACTGAGTTAATCGATAAGCATTAGACTTGTGTCCATCAGAAAAATTTGATTCAGCCAAATAAATTTGTGCATAAAACAAAACAAAAAACTATGTTTGTGTAATGTGATATTCCTCGTTGGGGTCCTTTGACTCATCTGAATATCATGCATGCAAAATATTCAGGAAAACTATTTAGATAACCCAATATATATATAAATATATATTTTTTTTGTTTTACTGCTCCTCCTTTTCCTTCTATTGATTACTTCTCGATTGATCTATAAATAAAATTAACATTTATTGGCTCTCCCATAACCATAAATCATCTTTTTGTTCCCCATAAATCATGCTTTTATTTTGACACCACAGGTGGTACCATCCAATCATAACAAATAATTAGAACAATATATTTATAATAATAAATAATTAGGACAGTATATTTATAGATATTAAAATTAATTATTTGAAACTGATTTCATAATTTTACAATTTAGAATTTCTAATTTAGAACTAGCTTAAAAGATAATGGATGTCTTCAGTTTGATCCCATAGTGGTATGCTGTGTTTCCAAAGTTTCTACAAGCATTAGTTGACACAGAAAAATAGGAATTTGAGGGGGACAACCAGCACATACATTTCTCAACAGTAGTGCTGCAGCAAAAGCCACAATTTATACAAAATAAATAACAGAAATATACACAAAGGCACCACTGTTGATAAATAAACAAGTCCTTCCATTCATAGCCCTTTTGTGGGTGCGCTAGGTGTGAACAGTGAATGAACCCCACTGGATGCTGTTGCTGTCTTGTTGCTAGTGCTTTTAGTGGACATGCACTGCTGGCAGCATGTAAATATGTAATTATGTAACTGATACAACCTAGTTAAGAAGATAAAAAATAGACCAGCTTTCAAGTATGTGTCCCTGTGCCTCTGGTCTTGTCCAATAATCATCCACAGATTTAGCCAATGATCCCAATTACATTACAAATGGTCCAGCACTCCTCAGTACTTATAAATTCTGTTTAACAGTGTCTTTGACATATATTTTATTAGAGGGTCCAAATGTTGCTGCTGTAAGTACACATTGAAGGGAGTTTATAAGTACTTAGGAGTGCTGGTCCTTTTTTTTTTTTTTACTGATATAACATTGCCAGGATTATTTCATAAAGTCAGAATTCAAAGTAAATTTCAAATTTAAGACCAAAATAGCTGAACTGAGAGCATAGCTGACTTTTTCTAGTTTGGCTATTTTGACCTTAAATTTGAAATTCACTTTGAATTCTCACTTTAGGAAAAAAACCCTGCATGAATTTTCACGTAGCCAACCAAAAGAGAAAGCTATGTAATATAGATTAGAATTTGAAATATCCATTAGATTTGCATACAATTTTGCTGGAACATAGCGCAGATTTTGGTTTAGTCCTTCAAGTGCTTCCATATCATCTGGGGGCAGCTGGAAGTCAAAGACCTGAAAGTTATAAAATGTATATAAAGATAATGACTCAATACAACTATCATCTAAGGCAGGCATAGGCAACCTTCGGCACTCCAAATCTTTTGGACTACACCTCCCATGATGCTTTGCTAGCATTACGGGTGTAAGTGCATTATGGGGGATGTTGTCCAAAACATCTGGAGTGCTGAAGGTTGCCTATTCCTGATCTAAGGTGTCAAGTTTTACACCCTTCCCTCCTGACAAAGTGTACACAATGTGTAACTTAAGTTTGTAACAGAAATAGCAAATTACATTTAGTCCATAAAACTCTACAAACCAAAGTGAATAATATTTCTCTGCTGAATCATTACAGTTAAAGATAAAGCCATTTCTCAGTTTCAGCTGAAAGATCAACATTAAAAATATCAAAATTAAGAAAAGTTATTTTCTTAATTTTGGGCTTTTAGTTTCAGTTTTGTGCAGTGCACTGGTTGTCGATAGTTCCCTAATTTGGTAGGTACGCTTATGTGGGATTGCCCTATAGAATGGTTCCACTAGGGAGGGGGCAGTTTAAGAAATACCTGTTTAATGTGCAGTGGCGATACTAATGAAGATAAGGGCCTGGTTTTGGTCCCCTTTTAGTCAAAAGGTAGATTCCTATCTGTTGCGATGCTATGCCAGTTGGGGATTTACCATTTACCTATCCTTGCAGGGTTGTATGTGTGAGCAGTATTTGTGCGTTTGAATGTTTTTAAATGGAGTATATGTGTGCATGTACATTTGTATGTACTGCTGCCATTTAAATGCAGCGGTGTATTTGTGTGAAGTGTTTGCATTTGAATGCAGGGGTGTGATTGTATGTAGTGCTGGATTTTAAATTCAGGTGTACATTTGTGTGCAGTATTCATGCTTGAATGAAGGGGGGTATTTGTATATAATTTTGGAGTTTGATTGCAGGGGTGTGTTTGTATTTTGTATGTAGTGTTGGCATCTGTATGCGGCAGTGTATGTGTGTGTGTGTGTGCATATGCATACATCCCAGCAATCAATTATACTTGCACAGATCTACATACACATTAACACACACACATTCAGATACACACTGAAACAAACACACACTCAGATAAATACTCTGACACACTGACACACACACACATCCTGTCATGTATATACACACTCAGGGACGTATTAGCCATGAGGCAAACAAGGCATTTGCCTTGGGCGGCATTTTCCAGGGGGCGGCAAAAAAAGCCGCCCCCAAATGCCCAGGGCAAATGTCTTGTTAGCCTTGCGGCTAACAGTCCAGGCAGGCGGGCAGCGAAGTAAAATTCCGATCGGGCGGTCGGTGCTGGTGAGGGAGCACTTTCCCCTGAGCTCTCTGCTCAGATCCCTCGCTCGCCGCCCGCAGAGTGATTACTTTGTAACAGGTTATGCTTGCATTTACGTGCAATGGTGTGTTTGGATGTAGTGTTGGATTTTAAATGTGGATGTACATTTGTGTGTAGTATTGGTGTTTGAGTGAAGGGTGTGTTTGAGTGTTTGTAATAATTTTAGAGTTGGAGTTCAGGGGAGTCTTTGTATGTCATGTTTAAGTTTACAGGGGTGTGTTTGCATGTTGTGTTGGTGTTTGCTGGAATGTCTGCACATACACACTTACACAGATATACATACATATTAACAAACAAACACATTGACACATACACACAGTCATATACACACTGACACATACACACACTGACACGCAGATACACACAACAGTACAAAGACACACACTGGCACATACATGCACACTAAGATGCACACACACTGACAGACATACACACAAATACATACTGGCACATACACAGAGATACACACACTGGCACATAGGCACAAAGATACAAACACTGGCATGAATATACACACAGGCACACAGATACACACAATGGCACATACAAACACTGGCAGATACACTGACACACACTGATACACACATACACACTGGCATATACACACATAAACACACACGGACACAAAGATCCACATAAAGACACACTCGCATACAGGTAGATTAACTGGCACATACACACACACAGATACAAACACCCGTTGGCACAAAGATACACACACTTGCACACACACGCACACACACACACACTCAGATGCACACACTGACAGATACACTGATGCACAGATACATATTGGTACATACACACACTGGTACAAAGATATACACACTGTGATACACACACTGGCACATATACAAACTGGCACACACACACAAAGGGAGATACACTGACACACATTCTCAGATGCACACATTGACAGCAAACACACTGACACATACACACTGTGATACACACACTGACAGATACACTGAAACACAGATGAACACACTGGCACATACACACACTGTTAACACACATCCTAACTGAAGCGTCAGGAAGCGGAGCTACTGATAGGTTGAGAGCTTCCCATTCAGACAATGGAGATATACATAATCAATATATGATAATCAGTAGGTCCCCATTCAAAAAATTGGAGCAAAAAAGGTTTGTATATTTTTCACTCAGTTTTGTGAATGATGTGCTGAAGCTCTCAGCCTATCAACGGTGCACAGATCCGAAGCTTACTGATGGAAGCCTCGGACTGAAACATAAGTAAAGGGGCAAAGATCACAGTTGCCAGATTGAAGACTTTGTGGTTAAATTGTTCATTAACAGTACAACACCTGAAGGTAAGCCAATTAGGTTGTTATGATGCCTGTAGTGTCCTTTTAATCCTTTACAGTATTCTCCCACCTGGAAATTTTCTTTGATCCTGGCAGTAGTAAAGCTCTTTGCCAAGACTATGATGTGCCTCTGCAGATGATATCTCAAGGCCACCTGAGCTGGGGATTTCTTGTGCTTTTTAGCGATGGACTTTAACACCGGATCTTCAAGAAGAATGGGTGCATTCTGGTCAATCCTGTAAAATAGGTATTTAATAAGACCAATATTTAAAAAGACCCTCAGAACACCTACGTTGCGCCTTACTTAAAGGACCACCACAGGCACCCAGACCACTTCAGCTCAATGATGTGGTCTGGATGCCAGGTCCCTCTAGTTTTAACCCTGCATCTAAAAACATAGCAGTTTAAGAGAAACTGCTATGTTTACACTGAGGTTTAATCCAGCATCCAGTGGCTGTCTCACTGACAGCCACTAGAGGCCGCTTCCGCGATTCTCACTGTGAAAATCACAGTGAGATGAGGCTGGACGTCCATAGGAAAGCATTGAGAAATGCTTTCCTATGGGCGGTTTGAATGCGCGCGCGGCTCTTGACGTGCATGCGCATTTGACGATGACGTCGGCAGGAGGAGGAGAGCCCGGCGCTGGAGAAAGGTAAATGGCTGAAGGGGTTTTAACCCCTCCAGCCCCGCGGGGGCCATGAGGGTGGGTTGTCCTAATAACAAATTTGTTTACCTGGCACTATAGTGGTCCTTTATGATTCAGTTTATAAATTCCCATGGTTAGCACTAGATGGCGCTCAGCTACGCTCTAAAAACTGCTCTCTAGTTTGCCTTACAGACTAACCTTTCATGTCTGTTCTGAACATCATATAGGATCTATCTAGGATTCTTTTTCAACCTCTACCTCTAATCAATATGGTAAAAAAAAATATTAATACTGGTATAGTTCTAACATAGCTATTTCAGTAAATTGATCAGGGCAGTGTTAACCATAAGGTAACCCAGAGATTAGGCAAGAGAGTTGGAACCATGTGAAGAAGGTTGAATGAAGGTTGGGGTGCAAATGGGTAAACTGCTTAGGGCCCCATGTGATCTTAAAGGGACTCTCCAGTGCCAGCAAAACATATCCCTTTTCCCTGCAAAGTGTATTCATGGGTTAAAACCCCTTCAGTGACTTACCTGAATCCAGCGCCGATGTCCCTCGGTCAGGCTCCGTCCATGCTCCTCCCCGCCAACGTCAGCCGGCGGTGGAGACCTAATGCTCATGCGCGACAATGGCTGTGCGTGCACATTAGACCTCCCCAGAGGAATGCTTCCCTTTGCTGATTCCGGCAATGCTGGAGGTCCTCATGCATAGCGTGAGGATGTCCAGCGCCGTTTAAAACACTTTTCATGTTCTAAGAACATGAAATCTCTATCAGACAGCCACTAGAGGAGGACTTAACCCTGCAAGGTAATTATTGCTGTAATTACACTTGCAGGGTTAAGGATAGTGGGAGTTGGCACCCAGAGTATCCCTTTAAGCCTTCTCTGAAATAGATCAAATGTGCTGTATAGTTTACTAGCAAAATGTTTTGCAGTTTACATATCTAGAGGGTCCCCCTCTATAGATATGTAAAGTCCTCCTGACATCAGCATAGGGATTTCCCAGCTAACACTATAAGCTCTTTGTACTGTGTAATTGCAGCATGAGAGGGAGATCTCATGCTGCAGCTCCTGTAACTGTGATAGGTGCTGGACAGCTGGCTAAGCCCAGCAACAATCACAGGGCAAAGGGGCATGCATGTAGACCTAACCAGGCTCATAATCACTGTGGCTGAGCTTAAAGAAATTTAGATGGATTATCATGACTGAGCACAACATTTAAAGGGCTCTATAAAGTTCTCTGCCCATAGCTTATCTATCAGCAAACATATCCCTTTTTCTAACTGTGGCCCCAGCTGAAAGAGAATAAAACTTGGGTATCCAATGATACGTGGGGCTCCTTGATTTAACTTTTTTTTTCTAATAGTTATTTGGTCACTGTTACCCTTTAATACAAGGCACATTGAGGAAGTATCACATACTTAGCTGCAACTCACCATTTCCCCTCCCTGCTGGTTCCCAATACACTGTACCCCACAAGCACAATATCCTGAGACTTACAGAACTCAAGCAGTTTTTTCTGATTTAAGTATATGTGACATTCCACCTGCAGGGAGAAAAATATCCTTTTAATTCAAGCACATGTACACATTATAATACATAGTATAATGCTTCCACTGTAGCAACAAAAAAGAGTTGAAACTTCACATCAATTAAGGCTTTTATTTGTGATGATAAAAGCAACTGCAGTTAATTTTAACAACAATTAATTAGCTAGATTTAGTGAAAGTACAATTTAAATTTATTAATGTGCATTGAATCCTCGCAACGTGAAATGTACTTTAAAATGTGATTATTATTAGTTTTATAATTATTATGAAAACAGCAAGCACAATAGATTCACCTTATGAGACACTAATGCCTTTATAGATGAGATAAGGTGAACAACATTAAAAATCTAAAAAGGTAATTATTCCAGAAAAAGTCTATACAATTAAATATAATAAACCATATGTCATAAGCCTTGTTTCACTAGTCTGGGCAAAGATAGAATTTGGGCAAACTATCACTGATACTGGAGGAATGTATAAGGCTCTGACGCAAATGAGTTGCCAATTCCACCAGGACATGGAGATATAACTTTGGTTGTTGACAGTGGGGCAAAGGACAAGTGGTCTAAAAAGAATATATTAATAATTCAAAATGAGAATTTTATCATCCCCTAAAAACTATAAGAATAAAATAATTTCTATTACCTGATTGCAAACTGGCTTGTACTTCAGTCCAGGCTTGCTAAGGATTAGCTCCAACTGCTTGCTACTAAAGTTGGAGACACCAATGGACTTCACCAGTCCAACATCTTTACATTCCTCCAGAGCCTAAAAAAGCAAACATATTCAGTCGCTATTCCACTATGTAATCTACACACTCATTTGACCTCTTATTTATTTGGGGGGTTTCATTTTTTTTGCTCCATTTATTGTATATTTATACTCTTTCACCTAAGTACGTGGGTGTGGGTGTGGGTGTCTTGGTTGTAAATAATATCATAGAACAGGTAACCACCATTTATATTACAAATGTACTCCTATAAATGCCCAAATGTGTTCCAATAAATGCTCTTTTCAAGTGAAAGCTAGTTGGCGGTGAGAGAAAACAGAAGATTGGAAGCGGTTGCAGGGCAGTTTAAATTTTAGCACCTTGATTAATTAAACCTATAGGTCTATTTGACAAGTATATCAATGTTATTCACTAAAGTGAGAATTAAAAGTAAATTTAAAGTGGGTTGGCAGGAGGAGCAATGACGTAGCATGCAACACATGGCTATGCCCGTGGCACTGAGAGCGGAGGATGTAGAGGAGAACATGCTGCAGGAGAACACTGACCTCTACCCAACAATGGAGATGCAAACAAGAGGAGAGATACAGGCAGATCTACTACCTGTCATCCATCGAAAGCTCGGCAGTGAACCAGCAAACAGGTCTCACCGCTGCATTGCGTCCAGTCAGCAGATTATTAAAGGGGGAGTGTGGAGCCACCCTGGACACCATTGGGAAGAACTGGAGCCTGAGAAGTATCTGATTCCAGATTCTTCCAGGTAAGTTTACTTATTCAGTTACATTTGTTTCCTAGTTCCCGGTTTTTAGGCTTTTATGCTTTATTCTACTACTCTGATTGCCACAAATCTATAAATATTCTCAGTAGGGCTATAGGCCCCAGAGGCTCCATTGAGAAGATAGATTTCTAAGCTGATTACTTGCAAATTACCTTTCCTTTAATGCAACTATGTTCATCTAACAACAAAATATAGAGAAACATACTATTTGTCTAACTCTAAACCAGCTAGAAAAAAGAGAGCCGAACAATCAAAGACAAATTGAAAGGAAAGAAGAAAGAACGGAATATAAAAAAGGTAAAGGAAAAGAAAGAGACTCTGTAAAACCTAATGCACAGGTCAATAATATTATACTATAAATTTATACTAATAGCTAATCTAACTACTTTGTAAAACCACTGTGGCATGGCATAGATTGTGATCTAAGAAGGGAAAAAGAAAGAGAGAGACATTGTTTTTTTTTGTTTTCTTGTTCTTTTTTGTTTTTTTGTTTTTCTCTTGTGTCCTGTTAATGACACTGCTTCAAACAACATAAACATTTTTTTTTATAGAATATAGCTCCTCAAAAGAGCTAATTGACAAATAATTAACCAATAAATAAAATCTATAAATTAGATAAAATCTATAAATATTAGATATTTAAAATATTTAAAAGAAAGAGATACTAGGTGGGGGAGGTAAGCAGACATTAAACCAGATAGCATAAACGTTATGTCGTTGGATAAAACATTGAAATGGCAACCAAAAAGACTACCAAACCAAAAAAAAACAAAAAATTCTAACAAAAGAAATAAGAAACAAGAAAATAAACCGAAGAAACGTCTTTCTTGCTGTGATGGACCCTCCGTTAATCGATGCTCCAAGTGCTTACCAAGGACCATCAGCACCACACCAGACACCATCAGCACAGCAGTCCCCATGTCCAGCGTTGCAGCTTGGCTGGGGCTCGACGTTACCGGTGTCTCCGAGCTGCCTCTCCATGCACTAGGACGCCATCCCACTGCTGCCACCAGACGTAATGGACCCTCCGTCAATCGATGCTCCTAGTGCTTACCAAGGACCATCAGCACTGAACCAGACCCCATCAGCACCTCAGTCCCCACGTCTAGCGTTGCAGCTTGGCTGGTAACTTGCCATCCTCTACCCACCCTGGACCTATGACAAGGCTGCAGGTTCCAGTGGGTGAACCTCTCCTCCAAGAGAGAGTAGCAGGAACAGGCTCTTAAAAAAGCTTAGGGATTATAGCCCAGGGGAGTATACAGAGTATAGCTTTCCCCCAGTGTTGATGCAGCCTTTTCCACCACACATGAGACGAGGCTCTATGTTGAGGGTAAAACAGGAACTCAGCAGATCTGAGGGTTTATTGTCTTTTATACAGTTTTCCCCACAAGGTCACCACCCAGGTGGATCTTGCGGAGCACAGGACACAAAGTCACAAAACCAATCAAAACAGTATTGTACAGTCAGTTAGACACTCTCAGATAATGTACACATACCCTCCCCTCTGCCTGTGATACAATTAACAAAGACAATGGGCTAACTCAATTAACTCTAAACAGAAAAACATACATTTTTACAAACCCCAAGAAGTACCCAAAAATACAACATATCCAAAAATCACCCAGATCGGTTGAGGGGTTCAGGAATTTCCTGGAAGTCTTATTTTTGCCCCACCGTGCACATGGTCCCATGCCCAAAACAGTTCCATACACTCGACGACAAAACCCTGCTAGACAATTTAAGATGGCCGCCGCCACATGTTTGAAAGAGGCATTGTGCTAAGTCACAATATGCACAATTAGTTTCTATAAAAGGCAATACAACCCAGGGGCCATAGTCACAGGGCAAGAGTCTGGCAAGCAGGCCTCTTCAAAACCCAGTGGCAAGGTTACTTTCGCCACACTTGCTTTTCCCCTAAAATGAATAAAATACATCTGGATAGAAGAGATCCGGAAGAAATATCCTTAAATATGCCAGACGCAGCCTCGAAAAATTATTTGCTGGACACAGAAAAGGATGATTAAATAATCACTAAAGCATTCTTGGAAAGGGCATTTGACTCTCAATTAGAAACATCTAAATCAGAGATGAATAATATTAGGAGAGATATTAAAGAAGACCAACAGCACCTAAGGAAACTACTCCAAGAAAATGAAGTGTGCACGGCACAATTGAAGGCCATTATTCAGCAACAGGGAGACACTGTCAAAAACCAAGATGACAACATGGGTAAAAAGATAACCAAACTGGAAAACAGATCCAGAAGAAATAACCTAAGGCTTAAAGGACCACTATAGTGCCAGGAAAACATACTCGTTTTCCTGGCACTATAGTGCCCTGAGGGTGCCCCCACCTTCAGGGTCCCCCTCCCGCTGGGCTCTAGGGCTCTAACTTACCTCCTTCTCCAGCGTTGGGCGGGGAGCTCTCCTCCTCCTCCCCGCCTCCTCTCCTCCTCTTCGGCTGAATGCGCATGCGCGGCAAGAGCCGCGCGCGCATTCAGCTAGTCTCATAGGAAAGCATTCACAATGCTTTCCTATGGACGCTGGCGTCTTCTCACTGTGAAAATCACAGTGAGAAGCACGCAAGCGCCTCTAGTGGCTGTCAATGAGACAGCCACTAGAGGCTGGATTAACCCTAATGTAAACATAGCAGTTTCTCTATGATATACTACCTGTCATCCATCGAAAGCTCGGCAGTGAACCAGCACACAGGTCTCACCGCTGCATTGCGTCCAGTCAGCAGATTATTAAAGGGGGAGTGTGGAGCCGCCCTGGACACCATTGGGACGAACTGGAGCCTGAGAAGTATCTGATTCCAGATTCTACCAGGTAAGTTTACTTATTCAGTTACATTTGTTTCCTAGTTCCCGGTTTTTAGGCTTTTATGCTTTATTCTACTACTCTACTACTCTCTGAAACTGCTATATTTATAGAAAAAAGCACATTCCAGAATCTATTAATCATGATGGGCTGGAAGCCTATGTAATAGATTTCATAAAAGCACTTGGCAGAAATATATCAGGATATGAGAATGTCCTGGAAAGGTGCCACAAGACCTTTAACCCCCTCAAATCCACAGTTCTAAGCCTCGTGATGTAACCATATGCTGTGTATCAACCAGACTTAAAGACCAAATCATCAATGCGGTGCGAGATACCCATTTGACTTCTCTATATGCACAAATAAAGATTTTCCCAGATCTGTCCTTTCATACCAGATCTGAAAGGAAATGCAAATGGGGCTATCCAACAAAAATGATCATATCTTATGATTATAGCACAATTGTGCCCAAATCACCTGACACACTTGACAGCTGGCTTAAAGAAAAAAACTTTATGATGTCTTCCTCAAATAATCGAATTCAGCTAATCATGACAGGACACAAATAAGCTCTGGTAGACTGACACAGATTCCAGGAAAGAAAGTGAAGGAAAGGGGAGAAAAAGGAGAGAGAGAAAGGGAGAACTCCTGGGAATCTATAACTCCAAATTAAATAACGCAATCATATCCTGTCCCTCATCCAGATTAAGGAAGAAAAGAAAGAAAGAGAAAGGGGAAAAGGAATAGAGGGAGGAGGGGAAGGAAAGAAGGAGAATGGAAAATATCTTACTATATATCTAAAAAATCTACCCACCCAATTATAACTTTATGAGAAAATATTATTACTATATATAATGGTTACACTTTATATCACAGACCACTTTAAAACTAAATAAAATAACACTCAATGCACCAACCAATTTTTTTTTTTTTACATAATTTTACAAATATACACATATTGAATAATAATGTTATGTTAATAATGTTTTTTTTTATTTTTTTACATTTTTATTACTATTAAAGAACAAGGGAACAGGGAAAGAATGGAAATGGAACAAGGGAGTGTAAAAGGAAAGAAAGGGAAAAGAGAAAATTCACAAGAAGAGATTGCAGTATCACCCTAAAGTTATAAAGTTATGATCACTATGAATTAAGTTATAAAAAAAAAATAGGACATTATAATGTAAACCATACAAAAGGTGTCTGACTATCACTAAGATTGTAATAGTATCACCTAACACAGACTTAAATAGAAAGAATTGTAAGAAAATAGTGACACAACAAATGTGTATATATATATATTTTTTTCTTCTCTCTAATATAATTTTTTCTCATAATATACAAACATTTTGGTACGATATATGCTTTTAATGTATTTATCTTCCCTAACCATGAGATTTCCAAAGTTTTCCATTTTTTAAAATTAATATTAGATTCTTTAGTTAAAGGTAGAAGATTAAGTTCCATCCATTTCTCTGGGTTTTTAAAATTTAAAAAAATTTTTTTTTTAATCCTTTATTATTTTTATTTTTCTTGTGCATATAGGAACAGTTAACATTTTGTCTTGCGATGCCACAATAGCATTAGCAGACCAAACTTGAACAATGTATTTGACATGGCATGCGATTAGACAGCACATTTTTATGTTAATATCAGGTTAAAACTGTAACGATTATTGCAACATTAAAATATACAAGATTAAACTAAAAGGTTGAGTAGAGTACATTTAAGACATGCACACATTTGTTTAGTAAAGTAGCTTGGACTCAAATTGATCATTCGTGTTCTATGGTTACCAGTATATCTGTTGTGTGGTCAATATTAGTGATTGCGCTGTGTGCGTCTATGTGTGTAAGCATTTTCTAGTGTTGCAGAGGGTTAACAATCTAAACATGAATATAGGTCTAGTAGGGCAAAGCATGCAGTTTAACATGTAAGCGAGGCACAAGTGGTGGGTACTGTTGAGAGGCTGTGCCTTGTTCTGCAGTAAGTTAAGCTACATTTACAAAGACCTTTTCAGTTGCTGAGTGTCTCTACCCACGTCTAGCGGGTGCAAGGTGTCTCTCATCTGGTATTTACATATGCTGTGGAGGGAGTCTCTGCTTTGTGTGCAGGGTCAGAGGCTTCGGGCCTCATAGTGTGGCAGTCTGGATTTCCTCAGCCGATGCCCATCCTGGAGGCCATGCCTGCGTGCCCGGAGGGGTTTCCTAGGTGTTGGTGTTGTGGGCACTGACCATTTGAGCAGGCGTAGTCTGCGGTAGCGTTCCATAGTGGCGGCGCCTAGTGGCTGGGCGGATCCACGCGGCCACCTCTTTCATCGCGTGGTATTTTGTCGCCCCTCGGTTACAGAGTATTGCTCAGAAGCTTTCACAAAGCCGTCCATGGCTGTTGTGGGCTGGTGCGGCGGCTGGTTGCCTGTGCCATTTGGTTGGGGCCTGTGCTGGGCCGCCATCTTGTCTGCGCCGTAACAGTGCTTTTTGTTTTTTTAAAATTTTAAAGTAGAAATCCACTTTATTAAAACTTTAAAGTCACTAGTAGTCCAACATTTTTTTCCAGCTTGGTCTCTTTTTAAATAAAAAATTGGTATAAAAGGGAAAATAATATCAGCTACACACTTAAATATATTATAACCTTAGAATTATGGATCCATAAAGGTATGAAAAGGATCTCTAACCTTATAAGAGGAAAAATGTTTAAATCTTTGGAACAACTTCAAACTGAATACAACCTACCATCTAGTGAATGGTTAAATTATATAAAAAAATAACATCTTTCTTAAATAAAATCTGAGATTTAACCCTCTTGAGCCTCCAGTTCAGATCTTGACAGAAATGTCTGAACAAGCAGATACCCATTTAGTCAATAAATGTCTCAAACTAATCTATAAAGCACAGACAAAGCCAATTTCTCTGGCAATTACAAAATGAAATTATGATTTGAAAACAAACATAAGTATGAAAAATGGAATAATTCTCTTACAACATTATATAAAACTTGTCATTGTTTAAATATGCATGAAGCTCATTATAAGATATTAAACAGATGGCATAGAACCCTCCAAAAATTGCAAAATATTTATTCTACAGCCTCCTCCACTTGTTGGAGATGCTCCAAGCCAACAACAGATTTTAAACACATTTGGTAGGATTGCCTGGCAATCCAGCACCTTTGGGAGACAACAAACCATTATCTATCAACTTTATTAGAAAAAACATTTACATTGACTCATAGAATGGCTTTGTTACATATGTATAAGAAGGTGATTAATGGAAACCTTAGACCGGTTATCCTCCACATCTTAATGGTTGTCAAAATATCAATAGCCAGGAACTGGAAGTACCCTTTGGTGGAAAGCTGGCCCAAGTACCACTCACTAAGTATAATACAATGTAAAATGGAGCAAGCTATTACCAGGCGTTCCCCCTGTTGAGGCCTGGACTCTGGACTCTAAACACCTATCATCAACCTACAATATCCCTTTACATCATCTAATCCTGGATAATTCTCTGGATTATAAATGAGCTATGCTTTCAGTTTCACACTCTGTCATTAAAGGACCACTATAAGGTCAGGAACACAAATGTTTATTTCTGACCGTGTAGTGTTAAAAAAACTATTTAGCCCCCTGGCCCCAACTTGTCTTCCTAGATAGCTGTAAAACTCACGTTATTTCCAGTGCTGTGTGGGTCCACAGGTGCTGGCTTCACCGCCATTTAGAAGTGATGATCTCACTGGATTGGCTTGGCTGAAATTGTCAATAATGATGATCTCAGCCATGAAGGCTGTCAGGATATTTATATCAGCAGACATTTTGTGCTAAAATAGAAATTAAAAGTGTATTCTGCCAGAGTCACTCAGAACAGAGCAGACTCCATTTTGCTATCTTCAGACACACAATTTCCTTGCTTTCACTAACCACTGAGCCTGAGCTAAGGAATGCATTATATAAACAAGCCAAGTGATAAGCAATGAAGCAGGGGGATGGAATGCTCTGTTTAAATGTTAATGGAATAGAAGTAATTTTAAACACAGACACTAGTGACAGAGAAGACTAAGTAATTAATTTTACTTTCTAGATTTTACAAGGTCCCATTGTAAGTAAGGGGTGAAATTGAGTTTAGAACTGTCAATTTTAGAAATTACGATCAAAGTAGTTGCCACAAAGACTGAGACAAACGCTTTGAAGTGACAGCAAATTTAAGTTATGGTACTCATTTTAGATACGCCAATTGACATCAAAATCGTCATCAGGAAAAGTTAACTCTTTCCTAGATAGGAAGGTTTAGTAAGGCGAGACAGCCCTCTATGGATCAAATACCTAAATTGCGATCTGAAGGTTGAACACACCTTCAGTTTCCTATTGGCCTTATCAACTAATGACGTACAGAGAGTCTGGCCCTTTAAAAGTTAGGACAAAGGGAAGAGAGAGGTTAGTTTGGGCATTCAGACTTGGACATGCAGAGATCCAGGACACTCTCTGGGACTAACATTCAACTCTCAAACTCTCTTGGACACAACTCAAGAAACACTCCTTGACACTTAGAATTTTACTGATACTTTCTAACCAACATCACTTTTCTCTATTACTCACGCACCTCCATACAATCAATCATACTCGCAAGTTCCTGGGATTACCTACTGATCTGATGAGAATACCTACATAACTGGTAATTATGCTGGTTTCATTTAATTAATTTAAATTAATAAAAAATTTACTAATAGCATGATATATGAGTGGATAAATCACAGTCAGATTTCAATATTTTGAAATCTTAGTTAACTGAAGAATATATAGTTATAAACATTCCATTCTGCAGGTGGAATTAAGAATAATTATATATTAATGTGATAGTATCACGTGTTAGCATACCGTTGTTTTTATCCAGGTGTAATGATTTGCTCTAAATAAGATAAGATATCTTTTTAGGCAAATTAAAATTCGGCTTATGGAATCTGGTAGATTATTCTTATTGGATGGTTCCAGGAAATGATTAATGAGCTGGTTCAAATGTTATTTTAATTGAAAATTACAAGAGAATAGGATACTATATGCCTAGGAGGATCTAGCCAGCATTGAAAGGGTTACTCAGTTGATTTAACTGTTAGCCAAGGTTTTATGGCTATTCGCTGTGTGAAGCTTTACTTTCTGTGTGTGAAGTACCCTCATAAATCTAAAATCTTGACAGTTGATGCTGTAGATTGTACTGTGTTTAGCCATTGCATTGTATACTTACGTTATACTAAATATTCACTGATTAATATAATGCATGCTGCCTAATATTATTGTTATTTAATTTGTAAAAATAAATTATATCTATTTTTATAACAAACTGTGATTTTATTTGTATGGAATACATTTCACTTACATGATAACGATCTCTAAGATCTAAGAGAATTGTAATAGTGGGCAATTCTCGACTGTTTAATATTATCATCCCATAAATATCCCCACAAGGTGAGCCGGGGGGGGGAAGTGTGGAGGTGATGGGGGGGTGGGAGTGGGAGGAGCGGAGGAAGAAATGCTGCCTGGCCAATCAGCATCTCCTCATAGAGATGCATTGAGCCACTAGAGGTGTTCCTAGGCAGTAATGTAAACAACGCCTTTTCCCTGCAGGGGAAGCTGTAGTTGTTCTTGTGAGTATACTGTCCCTTTAAGGCAGCACTGTCACCGTCAGGGTATACTCTGTATAGATCCGCACTTGTGTTCCTGTGACCCAGGGGGCAGGTAACAGTGAGCTTTTCTTACCTGAACTTGTCCCTCATAGGAGCAGCCATCTTGATCCTCTTTGGAGCTGATGCCACTGCTATACTCTTGCGCATGCACAAAAGTACAGCATTGATGTCTATGGAGGTTCCTGCAAGACTGCAGGATCCTCCATAAACACGGCCAATTCACTACAGCACTGGTGACAGCTGTTGGGATTGACACTTAGACTTGTCCATGAGTCCAAGCAAGGAGAAAGACAGAGACAAAGTAGTCCCTAATTTGTCTCTGTATATCACTTGACTGGGTTGGAATTTCAGTGAAGTTGAAATTGAAGACAAAATTAGTATTTCTTAAAGATTCTATTTAAAATACAATTATTTTTGGGGGGCGGGGTGATACTTTAAATTTGAAATTCACTTTAAATTCTCTTTGAATTCTCACCAAAGTAAATAACCTTGAATATTTTCTTTATATCTGCCAATTTAAAAATCAGCTTTGCTAAAAACCATGATTCTATAAAAGTAACTGTGGAATGATTAACGCGTAGAGAAATGTATAGTATATTTATTACATATACTATGTTTCATATTTCAAAGTATTCAATCTAGTCCTGGGTTTTTTCTAATTTTAAAAAGAGTAAATATTATACCTCAACCCCTCTGTTATGAAAGCATTATAGCTTAACTTAAACCTTTAACTTAGTGAAGTAGTTTTAATTTAATTTTAATGTTATGATCATGCCCCTCCAGTTTTACTGATGGTTCTTCTTTAAATACTTCTTATTATATTAATTAGTGACTATGGTAAGCAGATTTTGATATTAATGTTGTTTCCTAAAAACATTTTTGACACTACATCCCCTGATAACTATTTTTAAGGTATTTCAAGAGAGACTGATCACAGTCATGTTTGGTGTTATATACCCATTGGAATTACAGTATAATTGATCAGACATCATCGATGTCCATAAGTGGTATTGAATATAAAAAAAAACTGCCCATCCCATGCACTCATAAAAAAGACAGTATAAGTAGTTTATGGACATATGTAATGTGTGGCAAAATAGATAATTCTTGATCAAACTGCCTGAGAGTGACATCTTCATCCAGGACAACACACACTTGATCTATGCATCAGACATGCAATTACTTGAAGGTGACTATGTTTTATGGGCACCTTTTTGTTGCATCATTGTGTGTCCAGATAAATAATCTTCCTGGTTTATTGTAAATAAGGACCTATTCAGAATTATGCTAGAAGAGGTAAAGGTTTGTCCTATGACGATGTAACATCAAATAACTAGTGTTGCAGTATCCATCATGCTTCCAGGATATATGTCACATCTTCATTTTGATGGACAACATATGAAAATTGCTCCCTGGGTATATGCTTAATGATAAATAACTTGATTTTCATCCTGCAACCTTTGATTTCTACATACTAGAATGCAGTGTTTTTTATAGGCTGCCTTGTAATATGTATAAATAATTTGTGTCCAAGAAAACTTGATTGATATGATAATTCTGCACAAACATGAGGACATTAAAGGACAGAATGCCACATGTTCCGTTCCAAGACATACAGAAGCACATAGACCCACAACTCACCTCCCAAGTCTCTCGCAGATCTGTATAATGAAAAATGTAATGACCATTTTCATCAACAGGCATTAGATCATCACCTGGCTTAAAGAAGAAGCACTTTAAAAATAAATCTACTCATAAAGTAAATAAACAATCATCAAACAAATCTATCTAAATAATAAGTCATTACTAAGTAATTTTCCTCTATCTCAAACAAGACCTAAAAGACCACTGAGGACCTTTTATGCTGTCACTCAGTGGATCTTCTACCAGACATCCTGGAGAGGTGCCTACCATCGAGAACACAGGGTGTAATCCCATGGTGCTGTGACTGGATGATTTCAAGCACAGTTTCAGCTAGACATATGCAATTAATTTTGGTCCGAATGTGAATTTGGACGAATTTCAGGCAAATCGGACATTCGGATGCTTCTGAATGTCCGAAGTGCCGAACCGAACAAAATTTTCAAAGTGCCGAATTTTGGAAGTGCCGAACCAAACGGAATTGCCGAAGTGCCGAATTTCGGAAGTGCCGAAGTGCTTCGGATTTCTGAAAAGTGGCAAAACAAGAGAGGGAGGAAAATTTACGTGAATGATGACAAGGGTAGGGTTAGGGTAGCATTGGGGTTAGGGGTAGGGTTAGGGTAGGGTGAGGGGTAGGAGTATAGTTAGGGTTAGAGCTAGGGTTAGGTGGAGTGTGGGTTAGGGTAGGGTTAGGGTAGGCTTAGGGTTAGGATTTTCCCAAGTGCTGAACCGAATTGACGAAGTGCCGAACTTTAGTCAACAATCCTATGGGAGGGAAGGGTTGGCCGTGTGTGACCAAGGATTGCTTCTCTAAGAAACACCATGTAAAAGCCATAAATAAAATTATGGGCAAAGGACCAAATCAAGTCTGATTATTAATTAAATTATATCATTATAGTACATATGTACAGCGGTTCGGCATATACTAAGCACCTAATCTTGGGAGTGGTTCTGGTAGATTATTAAAGAAACAATGGCTTTAAAATGAGGTGTATGTCTGTATGTGTGTATGTATATCAGAATGTATGTATGTGTCTGCATGTATGTCTGTTTGTCAGTATGTGTATGTATGTATGTGTGTATGTATATATGTGTCAGTATGTATGTGTGTATATATCTATGTATGTATGTGTGTATGTATATATGTGTCAGTATGTATGTGTGTATATAACAATGTATGTATGTATAAATGTCAGTATGTCTGTGTGTGTGTGTATGTCAGTATGTATGCCTCTATCTTCCTATCTATCTATCTATCTATCTATCTATCTATCTATCTATCTATCTATCTATCTATCTTTCTGTGTGTGTGTGTATGTCAGAATGCATGTGTGTATGCCAGTATGTGTGTATGTGTGTATGTATATATGGTCTCCCCTTGGTAGGGTAAGCTGCCGCTGGGGAAAGAGGGCGATATGCTCCCCTCCCTGAAGCACATGCTTCCGCTGGAGAGGGAGACTCCCAATAAATTGTCCTGCTGCTGGGGAGAGAGACCAACTGTCTCTGCCCCCTGTTGGACACACTGCTGCTGGAGGAAAAGGATGACACCTTCCCCAGCGGCAGCTTACCCTACCAAGGGGAGACCATATTCTCCCAGACAGTACAGATGGGACCGTAGTCCCTGCACCCATCTGACCGGGAGGCTGTATAGCCTGTCCAGATCCCCAACTACCCTCGCAGCCATACCAGGAGGAGGGGGTAAGTGTTATTTCCCCTCCCAAGCCAAGTCCCAACCAGGCTACCCCAGCAGAAGTGCTGACATCGTGGTAGAGCACAGCTGGCCTCTGCCCTCCAAGTAACCGTTTGTTGTGTGTGGGCTATTCTTGTACTTGGTTATTTTGGTTGGGTTGTCCGACTTACTCAGGCACCGACCGACAGAAGCTCAGGTACCTGGTTAGTCTACCCTCCAAAGGGGAGATATGTGGTGAAAGTGACCTCGCCACTTGGTCTTGGAGAGGCCTGCATGCCAGCCTCTTGCCTTGTGACTATAGCCCCTGTGAAGTATTGTACTTAAAAAGTCTGTTTGGGCTTATTGGATTTCGGGACACTTTTTCTGCCCATTTAAATCCATGGGAAGGTGTGCCTCTTCCCCTTCCCCATTTCCTGTCGCATTGTTCTCCAGCAGGGCGTTGTCCCAGGGACACTGCCAGACCAGTTGGAACTAGCTGCTTTGTCCCTCCTCGGTCTCTCATCAGCCCTTGCTATTGTTTAACCCCAGGGCAATTTGACTGTGTTCGTGGGATCTGAGCGCTGTTCGGCTATAGTGAGCGCTCAGATCCAAGCTATCTGGGGATAGGTCAAATGTGGGGGTTC
Organism: Pelobates cultripes; assembly: GCA_933207985.1. Taxonomy (NCBI): domain Eukaryota; kingdom Metazoa; phylum Chordata; class Amphibia; order Anura; family Pelobatidae; genus Pelobates; species Pelobates cultripes. The sequence continues at coordinate 235,894,274 of OW240914.1, read as the reverse complement.
AGTTCTATAGAATATTAGTTATGTATTTTAATATGTTTTGTTGCAGTTGTGACTAAGTGATATTTTCTGTACCTGGAGATAATTGAGTTTACTACAGTTACTTAAGCCAATTATCTCCAGGATAGAAGAGAAAATTGACCGACCGTACAGCCCAAATCTATGGAACTGTTTTGGGCAGGAAAGCCATGCTTGCGGTCGGTCAAAAAGGACTTCCACCTTACTTTTAAACCACTGGAGGGAATTGTCTGATTTTTGAGTATGTTTGTATTTGGAGTATGGAGATTGCATGTATATTTTAGGCGTTATGAATATTGTATGAAACTGTATATTTTCCTGCCTGTGATAATTAAGTTAACCCATTGTGTACAGTAATTATATCACAAGCAGAGGGAAGGGTTTGTGTGTCCTAACTGGGAGTGTTTGACTGTATTATACTGTATTCGATTGGCTGTTCCACAAGACCATGTGGGTGGTAACCTTGTGTAAGAACTTGCATAAAAGAAAGTCCTTTGAGGCTTATTAAAACAGTTCTACTTCACCCTCAATTTAGAGTCCTGTCTCTTATTGGGGGAATCTGCTACAAGGGATTGCTATGCTCGTCATACTCTCTTGCTATAATCACTAAGCTCTTATAAGAGCTTGTTCCTGGTTTGCTACCTGAAGCAGTCTGTGGTGGTTATGGTGTCTGCTGGAGTGCTTGGAGCCCTCAGGAAGCACTAGGAGCATCCTTCAATGGAGGTACCCAGTCGGGGTGCCAGGTGATCCGCTACAGGGGTACTTGTGTGTATGGGGGGTAATTGTGTGTATGGGGGGATAGTGTGTGCCAGTGTATGGGGGGCAGTGTATGTGCATGGTGGTAATTGTGTGTATGAGGGATAGTGTGTGTGTGTGTGTGTGTGTGTGTGTATGGGGTGGTAATTGTGTGTATGGGGGTAGTGTGTGTGTGTATGGGGGTAATTGTGTGTATGGGGGGTAATAAGTGTGTATAGGGGATAGTGTGTGTGTGTATGGGGAAGGATCGGGGGAGTGTGTGTATGGGGGATAGTGTGTGTGTATGGGGTCAGTGTGTGTGAGCTGTGGGGTCTGTGGGGGTAGGAGGGCAAATTAATAAATATATACTTTTTTTAATAAAAAATAAAAATGATATTCTCCCTCCGCTTACCTTTTGCATGGGGGGGACATTTACTCCCTGGTGGTCCGGTAGGGAAGCCTTGGTGGTCTCATTGGTGAAAGTGAGCTCCAAGCTTGCGAGAGTAGGACCCGGTAGAACTGCAGCTTAGAACTCCCCCAGGTCCTCTCTCCCTCCCCCCCTCCGTTGCTGGCTGTCAGCAACGTGCTAGCTGGCCGTAGAGGGAGATCTCTGATCTCCCCTCCGGTACTTCAGAGCCAGCAGGGTAGAGTACAGTTCCCGGTGCTATGATTGGGAACTGCTTGGTTAGAGGAAAGAAAGCCAAAACAATACCTGATGCTTACTACATTCATTTGGCTCTCTCACCTTATTTGACTTCCTTTATGATAATAGCACAGCTCATCCGTTGTCAGGAAATAAATCAGAAACAAAGCTAAAGTTCACAATAGTTATAGTTCGATTGCTGGAGGGTTACACTAATACAAGGCCTTACCTTGAGACCAGTTGGTAAATGAATAAGGAATAGATCCATATAGTCAAGCTGCAGCTGCTGAAGAGATTTTTCTAGAGCTGGTCTGACCAGATGAGGACTATGGAATGTGTTCCAGAGCTACAAAAAGAAAGTTACAGATGTAAATGATAAAATTCATAAAAAGTATGAGTTCTAAAGTTCAATCAATAGATACATAGGCATGGATTTATTTAGATGTAAAAATAAACCTCCCATCTTTGGATTCTCTGTACAATGATTATAATAATAATTGATTATAGTCATCAACACGTCCTCGGTGATAGCATGTGGTTTCCCACTCTCAGAGGGCACGCCGCCGGCGGAGAGGACCTCGACGGCATCACTCAAGACATGCTGCAAACAGTCTTGAAGTTCCCAAGTGGGCAGCGAAAGGGAAATGGTGAGCAGAAGGAATCAATCATCATCTTCGCCTTTGTACCCAAATATTTTTGCACCGGCCCTGACGATACTACATTTCTGACACACACACACCACATCCCCTATACACACTTTGGATCCCCTGTGCACATACTAGATTCCCTGTACACAAACACACTACATTCTCTAAACACAGCCTATAGCTACACACCCTATAACCCAGGCTTCCCCAAACTCCGGCCCTCCAGATGTTGCTGAAGTACAACTCCCATGAATCTATGAATGAAATAGATAGGCTAAGAATAATGGGAGTTGTAGTTCAGGAACATCTGGAGGGCCGAAGTTTGGGAAAGCCTGCCACACATATTATACCATGAACATAACACATCTGAAACCAACCTATTTATACAAAACACAACACCAGACCACAATCAACTCAGTGGCGGATCCAGAGCCTGATCTCGGGAGGGGCACTTGTAGATTATTTAAAGAAATAATCCAGACACAATAACCACTACAGCTCAGTGTAGTGGTTATGGTGTCAATAGTGCCGGGACCCCCTCCCACAGTAAGTAGTCAAACCGTTTAAGAACAGTTTGACAACTTACCTGAGATCTGCTGGGAAATGGGGCTGTAGTAGGGCATAGGAGCAGTGGTGTGTGTGAGTGGTGCAATGTGTAAGGGGTGCAGTGTGTGTGTGAAGGTTGTAGTGTGTGAGTGAGGGCGGCAGTGTATGTCAGGGATGCAGTGTGTGTGTGTGTGTATGGGGGGGCAGTGTGTGTGTGTATGGGTGGGCAGTGTGTGTGTGTGTGTATGGGGAAGCAATGTGTGTGTGTATGGGGGAGCAATGTGTGTATGTGGGGGCAGTTTGTGTGTGTATGGCGGGCAGTTTGTGTGTGTATGGGGGGCAGTGTGTATATGTGGGGCAGTATGTATGTGGGGCAGTGTGTGTGTATGTGGGGGCAGTGTGTGTGTGTGTGGGGGCAGTGTGTGTGGGGCAGTGTGTGTAGCTGTGGGGGCAGTGTGTGTGTGTGTGTGTGTATGTGGGGGCAGTGTGTGCATGGGGCAGGGGCATGGGGTGTGTATGTAGGGGCAATGTGCATGGGGCAGCAGTGTGTGTATGGGGGGCAGTTTGTGTGAATGGGGAGGGGGCAGTTTGTGTGGAATGGGGAGGGCAGTTGTGTGTGTGAATGGGGGCAGTTTGTGTGTGAATGGGGATGGGTTGGGGGCAGTTTGTGTGAATGGGGGGCAGTTTGTGTGAATGGGGGCAGTGTTTTTCTAATGGGGGGCAGTATGTGTGTATGGGGGGCAGTATGTGTGTATGGGGGGCAGTTTGTGTATGGGAATGGGGAGGGCAGTTTGTGTGATGGGGAGGGCAGTTTGTGTGACGGGGGGGCAGTTTGTGTGACTGGGGGGGCAGTTTGTGTGAATGGGGGGGCAGTTTGTGTGTATTGGGGGGGCAGTATTGGGGGCAATATACATGTGTGTGTTTGGATTTTTTTTATTATATATATATATATATTTTTTATTTAATTAAAATAAATATTATCCTATGTCCCCCCTCCCTTCTTACCTTTACTGGGGAGGAGGGGGGACATATCCCTGGTGGTCCCAGTGGTGATTCCCTGGTGGTCCCAGTGGTGATTCCCTGGTGGTCCCAGTGGTTACAGTGAACTCTAGCCCGCGCTCCCGGGCTAGAGTTCACTCTCGCGAGATTTGGAGCGTTGCTGTGGTAACCGCGGCAACGCTTCAAATCTCACGAGAGGAGGACCCGGAGGAGCTGTAGCCTGAGCTCCGGGTCCTCCCTCTATCTCACTCCCTCCGCCGCCGGCCGCCAGCACAGTGCCTGCGGACCGGGGAGGGAGATCTGTGATCTCCCTTCCGGTCCACAGGCACATTGCAGGGCTGGCAGGGGAGGGAGACCGGCGGAATTCTCGGGGGGGGCAATTGCCCCGTTGCCCCCCCCCTGGATCCGCCACTGAATCAACTCACTCTAAACACACATAATCCCACACGCAGCCTCCAAATACATGTACTATATGCTCTCCTGGCTCTTTTGTCCTTTTGTATTCCACTTGTGGATACATCAGAGACAAGTCACAAGCAAACTTATTGCAAGCGTGTCATTAACTTTGCTTGTGCTGCGTAAAATACACACAGGGACTTTTTCTCATGGGAGAACTCTTCAGCAGGGCTCTGCGCATGGGCTGCCCTGAAAGAGCATTGAACTGACATGCTCGCTTTGAGGGACTGTGAGATTGGCCTGCAATAGCACTCTGATTGACCTGGTGGGGGGTTGCAGGTACTTCTTTCCATTCTTTTGTTATTTATTTTTACTTTAAAGAGAGTTGGAGAAAATCGAGGAGCATTCCAGAAAGGGTTACTCTAACAGAATTATTATTTTTTTTGAAACACTGTTTTCTGTTTGGAGTAACCCTTTTAAATGCAGTGGGTCCCAAACCAGTCCTCATTACGCAGCATTAGTCCAGGTTTTGTCCGTATCTTCAATGAAAAGGAAAAGTGAAACACACACATCCTAGACCATTGTTGGGCCATGAGGACTGGTTTGTGAACCATTGTATAATGTATCGTGCAACACATGCAGTGCCCTCCACTAACATTGACATCCTTGGTAAATATGAGCAAAGTAGGCTGTGAAAAAATTTCTTTATTGACTAAGGGAATTTGGCCTGTTTGATATCTCATAATTTTACCCTTGTCATGACTGAACAATTTCCTGTTTCTAGTGTACTCAAATAAAATATCAATGGGAATATACTTCAAATGCATTTTTCTCAAGATTTTGTTATTTTATTTTTTTTGTTATAAACTTTGTTGTGTTTAAACTAAAGATCAAAAGGTTAAAAAATAAAGACAATTTTTCACAGCCTTCTTTGCTCATATTTACCTAGGGAGCATTGTATAACTTTTATGTAAAGAATGTACACTGTCAGTTTGGCGCATTCAATAAAATTACAATCCCCCACACGCCAATAGAAAAAACAAAAAACAATAGCAATCTAGAACCAAAGTATGTGCTGCTCATACAGCCTTACCTTGGTACTCCCTGCCATTGTCCTGTGCTAATAGTGACATCTTATGGCAGCTATTTACCGACCAGATTGTAAACAAGCCCGACTGTTTTACTATAGTTTAACATTGTAATTTAAACTAGAAAGCAAGAGACATATACAACTAAAATTGAAGCATGCACCTTGTGTATGTATTGACCATAGGGGTTATTTCTAATTTAGTAGCCAAAATGCTGAGCTGTTTCTCAAGCTGAGCTTTATCAACCCTGCTTTTATTAAACGTATCTAATTAAGAAGAGCTTTTAAATTAGTTTTATTTATCAAATGCACATGTAATTGAATTTGGTTTTCTGGGTGGTTATTTTTAAATGTAATAAAAAAAAACAAAAAAACCCCACAAAGATTACTTTCATTAAACTAGACATTTGTATTGGTCTTTGAACTTTTTGGAAAGACCCACCAAAGTGACATGTCCACATAAATGCCCCAGAGGGAGAGAGGTAAATAAACTGTGGGGTATTCCATATATAGTATCTCATATATGCAGAGTGATTTCCCATAAACACATGTTGCTAATAATGCATGAAGTTATTTTTTTCATTAGCTGTTCCTTGTGATGACTGATGCTAAATTGTAAGATGTGCCAGCGAAGTTTCTGCCTATTGCTACATTTGGCCAGATATGACCTGGTTCTTAAGATGTAGTCCCTTCTTTAATGTATTATTGGACTCCCAATTAAATATTTTTGAGGTCCGAGCCCTTCATGGACTTTATTGTTAATAAACTTTTCAGTACAAAAATCTGCTCAGTCTATACTCAATTTAGTGAATAAATAATATTGATTCATTTTGTTGTTTGTACATATATGTGTTTGGTTGCATCCTTTAAGAATGATTACATTAATTTACATTCCCTAACACTTTCTACCCAAATCCCTCACTTTCCCTTGCAACTGATATCTGATCATAACCTACCCCCATTCATTTTCTTAGCCCCATCAGTAGAGCCAACACTCAGGCCTCTACCAATCCCCCAGATGCAACTTCAATTTGACTATTGGTATGTGACACAATTAGTTATACAGATTAAACACCTTGTAACTTCTCTCTTCCACTAGTCACTGTTCTCTTCACTATCACCTTCCCTTCTACAGAATCCCTCCAAAATGTCTTGCTTCCTATAAGTCAAACTTTTTCATCCCTATGCTTTATAGCCACTGATTTCTTTTTTTTTTCTTCACATTTTGTGATTAGTGATAGTGATTATAAAGAATTGCTTGTTAATTTCAATAATTGTCATACAGTGTACTATATACTGTTTATAAAGCAGTACTCTTTATGTGGCATATTTATGAGTACTTTCCTGTTGCTTTAGCAATTGGATTTTCTCCCCACAACCTATTATCCCAACGCATGTTTATCCTCTTGAACAGGGGGGCCTAAAAGGTGTTGTAGAACTACAGCTTACATGATGCTTTGCCATTATAGCATTCTAAAGACATGCAAAGCCTCACGTACAACATCTGGGGACCTACTTTTTGGGCACCCCTGCTCTAGAATCAGGGTTTTCAAAATCCTGGCACTTCAGATGTTGCTGGACTACAACTCCCACAATTCTTTGAATGAAATAGGAAATGGATAGCCAGAGAATGATGGAAGTTGTAGTTCAGCATCATCTGGAGGGCCAGAATTTGGAGAACCCTGCTCTAGATTGCAAGCTTATGCAGGTTTTTACTTAGTACTTTGTAGGAGGTTAAAGCCCAGGGACAGGGTTCTCTTCTACTTTTCTATTAGTGTCTAATTATACATCCCCCAGTCTGTATAATTATCAATGTTCTTGATACATGGAATAGCCTTCCAGCTGAAGTGGTGGAAGTTAATATGCGTGGGATAGGCATAAAACTATCCTAGATATAAAAGACTAATAAAAGTATTTTGAAATTTGGGCAGACTAGATGGGACGAATGGTTCTTATCTGCCGTCACATTATATGTTTCTATAAACAATGGTACCCACTCAAGGCACTATATATATATATATATATATACATATATATATATATATATATATAGATATATATAGTAAAACACACTGGATAAGAGCACAATGTAAGAAATGTTAAATGCAAAACAGAACATACAAGTCCATGTTGTACTTGTATTTAGACTATGAATTTACAGACAGTCAGGAAAAGGACGCAGGAGGATTGTGGCTAAGTTTATCTTCTAAGGTCAATGAAGCAACTTTAAAAACAAGTTTAAATATTATTGATATCTTAAAACTTGCTAATCTTTTTCTTTTAACTTTACCAAGATATGGAGCGGTATGTATATGCAGGGCCGGTGCTAGGATTTTTGACTACACAGGCGAAGATGCATTTTGACGCCCCCCCCAAAAAAATAAACAATGCCTCTTCACCTCTGTGTCTCGTAGCCCCCTTTTGAATTTCTTACCCCCATTAGAGTTGCATATCCACTCTCTTGAATGTCTTATCCATTTGGCCCCTTTGTGCCTTACACCCCCCTTTAGTGTGTCTCCTACAACACCTCTTGTATTGTATTTCTTACTTCCCCGCTAGCCCCTATCTATCTCTCTTTTTCTCCCACATAAACATAGATACAGGCAAAAATACATACATGCACAAATACACAAACATACAGACACACAACCATACAAGCACATAGACATAATTTTTCAGGCACACAGTCACAAAGATATACAGACACACAGTCATAACAGGCACACAAACAAACACAGTCATCCAATCTACACATACAGGTACATTGTCATACAAACACAGACATACATTCATACAGACACAGGCCCTCACAGAAATACAGACAGACATAAAGAAACATAGAGATAGGCATACAGAGACATACATACACAGACAAACAAAGAACCCTGCACACTGATACCGTGTAAATGCTCCGGCCATCAACAGTGGTGGATGCTCCGTGTCAGGCGGACATCGCTGGATCCACCAGTAAAGTTTTCAAAAGGAATAAACGCAGGCAACACTCCAATAGTAAGGATGGTATATTTATTGGTAGGTGAACCACCCCATAGAAAGTGTGATGTTTCAGCTCATGCAATAAGGCTCTGCTGAGCCGAAACGACGCACTTTCTTTGGGGTGGTTCACCTATCAATAAATATACCATCCTTACTATTGGAGTGTTGCCTGCGTTTATTCCTTTTGAATACATTTACACAGTCATACAGAGACATACATACTGTATGTCTCTGTATGACGGTCTGTGTATGTACACAGGATAGCTAAAAGATAGATCCCCATCTGTCGTGCAACTTCAACAATGCTTTGAAAGCTGGGGCTCTACCAATTCCCCATGCTTGCAGGATTGTATTTAGCATGGAGCAGTATTTGTGTGTTTGACTGTAAGCATGTGTTTGTATGGAGTATGTTTGTATGATTGTAGTGGTGTGTTTGTATGTAGTGTTTGCATTTGAATGCAAGCATGCATTTATGTGTAGTGTTGGTTTTTGAACGTAGGTGTGTGTTTATATATAATTTTGGTGTCTGATACAGAGGTGTGTTTGAATGTAGTGTTGACATTTGAATGCAGGGGTGTATTTGTATGTAGTGTTGACGTTTGCATGCAGGTGTTTATTTGTGTATAGTGTTGGTGTTTGAATGCTGAGATATATGCACATATACACATACACTGCCACACACGCACACACTGTGATACACACACTGACACACATGCAGATATACATATACACAAACTGATACACATTCAGATAGACAGACACACATATACAGATACACACAAACACTGACAGACATACAGATAAACACACACTGACATACAGACACGCTGACAGACATACAGATACACACATACACAATGATAGACATACACAAACACACAAAGACAGACACACACACACTGACAGACATTTAGATACACACAGACACACGGACAGAGACATTTACATACACACACACACTGACAGACATAGATACACACACTGACAGACATATACACACACACTGACAGACATAGATACACAAACACACTGACAGACATATACACACACTGACAGACATACAGATACACACATACACAATGATAGACATACACAAATACACACTAACAGACATACACACACTGACAGACATTTAGATACACACAGACACACGGACAGAGACATACATACACACACACTGACAGACATGGATACACACACACTGACATAGATACACATGCACTGAAATGGATACACACACACTGACAGACATAGATACACACACACACTGACAGACATGGATACACACACACACACTGACAGACATATACACACACACACACCGGGACAGACATGGACAACCTGACAGACATACACACACACACACACTGACAGACATGGATACACACACACCTGACAGACATACACACACACACACTGACAGACATGATACACACACACACACCTGACAGACATATACACACACACCGACAGACATGGATACACACACAACAAGATGAGACATACACACACACTGACAGACACGGATACACACACACACTGACAGACATGGATACACACACACTGACATAGATACACACACACTGAAATGGATACACACACACTGACAGACATAGATACACACACACACTGACAGACATGGATACACACACACTGACAGACAGATACACACACACACTGACAGACATGGATACACACACACTGACAGACATGGATACACACACACCTGACAGACATGGATACACACACACACTGACAGACATGGATACACACACACTGACAGACATATGGATACACACACTGACAGACAGATACACACACACACTGACAGACATATACACACACACACTGACAGACATGGATACACACACACACACCTGACAGACATGGATACACACACACTGACAGACATGGATACACACACAGACACACTGACCAACAGGTTCAGGAGGGTGGCTTACCTGGGATCCAGAGTGCTGCCTGAGGTAGTTGGGAGTTGGAGGAGCTGGTCCTGCCCAGCCCCCCTCCTCTCTGCCTTCTGCTGCGCTAGTCTTCTTGGGAGGATTTCCTCCCATGCTGATTAGAAGGGGGCCGGTGGTAGCTCCGCCCCTGCTGGGCACCAGCCACGCTGTGTGCATCAGTGGGAGCAGGGATATGACGTTCATATCCCCGCCCCCTCCATACAGTCCGCGGCCCTGCAGGTTGGCGCTCGGCCACGCTACAAGAAGTGACCGGCAGGAGAGGGGAGTTGTGCGCTTCCCTCCTGCCGGTCACCCGGACATTTGCGCCCCCGGGCCAGTGCGCCCTAAGGCGGCCGCCTGTGCCGCCTTATGGACGCAACGGCCCTGTGTATATGTTTCAAAACAGTAATACATGTTAAAAGTAAGTGAAAATTAATGATCCACTTTTAGTCAATCAAAATCAATAAGTCCTGTTTAGATATTTACTTTTCCAGTGTAGAATATATTTTCTCTTCTAACTGTTCCATCTGCAATCTTTGCTCTTATGGCATTGCCAACCTCTGCTTCATTGCCATAAATATAGGCACAGTCAATGTGGCGATATCCAACTTCAATAGCCACCTTTGTAGCATCTTCCATCAAGTTCCTCGGAAACTAAATATAGAAAAAGAAATCTTAAAAAAATTGACATTAATCAAGGAGTTATTTAAGTTATGGTATATAGCATTAAAGGGACTCCGTCACCTTGAACTTACTTATCTCCTATTATTTCTCTTCCTCATTCAGAGTCTAGTTCTCTCTAAAACATAAAACAAAGTAGGGAATACTTTCTCTTATGTATTTTCCTACAATTTGCAATCTTGATAAAGGGTGGAACTTAAGGAATGCTTCAGTTCTTCTGTCAATCTAACACACGGTGAAGTTTGCCTTAAAGAGACACTATAGCCACTATAATTATTTCATCTCTTTGAATTAGTTATACTACCTGCAGTCCCCTTGTACTGTCCCTCCATGAGGGTTCCTGGCCACTGACAGTACGGTCCCTTTTAGAGACGATGGCTAAGGCAGAGATAACAGACTTCCTTGTATTCATACACATGCATACCATCAATTGGAGCTCTGACAGGCTAAAAGCCAGTCACAGCTTTTCATTGGTGCTCAGGCTAATACTTCCTCATTTGCCAAAGCAGCCCAGAGAAGAGGGTCTGCTAGGGACTCTCTTAACATTAAACATAAAAAACACATTAAAAACTGTTTAATGCTCCAATTCACAAGAAAGGTAGTAGGAAGAAGTCGGGCAAGAATAGGCCTTACTTCAGTAGTGGGGAAAGTAATGGAAACAATTTTAAAGGATAGGATGGTTGAACATCTAAAGTCACATGGATTTCAAGATCAGATACCACACGGGTGATCATGCCAAACTAATCTTATTGAGTGTTTTGATTGTTTAAGTAACATAATAGATCAAGGTGGTGCAGTAGACATTACTTACCTAGATTTCAGTAAGGCTTTTCACTGTTGCACATAGAAGGCTAATCAATAAAACTTATCAATCTTTGAGTTTGGATTCCAATTTTGTTGAATGGGTTAGGCAGTGGCTGAGTGAAAGGCAACAGAGGGTTGTAGTCAGTGGAGTATATTCGAAGCAAGGTTTTTTTTTACCAGTGGGGTACCTCAGGGATCTGTACTTGGACCCATTCTCTTTAATATTTTTATTAGTGATATTGCAGCAGGTCTTGATGGTAAGGTATGTCTTTTTGCTGATGATACTAAGATATGTAACAGGGTTGATGTTTTGGGACAGATAAGCCAAATGGCAAATCATTTAGTTAAACTAGAAAAATGGTCAGAGCTGTGGCAACTGACATTTAATGTGTATAAGTGCAAGATAATGCATCTTGTGCATAAAAACCCAAGGGCAAGTATAGAATATTTGATACAACCTCAACATCCGAGGAAAGGGATTTAGAAGTAATTATTTCAGATGACTTAAAGGTAGGCAGACAATGTAATAGAGCAGCAGGAAATGCTAGCAGAATGCTTGGTTGTATAGGGAGAGGTATTAGCAGAAGAAAGAGGGAAATGCTCATACCATTGTATGCAATACTGGAGACCGTATCTCCAGAAGGACATTGATATTTTGAAGAGAATTCAGAGAAGTACTACAAAACTGCCTAATGGATTCAAGTGTAAAACTTACCAGGAAAGGTTAAATGATCTTAACATGTATGGAGTAAAGACGAAATGTGGAAAAGCATGGAGGAAAGACAAAATGTGGGTATAAGATTCATCTTTTGCAACTGTCACTAGTCTAATAGTATCCTTACCTTTTTGTGTCACTTTAACCCACTCCCTCTAGCATGTAAGCTCATTGAGCAGGGCCCTCAACCCCTCTATTCCTGTGTTCAACTTGTCTGGTTACAACTACATGTCTGTTTGTCCCCCCCACTGTGAAGCGCTGCAAAGTTTGGTGCTGTATAAAAAATAACATAATAATAATATGAAAGACACATTTAAATATAGGGAATCAACACAGTAAAGGAGGAGAGTATATTTAAAAGAAACAAAACTACCACAACAAGAGGACAGTCTTAAATTAGAGGAGCAAAGGTTTAAAATAATTTCAGGAAGTATTACTTTGCTCAGAGGGTAGTGGATGCCTTCCAGCTGAAGTGGTAGAGGTTAACAGTGAGGGAGTTTAAGTATGCATGGGATAGGCATAAGGCTATCTTAGACATAAAAGTTGGGCAGACTAGAATGGTTCTTATCTGCTGTCACATCATATGTTTCTATAAATCATGGTAATAGAGGACTCAAGGCACTATAAACAGTTTAATGAGATGAGGCAGACACAGTGCCTACAACCTTTAAGCTCCCACTTTATCAAGATTGCAAAGTGTAGGAAAAATATATAAGATAAATTAGTCCCTATCTTGTCTTGTGTTTTAAAGAGAAATAGATCATAAATTAAGAAAATATGAACAGATTCTGAAAAAGGAAGAGAAGAGGAAACAATGGGAGAAAGGCAAGTTTATGGTGACAGAGCCATTTTAATATTCAAAAAATGGGTGATTTTTAATATTTATTTTATAAAGCAATTTATCTTGCCTTCTAGGAATGTATAAACGGTTAAACATACAACCTAATTATATACATACTGGTAAGCCAATCAATATAAATCATATTTTCTCTGGAAATGGTATGCATGTTACATAGTGATATGGTTATGAGAAAATGTGTCTTGAAAGTAATCTTTCATCCACAAACCATGTAAATTCAATGGAATCCTAAAGAGAATGGATGGGCTGTACATCCACCTTACCCTCAAATCAACCGAGGTTGATTGCTCAGGATGGATGATTTGGAAGTGAATTTTCCACTTTATCTGAGCTTATGCAGAGATGCCTGGATTTTAGTCTCTTTGAGAACCCTGTTTGTTTCCAAAATGTTGCAAAACCATTTAACATAAACAGGAACATGACATCCAAAGGCTCATAGCAACATAATCATTACAGTGGTTATAGTGCTTAAAGTGCCCCATTAATCTTTTTAAGGCTTGCACATGTTTTCAATGCTCTTTTACCATGTGCAACTTGTTGGAATAATGCTACCAGAGAGAATTGTTTATACCGATATTAGAGGTGTTTTCGAAGTGAGATCATTGTCATCTAGGGATCCCATTTTTTGTTTCTGTTTGTCGCAGAACACTATTAAATGTAACATATATATTCTGTGAGAAGTAATGCCACCAATCTAAGCTTCCATTAAGCCACACATTACCTGCAAACTAGTAATAAAAAGCAATTAAAAAATATTTAGAAAATCTAAATTACGGCATGCATAAAGGACTATAAACTGTGTAATCTACACACAAGTAATAAGAAAGAACGTGTAATGAGAACCCCCTGAGTGCATCTATCGATAAACTGCATACTCACATTTTCTGAAGCATAAGTGCCAAAGCCAATCACTGGAATTTTATTTCCATCATTCATAACAATGTAAGAATCTGATTTTAGATCCATGCCTTTTGTTTAGCTTCACTCACAAATGAGTTATTGTAGAGTATGAAGTCATGCAGTTATGTGCCCTTGGGGAAACTCAGTGCTTTCAGCCCACCTCCTTCAATAATATTTGTTGCTGATAATTTCAACCTGAAGACAGCCCATTTTTAGATAGGTACTGAAGAATATGCTGCACTGTTTTCATTATCTGTTATTTTGTTTTATGAGTTAAGTATTACAGAATATGTAACCATTGAGAATTTGTAAGATGTAATTGGAAGCAGTATGGTGGTCCTTGATTACTTCAGGTATCCAGAACACAATAATAAATAAAATACATATATTAACCCTTTAAGGACAGAGGCAATTGTACATGTTCTGATCAAAACAAAATCAAAACAAAACCTGGAATTTGACTATGTTTGTTCAACAATAATTAACCTCTTTCATACTGCACCCACACTTATTATATATTATTATATATACTTTTGTTTGGGAGACGCAGGGCTTTCATTTCACATCAAATAGTTATAAAACATAATTTTATATGAATAAAAAGTAAAAAAATAAAAAAATTTTTTTTTTTAGTTCTGCATGGCATTTTAACTGTGAATGTCATAATACTGTTAACTTTTACTGCAATAAAATACACATATTTGTGTTCAGCGATATCTCACAAGTATAACAGTACCCCCCATAATGGGGTTTTGTGTTGCAGGGTCAAATATAGGGCTTTTCCCTTTCCAGTTTTTACACATTGAAATTTGCCAGCTTGGTTATGTTGCCTTTGAGACCATATGGCAGGCCAGGAATGAAAAATACCCTCACCATGGCATACCATTTGAAAATGAAGATGACCCAGGGTATTCAAAATAGGCTATGCCCAGTATTTTTTAGTAGCCATTTAGTCACCAACACAAAGTTAGCGTTCATATTTGCTTTTTGCATTTTTCACAATTAATCTGCCCTTTCACCGATGATATAATAAGCATTAAATGTTTTACTGCTCTAATCTAAACCACTCATATATTTGTGTTTAGCAATGTCTCACTAGTACAACAGTACCCCCCATGTCCATATTTTATGGTGTTTTGGAAAGTTACTGGGTTAAATATAAGACTGGCCTGTTTATGTTTTTGCACATTGAAATTTGCCAGATTGGTTACCGTATATACTCGAGTATAAGCCGACCCGAATATAAGCCGAGGCCCCTAATTTTACCCCAAAAAACTGGGAAAACGTATTGACTCGAGTATAAGACTAGGGTGGGAAATGCAGCAGCTACTGGTAAATTTCTAAATAAAATTAGATCCTAAAAAAATTATATTAATTGAATATTTATTTACAGTGTGTGTATATGATGAATGCAGTGTGTGTGTATGAATGCAGTGTGTGTATGAATGCAGTGTGTGTGTATGAGTGCAGTGTGTGTATGAGTGCGCAGTGTGTGTGTATGAATGCAGTGTGTGTATGAGTGCAGTGTGTGCATAAATGCAGTGTGTGTATGAGTGCAGTGTGTGTGTATGAGTGCAGTGTGTGTGCATAAATGCAGTGTGTGTGCATAAATGCAGTGTGTGTATGAGTGCGCAGTGTGTGTGTATGAGTGCAGTGTGTGCGTATGAATGCAGTGTGTGTGCATGAATGCAGTGTGTGTGCATAAATGCAGTGTGTGTGCATGAATGCAGTGTGTGTGTATGAGTGCAGTGTGTGTGTGTGTGATGCAGTGTGTGTGTGTGTGGCAGAGCCTTGGTGGGGGGGGTGGGCATAAAAATAAATAAATAAATATTATTTTAATTTTTTTGTTATATTATTTTTTTTATTATTATTATTTATATATTATTAATTAATATTTTAATTTTTTTGTTATATATTTTTTTTATTATTATTATTATTTATATTATTTTTAATATTATTTTTATTTTTATTTTTATTATTATTTATATATTATTAATTTATTTATTTTGTTGTCCCCCCTCCCTGCTTGATACATGGCAGGGAGGGGGGCTCTCCTTCCCTGGTGTTCCAGTGGCATTGGCAGTTCAGTGGGGGGAGGAGGGGGGCTGGCAGCGAGCTGTTACTTACCTCTCCTACAGCTCCTGTCAGCTCTCTCCTACAGCTCCGTGCAGCTCTTCTGTCAGCTCACACTGTAAGTCTCGCGAGAGCCGCACTATGACCCCGCGGCTCTCGCGAGACTTACACTGGGAGCTGACCGAGGTGCTGACCGGACCGGCGCGGAGGAGGAGAGAGCTGACAGGAGCTGCAGGAGAGGTAAGTAACAGCTCTGCCAGCCCCCAGTCTGTATTATGGCAATGTAAATTGCCATAATACAGACAGTGACTCGAGTATAAGCCGAGTTGGGGTTTTTCAGCACAAAAAATGTGCTGAAAAACTCGGCTTATACTCGAGTATATACGGTATGTTGCTTTAAAGGCAGTATGGCAGCCCAGGAATCAGAATTACCCCCATCATGGCATATCATCTGAAAAAGTAGACAACCCAGGGTATTCAAAATAGGGTATGTCCAGTCTTTTTTAGGAGATACTTGTAACGAACGCTGGTATTTCAGATACCCGCTCGTTCATTTCCTCCCGAACTGTTAGAGGCTGAGTGATTATAGCTCACAGTTCGGGTGTTGATTCGAACGTCCTCCAGAAGAAATACATCATCCAAGTAAATTCACCAAGTAAATCAGACGGATACTGAAACAGCAGCCTAGCCTAGACTAGATGAAGGGTACAACAGGAATGAATTTATTCAAGCCAACTGGCCAATTTATATGAAAGTCCCCATGCACGGGGTTTACAGTGCCATTCCAGGGGCATTCCCCACTGGACGTGGAGGTGACTATGGCAGATTACATACTGGCTCTCCGGTCCAGAACACTCCCACATAAAATAGGATAATCCTTCCCTTGTGCTTGGGAGATAATTAAGTCAAGGATTGTACTAAACTCAATTATCTTCAGGCACAAAAAACATACATTTTAACAAAACACCCAAAGTGTCACGGTTCTCACCGCAACATCCAGACTGCCAGACGAGGTCGCCCCAGAAGAGCCAAACAGGGGATTTGAACCTGGGTGCTTTACGGTTCTCAGCCTGTGTTCCTCTGAATCACTTTGGTTCTTGGTTTGGCCTAAAACTTATCCTTGCCAAGTCTCCAGCACTGGGGGCTGGACTTAACCTGTGACTGCTCCTGTCAATCGTGGTCCAGCTGTAAAGCATCACTGATTAGCCAGGTATAAGACAATGCCTCTCCCTGAGGGCAGTGTCAGTTCATTGACTCTGGTTCCTGTGTTTGTGTTCCAGTGTTCTCCAGTTGGCTCCTGACCTTGGCTTTCCCTTTGTGTATCCTGACTACTGGCATCCTCTGACTTTGGCTTACCCTCAACGATTCTCCTGCTTGTGTCCTTACCTGTACTGCGACTTGGAGCAATAACCTGCACAGCCCCCGTGCACAGACTCACAGGCCAGGTGAATTCTTACCTGACCACCTCGGCCTGTGTTTAATTGCAAGGGTGAGCATAAATCTCTGCCTACTGGACTCCCAACTAAGGTAAGCCCTGAACCAAAGTACCTCAAAACCCATGGAAACCCCACAAACATATCCCCTTATAGCCACGATCTGGGGGACCAGCATATCCAAAAACCACACAGATCGGTTCAGGGGTTCGGGATTTCCATGGAGGTCATAATTTGACCAACCGCACATATGATATTATGCCTAAAACAGTTCCACAGTTTCAAAGGTAGCAGTCGGTCCATTTCGGGAAGTCTAAAAACCGAACAAATTCACAACTGTTCCCCTGGCTCATGGGTAGTTCTTGGGAACAAACCTACTGAATAGCGCTCTCTTGTCTGGTCAATTAAAAAAAACAGGCGTTCACGAAGTTGACCGGCATTGGGAAGTCGAGTGTCCGATTTTAGTTCCAGACACTCGACGACCAAGTCCCGGTGCCTCTTTTCGTGTGACATCTTGTTGCATGCATGGAGAGCGATTAATCTGCGGTTCTCTTTTGTAGTTAGTGAGCCAAGGGGGTTGTCGGTGTTCGGTAGTTTTATCAACCGAAAGAGAAAAATCAAAGTTAAAAAACTAAATGTATGGTTTCTTCATACCACTTATTCATGAACCCTGGCCAATGTTAACATTCATATTTTTTTTGTTTGCATTTTTTTCACAGAAACTGCAGTTTAATTGATGATATCATCATTATGACTTATTTTACTGTTTCAAAACACGGGATGTGCATAGGCAAAAAAATTGGTTCGGTTTGGAAATTCAGGTAAGTAAAAAAGTTTGTCTGCTTCGGCAATTCGGACCAATGGCATTCGGTTCCGGACTTCTGAACTACGGAACTTCGGCAAATCGGAACATTGGCAATTCTGCAATTCAGCAATTCGGACATTTGGGTTTATGCTGCCCTAGTAAACCCCTCCACCCCATATTTAAATTTTCCCCACCCCTTTCCTGTCAAGGTCTCACTTTGACTGACAGACACTTTCATACTGATGCATTCACTGACATACACTCACTAAAACATAGTCATTGGCACACATACTGTTTAACGAACACATGCTTTCACTGACAGACAGACACATACACACTCACTGACAGACACACTCTCTCATATCCACTGACAAACAATGACATTCACACTCATTGATTTGACACACTCTGACAGACACACACTATTACTCAGACACACACTGACAGACTCACACTCACTGACAGATGCACACACTCACTGACAGATGCATACACTCATTGACAGACACACACTCTCATATACACTGACAAACAATGACATACACAAACATTCACTGATTTGACACGCACTGACAGATGCACACTTACTGACGGACGCACACACTGACAGACACACACTCACTGACAGATGCACACACTCACTGACAGAGACTCACTGACAGACACAGACACACTCACTGACAGACACTTATTCATAGACACACTCACTCACACACTCAGACACACATTTCCCCCAACACTCACAAATTATTATTATTATTTTTAATTTTTATTCAAATCCACCCAGCCTCCTTGGGAGAGCTGAGTGGAATATTTACCTGTGGTCCAGTGGGACTGTTGCACGGGCAGGAAGGGGGTAGACAGGAAGAGTAGGCAGCAAGGGAGCGCTAATCTTCCTGCTGAGCTCCCTCGCGTGCCACTTAGTGATGCCAGGAGCCAGAGTGACATCATATTCCAGCTCCCGGCTTCAGTAAGCGGTGCGCAAGGGAGCTGAGCAGGAAGAGCGTGAGCATGTTCCTTCGCTGCCATGTCAGGTGAGCATGTTCCTTAGCTGCCTCCCACCTTGGGGGCTCAAAAGTGGCCAGCCACCCAGCTCTTGAGCCCCCAGGACACAAGGCAAACAAGGCATCTGCCTGGGCGTTTGGAGGCTGCTTTTTATTCCGCCCCCTGCAAAGTGCCTCCCAAGGCAAATGCCTTGTTTGCCTTGTGTAAGATACATCGCTGCCCCTAATTCTAACCCCTAACCCTAACCACTTACACATCTATAGGACTCCCAGTGCCCAGACTGCCACCACAACCACTTACACATCTATATGGCTCCCAGTGCCAGGAATTAGCTTAATGGTCAAGATTCCTGTCATCATTCACGTAATTTTCCCTCCATCTCTCTTGTTTTGCCACTTTTCTAACATCCGAAGCACTTCAGCAATTCGGAACTTCAGCAATTTGGTTTGGTACTTCCAAAGTACCGAACTTCGTCACTTCAGAACTTCGAAAATTTGTCACTTCAGATATTTGTAAGCATCCAAATGTCCTAATTACACAATATTCATCTGAATAAACATTCGGAATGAAACGAATTGCACGTGTCTATAAAACACTCACATTTTTGTTCAGCGAAGTCTCCATAGTAAAACAGTACTCCCCATTTCCAGGTTTTATGGTGTTTTGGTAAGTTACAGATTTAAATATAGGGCTCACAAATTGAATCCTCTGGACTTTCTGCTTGGGTTGTCAGGCAGGTCCCTCAAATGGTAATTATTTGAAACCCTAATTATGTAAAAAGATTACATAAATACACACATAGAATTTAAAAATAAATATATACAGGGAGTGCAGAATTATTAGGCAAATGAGTATTTTGACCACATCATCCTCTTTATGCATGTTGTCTTACTCCAAGCTGTATAGGCTCGAAAGCCTACTACCAATTAAGCATATTAGGTGATGTGCATCTCTGTAATGAGAAGGGGTGTGGTCTAATGACATCAACACCCTATATCAGGTGTGCATAATTATTAGGCAACTTCCTTTCCTTTGGCAAAATGGGTCAAAAGAAGGACTTGACAGGCTCAGAAAAGTCAAAAATAGTGAGATATCTTACAGAGGGATGCAGCACTCTTAAAATTGCAAAGCTTCTGAAGCGTGATCATCGAACAATCAAGCGTTTCATTCAAAATAGTCAACAGGGTCGCAAGAAGCGTGTGGAAAAACCAAGGCGCAAAATAACTGCCCATGAACTGAGAAAAGTCAAGCGTGCAGCTGCCACGATGCCACTTGCCACCAGTTTGGCCATATTTCAGAGCTGCAACATCACTGGAGTGCCCAAAAGCACAAGGTGTGCAATACTCAGAGACATGGCCAAGGTAAGAAAGGCTGAAAGACGACCACCACTGAACAAGACACACAAGCTGAAACGTCAAGACTGGGCCAAGAAATATCTCAAGACTGATTTTTCTAAGGTTTTATGGACTGATGAAATGAGAGTGAGTCTTGATGGGCCAGATGGATGGGCCCGTGGCTGGATTGGTAAAGGGCAGAGAGCTCCAGTCCGACTCAGATGCCAGCAAGGTGGAGGTGGAGTACTGGTTTGGGCTGGTATCATCAAAGATGAGCTTGTGGGGCCTTTTCGGGTTGAGGATGGAGTCAAGCTCAACTCCCAGTCCTACTGCCAGTTCCTGGAAGACACCTTCTTCAAGCAGTGGTACAGGAAGAAGTCTGCATCCTTCAAGAAAAACATGATTTTCATGCAGGACAATGCTCCATCACACGCGTCCAAGTACTCCACAGCGTGGCTGGCAAGAAAGGGTATAAAAGAAGAAAATCTAATGACATGGCCTCCTTGTTCACCTGATCTGAACCCCATTGAGAACCTGTGGTCCATCATCAAATGTGAGATTTACAAGGAGGGAAAACAGTACACCTCTCTGAACAGTGTCTGGGAGGCTGTGGTTGCTGCTGCACGCAATGTTGATTGTGAACAGATCAAAACACTGACAGAATCCATGGATGGCAGGCTTTTGAGTGTCCTTGCAAAGAAAGGTGGCTATATTGGTCACTGATTTGTTTTTGTTTTGTTTTTGAATGTCAGAAATGTATATTTGTGAATGTTGAGATGTTATATTGGTTTCACTGGTAATAATAAATAATTGAAATGGGTATATATTTGTTTTTTGTTAAGTTGCCTAATAATTATGCACAGTAATAGTCACCTGCACACACAGATATCCCCCTAACATAGCTAAAACTAAAAACAAACTAAAAACTACTTCCAAAAATATTCAGCTTTGATATTAATGAGTTTTTTGGGTTCATTGAGAACATGGTTGTTGTTCAATAATAAAATGAATCCTCAAAAATACAACTTGCCTAATAATTCTGCACTCCCTGTATATATATATATATATATATACACATTATATATACACACTCTACGTGGAATTTATATATATATATATATATATATATCTATAAATATAGATATATATATATATATATGTGTGTGTAATTTTATTCTAAGTGAATTTTTATAATATATGTATATATGTAAATATAAAATTACACTAAGTGTGACAAGCTGACAGTGCCGGAGGGGGACTGCCTGGCCTGTCAGGCAGTGCCTGAGAGGTGGAACAGTGGGTTCGGTGAGTAGTCCGGCTACTGGGGCTGAAAGCCATTATGGTGTTCTATGCCGCCGCAGCGGCTTTAATGCCCATTAAACTGCAGATGGCATAGAACACCGTAATGGCGCAAGGGGTTAAAATGTAATATTGTCATTTTTTACATGGGGTAATGATTGGAAACTGTGTTGGAAAATGATACGTATATCAGGTATGAGATTGTAGAGCCAAGGACATAATTTCCTGCCACTTTGGAATCAAGAATGATTTTGTTCTTGAGGTAAAACAGTTAAATAATGCTTACAACTTTTTTTGCATTATCTTTGTTCAACTGCGTACTGAAGTTTCTACTTGATTGTACTTGATTGACTTGAATCCTTTTCTGCCTAGATAACTATGCAAATATGCATCTATTTAATTCTCTATCAACTGTCAACATGTTTTGCAACCAAATACAATGTAATATTCCTAACATTCTAAAGATGTTAACCTCCTTAAAAGGGCACTATAGTCACCAAAACAACTTTAGCTTTATGAAGCAGTTATGGTGTATAGATCATGCCCCATGCAGTGCCACTGCTCAATTATCTGCCATTTAGGAGTTAAATCACTTTATTTATTCAGCTCTAGTCACACACCACTGCATGTGACTTGCACAGCCTTCCTAAAGACTTTCTGTAATAAGAGATCTAATGTTTAAACTTCCTTTATTGCACATTTTGTTTAATTTAGTATTTCCTATCTACTGTTCCAGAGCCTTATAGACCCTGCAGGAGCCTTCTGTGTGTGATTAAAGTTAAATTTACAGGGCATGAGATAAACACTTGTAAAGCAAGTTAATGTCTTATTGAAAATCAAGTAATTTTTTAAGCAGGCCATGTGCGTCATAGCCAGAGGACGTGTGGCTAGGACTGCATTAACAGAAACAAAAGTGATGTTTTTCCTAAATAGCAGAGAATTGAGCAGTGAGACTTCCGGTGAAGATCTATACAACGTGATCTTTGTTAAGCTAGAGTTGTTTTGGGGACTATATTGTCCATTTAAGCTCCCGATAATATATGTAGGGATTGGGCAGTATCAACCAAGAGTGAGAGCTTATTCATGATTGTATCGCCTATAAATACGTATTTAAGTAAAAACATTCTCTGTAACTTAAAGCAAACATTATAATGGTTTCCTATGGGGGACATTCTAATGTGATTACTGCACATGCACATTAGCTCTCCCTGCTGGCTGACGTCAGTGGGAGAGGAGTGGAGCCTGAACCAGCACAAAGGGACATTGGAGCTGGTTTCAGGTAAGTGACAGCAGTGGCTTTTAACTACTTTTGCACCGGGGAGGGGGGTAAGGGCAAGAGGGAGGGTTGCACTATTGGGAGCTATAGTGCAAGGAAAGCAACTTAGTTTTCCTGGCACTATAGTTTCCCTTTAAGAACATGGCTAAAAATGTCCATTCCCCGCTGTCCTTTGGTTAGGGGATATTTCCACCCTAAAGAAGACATTTACCCGTGGTGAATATGCAATGGAATCTCATGGCTTGCAGTGGATGGTAACATTTAAGGCCTGGTGTTATGTTAAGCCCTGCTCAAGTAACATAAAATATATATTTAACTAGGCACGATCATATACATATATATCTATTTAAATAAACAAATAGCCAAACACACTCAGATCCAAAATTGTGAGATTCTGTTTATTGGTTACTGTAACTTAGATTATCATGAAAACAGATTTTAAGACAAATTTGTACATAAATGCAGTAATTTCTAGGGTTCACACACGTTTTCTTCCACTAGAAATTTATTTTTCTTCTGTCCAAAAATCATGCTGATTTATGCATTCATTTCAGGCTGTGGTACATTTGAACCATTTTTGAACATTAAAAAAAACAATTAAATGTAAAAGGAGCCTTTTAACTCCAGCGACTTTGTTTTGCCACTGTGGGTATATTGCTCGTTATTCACTTTAGTTAATAGAACCTTTTATTACTGGATTATTATTCTTTACGAAAAACTCTTTATACTTGGTATCGTGTTCCTTATTATGGAAAAGGTTTTATAATATCACTCAGCTATTTTGTATTACTTTAATTATGTAATGTAATATCATGATGTGCTTTTATCATTTATTGCTTTTTCATGCACTGTTTGTGATGGATTTTAGGTCATTTGCTTCCTACAATACGGTAAATAAAACCGTACATCACAACCTTTCACATTTTTTCACTGTAAAAACATTTACAGTGTTCAACATAATTTCGCTGTGTGCGATAATGATCAAAGTAAATACCTTAACTTTTTGAGGAAGAGCTTCAAAGATTCAAATGACTGTCAGTTCTCTGACAAAGGAAAATGTGCTTGTAAACGACAATATGTTACACTGCCAAAGAATAGGGACAGGGTCTATGCACTAAAACCACTGCATTAAAATATAGTGGTTTTGGTGACTGGGGTGTCACTTTAAAACAGTTACAGAACTTTATGTTTTTGTTACTTCTAGCAAGAACAGCAAATTTTCATATCATATTTTCATATATTGTAGCAAACTGAACGACCAGCTCTGTATCCAGAAGACCACAAGAAGTTACAAGATCACAAGGTTAAGGTTAAGGATGGAGATGTACTTACAATGAGTTTACTGTTTTTACACGGCTACAATGTTCTCGGAATGGAACTCTCCCTGCATTCAAAATGACACAAAGATGGGAGTAAAGCATTTTTCATGTTTCTTTGTAGTTCACCATTGACACAGACATGTTACATTTTTTGTTTTGATTGCTTTTGCTTTACCATTTATTCACACACGATGTAGCAGTTTCTAATACACTGTTTTATGAACCTCACTAACAGAAGGCACATCAAATGGAATGAATAGGTGTCAGAAAAGTTAAAGCAACAATGCTGTTTAGATAACCCCACAACATGTGTGTGTATTAAAATTATATCATAATATACTTGTTACAAATTGGGGGCTTCTTAGACATCTAAATACTGAACTTCAAAATGAATAGTTTAAGCAGGCCATGCCAAAATAAAACATAGTCCAACTGATTATACATCTTGTTTCTTGTTACGTTTTAATGCTTCTAATGAGTACATCTTTAATCTTTCCACATAGTAGTCATATGTGGGATGTGCCAAAAACTGAAAAATTGAGAGGGAGAGGGGGGGTGATGGTGTGGGGGGGGGGGGGGGGTTGGTGGTGAGAGGGAGGGGTGTGATGTGAGAGGAAGGGGGGTTGATTATGAGAGGGAGAGGGGGTGATGGGAGAGGGGGTAATGGTGGGGGGGGGATGGTGAGAAGGAGACTTGGTAATGGTGTGAGGTAGGAGGGGGTTGATGGTGAAAGGGAGGAGGGGTGATGGTGAGAGGGAGGCAGAGCTGCAGACCATGAATCTCACAAGACCCAGTCAGAGCGTTGCCATGGTAATCTGTGGCAACGCTCTGATTGGTCAGATCTCGCAAGACACATGGTCTGCAGCTCTGCATACTGCGGAACTGCAGATCGGTGTCTGCTATGGGCGCAGGAGGGGCATCTCACCCGGCGGCATATTGAACAAGCCACTGGGCCCCCTCCTGGTGTTGGGTCCTTGGTCGGTGATGCAGAACCCCGCAGGACCCGACACAGTTTGCCATACAAATGGTATAAGTAAGGGTAATGAAATATGTTGCTAGAAAAGTATTCACTGAGAACTATTTTTGAGTAATGAGGGTGGAGTGGGTGAATGAAGTGTGTGTTCAAATATATTTTGAAGGAGTGGAGACTGGGTGAAAGTCTAATGGAGAAGGTAATGGTGTTCCACAGAACATGTGCAGCCCTGGAGAAGTCTTGGAGGCAAGCATCAGATGTGGGAGTACTGACAGAGGATAGATGTAGGTCTTTGGCAGAGCGCAGGGGTCTCAACGGGACATACTTGTGTATTAGGGAGGATAGGTAGGTTGGAGCAGCATTATATAGGGATTTGTAAGCAAGCACGAGAATCTTAAATTGAGCCCTATATCAAACTGGAAACCAATGTAGGGGCTGGTTTTTTATTTGAGGCTGGAGAAAAAAAACATTATGAAAAAGAAGACATCTGAGGGTAAGTATCATTTTTTTCTTAACAGGAACTTTGTTTATTGGGCCTCCCTCATTTTTATTAATGTGAGGGGTGTGTATATGGATTTTCTTTGGAGGGGAGTGTCTTTGGGATCTCAAGCCACCAGAGAGGGGAGAAATAGTGCACGGACTACCACAATCACTTAGTTTTTTTGTAAATTTGTGCAAATTACAATTGATTTGTACAAAATAACTAATTGCACAAAATTTGGGTTTATTCACATATATCTAAAAACTGAAGTCCAAGTCTAACCTCTAGTGGATGTCACGCCAACAGCTACTAGAGGGACTTGTCCAGGGCTTAGGCTTAGTGTATTCATGATCTGCAATGTATCTCTGCGAGGAGATGATGATTGGTGCAGCACAGTAAAATAAAACAGGGTAAATCATAGTTACATAGTTACATAGCTGAAAAGAGACTTGCGTCCATCAAGTTCAGCCTTCCTCACATTTGTTTTTTGCTGTTGATCCAAGATAAGGCAAAAAATCCAGTTTGAGGCACAATTTTGCAACAAGCTAGATTTATCTTTGGATCAAGCAGTTATTACCCTACATTGAAAGATTATATCCTTGAATATTCTGTTTTTTCAAGTATGCATCTAGTAGCTGTTTGAACATCTGTATGGACTCTGATAAAACCACTTCTTCAGGTAGAGAATTCCACATCCTTATTGTTCTTACAGTAAAAAAACATTTCCTTTGCCTCAGATGAAATCTTCTTTCTTCCAGTCTAAACGGATGACCTTGTGTCCTATGTAAAGACCGGTTTGTGAATAGATTTCCACACATTGGTTTGTATTGGCCCCGAATATATTTGTATAATGTTATCATATCCCCTCTCAGGCGACGTTTTTCTAAACTAAATAGGTTTAAATTTGTTAACCTTTATCATAGCTGATATGTTCCATTCCTTTTTTTAATTTTGTAGCCCATCTCTTCACTTTTTCTAGTGCCATAATATCCTTCTTTAGAACAGGTGCCCAAAATTGCACAGCATATTCAATATGTGGTCTTACCAGTGATTTATAAAGAGTCAAAATGATATTCTCGTCCCGAGAATGAATGACCTTTTTCATGCATGACAATACCTTACTGAACTTGGCCACTGCTGATTGACATTGCACATTGTTGCATAGTTTGTTGTCTATAACAATTCCCAAGTCCTTTTCGTGTGTTGTTATCCCTAATTGGCTTCCATTAAGGGTATACGTTGCTTGTGTATTCTTTACACCGAAGTGCATAACTTCATTTTTTGCATTTTTCAACATTAAATATCATCTGCCATTTGAGGGCCCAGTCCCCCAGTCTATTTAAATCTCTCTGCAGCAAAGTAATATCTTGCTCACATTGTATTATTTTACAGAGTTTTGTGTCATCATTTATAAACATGTTAAATAGAAGGGGTCCCAGAACAGACCCCTGAGGGACACCACTTGCCACCTCTGTCCAGCTTGAAAATTTACCATCAATGACAACTCTTTGTACTCTGTTTTTAAGCCAATGTTCTACCCAGGAACAAGCATTTTCATCTAGACTGATTTCCTTGAGTTTGAACACTAATCTTTTGTGTGGAACTGTATCAAATGCCTTGGCAAAATCCAAATAGATCACATCCACTGCAACACCCTGATCTATACTTCTACTTACTTCTTCGTAGAACGCAATCAAGTTAGTTTGACATGACCTGTGCTTCATAAAACCGTGCTGATTTTTGCTGATAACCAGGAATTCTTGAATGTGAACCCTTAATAACCTTTCAAATATTTTCCGAGCCACAGAAGCTCACAGGTCTATAATGTTCAGGCAATGATTTTGAACCCTTTTTGAATATAGGAACCAAATCTGCCTTCTTCCAATCCTCCGGAACACTTCCTGAAAGAAAAGAATCTTGAAAGGTTAAAAACAGAAGTTCACTTATTTCTACATTTAGTTCCTTAAGTACTCGTGACAATCAGACAAGTGAAACTCTCTTTTTTTTAAATGTACATTGGGGGCAATCATCTAATAATAGTAATAATAATAATCGTTTCCAGGACACTAAAGGGTAAGAAATAAACGTTGTTACAAAACAATAAAGGGTAGTGGATTGAAAACCAAATTGCACAATTTAGAAAAACAATAACTGATCTGTGAAAAATCTTTAACACAGCTTGGCTATTTTGGTCTTAATTAGTTTGAACTTCACCACAAGAGATTATGGCAAGGGGAGTTAGATAAGGTATATAAACAATGGGTTAGGTGGTAAGTTACTTATTGTTAAAAATTCAGCATGATTTACACTCCAGAAAAAAGATTTATGAGATTTATCAGATGTCCGGGATACACTGAGTCTAGCTTGTGTTTTTTTTTTTTAACTCTTTGCAGAATAAAATGTATTCTGAAATGTGTTGGTGGTGGCTATCCCCTTGTTCACCCATCTTAAAACATATATATATATATATATATATATATATATATATATACACATATACATATATCTATCTATCTATCTATCTATCTATCTATCTATCTATCTGTGGTCGGGGCATCAAAAGCCGTAATGAGAGCATATTAGAAGTAGGTATGTAAGGTCCCTATATGAGACATATAGTAATATGAAAAAGTTGGTTGTGGTGTGCCAGAACCGACAATGTGGTGGGCCTGTAATAAAAGAGGGCAAAAAGAATGTACCATACAGGATTATACAGCCTACAAATTAAGCATGTATGTACCATATATTACATATACATATTGTTGTGGACAAAAAGATTAACCCAATCCATGTTAGTAAAATGCCTATTTACTCAACATAACTATGACCAGCATTATTCAACTTTCTATGTGATTTCCTAAAATGGCCGCTAGAGAGTTTCCCCTTTAACATCGACTAACACCCTCATTAACAAGATGGCGCTGGAATCTGGGGCAGACCTCCAAGATACCAGTGACATCACACCCGGTAGGAAAAGCACTAAATGAACCACTTAACACCTAACCAATTATTGATGTATTATTCCATGTTATCTCTGATAATGCATATGATGTAATCATTTATGATGTGATCTTTATAAGGGACATGCCACCCTCCCAGAAAAAACATTCCTCAAGTTTTCCATTAACCCAAAACCTGTGTCTGGTGTGAATTACTTTAGGCGCGTGCACGCATTATTTCTTTAATTTTGGCCAGGGGCAGATACGCAAGATAATCAATTTATTGATTGATTTCCACATCACATATTACGGAAGACTTGGCGTATTTAAGAACAGGTTCATGTATGTATGTGGAGTAAGCGGAGGACCTTCATCATCTCAGAGGCCCAATAATATGTACCGTTATATTCCTGGAGGTATTGGTGGCGGCACCGATGCGGAAGGAGTGACCTGCTTAGTTACCTTATCTGACTATGCAGTATTATCCTGAGATAAAGTCTGAATTTACATTAGAGTATTGCCATGTAAGGCTAGTAGGAGTTGATCAGGGGAACTTTGAACAGAGGTTAGGTCGTTCTCCAGGATTATTACTGGGCAGCATTGGTTATTGGTAGGGTGATAGGGGATTTGGCTAGATTTGGTATAACTGATAATATATAGTGGTCTTGTATCGTGTGTTTGAGATATCTTCAGGGCTGCCATCAGTGTCAGGGGGCCCCATGTGGAGCGACGGAACTGTCGCCGGTGCATCTGCACCTGGGCCCACACACTGATGGGGCCCATCAGGTGGCCCAAGCCTTTATCTTCAGGTACCCGGTCAGCGCTGTAATAGCGCGACGCAACCGGGCCCCTTTAAAAAAAATTCAGCCGTAACGCAAGTGCTGCTGGGAGGAATTGACGGCCAGTCACTTCCTCCCAGCTTACTCCACGCGAGAAGGAGGATGCAGCCTGAAGACAGAAAGGAGAGGCAGGTGACGTCCATCATCCCCAGCCACCCTCCTGCAATGCAAAGGTAAGGAAGAGGAGGGTGGTAGGCATGTGCATGGGAACATTTTTCGGCAACTTCAGCACTTCGACACTTCAGAACTTCGCCACTTCGGAAATTTGGTAATTTCGGAACTTCGGGACCTCAGCAATTCAGAACTTCTCTTGCACCCGCTTGGTAGATAACTCCCTAATTCCCACAGTATTAGGGAGTTATCTACCAAAAGGCTGAAAGACTTAAATTGGTCTTTCAGCCAAATTTACTAATACTAAGTAAAAATTACTTAGTATTTGTAAATTGTGCCTCTACTCGCTATACTGCTCACTGTAAGCAAAATATTTTTTTTTTAAAAAGGGTCCCCCCTCCTGAGCCCCCACCTGCAACACGCGAATGGGGGCTTTTAAACTAAAGGGGGGCCTATTGCCCCCCCCAGTCCCCACCCCTGAGCGGCGGGTGGAAGCCCTAAAGTAAAATAATGGGGGGGGGGCATACTGTCCTCCCCCCGGCCCCCACCCCTGAGCGGCGGGTGGGGGCCCTAAAGTAAAATAATGGGGGGACCTATTGTCCTCCCCCCCCCAACCCCCACCCCTGAGCGGTGGATGGGGGCCCTAAAGTAAAATAATGGGGGAAGGACCTATTGCGTTGCAAATGCTTACAGCTGAATCCTGGCTACGTTTCTATACTTTTTATTTAAAATTGCATACAGTGTAACATTCTTCTTCTTCCACTGGGTAAGTATATTAGTACTTAGGCAATACTGTGCTTCGGAACTTCGGCATTCTGGAACTTCGGCAATTTGGCACTTCGGCAACTTCGGAACTTCGGCACTTTGACTTTGGAAATTCAGTAATTTCGGAACTTCGGGACCTTGGTAATTCGGCAATTCAGTACTTCGGCTATTCGGACATTTGGAAGTATCCGAAAAAAATCACGGAAAGACCATCAGAGAAAATAACCTAATATGATAAGAAAAAGCAGCATGTATAAAGCCCTAAAGCCCCTGACGCGCACGTTTCACCCACTTAGCTCGTCAGGGGCTTTAGGGATTTATACATGCCGCTTTTTCTTATCATATTAGGTTATTTTCTTTGATTAATCTTTCCGTGATTTTTTCTTTCAGCCAGGCTAGACATAGGTGCCCTCGAAGGCACGAGGGTGGATGGTTAGCCGAAGGGTCAGTTTACTCCTCTACCTGTTTCTGCCTATCGTGTAGATAGTTTAGGATGTTTTTATCTTTGCAGTATCAAATGCTCATTCATAGTGTGCTGTTAGCATAGTAATACCTTGCACTCATCCCTTTATATTATTATTTAACAGTTGCAGTATCAAGTACACATTTATAGTTTGCTGTTAGCATAGTAATACCTTGCACTCATCCCTTTATATTATTATTTAACAAGTTTTATTTTTATTTATTTTTATATTCATTTTTCTATTTGATTGGTTCAACTGCAAATCAATTATTACAGTTGACTATCTAACTCCTATCGATTAGCTAGTACAATCGATTAGTATATATTTATTTTTTATTTTTTCAGATATTCCAGTTAATCATTTACAGTGTGCTGTTATCATAGGAATACCTTGCACTCATCCCTTTATATTATTATTTAACAGTTTTATTTTTATTTATACATTTATTTTTTCATTTGATTGGTTCAACTGCAAATCAATCATTACAGTTGACTATCATATTCCTATCGATTAGCTAGTACAATCGATTAGCACATATTTATTCTCTCAGCTATTCCAGTTAATATTTACCATTAGTCATTTCAGTCGATTTAAATATCCTAATTAGTTTTCTCAGTTGGAGTTTCTGATCCAACGGTATTCTCAGGGTTATATTTCTAGTCACCATTGCTTTTGCTATTTAGCACGCCTTTTAGAATTTCGATCTCTTATGATATAGATTCACTGATATTTTTATCTATATCCGATCCCACTATCACCACTTCCTTTACTCTAATCATTAAGACTACTGATAGGTTATGTAGGTTCTATTATGATAAATGTCCTAGTATACATTATACTCTATCATTCTTCTACCAATATACCATTAGCACCCATATATTTTTCCCAAATAGCACAGACGTGTGCTGTGGCTGATTGTGTTTATATTACTCAAGACATCAGAACTGATTCTAAACAATTAGTTTGTATCTTTTTTTGTTTTTAACTTTATAGTTTTCTTGTTGTATCCATTGTTACTATTTATCCCTTTGATACCATTGATACCTAATAAATTCCTTTTTTTGTTTTTTTTTGTTTTTGGACCTTGTGGTCTTTTTATGTGTGCCTTATATCTTCAATTTTTTATTAAGAAGTTTAGGCACATGCTATTCTCTCCCAATCTACAGGTACACTATTCTTTTGTCTATTATTCATTTCCACTAGGGGTTACCCCCCTGTATTCAGTGTACCTAGGCTGTATTAGAGTAGTTTTTAATTTTGTAAGATGACAGAAAATAGTTAAATATAATTTAGTAGTGTGAAAATATTTTAAGTAAAGGTGGCAAAAAGAAGTAAAATCGTCTGTTGTACTCTAGAAGCTTGTTTACAATATTACATTCAAGCCATAACCGGTTAAAAGTTAGACTCTCTGCAAAAAGCTTGTAATCGAGGACAAGACAAGTGATCAGTGACAAAGTTGTCAATTCCTGGGATATGGTCATATACCAAGAAAGTAGTTATTAGCTGACCAAGTCAGTATTCTCATGAAGTGCATCATGGTCAGGGACGTCGAACGTGCTTAGATGATATAGCATGTGTCCAGGTTATCTGAGCTACATCTGAGTTTATCTGCCCACAACACGCCCAAATTGTAAGGGGCTTGTTGGTAATAAGGGGGTGAAACATACTTCCCTTCTCCATGTGCGCAAATTGGAGGTGGCATGTTAGTCAAGTGCTGTATGGAGGTTATTGGACTGAAAGTGGGAAAGTTAAGTTATCAGGATATGAAAGCTTGACCTTGTGGAATAATTCTCATTGCAAAGTTAAGGGAACCCGAAAGAGATTACAGTTCTTTGTGATTGTATTAACCAGTATTCAGATACTAACAATGTATGACAAGATCTGCTCGAGGCACATCTAGATACGTAAAATATGTCATAAGTGAGCAAGAATAATCTACCCACCTTGAGTTATGAAATAGGAACTGAGGATAACTTCTGCGCATATTACCAACATGACCGTGAGTACAATAGTTTGAAATAAAATTAACCAGAGTGTGTGTGTATACACGCAAGAACATGCACATATATTTATACATATACCTGCGTGCACACACCCCCACCCACTATATACCCACATATATACTTCTATATTTAGATATCTATAATGCATATTGTGTTTCTCTACAGAGCTTGCAAGCCTGGCATCAACTGATCCAGTCAGTTGTGACACCTGCTATTTAGGGGAGCCAAGTTGAATGACATAGTATAGAAATCGATATGTCTTCGTAAGGGGCCTTATATTGTAAGCTGAAAGAGGCATGCTGTGATGCTATGTTTTGATGAGACGCTGAAAGTACTAGTAGTGAAATTCACCCTGAATGAACAAAACATACAGTATGAGAAACAGTTAAATAAGTCGCAGTTGGTCAGCCATAGTAGCTTCTATGTACGAGGGGTGTGTGGCTTAACTTAATTAGTATCATAATTATGATATGTCCCATATATCTGCGTGGAACACATGTGATCTGTATCCTAATTTACTTTTGATGTAGACAAAATTCTGTTGGATAGCTTGAACATACAGAAACATGTACTTAATAAGTTAAGTAACGTGTGCTCAAATGCGTATGGAGGACCCTGCGAGGGTCAGTGTAAGGAGACAGCCCCTTGTTAAAGTCAGAGTTTCAAATTTTATTTATAAGACGTAAAGGAGAACGGAGTGAGGTCTTGAATTTGATATGACCGTGAATTAAATGTAATGTTGAGTACCTAATATAGTTATTACTGGTACCTTATGTGCCATTCAAAAGTTCTACTGTGATGCGAGGTATAGTCCAAAGTCTAACAGAAGTAGGACTAGCCATGTCCCTTGTGTGACATTGTATCAGACCAAGTAGGAGTGCTGGGCAGGGACAGGGCTTTCCACCTTCTTGTCGTTGAAATGTGTTAAATAACCTGAAGTAATTGTGTACACCCTTATAACGTACTGGCTTACTAGCTATTGCCAAGTGGCGAAACCATTAACTTGGTTGGTGACAGGTGAGGCCCTGTTAGATGGCAAGTGGCTGAGAGGCTCTATCTATGCATTGGCGTGAGGGGATTTCGTGGCCACTGAATGTTGTGGTGGGGTGTCAGCATCTAGGTGACTTGTAAAGCATAAGATAGAATGGGAGGCCCTCTCTATACCACCATGCAAGGCCACTAACTAGGTGTTGGGCGTAGTACCTCCAAGTATGAAGAAGGGTGTTGGCCACGCGGGAACACTAACCTAAGGCATAGAGGCCTGAGAAAGTATTAGCTATTGGATTTCTGTCAGCCAGTTACGAAACTAACTAAGGGATGAAGGGAAATGTTAGGTTCAACCATAAGTAGGGGGTTGTGCAGTAAATCATAGATACCTAGCACCTATATAGATATGATTATGTAATGTACATATGTGAGATGTAAGGGCCAGTTGGTGAACCCACCTGAATAATCTATAACAGACCTATAATCTATAACTAGCATAATATAAGTTTTTTGTGTTTTTTTTTTTGTGAAAGACCAAGACTCCCCTGAATATAGAAACAGATACAAGAAATCGTAGTCCTACATTAGAAGTAGAATAGTAGTAGCATAGGTGCAGGTTATACAGTGTTGATGTTGGATATAGGCTAAGGAATCAAGCCTTAGTAACATGAGTATAGGAATGCACTGGGTGAGCATTTAGAGGCTTAATTCAGTGAAAACCTTATTGCATTATTTTAGTGAACCAGTGTATCGTCAGCATCTACTGAAAGAAAACGTGTGTTCATATCAGAGTATGTATGAGTAGTAAGGCCAGATTGTGGACCCATGCACCTAAAATGAAACGTATGTTCACATTAGTGTATGTATGAGTAGTAAGGGCCAGATTGTGGACCTAAGCACCTAAAAGGAAACATATGTACGTATCAGTGGATGTATGAGTAGTAATGGCCAGGTTGTGGACCATTTAGTGATATTGTGAGTGATCCATAAAACCAGCATGGAAGGAGGTATCAGACAGGACAGTAGGCACAAGGAATTAATACCCACCATTTGTACAAGTACCTGCCCAAATAACAAACAGACATACGAGTGTAATACATAATAAGTGAGAACTATTAACAAATGCAATCTAGCGTACGAATATCGTCAACAACATACCAGTGGTAAATAACCAATATCGTCAGCAACATACCAGTGGTAAATAACCAATATGAGTAAATAAACGTAAGTGAGACATAATTGAGAATAGATCCAAATCTGTGAGCAAGATGTAATATGAACAAAGACCACTAGAGGGCCTCCACTGCTAGTCTCAAAATAACTGACAAAATTGGTACTGTGTTACAATACATTTGTGTAAATGGTCGTGAGAACCAGATTAAACAACCTAAAGGGAGCAGTCGTTTGAAAATACATGAACGTCATGTAGCCAAATTGTTTTGGTATATAAAACCGAATAAAACAACAAAATGGAACATTCGACTTTAAAGGGACGAAAGCCCTACAACTACCGAACGGTATTACGAATACAAACATTGCACGTGTAATAGCGTTGTGCGCACATGACCGAAAGCCCAGTTCGTAAAAGTTTGGAAGGCAGCTTGAACAACCAAAGCAAAATCTCTCCTATATGGTTAATGATGTATGGTAAAAGAAGAAAATGTTAGGGAGCAGCGCCTTGATGAGTCCTCAGATATAAGATGAACTCTTTTGGCCACATGCTGTGGGTGCACAGCAACAACTTCAAAATGCTAATGCCATAATCACTTGCCTGATTTATTGATAAAGAAATAATGAAGGAATAACCCACACCTGTCCATGAAACAGCTTTTGAAAAGTATCCAATTACTTTGGTCCCTTGAAAAACAGGGGGCTAAATATTAAAAAGCTGTAATTCCTAAACCCTTTCTTCAATTTGTGAATATACTAAAATTAGGGCTAAGAGTCTGTACTTCAAGCCCAAATGCATTATTTAACTGTAACTTGAATTTATTTTTGTAAACAGTTGGAATAACTAAACTTGTGTCACTGTCTAAATATTTCCAGACCTAACTGTTTTAGATTTAGCATGAAAATCGGTACACTCGAGATCAGTTTTTCAAAAAATGTCTTCCTGAAATTCTTCAAACCTACACACAGAGCTGCTATCTAAAATTTTTGGGCCCCTCAAGGCCTGGACCCTCTGAGCCTCCAGGACCCTCCCTGGAGTCTGTCCATAAAGCCCACCCATGAGTAAACATTAAGGGTCCACCTATGGTGGCGTCTCTAGGATTAATTTTTAAGGGGGGGCACATGGTGGGCCAGGGACAAAAGTAGGGGGGCACATTTAACCCCACCCTAACCGCAGTTTGACCCCGCTCCTGCCGCATGTTAAGCCCCACCCCCAACACAATGTGTTTTTTTTTTTTTAATAATCCCTGGTGAAGAATTCATTATTTTCAACCAAGGATTATTAAAAAACAAACATTTCCCTCGATACAGTCCATACACACACACACACACAGACTGCTGAGTCCATACACACACATACTGCTGACCATACACACACAGACTGCTGAGTCCATACAAATACATACATATAGACTGCTGAGTCCACACACACACACACAGACTGCTGAGTCCATACACACACACTGCTGAGTTCATAGACACACACACACACAGACTGCTGAGTCCACACACACACAAACACAGACTGCTGAGTCCATACACACACACACACACAGACTGCTGAGTCCATACACACACACTGCTGAGTTCATAGACACACACACACACAGACTGCTGAGTCCATACACACACACACAAACACAGACTGCTGAGTCCATACACACACACACACAGACTGCTGAGTCCATACAAACACAGACACAGACTGCTGAGTCCCTACACACACACACAGACTGCTGAGTCCATACACATACACACAGACTGCTGAGTCCATACACACACACACACACACACACAGACTGCTGAGTCCAAACACACACACACACACACACACACACAGGCTGCTGAGTACATACACACAGACTGCTGAGTCCATACAAGCTTCCTCACTAGCAGACAGACACAGACACACACACCTGAGGATATCAAGCCTACCTGTTGCTGGGGGTCAGACAGCCATCTGTGCGGGAGGCGGGACTTTGTTTGGGGGCGGTGCCTGTGCCAGGGAGCCTGTCAGTGCTCCCTCTGGCCACAGATAGCCCCCAGCACCGTTTCAGCTGAGCTCCTCTGCCCTGCTTTCCCTCCACCGGGCTGTAACACACTGTTACAGCCCGAGGGAATAGAATGTAAGACCATAGGGGGGGCACAACATGATGTAGGGGGCCATGGCAGACTCTGCCCCCCCCTAGCGATGCCACTGTCCACCTATGACTTAATTCAAGGGGAGTGGAGTTTATCTGTGTAGGGTATGTGTTATTGTGTAGCAGGGCTGCCCAATAGATAGATCCCCAGAACTACAACTTCCATGATTCTTTGCATGCCTTTAGAATGCATTTTTTTAATGCTAAA
Source organism: Pelobates cultripes (assembly GCA_933207985.1). NCBI lineage: Eukaryota > Metazoa > Chordata > Amphibia > Anura > Pelobatidae > Pelobates > Pelobates cultripes. Next base: position 235,856,667 of record OW240914.1, on the reverse strand, counting down.
GCATCAATGGCAATTGTATTTCTACAACATCTGGGGCTACTTATTGGGCAGTCCTGTTGTTGAGGATAGAAGGGCTCTGCTTATGGAATGTAGGGTATAGAGATTCCAGTTTGTGTAGAGGATGTAGTGTGTGTGTGTTTAGTGGATGCAGTGTGTTTGTGTTTAAGGGATAGAAAGCTGTGTTTGTTACATAGTTACATAGCTGAAAAGAGACTTGCGTCCATCAAGTTCAGCCTTCCTCAGAAATGTTGTTGCTGTTGATCCAAAAGAAGGCAAAAAACCTGGTCTGAAGCACTTCCAATTTTGCCACAAACTAGGAAAAAATTCCTTCTTGACCCCAAAATAGCAGTCAGATGTCTCCTTGGATCGAGCAGCTATTACCCCACTAATTAGAAATTATATCCCTGTATGTTATGTTTTTGTAAGTATTTATCCAATTTCAGTTTAAACATCTGTATGGACTCTGACAAAACCACCTCTTCAGGCAGAGAATTCCATATCCTTATTGTTCTTACTGTAAAAAAACCTTTTCTTTGCCTTAGATGAAATCACCTTTCTTCCAGCCTAAATGTGTGACCTCGTGTCCTATGTATAACCCTGTTTATGAATAGATTTCCAGATATATTTGTATAAAGTTATCATATCCCCTCTCAGGTGCCGTTTTTTCAAACTAAACAGATTTAATTTTTTTAACCTTTCCTCATAACTAAAATGCTCCATTCCTTTTATCAATTTTGTAGCTCATCTCTGGACCCTCTCCAGTGCCATGATATCCTTCTTTAGAACAGGTGCCCAAAATTGCACAGCATATTCAATATGGGGTCTTACCACTGATTTATAAAGAGGCACAATTATATTCTTGTCCCGAGAATGAATGCCCTTTTTCATGCATGACAATACCTAACTGGCCTTGGCCACTGCTGATTGACATTGCACATTGTTGCATAGTTTGTTGTCGATAACAATTCCCAAGTCCTTTTCATGTGTTGTTATCCCCAATTCGCTTCCATTAAGGGTATACGTTGCTTGTGTATTCTTTACGCCGAAGTGCATAACTTTGCATTTTTCAACATTAAATATCATCTGCCATTTGAGTGCCCAGTCCCCCAGTCTATCTAAATCCCTCTGCAGCAAAGTAATATCTTGCTCAAATTGTATTGTTTTACCAAGTTTGGTGTCATCTGCAAACATTGAAACATGACTTTCAATGCAGTCTTCAAGATCATTTATAAACATGTTAAATAGAAGGGGTCCCAGAACAGACCCCTGAGGGACACCACTTGCCAACTCTGTCCAGCTTGAAAATTTACCATTAATGACAACTCTTTGTACTCTGTTTTTAAGCCAATGTTCTACCCAAGAACAAGCATTTTCATCTAGAACGATTTCCATGAGTTTGAACACTAATCTATTGTGTGGAACTGTATCATACAGGGAGTGCAGAATTATTAGGCAAATTAGTATTTTGACCACATCATCCTCTTTATGCATGTTGTCTTACTCTAAGCTGTATAGGCTCGAAAGCCTACTACCAATTAAGCATATTAGGTGATGTGCATCTCTGTAATGAGAAGGGGTGTGGTCTAATGACATCAACACCCTATATCAGGTGTGCATAATTATTAGGCAACTTCCTTTGGCAAAATGGGTCAAAAGAAGGACTTGACAGGCTCAGAAAAGTCAAAATAGTGAGATATCTTGCAGAGGGATGCAGCACTCTTAAAATTGCAAAGCTTCTGAAGCGTGATCATCGAACAATCAAGCGTTTCATTCAAAATAGTCAACAGGGTCGCAAGAAGTGTGTGGAAAAACCAAGGCGCAAAACAACTGCCCATGAACTGAGAAAAGTCAAGCGTGCAGCTGCCACGATGCCACTTGCCACCAGTTTGGCCATATTTCAGAGCTGCAACATCACTGGAGTGCCCAAAGCACAAGGTGTGCAATACTCAGAGACATGGCCAAGGTAAGAAAGGCTGAAAGACGACCACCACTGAACAAGACACACAAGCTGAAACGTCAAGACTGGGCCAAGAAATATCTCAAGACTGATTGTTCTAAGGTTTTATGGACTGATGAAATGAGGGTGAGTCTTGATGGGCCAGATGGATGGGCTCGTGGCTGGATTGGTAAAGGGCTCCAGTCCGACTCAGACGCCAGCAAGGTGGAGGTGGAGTACTGGTTTGGGCTGGTATCATCAAAGATGAGCTTGTGGGGCCTTTTCGGGTTGAGGATGGAGTCAAGCTCAACTCCCAGTCCTACTGCCAGTTCCTGGAAGACACCTTCTTCAAGCAGTGGTACAGGAAGAAGTTTGCATCCTTCAAGAAAAACATGATTTTCATGCAGGACAATGCTCCATCACACGCGTCCAAGTACTCCACAGCGTGGCTGGCAAAAAGGGTATAAAAGAAGAAAATCTAATGACATGGCCTCCTTGTTCACCTGATCTGAACCCCATTGAGAACCTGTGGTCCATCATCAAATGTGAGATTTACAAGGAGGGAAAACAGTACACCTCTCTGAACAGTGTCTGGGAGGCTGTGGTTGCTGCTGCACGCAATGTTGATGGTGAACAGATCAAAACACTGACAGAATCCATGGATGGCAGGCTTTTGAGTGTCCTTGCAAAGAAAGGTGGCTATATTGGTCACTGATTTGTTTTTGTTTTGTTTTTGAATGTCAGAAATTTATATTTGTGAATGTTGAGATGTTATATTGGTTTCACTGGTAATAATAAATAATTGAAATGGGTATATATTTGTTTTTTGTTAAGTTGCCTAATAATTATGCACAGTAATAGTCACCTGCACACACAGATATCCCCCTAACATAGCTAAAACTAAAAACAAACTAAAAACTACTTCCAAAAATATTCAGCTTTGATATTAATGAGTTTTTTGGGTTCATTGAGAACATGGTTGTTGTTCAATAATAAAATTAATCCTCAAAAATACAACTTGCCTAATAATTCTGCACTCCCTGTATGCCTTGGCAAAATCCAAATAGATCACATCCACGGCAACACCCTGATCTATACTTCTACTTACTTCTTCAAGTTAGTTTGACATGACCTGTGCTTCATAAAACCATGCTGATTTTTGCTGATAGCCATGTTCTTCTCGAGGAATTCTTGAATATTATCCCTTAATAACCTTTCAAATATTTTACCAGCCACAGAAGTTAAGCTCACAGGTCTATAATTTCCAGGCAAGGATTTTGAACCCTTTTTGAATATAGGAACCACATCTGCCTTCCTCCAATCCTCCGGAACACTTCCTGAAAGAAAAGAATCTTGAAAGATTAAAAACAGAGGTTCACTTATTTCTGCACTTAGTTCCTTAAGTACACGTGGATGGATACCGTCAGGCCCTGGAGCTTTGTTTATATTAACTTTCTTTAGTTGCTGCAGCACCTTGTCTTGAGTTAACCAATTACAATTATTCTGCAAGTTTTTAATAGCAATCATTTGCACATCTATTGCCATGGGTTCTTCCTTAATATATACGGAGGAGAAATTGTTATTTAAAATTCCTGCCTTTTCCTGGTCTTCATTAACTAACACCCCCGTTTCAGTTTTTAGTGTACCTACACTTTCATTTTTATTTTATTTTTAGAATTTATGTACTTAAAAAATGCTTTGGGGCTGGTTTTGCTCTCTTTAGCCATCATTATTTCATTTTGAAGTTTAGCAAGTCTAATTGCCTTTTTGCGTGCATTATTTGCATCCTTGTATCTTTTATAAGATGCATCTGATTTGTCCGATTTAAATGCTTTAAATGTCCTTTTCTTAGTTGTAATCTCTTGTTTTACTTCTCTACTAAGCCACATTGGTTTTAATTTGTTTCTTTTATATTTATTTCCCAACGTTACATACTGAGAAATGTACCTTTTTAATATTTGTTGGAAGATTATCCATTTATCCTCAGTGTTCTGTTCACTAAAGCGTTTATGCCAGTCAATATATTGTAAAGCTTCCCTTAACTTATTGAAATTGGCCTTTTTAAAATTATATGTTTTAGTATTCCCCATGTGCTTTTGTTTTTTTGAGTTTATTTCAAAGGACACTATATTGTGATCACTATTTCCCAAGTGCTCACCAACTTGAATGTTGGTCAAAAGATCAATGTTGTTTGTTAAAACCAGGTCCAGACAAGCATCCATTCTAGTTGGTGCTTGTACAAGTTGTGACATGAAGGTGTCATTGAACAAGTTTAAAAACCTTATTCCCTTTGCTGAGGCACTAGTCCCTCTGTCCCAATTTATATCTGGGTAATTAAAATCTCCATTAATTAAAGTGTTACCCAGATTTGCAGCTTTCTCAATTTGCTCAAACAGCTGTTGTTCCTCGACAATATTAACATTAGGTGGTTTATAACATATCCCAACCAATAGTTGGTTTCCCTTCTTTTCCCCCAAGCAGATATTTACCCATAAAGCTTCCACATTATCCTCCTCGCATTCTATTTGCTTAACATTTGGCTTTAAATCATGTTTGACATACAAACATACCCCACCACCCTTCTTGTTTTTCCTATCCTTCCTAAATAACATGTACCCATTTAAGTTAGCTGCCCAGTCATGTGTGTCATCCCACCATGTTTCAGTTATACCTATTATATCATATTATTTAGTGTATGCTAATGCCTCTAGTTCCCCCATTTTGTTATTTAGGCTCCTTGCATTAGTAAGCATACATTTAATATTATGCGTCACTTGTATATTTTGTGAATTTTCACCATTACACAGCTTCTCTGTTCTGAGCTTGCCCCTCCCCCCGTCTCCACCCCCCTTATACTGTGCTAAAGCCCATCTCCTTTCTGTCCAATCTCCATTTTGTAGATTGCTATGACCCTCCCCCCCTACTACTGGTTTAAAATCTCCTCCAACCTTCTAGCCATCCTATCCCCCAGCACTGCAGACCCTCTCCCGTTTAGGTGCAATCCATCACCACTGTAAAGGTTGTACCCAATCGCAAAGTCGGCCCAGTGCTCTAAAAACCCAAAACCCTCCTTCCTGCACCAAGACTTCAGCCACGCCTTGACCTCTAATCTCCCGCTGCCTTTCCACTGTAGCGCGTGGCACAGGTAATATCTCAGAGAATACCACCTTGGAGGTCCTTTTCTTAAGTTTGCTACCTAATTCCCTGAAATCATTCTTTAGGACCTTCCATCTTCCTCTTACTTTGTCATAGGTACCAACATGGACCATGACCGCTGGGTCATCCCCAGCCCTTCCCAATAATCCATCCACTCTGTCAGCAACATGCCGGACCCGAGCACCCGGGAGACAGCAAACTGTCCGGTTGAGCCGATCAGAGCGGCAGATTGCCCTATCTGCTCTCCTAATGATAGAGTCCCCTACCACCACAACCTGTCTTGCCTTCCTTACATTTTGATCCCCACCCGTACTAGGGGGGCTGTTAGCTCGGCTGTTAGAAGTAACAGCTTCCTCTAATACAGCTACTCCTGAGCTGATGCTCCCAACATCTTCCCTCAAGCGGGCAAATCTGCTAGGTTGCACCAAATCAGGACTAGCTAGCCCTTTCCTCTTCCCTCCCCCCCTGCTTCCTCGCCCCACTGTCACCCAGCTACATGCCTGTTCCCCATCTGTCTTATCTCCTCCCTCTCCACTACCTGTCCCCACTAAACTCTGCTCAGTGAGCAGTAGACTCCTCTCAAGATTGTCAATCTCCCTCAAAGTTGCGATTTGCTTCTCGAGATCTCCAATCTGAGCTTCCAGAGAAGCCACTCGCACACAACCATCACAGAGGTATGGACCCTGGACGGGTACATCCAGGCATCCATACATGCAACAAGATGTGCATTGAGTCAAACCAGCAATCTTGCTAACACTCATTCCCCTTGAAACAGAAAAAAAAAAATTACCTTGTTAGTTTAAACGCCTTGTTTGTTTCAACTCCTGGTTTTCTAACTCCTACTTGAAAGAGTCTACATAATAGAGGCTGCTTTCAAATAATGTGAGCAAGCTCAGTGAGTTAGGGCTGTGCTTTTATGGGGATACAAATCCCACACAGGTGCAATTGATGAACACTCCCCCAATCAATCAAGCAGCAGCACAAAAAAAAGGGGAACAAGAACACAGAAAAAAAAGAAAATTTAAAAAACAAAAACTTTTTTTTCTTTTTTTAAACCTTACCAATTTTAAAGATTAAACAAAAATAAAATATAATCCAATTATCTCCAAGGACAGAGGCAAAACTCCATTAAGCACATGGCAGTAAAAAGACAGTAAAATACAATAAAATACACAAGGTTACATTTATTACATAAAATACAGACATGCAACATATCTCCAGATAGCTTAGGTCTCAGCGCACATTATTACTGAATGGCACTCAGTCCACACACATACAGTTCAATTGCCATGGAACCAAAGTCTTTTATTACACGAATAGGCTCCATGACATAGTGTAATACTTATTTTAGTTGGAACTCAACTGCAGAATTTTCTAATTGCAGTAACTATTAGTTTCACTTCCTTTTATACTGATGTGAAGCAGAGGTTACTGTAGCTTATAATACTCATGTAGGATGTTAATTGTGAGTAAAGTATAAGCCAATGATGATTTGCACAAGCCAATTAATTCCCATTTAGGAATAATGCAGAAAAATAGGCAGAGTTAGTTTTCAGATTAATTAAGATGGAATAATTTGCAAGCAAGATTATTAATGAAGCAGGACAGAGTTGCAATTAGGAATAAATTGATTATTGCAGGAAGAATTTAGCCTTAGAAGCAGTTCCTTATGAATAAGAGGGGATAACTTGAGAGAATGACACAAAAATGAGCCTTCAGATACAGTCTATGATTAGTAACAGAGAGTAGCTTGATTGGAGAAACAGTTACTTAACTTAAAAGGCAGTTCTGGAACTGAAGGGGTTAATTATATCCAATGGTGGAGAAGAGGTTTAGAAGTCCGTTTAGCAAGCCGAGGTCTAGGAGTGGAGAAGGTAGAAGTCCATTTTAGCAAGCCGAGGTCTAGGAGTGGAGAAGGTAGAAGTCCGTTTTAGCAAGCCGAGGTCTAGAAGTGGAGAGGTGGGTAATTGTCCCAGAACGTTACCCGATACAGGCAGGGTTTAGGTAGAGCAGCCGATCACTTTGCAGGCACCTGTGCAAATAATCCAGCACTTTGAATCTGGCGCGGTCTTCCTAAGTATCGTGGAAGGACCGCGTCAGAAAAAGGGGCGGGGCTAATCGCCGTGAACCCGGAAGTGGGTTCCTACGACGAAATGCATGTCAGGCTATACCTGACAGTACCCCCTTCTCATGGGGCATCCTCTGGGTGCACTTCATTTCGGTTTGGAGGGATAGCGTTTGTGGAATGCAGCAATTAACCTCTTTGCATGTACATTAGATGAATCTTCCCAAGTGTCTTCATCAACTCCATAACCTTTCCATCTAATAAGGTATTGTAAGGAGCCACGGTGGACACGTGAATCAAAAATTTTATGTAATTCATATTCCTCTTCACCGTGGGCAATGATAGGTTCAGGAGTTGATACTATATCCCTATTGAAAGGATCAGGGATGTGTGGTTTAAGCAAAGAGACATGGAATACTGGATGAAGTTTAAAACTTGGAGGGAGTTTTAGTTTAACAACGTTATCATTAATGACCGTAATTACTTGAAAGGGACCAAGAAAAAGAGAGCTCAATTTCTTTGAAGGACGGTTTGTGGTAATATTCCTCGAAGAAAGCCAGACAAGATCCCCTACTTTGTAAGGAGGGGGAATTCTTCTTTTATTGTCAAAAAACTTTTTCTGGTTATTTTGGGCGAGTTGAAGATTCTCCCGTAATTTGAGAAATAGGGAGGACATAAATTTGTTTTTTGATGTAACAGTAGGATTGGATGAAGCAATAGTTTGGATGGGAAATGAAGACGGATGGAACCCATAGTTCGAGAAGAAAGGAGTCATTTTCGTACTAGAATGAATAGTATTGTTGTAAGAGAATTCGGCCATAGGTAACCATGTGGTCCAGTCATCTTGCAGGTATGAACAATAACATCGAAGATACTGTTCCAAACATTGATTAACCCTCTCTGTTTGCCCATTAGTTTGGGGATGATAGGCGGATGAGAGTTTGCGTTGAATTTGAAGGGAGAGACACATCTCTTTCCAGAATTTGGAGGTAAATTGTGTCCCCCTATCAGAAATAATTTCTTCAGGAAGACTGTGAAGTTTTACAATATTATCTATAAAGACTTTAGATAATTCTACTGAGGAGGGCAATTTTTTTAAAGGGATAAAATGGGACATTTTTGTGAAGCGGTCCACAGCGACAAGAATAGTGGTGAAATGTTGAGAAGGTGGGAGATCCACGAGAAAATCCATAGAAATGGATTGCCAAGGTTTTTCAGGAATAGGTAAGTTAAGTAGTAATCCAAAAGGTTGATTATGTTCAGGTTTGGACCTTTGACAGATAGGGCAGGTTTTGACATATAATTCAATGGTTCTATCCTGGCGAGGCCACCAATAATATTGTGAAGTTAATTCAAGAGTTTTTTTAATCCCAGGATGTCCAGCTAGGGGAGAATCATGAACCATTTTAAGTAATTTATTCCTAAAAATGGGAGGAATATAAATTCTATTTTTAAAATAAAATATTCCATCCTTTTTTGTTAACATAGGTGTGTTGGGAAGTTCAAGATCCTTTTGATTCAAATTCTTTATGTCATCATGAAGGGAGGAAAGGATTCCAATTGTTTTGTTTGAAGGATAATCATCAATAGTAGTTTTATGAGGAATTCGGGAAAGAGCGTCAGCCTTTTTATTTCTAGTTCCAGGTCTGTATACTAATTGGAAGTTAAATCGGTTAAAAAAAAGGTTCCATCTAACTTGTCTAGCTGTAAGGGTTTTGTTAGTATAGAGATATTCAAGATTTTTATGATCAGTATAAACCACTATAGGGTGTTTTGTATCTTCAAGAAGATGACGCCAATTTTCAAAGGCAGCTTTAACACTTAACAATTCTTTTTCACCAATAGGATAATTTTTTTCAGCAGAGCTCAAGGATCTTGAAAAGAAGGCAACTGGATGAAGTGGATCTTGAGGTGTCTTTTGTTGAGAAAGAACTGCTCCGATAGCTGTATCTGATGCATCTACTTCAAGAACATATAAGAATGTTGGATTAGGTAGTTGCAGAATAGGTGCAGTTGTAAATCTTTTTTTAAATTCGTTGAAGGCTGTTTGTGCATCTTTATTCCAATTAAAAGGACGTTTACTACTGTTAAGGAGATTAAGTGGATGTGATACATCTGAATAGTTTCTAATAAATTTTCTATAGAAATTTGCAAATCCAAGAAATTGTTGCAATTCTTTTGTAGTAGTAGGGACGGGCCAGTTAATAATACATTCGATTTTGGAGTTATCCATTTTCAAAGAATGAGGTGAAATAATGTATCCTAGAAAAGAGAATTCAGTAACCTCAAAAAGGCATTTCTCGGGTTTAGCGTATAATTTGTGAGTTCTCAATCTAGATAGAACCCATCTTACATGCTTCCTATGTTCATCCAAATTGTTAGAATATATTAAGATATCATCTAAATAGATAATAACACATACATCCAAAAGATCTCTAAAGATATCATTTATAAAATGTTGGAATGTTGCAGGGGCATTACAGAGCCCAAAAGGCATCACAAGATATTCGTAGAGACCATATCTTGTTCGGAAAGCGGTCTTCCATTCATCATCCTGTTTTATTCTAATGAGGTTATATGCGCCTCGAAGGTCTAGTTTAGTGAATATAGTTGCGGTTCTTAATCTTTCAATTAATTCATTTATTAGAGGAAGAGGATAACGATTTTTAATTGTTATTTTGTTTAAGGCTCTGTAATCTATAATGGGACGGATGGTTTGGTCTTTATTCCTCACAAAGAAAATACTAGAAGCAGCTGGGGAGGTCGAGGGTCTGATGAACCCTTTGCGTAAATTTTCATTAAGATATTCCTTTAAGGTTTCTAATTCCTTTTCAGAGAGTGGATAAATATGGCCATAAGGAATAGGAGCTCCGGGTATGAGATCTATTGGGCAATCATATACCCAATGAGGTGGAAGTGTTTCGGCTTCTTTTTTACAAAAGACATCTGCAAAATCGGAGTAGAATGGAGGTATAACTGGTTCTTTAGTAATTTGGAGAATAGGAATATGTTGTAAGTACGTTCTTTTACAAAAATCAGAGGAGAAAGAAATGGTGAAGGGGGACCATTTAATTATCGGATTATGGGTTTTTAACCAATTAATTCCTAGAATGACGGGATAAAGTGGAGATTTAATAACATCAAATGTAAGGAATTCGGAATGAACGTTGTTGGTAATCATTCTTAGAGGAATTGTCTCATCTTTTATGGGTCCTGAGGATGTAAATGAACCATCAATAACTCTGATTGGAACAAAGTTAGTTTTTCGAACACAAGGAATTTTATTTTTTGTAACAAAGGAAAAATCAAGGAAGGTTCCATTAGCACCAGAATCAATTATGGCTTCAGTCTCGATTCTTTTTGTATCCCACTGTAATATGAGAGATATAGAAAAATAAGTAGATGTTTTTTTTTTTTTTTGTATAACGTTCAATATTGAAGTAGATGAATGATGCTTACCACCTTTTGAATGTTTCAGTAGAGGACATTCAGGAATTAGATGTTCTTTCGAGGCACAATACATACATAGGTTTAGTTGTCTCCTTCTTATTCTTTCTTCAGAAGTAAGAGGACTTCTTGTTATACCTACTTCCATAGGTTCAGGTTGAGGAGGAATTTTTTCAGGTAATTTTGGAGGAGTGAAAGGTTTTCTCCAGGTAGAATTAGTAAGAACCTTTTCAGCCCTTCTTTCTCTTAGACGTCTATCAATACTAATGGAAAGTTGAATCAATGCGTTTAAGGTAGGAGGGAGTTCGGTACGAGAGAGTTCATCTTTCACAGCTTCTGATAATCCGAGACGGAATTGATTGCGTAAAGTAATGTCATTCCATTGGGTTTCTGTAGCCCATCTTTTAAATTCTGCAATATAATCTTCAACAGGTCTATTCTTTTGGTGTAGAGTTCTGATGGTTAAATCAGCAGTAGTTTGTTTATAAGGATCTTCATATAATAAAGACATAGCTTCAAAGAACTCATCTAATGAATCTAATATGGGATCATCATTCTCTAAAAAGGAATGGGCCCAAGCCATAGGTTCACCTCTTAAAAAAGAGATCACTGAACAGACTTTAGATCTTTCAGTGAGATAAGATCTAGGTCTTAAAGCTATTAGAAGTTTGCAAGAATTCAAAAACTCTCTGTACCTTGTTCTATCTCCATAAAATTTTTCTGGATTACAGACAGCAGGATCGCCAGCCGATTGAAGAGCGGCATGAGGAAGATGACCTTGCATGTCTCTAACATAGGTTAATATTCTCTCATTTGTAATTTGCAGTTCCTGTAAACCCTGAGCAATCGTATCCACTCTATTGGTTAGGGCAGAAACTTGAGAGTTGATATCTGCTGGTTCCATTGAAAAAGGCTGGATTATTCTGTAATACTTGTTTTAGTTGGAACTCAACTGCAGAATTTTCTAATTGCAGTAACTATTAGTTTCACTTCCTTTTATACTGATGTGAAGCAGAGGTTACTGTAGCTTTAAATACTCATGTAGGATGTTAATTGTGAGTAAAGTATAAGCCAATGATGATTTGCACAAGCCAATTAATTCCCATTTAGGAATAATGCAGAAAAATAGGCAGAGTTAGTTTTCAGATTAATTAAGATGGAATAATTTGCAAGCAAGATTATTAATGAAGCAGGACAGAGTTGCAATTAGGAATAAATTGATTATTGGAGGAATAATTTAGCCTCAGAAGCAGTTCCTTATGAATAAGAGGGGATAACTTGAGAGAATGACACAAAAATGAGCCTTCAGATACAGTCTATGATTAGTAACAGAGAGTAGCTTGATTGGAGAAACAGTTACTTAACTTAAAAGGCAGTTCTGGAACTGAAGGGGTTAATTATATCCAATGGTGGAGAAGAGGTTTAGAAGTCCGTTTAGCAAGCCGAGGTCTAGGAGTGGAGAAGGTAGAATTCCATTTTAGCAAGCCAAGGTCTAGGAGTGGAGAAGGTAGAAGTCCGTTTTAGCAAGCCGAGGTCTAGGAGTGGAGAGGTGGGTAATTGTCCCAGAACGTTACCCGATACAGGCAGGGTTTAGGTAGAGCAGCCGATCACTTTGCAGGCACCTGTGCAAATAATCCAGCACTTTGAATCTGGCGCGGTCTTCCTAAGTATCGTGGAAGGACCGCGTCAAAAAAAGTGGCGGGGCTAAGCGCCGTGAACCCAGAAGTGGGTTCCTACGACGAAATGCATGTCAGGCTATACCTGACACATAGCTATCTGGGTTAAATTAGTTCATTCAGTAAATCCGAGAATCTACCGAACGCCAGGGCAGAAATACACGAATAGACCTTTCTGCATAGAAAATAATGTGTTTAAATGCCGGTCCATAGTCAAAAGGCAGCAGGCAGGCAACAAGGCTCCTCCAATGCACAGTGGCGAGATTGGTCTCGTCACAATGAGTATGGGATGCATTGTGTGTTTCTCTGTCTATATGTGATGCACTGTGTGTTTATGTTGTTCAGTGGTTTCTGCGTCAACGCTGTGAAAGCCAAGTATTGACAAGCCGTGGAGGTGAATGCGGAGACCCTCCTGTCCTCTTCCTGCTGCAAAAACTCTTAAAAAATCCAGGATCTCCCTGTCTGTGTGCAAGGGGCCCGGGCTAATATAAATATAGGACCCAGCCTGGGCCCTCATAAGTGAAGGGGTTATACCCCCCTGAAGGCTACCCTAGTCCGGACCACCCAGGACTCCCGGGCCCGTGACAACAGTCATGATTGTCACACCCTGGTGGCGGCTCTGCCTGCACGTTTGTGGACTCAATACCATAAACTAATTTTCCTGCTTGATGATGTATATAAATGTAGATCATTCTCTGTGATATATAGTATTTTAGACATATTGGTGACCAACTACTGCAAAGTCTACCTGCCTTCTCTGGCCAGTACTGTCCACTTTTACTTGTCTTTTGACTGGGTTAAAAAAATAAAAATAATGAAACTTAAAAAAATATAAAGAAATTGAAAAAAAAAACAAAAACAAAGATTAACAATGCGTTTCCTAGCAGTACTTAGGTGGAAAATTAAAGGGACTATCCACACACCTAAAATATGTTAGCTTAATGAAGTGCTTTTTGTTGGAAAAGTGTGTCCGATGTTTTACATTTTACAAAAAGTGCAGATTTCAATAGAAATTGGCACTTTTATAAATGTACATTGTTACACCCTCTGCCTGTCAGACAACTGGATCTGTTACTTTCTAGTTTTTTTTTCTCATAGAGCTGCATTGGAAAGTCTGTGACTGAGCACAAATGTGTGAATAAGAGACCCAAAAGGGGAAGAAGAGGTGAAACAAAATGGAGTAAGATATAAAGAAAAGAAGAATAAAACACAGAAGGGGGTCGAGTAAGAAACACAGAAGGTGGGAGTAGTAAGCTACACACAAGGGGTAAGAGACACAAAAGTGGGCTAAGAGACAAGTAGGGAGTAAGAAAGAGAAAATGGGGGGTTATGGGTTATAAAAAGGGGGCTATGTTACACAAAAGTAAGAGACTACAATAGTATGGTAAAAGATTAAAAAAGGGGCATAAAGGGACAACAGGGGGTTAAAAGACAAATGGGAAGAGGGAGACCCTAAAAGGGGCAGGCTATATGAAAGGGGCAATCTGATGAGGAAGAGGGGTATAAGGAGGAATAAGAGACCTGCATAAGGTTTAAGAGAAACACACAAGGGGGGTTGTGTACTAAAAATGCACCTTCATCTGTGTAGCACCCCCCCCCCCAAAAAAAAACCTGTAGCACCAACCTTGTAGAGATAAACACAAATACACCCTCTTCCTATCATTGCCACCAATTATGAGAAATAGTACTGTGACGAGACCAATCTCGCCACATTCCATTGGAGAAGCCTATTTGCCAGCCTCCTTCCACATGACTATGGCCCCTGGGAGATGGTGAAAACGTATGTACTTTTATTGGGGGTGTATGGCCCTTTAAGACAGTCAGTGGGCATATTGTGGCTTATGGACTCTTTATGGGACTGGTGCTGGCCCTTTAAACACCTTTTTGGGACATCAGGAAGATTGGGACACTGCCCCTTTAAGACGGTGTCCCCAGACCTGTTTGGGGGCCCCTTTAAGATGATGTCCCCTGTGTCCCCAGACCTGGTTAAAATCCTTTGTGCCTGGCTATTTCCCAGTTGGTTCAGTAAATGGGGCTTACTGAACCAAGTACCACACAGGCAGACCACCCAGAAGTGGAAGTGTGCAGGCAATTTACCTCCCAGAAGCTGCGGTTAACCGCAGCTTAATTGACAATGCTGGGTGGCCTTTGTTCGTTTGCCGAACACGTGGCGGTGGCCATCTTTGTTAATGCGAACGAGGTAAGCGGTATGTGTAGCCAAATTCAAGGAACTAAAATCTGCTACACATTTCCGCGAACACCGCTGAGCCCTACCTTCTCCCATACTGATTTTACAGCTGCAGAGGCGAAGTCCCAATCGGCTATGGGACTTAGTCGTTTTTTCAGCCTGAAATAGACCGACCGCACAGCCCAAATCTATGGAACTGTTTTGGACAGAAAAATGTGCTTGCGGTCGTTCATGAAGGGACCTCCAGCTAACTTTTTAAACCCTGGATGGATTTGTCTGATTTTTGGTTATGTTTAAAGTGTGCTGATTAATAATATGTAATTTTTATGAAGATTGGATGTGTAGTTTTAAAGTTACAGTGTATGGATAAAAACTGTAATTTTACTGCCTGTGTAAATTATGTTAAACCATTGTGCAACATAATTATATCACAGGCAGAGGGGAGGATTTTTGTGTGTAATGTACGTTTATGATTGGTTTTTGTGTAAAACCCTGTGGGCCGTACTAATGTGTATATAAGGACAATAAACCCACAGCTCTGACTATTCACTGCTTGACCCTCAACACAGAGCCTTGTCTCGTTCTTGGGGGGATTTATTGTATGCTGTTCCAGTTTGACTGCTAGGAGTGTAAGCCGCTTGGGTGCTTTTCCTGTTCAGCTGCTAGCAGCTATTCATGAGATTCCAGTTCGGGAGTTTGGAGTACTACTTGGTATCCTGTTCGGGAGTTTGGGGTTCTGCAGTAGCTGTGCCTGTGTCTCTGGAAGGGGAAGATCTACTAAACGGCAGTTAACCCCTTTTATGCTGAGGGTGACGTTACAAGTACATACTGCAGTGCAGAAAAAAAAAAAAAGGAAGAATGGCCACAGAAGTACTAGAGCCCCCACTTCAGGGCTAAATCAGTGAATAACTGTTTCATGCATTTAATGGTGAGCTGTTGTGGTTATGGTTCCAGGAGATCACTGCACCCCTGTAATTTTAAGTATTTAAATCATTTTAGAATGTTTTAACTTCTTGTTTGGGTTCTGTCGAGTGCTGCTCCCCAACTCTTAATTCTGACAGAGATAAGTAAGCGGTCAGTCAAGGAGAAGAAAATCGACATAAAATAATAATTAAACCTCTATTCTTCATGTGTCATACCATTCATTACCAAAACATAATATTCACAAACATGAAGTTTCAAAAACTAATTTATGGTTAAAATAAAAACAACTAACAGGGTTGATGTTCCAGGAGGGATAAGCCAAATGGCAAAGGATTTAGGTAAACTACAAAAATGGTCAAAGTTGGCATTTTACATGGTTAAGTGCAAGATAATGCATCTTGGACATAAAAACCCAAGGGCAGAGTTTCATAGAGTCCTAACCTCAACATCTGAGGAAAGGGATTTAGGGGTGATTATTTCTGATGACTTAAAGGTAGGCAGACAATGTAATAGAGCAGCAGGAAATGCTAGCAGAATGCTTGGTTGTATAGGAAGAGGTATTAGCAGTAGAAAGAGGAAAGTGCCCATGCCATTGTACAGAACACTGGTGAGACCTCACTTGGAGTATTGTATGCAGTACTGTAGACCGTATCTCCAGAAGGATATTGATACTTTAGAGACTTATGAGAAGGGCTACTAAACTGGTTCATGGATTGCAGGATAGGAAAGGTTGAAGGATGTTCACATGTATAGCTTGGAGGAAAGACAAGACAGGGGGATATGATAGAAACATTTAAATACATAAACAATCAACACAATAAAGGAGGAGACTATATTTAAAATAAGAAAACAAACTACCACAACAAGAGGACAGAGTCTTACATTAGAGGGGCAAAGGTTTAAAAATAATACCAGTAAGTATTACTTTACCGAGAGAGTAGTGGATGCATGGAATAACCTTCCAGCTGAAGTGGTCGAGGTTAACAAAGTGAAGGAGTTTAAGCATGCGTGGGATAGGAACAAGGCTATCCTAACTATAAGGTAAGGCCAGGGACTAATGAAAGTATTTAGAAATTTGGGTAGACTAGATAGACCGAATGGTTCTTATCTGCCGTCACATTCTATGTTTCTATGTAACCAAACACACTGACTTATAGAGAACACAAATTTAATATGCACTGACATCAAATGACTGTAAAACAGTGAGATTTATTGTTTATTTAATCAATCATTACAGGTGATGTGAAAAAGAAAGTAAGTTCAGATGAAAAAAAAAAAAAAACACATTATAGAATTAACATGTGTTAGAAAATGAGAAATACAGCTATACGTGGTCATTGTTCCAAGAGCAGTTCCCACTGCATTCTGGATGTTCAAATCATTCTTGATGTCAAAGATGGACAGTTATGGCTTCTTTAACAGTCTAGTGACAGAAGTAGTTACATGGATTTTTCAAGTTGGGTGAAATAGTAGTGAAAAGAACGGAAGCCTTTTCCTGTCACCAGTAGAATGCAGCTATACAATGTAATGTTCTTTAATATGCATCATTAAATGGGTACTTGGGGTGATCCTGCCACCTAAGGTATAGAGATAACACAAAAACGTATTAGTAATGTATGATCATTCTTTGAATAAAGGAATATAAGAAAGTGTGACTACTAATTATTAACTAGAGGTGAAGGTACTAGGCCCAGAATTTTCTCTTTTTTTAGTAGACATTTAATTTATTTTACCAAGGCAAAAAAAAAAAAAAGACACACAAGGCAAACATAAACTAATAAAATAGTAATATAATTAATATAAGTTTTACTCTTTTTTTAGCCATCTCCCTTTGCATTTACTCTTTTTAATATTATTTGAATGATATTAAAAGGCCCACAACTGTTTTCCTAACGCTTATGCTAACTCAATATTTGTGGCAGGAGAGTACACACACACACGTAGAGTTTTTTTCCTGACTTCTGAGCGCAAACTCATTTAATAGAATGGGGGATGTGGTTGGTAATAAAAGAGATAGAGGCCCTCAAGTAAACAAACAGGAGTGAGAAAGGGCTACCTTTTAGCAATTCCCACCAATGTTCCACTGAAGATATAAAAAAAGTTATGCTAGTTAACCTGCTGCATTTGTGACTAAACTAGTGAGGATTAAAAATGATGACCTCATTTGCGTGTTGCATAGTTAACAATAATATACTGTATGTGCCTTTCTGCAGGTTAATGCATAAGTTACTGATGGTTAACCTGGCTTGCAGATTATTGCAAACTACATGACCCAACAGCTTTTTGATACCAATACTTTCCTATGCAATTCACAAGGATAGAGCCAAGATTTGTTTTTTCAGAGTTTGAGAATAGACTTCCTACATGTTATCAGGCCTCTTGTTTGCGGACCAGCATTCTTACACAAAATACGCAATGGGCACATCTTAAACATATCTTGCTGAATCCCTGAACACAAAACATTGCTATACTCAGTGTGCACAAAATTTAATACTGCTACATATGATATGCATAGAGACAAACACAAAGACCTTCTGAACATCACATTTGTACACCTGGCCACCACTGAAATGACACATTAACTATCCAGCAGCATACAAAGATACCATGAAATAGTGAATGGTTCATTTATCATGTTTAAATCAAGCACTAACCTTTTTTTCTCAACTCTGCACAATTAAATGGTGTGCTTGAGAACTACAAATACAATAAGATTATCAACTACTAATAATTTGCATCACTCTAGATATAAAAAAAATCTTACTGTTTAGTTTCAATGTATCGCATGTTTGTATTAAGTCCATCGAGAGTTTTCATTTCTTCAGCACTTAACTCAAAGTCAAATACCTAAAGAAGACATAAGAATTAATATATATTATTAGATAGAATTACAGATACTAAGAAAAATCTAAAATTAATGAGTTACCATGGGTGATAAAAACAATTTCATCACTGGGGACATCACTGTAGTGTGGTCATCACTAGTGGCACCACTAAATTCACACAAGCTACCAAGAAGGACAGACTTCCTTGTTGTGAAAGTTAGTAAACTAAATAGAACTTTTAGATAAAAGCATGTAAAATTCTAGCTTTGTCCTACAACTCTGACCCCAATCCCTAAACCCTATTTGCCATCTCTGTTTTTGAAGGGTATCTTTTATAGTTAAGCCTGAGACATTAAAACAATAAATATGTAAGGGTTTATTAGTTAAACATTGAACTGTACAGAACGGACACATCTAAGGCAGCAATAGCCAGACTGGCAAAGCCTCCAACTCAGCTTTTATTCCAAGTCGGCAATATGATGCTACGTTTAAAGCCCCCCCAAATAAATAAATAAATAATCCATCAAACTTGCATGAGACTGAGGTTAGAGAGTCTGTGACATGCGTGGAGGTTAATGTTTCTGAATCGTTTTGAGTAAAGATCTCGTGGTTTAGCTACTTAATCTTGAAGAGTTCAGTGTAATTCGACAACTTCACAGCTAGCACGCTCACCATCAAGTTACCAGTGGTGGTAGTTGTGCGGTAGTTGAGCACAGAATATGATACAGCACCAGTGGACCTGCAGCCCGCCATATTATTTTTTTCTCTCCTTCTGCTGCTTCCCTCAGTAATACAGACTTGTGGTGTCTTTGCATATGCTGGTTCAATCAGTCATTAATAAGATGACCTTTACTTTCCTCTACCCTTCCTTGCTACACAAATTGCAGTGTGCTCTTCAGGGTTGCTGCAAAAGTCAAACTTTGCTTCAGCCTGAATTACTAGCCTCAAACTTTGGCTTTGTGGTTAATAAAGATACAGATGGATTTGCATCTTTAGGAGCAGTCATAACATTAATCTCTACACTAGCACTTACTTGAATAATGCTCATTGGAACAGAGTTGGTAATGTTGATAATCTCACTGGGTGAGGTACATCTGGCACTGGTAGTAGATAATGCTCCAACTGTTTCTATTAAATGAAGCGATTCTACTCTAGATAGAGATAGACTTAGACAGTGGTGAGTGCATAGTAGATGCAGAAAATAGCGGACTGCTACCTCTACTCTCTTGATTCCCCTCTTCCTCTGTGTCAGGATTACAAGTTGATCCAGCACGCAATACTGTGTCACACCTAGGACTAAGGATAACATATAACCGGGCCTTAGAAAGGCCAGACTTAACCTCTCCAATAATAGTCAAAATACTAGCCGAGGTCAGGGACACAGAATCAGACACAAAGATGAGGGAAAGCCAAAAGTCAAAGATACCATATATCAAGAAAGTCAAAACAAAGCTAAAGTAAAATCAAGATCAGGAATGCACTCTTGGATAACCATATGCATGAAACCACAACAGGGCAATGAGCAAAAGGAAAATTGTGTTTAAATACCCCTCCTGTGCATCCGATTGGCTGTAACCGGCCTTTGACCCCAAAGGCAATTACCACGTGTGCATGATTGCTGCTCAGCACAAATCCTCCTGTGGATTTGGTTGGCCATGACCGGCCTTTGACCCCAAAAGCAATTACCAGGTTTCCATGTGCTTGATTGCTGCTTAGCACAACTTTTCCTGTCAGGACAGTAATGTTGCCCGGCACAACTTTTCCTTTTTTAGTACAGTAAATGCCACTAACCATATTTTTATGTTTAGATGAATAAGTGACACTCTGTACCATAGTAAATTTCCCCATGGGATAGACTTTTACTTGAGTGATGGGGCAAAGAGCAATATTATTATCACCACATTCCTCACCACCACCAAGACTAGACCAGACATTGTGGACACTACGTTGGTACTCTGTTTTGCCTCTTCAGTAAAGAGTGACATTGATGACACCAATAAAATCTCTTCAGAGCACTCCCTTTATTGAGTCTAGTGGGGGAGGGAGGCTAGCAGAAAATGGCAATAAGTTGACTGGTTTCACCAACCCCTTATTTTGAGCATTATAAAGCTCAAAATAGCTGTGGTAGAAGGAGCTGCTATGGTAGTGGTAGCCATAGCAGAAGTAGAAGTAGACTCTTACTCAAATATATAATTAATATGTATAAAGCCAGAGAAACTCAGGGGGCCATTGGGAGAGGGACATTTCTGACACACAGCACTGTACTGCTTCTCACTAATAGTTTTAATAACTCCTACGGCATATACCCACAATCTTCTTTAAAGGGACACTGTGGGAACCCAGACCACTTCAGTCCATTGAAGTGGTCTGGGTGCCAACTACCATCACCCTTAACCCTGCAAGTGTAATTACTGCAGTTTTTATAAACTGCAATAATTACCTTGCAGGGTTAAGTCCTCCAGACAGCCACTAGAGGGACTTCCGGCTTCTTAGACAACTTTGCAGGACGCTTTGCATGAGGACCTCCAGGATCACCGGAAAACTCAAAGGAAAGCATTTAATAATGCTTTCTTATGGCAAGATCCTAATGCAAGTGTGGCCATTGCTGCGCATGCTCATTAGATCTCCCCGCCGACGTCTGAGGAGCTTAACCCAGAGCCGAGGGACATCAGCACATGATTCAGGTAAGGGACTGAAAGGGTTTTAACACCATTGACGATGTGGAATGGGGCGGGAGGAAGGAGGGCACTGCATGATTCTACAGTGCCAGGAAAACAAGTTTGTTTTCCTGGCACTAGAGAATCCCTTTAAAGTACACAGTCACTCTACAGCTGAGATCTGAGACACTCATGCTGTGGCTAGTTAAAAAGTGGTGACGCATCAAACTCCAGGACTGGCACTGTGACTCAGAGAACTGAGCTTATTCTAAATTTCAATATTTTTTTAATCTGTAATGATTGTTAATTAGGTTAACCATGTCAGCTACTTCCTGGCTCTATATTACCACTGCAGTATCTAGATGCTTTAACCATGTGCACACTGTGTGCTGAGAGTATAATTGAGTAGCTGACATATTTCATAACAGCAGCAATATTTAAAAGAATGCCAACATTATCATAGCAGGAGCTCTACTGAAGATGAGATCATGAAAAAGGGAGAGCTAAGAGACGGCTAGGAAGATATATAGAGAGAAAACTGGATAGACATGGGCTATTTGGGGTTCTCTGTATTGCAGCTCGGTGTAATCTATCTTAGTGATCCTGGCAATATGGGATATTTATGCATATCTCATATGCATATCATGGTGCCCAGATTGGTGTTTTATGGCTCTGTATTTTACTCAGCTCTGCCTTATGTATGGGTATCTCTGCGGTCTACCCAGCTATGAGTATTGTAAAGATATATTTGTATTGTGCCCAGCTCTGTGTATTATATCTCTATTTTTATGTGTTTGACATTTGTAAAACACTGTCCAGTGCTTTGCTACTCATATGCTTGCATAGCACATATTGGAATTGCACACACTCAGAAAAAAAAAAAAATATAGGAATTTCTTCAGTTAAACAATTAAAAAAAAAAAAAAAAATCTGTTAACTGTATATTAGTAAGCTAGTTTCATAAAGATATCATCAGGTAACCGTACCGACCTACTGATACATTGACACTGACGGCTAATCATACAATGTATAACCAGTGCCTTATCAGAGGCCTCACCTGACGACCAACACAGATAAGGGTAACGATAAGTAGCATGCCGATGGCATTCAGTTCCCGCCCGAAACCCGACAATTGTAACACGGGACACTGGATGAAGATGTACACGCCACCTATCTTGACACTAACAATGGCAAGACTATGTTTGTATGAAATAATGCATCCGTTTGTAAACCATGCTCTACCGAAACTTGGTACTATTCCTCCACGAAAATGTTTGTATTGAATTACTATGCAAAAAAAAAAAAAAAAAAACTCAATAAAGGATTTAAAAAAAATAAAAAAAAATAAGCTAGTTTCACACCAGGATCAATGATAAAATGCCTGCCAATCTCCTATTTCCCACTCAAAAATGATTCAAGTGCTTTTGGCCAAAGCTGCAAGCTAGATACAGAAGGAAACTAAAACTAGTCTCATACTAGAATCAATGACCCAGACTATCTCCCACACCCACACAGCCTCTTCTCCATTCCATCTCCTTTTTTTTCAGGTAATGACTCAGAATCAATAACTGCACTGAACTAAACTTGTTTGGGCTCATGCATGTCAGTTTCCTCGAGATTCTGACACATAGTGGCTCAGAATCCAGACTTTTGGGCGATCATCCAATCAGCCTGAATTTAGACAAAATTAAATTTGGCCTGAGACTAATTTCCAAATCTAATTATTTTTTATAACATTATTAAAGTTCTTTTATATAAAAAAAAGCTTTGGAAGTTCATTGCCAAGGATGTTTACAGAATTTTGACAGCTGATTGAGAGGCAACAGTGCCTCAGAGTGTGACACTATTGAATGTGATTATTATTTGATCATAGTGATCGAATTTTCTTTTACCTGGAAATTATGTTTAATCCTCTCTGGGGTGTAGCTTTTTGCCAGAACAACAATGCCTCTCTGAAGTAAATAGCGCATGGCTATTTGGGCCGGAGTCCTGCTGAGCTTTTTAGCAACTGCATTTAAAACAGGGTCCTCGAGGAGAACAGGAGAATTTGCATCTACCCTATAAGTGTTGAAAAAAAAAAATGTTTGAATGACTCACATCATGAATCTGTTTTGAGAGGTCAATGCTAAAGCAGTTACCTGGCAGCAACTCAGGTAATTATGTAGAAAATAGACCTCATTAAAGGTGAGCAATTGTGTTTGGTTAACATTCTGGAACAATCAATATATTATCTTGGATTGGACAGCATTTTATGTACTAAAAATTAAAAAGTTCATGCTATTTCCTTACCACTTTTCAGCCCTGCTGGACCCTAGAACACTGTATGCCACCAGCACAATATCCTTAGACTTGCAGAACTCGAGCAACTTGGCCTGATTCAGGTAGATGTGACATTCCACCTACAGATGAAACTTGTTAATTTAGATATATACACAAGATAATGATAGGCGTGTGAGGGGAACATTTCTTAATATAGTACAAAACTATAGTATTTTCAGGCATGCTTGCTTGGGCATTTCTTCCTTGATATTAACAGCTTGGCATATGATATAAAAAGGGACAATATATATATGTATATATCTCACAGCGCATACAATAATACAGCTCTTCAATAATACAGCACATTTTAATTATATTCTGATGGTGAACCTTCACTAAATAAACCAAGGAAGTTCCTCTATATAACCAACAATTTAACTCAGGTCAAATTATTGAAAAGTGAATTTGCTGCTTACTTACTTACTTACAACAGACTCAAACTAACCTTATTATTAAAGGAACACTATAGGGTCAGAAATATAAATGTGTATTCCTGACACTACAGTGTTAAAAACACTATTTTAGTGGACGACCCTCCAATACCCCCTTTAAAAGGTAATAAACTTACTTTTATTCCGGCACCGTGTGGGTATACCCACGCTGCCTCTGCCCCTGATCCACCTCTATGGCTGAGATAATCAGAATTGACAATCTCACCCATTCCAATGATTTCCCATAGGAATGCATTGGATGGGCTGAGATTAGGGGGGTAGTTTAAACGCCTTTCTTGCCAGTCAACATCTCCTCATCAATCAATGCATCTCTTTGGGGAACGTTTGGTGCCTCCATGCAGTGCGTGGAGATGCTGAACGTGCAGCACTAACCCAGAAATCACCACTAGTGGCCGTCTGAGTGACAACCACTGGAGGTGTCCATAGGGAGTGCTGCAAAGGCAGTGTTTGCATGGAAATGACTGCAGGGACATACTATACTCACCAGAAAACTATATTAAGCTGTTGTTCTGGTGACTATAGTGAGTGTCCATTTAAAAAAAATTAAAGAGCAGTTTAAACTATGGCATTATTGAATGAACGCTGACATTAGTTTCTTGCACGGTACAGTGTAGTCCCAAGTGCAAACAACCCAACCACTTTATTTTCAGATGTTAAAGCATATTTAGGAAACGGAGACCACTGTAGCAATAGGAGAAGGAAGTTATCAAGGAAATAGTTATTACCTGGTTACAAACTGGTTTGTGCTTTAGTCCTGGCTTATTTAGAATTAATTCGAGCTGCCTTTTATTAAAATTTGACACCCCAATAGATCTAACCAGTCCTGCATCTTTACAATCCTCCAAAGCCTATAAAACAGAAAGAATAGTAAATGCATGGAATTTATACAACCAGGTGATCCTCTTAATGAGGAAATGTATGTATAGCGCTTAAAAAAAAAAAAATATTTAATTGGTGAACAAAGCAGCACTGAAACATCTGAGTGGGAATAACCCCTCCCCACATCTAAATAACAAAATACAAAAGTGTTACATAGGTTATCAGCCTATATGTGAACTGGAGTGCTTAGAAGATACAAAAATAAGGATAAAAGTGTAAATTGAGGAATAAAAAAAAAAAGTGTAAAGTTTTTTTTTTTTTTTCGTTCTTCCTCATATTTGGAGTACTTCTATCCTTATCCAAGGAGATTTGCGATGCTGCCTTTAAGAGCATACCGGCACTACTAACTGAGCCAGTTTCTTACAGGCTCATGACCATGTAAGTTGTTATAATTATCATCCATAAAACAAAAAGATTCAGAACCACTTTTCTAAGTTCCATTTTTTTTTCTATAGCTCCTGCATTATTACACCAAAGAGGGGTAAACTATACATGCATGCATGCTTATTTTTTTTTCTTGTAAGCACTCCACTTCACATATATGCTGATAACCTATATAACACTTGTTAAAATGCATGGAATTACCTTTCAGTAAAGGGATAGAGAAATAAAGTGAATTAATCTTAAGAATCAAAATAATTATGATCCTGTTTAGAGGGCTTTCATATATATATATATATATATATATATATATATTATACTTTATTAAAAAAACATACAACTAATTTTACAATTATAGGTGCATTAGAAAAACCTCTAACCATGTCTGAACCATTTTACTTATTCAAATAAGATTAAAATAAATGTTGAGGGGGTGGAGGCAGCGCCCGATCGAGCAGGACGCATTACTGTGCAGCTCCATAAGCTTGCCCCGACTAACAAGGCTTTTTGTAGCCAATTACTTACTCACAAGGGTCCAGTGGGGCTCCATGGACTCCTTAACCCACGAGGGAAAACAAATTAAAAGCACCGGGCGGATTTGGGCTCCGGTTCCAGAGACATTGGTGCGTACATGCAGCCAACCGAGCGGTCAGCACCTTCCAAGATGCGCCGGCTTGGGCCTACTTCTCTGCTTCGTCGGAAGACGACAGCCTCCAGGACCTGCCTCTAGCCCCATTCCAGGTACGCTCTGTATCCCGGGCACCTCTGGAGGAGGGTGACTCTGCCCCCTCTACTAAAGCAGACATACAAGCATTGAGGCAGGACATTAAAGCCATGTTCCAGGCAGATATGGCCCTAGTTCAGGAAGACGTCACAACACTTACTGGCAGAGTGGAAGCGATGGAGGGAGACAGGTGGCACCAAACTGGCACAATCTGCCACAGATGCTGCTCTTGGTTCACTACAAAAGAGAAGTGACGATTTGAGAGCACAACAGGCTAGCATGGAAGACAGGGCTAAAGCACCCCGACACCATCTTAAATGCTGAACTACCCCATTACTGCAGGAGGCTTATTGCCACACTCCTGCCGCCAAAACAGGCAAAACAGCTTGTGGTGGATACTTGTTTCCGTTTCCCAAAGATGCAACTATGGATGTATTGCTGAAGTTTGCAAAGGACTCAGACCAAGGGATGCTCAAGGGCGCTGTTAAAAGCTGTCCCACAATACCCTTTGAGGGAGCACACCTAGTCTTTTACAGATACTTTTTCTAGAGGTACCCTCATCTGGCAGAGTGCGCTCCGACCAGTTACACAACTGAGAGAACACTCTATCCCCTACAAGTGGGCCCTGCACCGATTGATGGCGGACAGGAACGACCAGACGCCTCTCCTGACACACATTTCAGAGGCAACGAGGTTCCTCCACTCCTTTGGTTTACCGATGGGGACCGCGAAGAAGAACGCACAATCATCCTGGACGGTGGAGAGAATCACCCCCTTTGTGCCTAGACGGGCAGCACCAGAGACTACTGACTCTCCTACCTGATGCCAAGGGTGGCTGACACTACTGTTAAATGCATTATGGTTTACTTTTTCATACTTAGGTGTTGGACTTTAAGTCTCCCAAGCACTCTGGCTCTGTAAGCATTTGACGTGCATACTGCCCAGTTGTGAACCCCCCCATAAGCCAGACTGAATGTGCCAAGATGCCCCTTTCTTGCAGTACATGTTCCCTCACACGTTCAGTCTCGGAGCCTTTACTACATACTCTCCTGGCCGGAGCCGGCCAAAGTTACGAGTAGCTCACATGCAGAAAGCGAACGCATATCGGTGCCAACACGCAGTCGGCACGTTGCTTTGTCAAACTGCAGGCACACAAAGCCTTGTACCTGTCCCCCTGATTCACTGTTATAGCTATTGACTATAGACACGCAGGGTCTCACAGTTAATATATGTAAAAAAAAAAAAAACACAACAGGTCGTTACTATACTTGTGGAGTGATTGTCGCACCACTCATGTAAGCATTGATATTTTCGCTTTACAGTTGTGATATGCTCAGACCACAAAAATAAAGAATTTAAATAAAATAAATGTCAAGGAAATCAAGATCAAAAAAGAAAGAAAAAACAAAGAAAGGCAGACCCATTGCTAGGGATCTGGTAGTTATTGAGAGTGACTTGCGGAGTTAGCATCTGTAGATAGAACATTATGTGGGGTGTCATTTTCAGAATTAATTCAATAAGTAGAGCACTTAAATATAAAATATTACAATAGAAAGTAATATAAAAAAATAAAGCAATTTGCTCAAATAACGTTTACCACTTCCTCAACTTATCTGCCAAAATGAATGAGAAATACTGATCCAAATTCACACAGCAATAAAGAGAGATGAAAACAAACAAAATATGTGAAAAGACAAAGTATATTTTAAACAAAATAGCTACACAGTCTTCCGCATGAGAGAACCCTGGCTTGGCTTGCATAGTCATATGTTGCATTACTAATTTGTTTTGTAGGTTATAACTATTATAAGGTATTTAGGTTTTTGTAAATTGTTGTATTGTATTTATTGATATAGAAAGCTATTCTGCATTTTTAATTACCAGATAAAGCTGGCCACCCATGCTGCTAATCAAAATTCCATCACAAAAATGTGCTCTTTTATACTGGTTTTGTCAACTATTTCAAACTTAGACATCATCTAGGTATGATATTTATTTGAACTTCACAGTCTCTACCCACATGATACACAGTCTGTTGATTAAATATTCCTACCTTCCACGTATCTCGAATGTCTGTGTTGTTATAAATAGCTTTTCCATTTTCATCAGTTGGAAAATGATCATCTCCAGGCTAAAGAATGAAAATAATATAATTATACTATTTAATTAAACAGATAATTTATATGGCTCTGATTCTCACATATCTCTTTAACCCGTTAAGGACACATGCCATGTATGACATGTCATGATTCCCTTTTATTCCAGAAAATTGGTCCTTAAGGGGCTAAAGGTCAGGAGCCACTCAAAATCGTATTCACAGAATCATTGGGTTCAGGGATAGCGTGGGCTTAAAATTTTGTGTCACATTGAATATTTCATTTTTAAGAGGAGTTAAACCTAGGGTTAAGGTAAAGGAGTTTTTATTTCCAGGTTTAGGCTTTGAGTGCTGGAATTTGTACAGTGTACAGGCATGTGAAGTCTGGTTATTTGTAAAGCACTCACTCTCATTTGATTGATAGCAGAACTGTTGTTGTTATACAGTGCATATCACTCCTGCAAGGCATTTTCCTGTGTGAGACGTGGTTAGTGAGCAGATGGAAAATGATCCCCTGCCTTACACACAGACACTGGAGGCAGTGGTGTCTCTAGGATTCATTTTTAGGTGGGGCACATGGTGGGCCAGGGACAAAAGTAGGGGGGCACATTTAAACCCGCCCTCACCGCAGTTTGATCCCGCCCCTGCCGCATGTTAAGCCCCACCCCCGACACAATGTGTGTTTTTTTTTTATTTTTATAATCCCTGGTGGAGAATTCATTATTTTCCACCAAGGATTATAAAAAACAAACACATTTCCCTTGATACAGTCCATACACACACAGCCTGCTGAGTTCATACACACACAGACTGCTGAGTCCATACACACACAAACTGCTGAGTCCATACAAATACAGACCTATAGACTGCTGAGTCCACACACACACACACCCACAGACTGCTGAGTCCATACACACACACACACAGACTGCTGAGTCCATACAAACACAGACACAGACTGCTGAGTCCATACAAACACAGACACAGACTGCTGAGTGTGAAGAAAATAGACCTCCTGGCTCATTAACTACAAAGGAACCGTCTATTAAGTGCTCCCTGGGCGGCCGCTGTTCGTATAGCAGAACACCAAGTGGAATAGAAAACGGCGGCCATCTTGTTTGTACGAGGGGAGTCAGCTGGACTTGGTCGTCGAGTGTCTGGAACTAAAATCGGACACTTGACCTCCCGAACCACCGCTGAAACTACCGAAGCCTGCTTCCTTTAGTTGCCGAACAGCCAGGAGAGCACCATTCGGTAGTTCTGTGCTTACGGACAAGGGGAGCAATCGCTCCTATGAGCCAGGAGGATCCATTCAGGACTTTGTTCATTTTTTTACCTTTTTCTGAATTGACCGACCACACACGCTGAATTCGTGGAACTGTTTTGGGCAGGAGCCGCATGTGTGGTCGGTAAAATGTGTCCTCCATACTTTTTAAGAACCCCTGAACCGATCTGGGTGAAATTTGGATATGTTTGTCCCCCAGATCGGGGCTATCAGGGGATATGTAATTTGTGGGGATACCTTGTGTGGAAAGGGGTGTTCTAAGTTTTGGGGAAATTGCATGCCCTCTGCCTGGAGATAATTGATTTATTCCTTAACTTATCTCAATATCTCCCAGGAGAGAGAAGGCAGGTATTACTGGAAAACTGTATGGTGATTGGTTATTGTCTTTGTTTGCTCTGGGAGGTTCTCTTGCAGGCGGAGTTCTCATAAATGCCAGTGTGTTTTCAATAAAGATCATTCCTGTTACACCCTTCATGAAGTCTAGGCTCATGTTTGGTGGATATTCTATTTGCTGGGGAAGAATCATCTTGGAACTGCATTCATCTACCCTATTCCTCTACTCCCTGCTGCAGCTATAATCACTTATGCTCAGCTGTTGGGAAAAGGAACAGAAAACCGCAGCACCATAACCACTGTAGGTCTTAACACTGAGTCCCTACACACACAGACTGCTGAGTCCATACACACACACACACACACAGAGACTGCTGAGTCCATACACACACACAGACTGCTGAGTCCATACACACACACACACACAGACTGCTGAGTCCACACACACACACACAGACTGCTGAGTCCACACACACACACACAGACTGCTGAGTCCACACACACACAGACTGCTGAGTCCATACAAACACAGACACATAGACTGCTGAGTCCATACAAACACAGACACATAGACTGCTGAGTCCATACACACACACAGACTGCTGAGTCCACACACACACACACAGACTGCTGAGTCCACACACACACACACACACACAGACTGCTGAGTCCACACACACACAGACTGCTGAGTCCATACAAACACAGACACATAGACTGCTGAGTCCCCACCCCACACACACACAGACTGCTGAGTCCATACACACACACACACACGACTGCTGAGTCCATACAAACACAGACACATAGACTGAGTCCCCACCCCACACACACACAGACTGCTGAGTCCATACACACACACACACACAGACTGCTGAGTCCATACACACACACACAGACTGCTGAGTCCACACACACAGACTGCTGAGTCCACACACACACACTGCTGAGTCCATACAAACACAGACACATAGACTGCTGAGTCCCTACACACACCCAGACAGCTGAGTCCATACACACACACACACACAGACAGCTGAGTCCATACACACACACACACACAGACAGCTGAGTCCATACACACACACAGACTGCTGAGTTAATACACACACACACACTCACTGCTGAGTCAATACACACACAAACACACAGACTGCTGAGTCCATACACACACAAACACACAGACTGCTGAGTTCATACACACACACACACACACACACACACACGCACTGCTGAGTCCACACACAGACACTGCTGAGTCCATACACACACACACACAGACACACAAGCTTCCTCACTAGCAGACAGACAGACACAGACACCTGATGATATCAAGCCTACCTGTTGCTGGGGGTCAGACAGCCATCTTCTTGCCTTTCCAGCAGCAGCATGGTCTGCTGCTTAACAGCGGGAGGCGGGGCTTCGTTTGGGGGCGGGGCCTGTGCCGAGGAGCCTGCCAGTGCTCCCTCTGGCCACAGACAGCCCCCAGCACCGTTCCAGCTGAGCTCCTCTGCCCTGCATTCCCTCCCCCGGGCTGTAACACACTGTTACAGCCCGAGGGAATAGAATGTAAGAACATTGCCAGCAAGTTGCTGGCATTTGGGGGGGCACAACATGATGTAGGGGGGGCCATGGCCCCCTCTGGCCCCCCCCCCCCTAGCGACGCCACTGAGTCTGGAGGAGCTGGGACAGCACTGAATGTAACACCCTCTATAACTATTCCCGCAGCTCTGTTATCAAGCCTTGGAGGCTGACTAGACTACATGGAAAACTGGCCAAGGCTCCTGGCACTTATCTACCCTCAACAGCCCACCTATGTTTTGGGAAAAATATTATGATTATGTATCTCTGGGATTGATTTAAGAGAGTGTGTGTATATATGTGTTAACACGTATATGTTACTTTGGGGCTATAGCCGTGAGAGATCGTAGTACAAGACTTATCTGGACAAGGGGATAAAATTCTATGTTAGTTCTTTGAAGAGTTGACACAAGGATACTGCATTCATTATTATTACATAACTCAGACTGAGTTACTTTCAAGGGATACCAAATGGAAGTATTGGAAGTGAGAGAGGAATTATACAACATAATTGGTACAGTGACTTTGGCCAGAAGGACTTTTTTTCTCAATCTGCCTAGGAGTCAAGCTTGATGTAGTGGTTATGGTACTTGGAGTGTTCCTTTAAGTGGTTAACAAGGTTGGACATTTTAAATCATAAAATGCATTAACAAAATTTTAATTCAAATTGATAGTCATCAGACAAGCAAACCTTGAGTTCTACAGGTGAGTGAATAATGAACAAATCCAAATAGTCAAATTCAAGTGATTTCAGGGATTTTTCAACAGCTGGGCGAACCAGTTCTGGGGTTTGGAATGTGCTCCACAGCTGAAAAGGCAAATTGTGAAAAGTTACAATAAAATATACTATAGATAAAATAATAATAATAATAAAAAAAAATATTACATGGTTATTAAATTGTATCTTAATTTTTTTTAAATAAATAAATAATGGGTATAACTGCCAATATCAAATTAGTCATATAAACTAAAACTGCTGATACACTAGATTTACAGAGCATAACAATTGCTATAATACAATTTCAAATGCATAATTTGTTATTGAGTGACCCCACACCCAATATCCTCAACCTAACCCTCGCAACTTAGAAGGAATCTATATTGTCTTGACCTCCAGCAACCCTCAGCTGATCTCCATTCCAAACTCTCATCCATCCCTACCTTCTCCTGTCCCTCTCTCGCTATCTCTCCATATAATGCTACCCTCACCTCTGCCCTAGACGCTGCAACCCTGCTCCAAGCATGCTCCTCAAGGAGGGCGCGCATCCAACCGTGACACACTAAGTCAACCCTCTACCTGCAGAGATGCTTGCACCTTGTCAGACTTTCTACACTATAAATTTGTCTTGCACTCATACAGTGCAGCCCTCACCCTTGCTAAACCGTCCTACTTTTCTTTTCTCATTAGTTCATGCTCTCGCAATCCTAGGCATCTCTTTAACCTCTTCTCTTTGATGTGGGTTTTTATGAGGTTTTATTTTTGTTTTTTATTTTCTTTATTTTTTATTTATTATTTTTCATTTTTCATATTTATTTTTATGAAGACTTTTTAAGCTTCTCTTTTTTCTTTTTTTGTGAGTTCATGTGCATCCCATTTTTAGAAGTTCCATTGACTTTTCGATTTGAAGTGGAACGCATTTGCGTTCCAAAGAGAGTGATTTTTCCTTCTGGACCTGTGACAACTTCCGGTGGCGCCCGGTAATGACGTAACTCAAGCGCTCCGAATGCGGACCGGTGGTCTTTTCCGGCACTACTGAGAGTGAGGCTTGGGACGCAAGCGCTTTCAAGAAGCGCGAAAAGGGAACGGAATGAGATAGAAGAAATTACTTTCAGGTGGACTTAATTAGAAGTTTTGTTTTGTGATTGGTTAAAGGTTTTTTCATGGCAGGGTATTTAAATGTAATTGTATGTGTATTGTGTATTGTTGCCAGGAGCCCCTGACGGAGTCTTCTAGACGAAATGCGTAGGATGGCAAGCTTTATTTCACGACTTGTAAATTCTTTTATTTTGGACTCTTTTCATTCATTTTGTCTCCTTCCTTTGGCGTTTAACTTGTTCTGGATGGCAGACAGCGGATGTGATTTGAATTGATGAGCCCTTTTACTTCTTTTATTTTGTAAGTGCATATAATAAAGCAATTTTTCGAATACCATACAGCTATACACTATGTTTTTTTTCTGTGCTTTGTTCTATGTACTCATCTTTACACACAAGAAAAAGAAGAAGCACTTGAAGAAGACTGATTATACCCTGCCTTTTTACTTCTGTGTTTGTGAGTGTTTTATAGTTCCCCTTTTTATAGTATTTAGTTTTTTCTGTCTGCACTATTGGTCTCCCTTTGTATTTATGGTTTTATCTCTTTAACCCCTTAAGGACCAAACTTCTGGCATAAAAGGGAATCGTGACATGTTACACATGTCATGTGTCCTTAAGGGGTTAATACTTTTAACTCTTCGTCGCCCTGCTGTGACCACCCTACAAACTAATCTTTCAGCTGATAGCTTTACATGTTACTTTACTGAACAGATTACATAGTTACATAGTTACATAGCTGAAAAGAGACTTGCGTCCATCAAGTTCAGCCTTCCTCACAAATGTTGTTGCTGTTGATCCAAAAGAAGGCAAAAAACCTGGTCTGAAGCACTTCCAATTTTGCCACAAACTAGGAAAAAATTCCTTCTTGACCCCAAAATAGCAGTCAGATGTCTCCTTGGATCAAGCAGCTATTACCCCACTAATTAGAAATTATATCCCTGTATGTTATGTTTTTGTAAGTATTTATCCAATTTCAGTTTAAACATCTGTATGGACTCTGACAAAACCACCTCTTCAGGCAGAGAATTCCATATCCTTATTGTTCTTACTGTAAAAAAACCTTTTCTTTGCCTTAGATGAAATCTCCTTTCTTCCAGCCTAAATGTGTGACCTCGTGTCCTATGTATAACCCTGTTTATGAATAGATTTCCAGATAAAGGTTTGTACTGGCCCCGAATATATTTGTATAAAGTTATCATATCCCCTCTCAGGCGCCGTTTTTCCAAACTAAACAGATTTAATTTTTTTAACCTTTCTTCATAACTAAAATGCTCCATTCCTTTTATCAATTTTGTAGCTCGTCTCTGGACCCTCTCCAGTGCCATGATATCCTTCTTTAGAACAGGCGCCCAAAATTGCACAGCATATTCAAGGTGTGGTCTTACCAGCGATTTATAAAGAGGCAAAATTATATTTTCATCCCGAGAATTTATGCCCCTATTTATACATGACAAAATCTTACTGGCCTTAGCAACTGCAGATTGACATTGCATATTGCTGCCTAATTTGTTGTCTATAACAATTCCCAAATCCTTCTCGTGTGTGGTTATCCCTAATTCACTACCATTTAGTGTGTAAGTTGCTTGTGCATTCTTAACCCCGAAGTGCATAACTTTGCATTTCTCTATGTTAAATTTCATCTGCCATTTTAGTGCCCAGTCCCCCAATCTATCCAAATCTCTCTGCAGCAAAGCAATATCCTGCTCACATTTTATTACTTTACAAAGTTTTGTGTCATCTGCAAACACTGATACATGGCTTTCAATGCCTATTTCAAGATCATTTATAAATATGTTAAATAGAAGTGGTCCCAAAACAGAACCCTGAGGGACACCACTTACCACTTTTGTCCAGCCTGAAAATTTACCATTAATTACAACTCGTTGTACTCTGTCCTTAAGCCAATGTTCTACCCAAGAACAGGAATATTCATCTAGACCAATTTCTTTTAGTTTGAAGACTAACCTATTGTGAGGAACCGTATCAAATGCCTTGGCAAAGTCCAAGTAGATCACATCCACTGCAACACCCTGATCTATACTTCTACTTACTTCTTCGTAGAATGCAATTAGGTTAGTTTGACATGACCTATGTTTCATAAAACCATGCTGATTATTGCTAATAACAAAGTTCTTCCCAATGAACTCCTGAATATTATCCCTTAATAGCCCTTCAAATATTTTCCCAGTTACAGATGTTAAGCTCACAGGTCTATAATTTCCAGGCAAGGATTTTGAACCCTTTTTAAATATAGGAACAACATCTGCCTTCCTCCAATCCTCCGGTACAACACCTGAAACAAAAGAATCTTGAAAAATTAAATACAGAGGTTCACTTATTTCCCCACTTAGCTCCTTAAGTACTCGTGGGTGAATACAGTCAGGTCCCGGAGCTTTATTTACATTAATTTTCTTTAATAGCTGTAGCACCTTGTCTCGAGTTATCCAGTCACAAGTTATCTGCAAGTTTTTTGCAGCAAACATTTGCATATCTCTTGCCATAGGATCCTCATAAATATATACTGAAGAAAAATAGTTATTTAAAATTTCTGCTTTTTCCTGGTCTTCATTAGCTAATAAACCCAACTGTTTCAAGTGTACCTACACTTTCATTTTTTGTTTTTTTAGAATTGATGTACTTGAAAAAATTTTTGGGGTTGGTTTTGCATTCTTTAGCTATCAATTTCTCATTTTCTAGTTTAGCCACTTTAATTGCCTTTTTGCAAGTGTTATTGGCTTCCTTATATCTTAAATAGGATGCCTTTGATTTGTCTGATTTAAATGCTTTAAATGCCCTTTTCTTATTTTTAATCTCTTGTTTTACTTCTCTACTAAGCCACATTGGTTTTAATTTGTTTCTTTTATATTTATTACCCAATGGTACATACTGAGAAATGTACCTTTCTAATATATGTTTGAATAGTTTCCATTTATCCTCAGTGTTTTTATCACTAAGGAGTTTATGCCAGTCGATATGTTGTAGAGCTGCCCTAATCTTATTGAAATTGGCTTTTTTA
Organism: Pelobates cultripes; assembly: GCA_933207985.1. Classification (NCBI taxonomy): domain Eukaryota; kingdom Metazoa; phylum Chordata; class Amphibia; order Anura; family Pelobatidae; genus Pelobates; species Pelobates cultripes. The sequence continues at coordinate 235,820,913 of OW240914.1, read as the reverse complement.
AAATTATATGTTTTAGTATACCCCACCTGCTTTTGCTTTTTTGAGTTTATTTCAAAATTTACCATATTGTGATCACTATTTCCCAAATGCTCCCCTACTTGAATGTTGGTTAAAAGATCAACATTGTTTGTTATGACAAGATCCAGACAAGCATCCTTTCTAGTTGGTGCTTGTACCAGTTGTGACATAAAGGTGTCATTTAACACATTCAAAAACCTGATTCCCCTTGCTGAAGTACTAGTCCCTCTTTCCCAATTTATGTCTGGATAATTAAAATCTCCAATAATTAACGTGTTACCTCGATTTGCAGCTTTCTCAATTTGCTCTAACAGCTGTTCTTCCTCATTAATATTTACATTAGGTGGTTTATAACATATCCCAACCAATAATTGATTTCCCTTTGTTTTCCCCAAGCAGATATCTACCCATAAAGCCTCCACCTTTTCCTCGTCACACTCCACATGCCTAAGATTTGACTTTAACTCACGGTTGACATATAAACATACCCCACCACCCTTCTTGTTTTTCCTATCCTTCCTAAATAACGTGTACCCATTAAACAGTTAAGGAATTAATTCCCCCTCCTTCACACCTCTCTAACTCAACCTCACTTGTACCATACCACCCCTACTCTCCAAGACTTCGCTCCAGCTACTGAACCGGAGGTGGCTGCACTTCTCCTCTCCTCTCGTCCCACCACCTGTCTGCTTGATCCAGGACTTTCCTACCTCATCAGAGCTCTCACCCCTTGTCTTGAACCATCCTTAACACACATCCTAAACTGCTCTCTTTCATCTGGTATTATCCCTTCTCCCCTTAAGCATGCTACCGTCATACCCATCCTAAAAAAAAAAAGCCATCCCTAGGCCAGTCGTCCATGTCAAACTATGCTTCCTTTTTCCTCAAAGCTTCTAGAAAGACTTGTCTTTACTTGTATGACTCACTTCCTAAATTACAACTCCCTCCTCGATGTGGCGAAAGTAACCTCGCCACTGGTTTTTGGAGGGGCCGGTTTGCCAGCCTCCTGCCCTGCAACTATGGCCCTTTAAGAACCGTCTGTGGGCACATTGTGACTTTGGTGAACAATGTCCCTTTAAGACTATGGCCCCTGGAAGATATTGCCTGTTAAAGACTATTTTGGCAGATTGGATTTTAAAATGACTTTTGCTGCCCCTTTAAGTTGTATTGGAGCAGTTCTGCAGCTTTAAATTGGCACTTCAGATGCAGCCGAAGTACTTGAAGTGGCCGCCATTCGACAAACGAACACGTGGCGGCGGCCATCTTTGTTAATTTAAACGAGGTCAGCGGTATGTGTAGCCAAATCCATGGAACTGAAATCGGCTACACATTTCAACGAACACCGCTGACCCTTACCTTCTCCTACACTCCGTTTTCAGCTGCAGAGACTAAGTCCCGTTCGAAGATTCGAATGCACATTCGAATGGGACTTAGTCATTTTTTCAGTGTGAAATTGACCGACTGCACAGCCCAAATCTATGGAACTGTTTTGGGCAGGAAAATGTGCCTGCTGTCGGTCACAAAGGACTTCCGACTAACTTTTGAACTAATGGAAGGATTTGCATGATTTTTGAGTATGTTTATATTTCAAGTATGCTGATTAATAATATGCAGTTTTTATTGGATGTATATTTTGAAAGTTATAGTACATATATAAAAACTGTATTTTTCCTGCCTGTATTAATTATGTTAAGCATTGTGTGCCATAATTGGATCACAGGCGGAGGGGAGGATTTTTGTGGGTAATTGCTGGGAGTGTTTCTGTAATGTAAGTTTATGATTGGTTGTTGTGTAAAACCCTGTGGGTGGTCCTATGTAGGGAAAACTTGCATAAAAGAAGGCCCTTTGGTGCCAAGTAATAGAGTTCTTCTTCACCCTCAATCTAGAGGGTCCTGTCTCTTATTGGAGGAATTGCAATGCATTGCATGCTCCCTTGGATAATCACTTCTAAGCTCTTTTAAGATCTTGTTCCTGTTTCCTTCTCTTAGAGAAGAGGTTCACCCACTGGAACCTGGAGCCTTGTCGTAGGTCCAGGGTGGGTATGAGATGGCGAGACCCCAACCAAGCTGCGGCGAGTCATGGGTCTGCAGTGGTTGTGGTGTCTGTGGAGCGCTTGGAGCCCTCTGTAAGCGTTAGGAGCATCCTTCAACTGAGGTACCCAGTCGGGGTGCCAGGTGATCTGTTACACTCGATCCTCTTCAATCTGGCTTTCTCCCCCTCCACTCTACTGAGACTGCTCTTATTAAAGTTACAAATCACCTAATCCCAGCCAAATCCACTACTCCATACTAATTCTTCTTGACCTCTCTGCTGTCTCTGACACTGTTGATCATGGCCTCCTTTTCCTAACGCTACAATCTTTTGGTCTCTGTGACACAGTCCTCTCATGGTTCTCCTCCTATCTCTCCCAACGCTCCTTTAGTGTCTCTTTTTCCAACAGCACCTCCTCTCCTCATCCTGTCTCAGTCAGAGTCCCTCAATGTTCAGATCTTGGTCCTCTTTTGTTCTTTCTCTATACTGCCTCTCTTGGCAAACTCATTAATTCATTTTGATTCTACCACCACCTGTATGCTGACGACACCCAGATATATCTCTCCTCCCCTGACCTCTCCCCTGCTGTCCTACAGCGTTTCACCAATTGCCTTTCTTCTATCTCTGATTGGATGTCCTTCCTCCCGCTTTCTGAAGCTCAATCTCTCTAAAACTGATTTTCTTATTTTTCTTCCTCATAACAATGATCCTCCTCCTTCACTCTCCCTGCAGGATGACGGTACCTGACTCACCCCATCATTTCAAGCTCCCAGACTTGGTGTCACTTGATCCTCACCTTTGCGCCTAATGTTCAGTCAATTCCAACTTCCCTAAACATTGCCTGCATACGCCCATTTCTTACTCAAGATGCTGCCAAGGAGTTTGTTCATGCTCTTGTAATCTCTTGCATTGATTACTGTAATTCTTTCCTAATTGGTCTACCCAGAAGCCGTACTGCCCCCCTACAATCTGTGGTGAATGGTGCTGCCAGGTTGATCTTTCTCTCCTGTCGCTCCTCTCACACCTCATCTCTCTGATAATCCTTACACTGGCTTCCTGTAACCTAAAGGTGTAAATGTAATATACTAACCTTTACCTATAAAGCTCTAACCAAGTCTAGCCCCTCTTACATTTCTTCATAGGTATGCCCTCTCTCTGTCTCTCCGCTCTACTGGTGACCTTCTCCTGTCTGCTGTTCGCACCCTTACTGCAAATTCACACCTAAAAGACTTCTCATGGGCGGCTCCTTTCCTTTGTAACAGCCTGCCTACCCCTGTCAGGCTCTCCCCTAGTCTTTAATCCTTTTAATAAGTCCCTCAAAACCCATCTTTTCAGGAATGCTTATGGCCTCCAAGAGTAACTTCTGTCAAACCTTCCTCTTGCTCTCTCCTAAAGGGCCACACTCCACTCTCACCTCCAGTTCTGCTACTTTCCCACATGTCTATTTGCTGTCTATCTCAGTACCCTGTGTTTTTATACCCCACCTCCTCTAGACTATAAGCTCGTTTGAGCACGGTCCTCAACTACCTATTGTTCCTGTTACAGTTTGTTATTGTCTCATTTGGTGAATTCCCCTTTTATTGTAAAGTGCTGTGGAATAAGCTGGCACTATATAAATACTACTACTACTACTACTACTACTACTAATAATAATAATAATAATAATGTACATGCCAAAACAAAATCAGTTACCTTTCCAGTGTAGAATAGGTCTTCTCTCTTGACTGTCCCATCTGCAATCTTTGCCCTTATAGCACGGCCGACCTCAACCTCGTTACCATATATAAAAGCACCATCAATGTGACGATACCCAACTTCAATGGCCACCTTTGTACTTTCTTCTGCTAGGCTTTTGGGATACTAAAATGAAAGAAACATTTAAATTTGGCTTTCTTTTTCATAGTGTTGTGAAAAGTTTCTGGCTGCACCTACTGAAATCAGTCAGTTCCTAAGTAATGGCTAATGGCCCCCATAATTCTGTATGGGAGGCTTTGGCTGCTATTTATTGATTTAAAAGGGACATTCAAAGGGGACTATCCAAACACAAAATACACAAAAAATGCTGTTTAGTAGATATACCCCAAACTAAAACTTGCATGCATTTTTTTTTATTGGGGTTATATCTAAAACAGCTTGCAAAACTGCTGCAGTTCTCTTGTCTGCTGGCTTTTAACCCCGCCCAGACTTTCTGTGGCTGTCCAATCACAGACTTCCCAATGATAACTCTTGCAAGGTAGGTGCTCTGGGTAATTGCTACCTCTTGAGTTTATCTCCACTGAGCTTACCAAACCAGTAGGTAGCAGGACATGCTGTCTGCTTGAAAGCAAGGAGGGTGTAACCAGGTTGTTTTTATAAAAGTGCTAATTTCTATCTGCACTTGTTGCAAAATCCAAAACAAGAGGACACACTTTTCAGCAAGCTAAAGTGTTTAGGGGACTGGACTGGCCCTTTAATGTGTGACTGGTTTATAACCCTGTCACTACTCATTAATGGCTGCCACTAGCTAAAACTTAACGCTAGGCTTAGGTCTCAGCTGTCAATGAGAGCTAAATCTCTATATATTCTATTGAAACAAACAAACAAACAAAAAAAAATTACAACCCTGTCACAACATTTTACTAGCCAGCAGCTACTTTCCTGTCATGTGTTATGTACATTAGCAACAAACCACTAATATGGTGATTGGTATGTTTAGCGGCAGGGCCGGTGCAAGGATTTTTGGGTACATAGACGAAGATGCATTTTTCTGCCACCCCCCCAAAAAAATCTTCACCTATGTGCCTCTTAACCGCCCCCGTCCATTAGTGGTCTCCTCCCTTCCCTGTCCCTTAGTGTTCTCCCCCCCCCTTTTTCCCTGTCCCTTGGTGATTCTCTCCCATTCCCTCCCTGTTCCTTGGTGCACCCCCCACCCCTTTAGTGGTCACACTCCCCCTCCTGGTGTGCCTCCTACCTCTCTTGTAGCATTGCCAAGCGGAACAGATCCCCTACAAGAGCTTCAGTTTTCTGTTCCTGGCCGGGCTGACTGTCAGTGAGCACCTCCTGTCAGTCTAGCTGGGTACAGGAAACAGAAGCTCCTGTACCGCGCTCCGCTCTGCCACGCTACACTCAGTGGTGTATACACACTGACAGTCACAGACTCAATGACAAACCCACAGACGTCACTGACAGACACAGACTCATTGATCTGACACACACACACACACACACACTGACAGACACACACTGATTGACACTCATTGACAGACACACTGATAGTCACACACAGACTCAATGACAAACATCCTCTCACTGATTTGATAGACACTCACAAATACACACTGACAGACACTCACATGCACACACATCACTCAGACACACACACACTCACTCATCACGTACATTCACTAATTATTATTTTTATAAATAAGCATTCTCCACCCAGCCTACCTACCTGGAGAGCTGGTGTGGATGATGGGTTTTCCCTGGGGTCTAGTGGGGCTGCTGGGCGGCGTGCGGCAGTGGTAAGATCAGAGGCGGTGAGGGAGCTCTAATCTCCCCGCTCTGCTCCCTCGCAGGCTGTCTACTGATGCCGGCCCTGTTTAGCGGTAACTATTATTAGCAATAGGCTACAAAAATTTAGCAACAAGATTGCAAATACGATGGTAATTTATAGCTTCTACTAGCGGATATTTCTATTACAGCTATTTACCAAAACGTTTTTAAACAAGCCAAAAATTGGCACAATTCTTTCTTCCTAGCTCCTCTCCTGGTATATGGTTGTTGGTAGAGGACTAAATTAAAAGGTGGCAGTCATGGGCGTGCGCTGCCTATTGCATTAGGGTGTGCACCCTAAAGCACAAACACACGCCGCATATATATATATATACACACACACACACACACCCTACAAGAGCTTCAGTTTTCTGTTCCTGGCCGGGCTGACTGTCAGTGAGCACCTCCTGTCAGTCTGTAAACATTGTGTACATACATACATACATACATACATACATACATATACACACACTGCTGTGTGTGTGTAAGGGTGCTGTGTGTGAGGATGCTGGTAGTGTGCGTGCTGTTTTTGTGTAGGTGCTGTATGTTTGGGTGATTGTGGGGGTGGAGGTGGGGGTAGAAATATACTTAATATCTCCCCTCACTTCTTACCTTATGTAGGAAGGGGGATCCTTGTTCCTGCTCCCATCCCTGGTGGTCCAGTGGAGAGTGAACTCTAGCCTGCGGGGCTAGAGTTCACTCTCACGAGATCTGAGCGTTGCCGTGTCAACGCTCAGATCTCGTGAGAGGATCCTGGCGGAGCTGCTGGCTAGAGCTCCCCTGGTCCTCTCCTGCCATGCTGCAGTGGGCCGGTGGGGAGGGAGGCTTAGAGCAGAGCCGGTGCTTGGATAGCGCCAGCTCAGCATGAGCCGACAGGGGAGATCCTAAGATCTCAATCCAAAGATCTCAATCCATAGGCGTGCAGCGTTACAAATAGCAATTGCTGTCTGGAAGTGTAACTGCCACCAGTCTTGACCTGGGAGATACATTATAATTAAAGAAAAGCTAACTATACCTTGTTTAAGCAACCTTTAGCACTAAAGATATTATGGACTACATCTCATGTAATGCTCTTAGACCCATAATGCTAACAAAGCATGACGGGGGGGGGGTGGGGGGGGGAAGGGAGCCACACATGGAATGTCGAAGGTTGCCTACTCCTGCCCTAGACCTAACTCTAAACCTACCCGTAGCCCCATCTGTAAACCAAATTTTGAAGCTTGCTATTGTGGGAAAAACAATGTCATTGAAGCTTTCTGGAGACATCATTATAAAATAACTAGTCTGCTAGCCAAAAGGTTTATGAATATCTCCAAAACCTGAGATGGCATAATTTTGCCATAGTACATGCTTATGTTATTTAATTCTTCTTGGACAACCCTAATGTGTTTTGGTAATGAAGGAGGTTAAAAGTTGTGAATGTGTCTGTGTGCTGTGTTTGTAGGACATGCCCAATCATCCCAGGAATGTTGACCTTCTGCACACTGCAATACATTTGAAAACTAACAGGTTTATTTACTAAAGTGAGAATTAGAAGTGAATTTCAAACTTAAGATCAGAGGAGCTGGAAAAACTAAAACAAAAAAACCTTAAGGGTTTAGCATAATTTAATTAAAAAACACATCATACATTTGTTTTACAAAATACTTGATATAATACATGCTTTTGCAGGTAGTAAAAAATAGGAGTTGGAATTTTTCAAAAATTTTATGTAGTCATCTACACAAAATAATTAGCTGTATTGAGTAGAAAACACAAGATCTTTTCAAGACCATAGAATTTATTACATAAAGAATTAGTTGTTTTTTTTTTAGTACGGCCAAAGATGTTCCAAATTTGCAATTTTTACAAATTATCATCTATTTGTGCATCCATGCACAGGCAGGGGCAGACTGACCACTCGAACACATCGGTCATGGACTGAGTGTCCAATGCAGTCAGGGGTTCTGGTGAACAGCCATGCTTTGGCTAAGTGGGGAGATAACCCAAGAGGCTAAACTCCATAGACATATTACAGTGATAGGTTGTGGAGCCCAGGCAACCGATCTCACTGTGACACCACCTACATACGCCTTCTGAGTGAGACCTGACAGAGGTACTCCTCTCTCTGTGCCAGCTCTCCGTGATCTCTGCTGTTGTCATCTGTTTGAGAAGAGGTGGGGTCTGGGAAGTGATATCACTTCCTGTGCTCTCCTCTCATGCAGAGTGTAGAAGATAAGCAGTACCACTGGTAGCAGAGACAGGTATGTTACTTTTAAGAAAGGGAAAATGGGTGAGAAAAAGGTCAGAGGCAGTGGCGTACACATGACCCATGGGGCCCCAGTGCGAAAATTGATCCGTGGGCCCCCCCCGCGCCTACTTGGCGCTGGTCGGGGGCCGCAACACATGGCGGCCCCGCGACCGCGGTATGCACACACACTTAAAGGACCACTACAGACACCCGGATCACATCAGCTCAATGAAGTGGTCTGGGTGCCAGGTCCCTCTAGTTTTAACCCTGCAGCTGAAAACATAGCAGTTTCAGAGAAACGGCTATGTTTCACTGAGGGTTAATCCAGCCTCTGGTGGCTGTCTCATTGACAGTTGCGAGAGGAGCTTCCGCGATTCTCACTGTGAAAATCACAGTGGGAAGACACTGAACGTCCATAGGAAAGCATTGAGTAATGCTTTCCTATGGGCGGTTTAAATGCACGCGCGCGCCTCTTGCCGCGCATGTGCATTCGGAGCTGAGAGGTGGAGGGATCCCCAGCGCCAAGGGAGTCCGACGCTGGAGAAAGGTAAATGCTGAAGACACACACACACATTCTCACGAACAGACGCATACACGCTAGCTAACAGACACACACATTTACTGACATACATACACACTCACAAAACATACACTTTCACTGACAAACACACACTCACTAACAGACAAACACACAGTAACACTCACTAGCAGACACAGACACACTCACACTACCACACAAACACACATTTTTTTTTTTTTAAATGTATTCCCCCCAGCCTCCTTACCTTTTGGAGTGCTGGTGGGATTCCCTGGGGTCCAGTGGTGCTGCTGGGCTCCTGGGCAGGTAGCCAGTCGGGCACGCAAGGGAGCACTCAGTGCTTCCTCTTCAGCTCCCTTGCGCGCCGTGTAGGGATGCTGGCGCCGGAAGATGACGTCATCTTCCGGCTCCGGTATCGGTGCGCGAGGGAGCTGAAGAGGAAGCACTGAGTGCTCCCTCGCGCGCCGACCGGCCACCCGGTGTCAGCAGGGCCAGCCTCGGGGGGGCCCTGGTGTGGCCGGCTCCTGGGCCCCCCGGGGGAAGAGGCTGGCCCTGTGGCTACATACCGGGTCACAGGGGACCCTGGTATGTACGCCACTGGTCAGAGGCACATGTGGAATGCATGGATTAACTCTGCCCCCTTTGATCCCACTCGGGTCTATCAGTGAGGGCAAACGGGGCAGAGTTAAGCGACAAGTGGAGGCAGAGCTACATGGCAAGTGGGGTGGGGCAGGCAGGCAAACCCTCTGCCTGGTAAGTTAGGGGAAGCAGGAAGGAGTTCCTACTCCCACACCTACCGCCACACTTCCCCTGCTCCCCAAGCTAGCCTAGCTGTGCCCCCTGCTCCCCCACCTAGCCATTGTGTGGAAGTCTATTCACAAACCAGACTTTACATAGGACATGAGGTCATGCGCTTAGACTGGAAGAAAGAAGATTTCGTCTAAGGCAAAGAAAAGATTTTTTTTGTATTGTAAGAACAATAAGGATGTGTTATTCTCTGCCTGAAGAAGTGGTTTTATCAGAGTCCATACAGATGTTCAAACAGCTGCTAGATGCATACTTGCAAAAACAGAATATTCATCATTTTTCAATGTAGGGTAATAACTGCTTGATCCAAGGATAAATCTGACTGTCATTCTGGGGTCAAGAAGGAATTTTTTTCTTAGCTTGTTGCAAAATTGGAAGTGCTTCAAACTGGGTTTTTTTCTCTTCTCTTGGACCAACAGCAAAAGACAAATGTGAGGAAGGCTGAACTTGATAGACGCAACTCTATTTTCAGCTCTGTAAATATGCCCCTGCTCCCCCAGCTACCCATTGTGCCCCCTGCTCCCCCACCTACCACCACACTGCCCCTGCTCCCCCACCTAGCTTTACTGTGCCCCTGCTCCCCCACCTACCATAACACTGCCCCTGCTCCCCCACCTAGCCTAACTGTGCCCCTGCTCCCCCACCTAGCCTAACTGTGCTCATGCTCCCCCACCTACCCACTTTGGCCCCTGCTCCCCACCCTAGCCCTAACTGTGCTCCTGCTCCCCAGCTACCCAAAGGTCCCCTCCTCCCTAGCTACCCCCTAACTTTGTGCCCCTGCTCCCCCAGCTACTGTGCCCCCTGCTCCCCCTGGCTACCCACTGTGCCCCCCACCTAGCCTAACTGTGCCCCTGTTCCCCCACCCAGCCTAACTGTGCCTCTGCTCCCCTACCCAGCCTAACTGTACCCCTGCTCCACCAGCTAGCCACTGTGCCCCTGCACCACCAGCTAGCCACTGTGCCCCTTGCTCACCTAACCACTGTGCCCCCTGCTCCCTAGGCTACAACCACTGTGCCCCCTGCTCCCCAACCTTCCCATTGTGCCTCTGCTCCCACAGTTACCCACTGTGCCCCTGCTCTCCTACCGATCACTACACTACTCCTGCTTCCCCAGCTGCCCACTGCCAGCAAGTTACCCTATCAAAAACAGTGTTTTATTAAAACACTGTTTTTGGTTAGATTAACCTCTTAAAAGCTAATCTGGCTCTTTTTTGATGACCCTGCGGTTGTTGGTGTCATGACTATGTCGCTCTCACGCAGCCATTCTGGGTGCTGGGCAGCGTGCATGTAAAATATGTGTGAAAACCTCACTAAGGAGTAGTAGACAAAAATCATTGCACTAATAGGGGGTCCTTGATGTCCTATTTCCTTGGGTCCCTGTGAGGTGTCAGTCCACCCCTGCGCAAGCACACACACACACACTGCTAGGGGGCAGGTAAACAACTTATATGGGGACTCTTTTAAAAGTGCATAAACCTGGAATGTGTTGAATGAAATGAAGACTGCAGGAACAAAATATAACACTCGGTTTAAGACCATTTTTAAATCAGCTATTTTAAACTAATGTTTTCAATTTAACTACATTGTTTAGTGAAAAATATTACAACCTGCTATCTACATTTAACGGGTTACTTTCCTAAAGCGGACACTGTTTAAAAAATATCCCTATACGACGCTTAAGATTAATGTTCCCTGATCATTACAGTTTAACTTACATTTTAGAAATATACTTCTATATTAAGGTAACTAAAACAAGTACATGTAAAAAAAATGTATTCATAAAAAAACAAAAAACAAAAATACAGCCCACCACCACAATATAAAGTTCTTAAAATTGAATCGAGCTGAGATACACACCCTTTCCGGGGGAGCATAGGTGCCAAATCCAACCACTGGCATTTTGTACCCATCATTCAACACAAAATGTGCATCTGGTGTCAGTGCCATGATTTAGTCTTGGAACCTGGACTGCTACAGGATACAATATATGCTTTCACTCCAATTACTTTTACAGGAGTTTATATTAAGATCAAAATCCAAACTCCACCCTCTGCCTGCCTGCTCAGGGACAGCCCAGACACTTTTGGAAAACAGGGGAGAGATTGAGAGTTATTTTCATTATGTGTTGTTAACCACGAGCTGTGTGCTACAGTCGTTAGACTGCTATGTATTTCGTTTATTTTATGTATTTTGCTCAGTCATTGTGTCACACCTTCCATTATTTGTATTTCAGCAAGTAGTCTCTGGCGCTGAAGGTGTTAAGCAAACACCTGTTAACTTTGCTCATAGTTCTTAGAGATTAGATTGACTAATTCATTTTTTTTTAAACTGGGAGCATTGAAATCATTCCTACCCTGATATTTATTTATTTTTTAAATAGAAGAAATTTCTTTAGTTTAAGCAGCATTTTGTAGTAGCTTTGTTGTATTGTGTACAGAAAATATTTTAAAAATTGTTAGAAAATACAAGTTTTTTATTAATTGCTGAAAAAAGGGAGAAAGAAAACATGCAAGTAAACATGACAATGCAAACTGACATACTGGAACAATCTGTGATGAACTTTAAGACCCTGCTGAAACAAATTTTCACAAGGGAAGGTGGGGAATAATTTTTACATAAGATTAAGTTTAAAGTATCCAGAGGTAATTTTGATTTCCAGGTAGTGATCATAAATGCAGTGGTGTATCTTAGATCTGTGCTGCCCTAGGCATGACAGACAGGGCCGGACTGGGGCACAAAGCAGCCCTGGAAAAAAAATCTTTGTCAGCCCCATAAGTCATTGCCCCATATATTGCCGTATGTAATATGTAAGGCAATGTTTTGCCACCCCAGGTGGTTGAGTAAAATATATATCTATATCTATATATATATATATATATATATATATCGAATATATATTGCTTTTTCTAATATATAATATTGGTCCTTTCAGCCTCATAGACAAACAATGTCACTGATATACATAAGCTCATTGGCATAAAAACACAAGCTCACTCACTCACTAGCAGGCACACACACACACGCAAGCAAGCTCACTCACTAGCAGGCGCACACACACAGACACACAGCTTAATGTAGTGGTTCTGGTGTCTATAGCCTGTCCCTGCAGACTTTTCAATGTAAACACTGACTTTTCCGAGAAATGGCAGTGTTTACATTGCTTACTAGTGACAGTCTCTAGAGGTGCTTCCTGTGTCAGTGCTGCACAGTGTGATTGCACAGTGTGCAGCACCTACATTCAGGGCCTTTGCAGCCAATCCTATGGCAGAGCATTGGATTGTCTGAGATCATCAAGCTTGATGATCTCAGCCATAGAGGCAGGGCCAGTCAAGGGGAGACCAGCACGGCGTGGGGAGAAAAAAAAAAAAAGGTGAGTAAAAACACTTTTTGAATACACACAGACACACACATACACCATGACAGACACAGACACACCATGACAGACACACACACACACCATGACACAGACACACCATGACACAGACACACACACACACACCATGACACAGACACACCATGACACAGACACACACACAAATGACACAGACACACACACACACACACACCATGACACAGACAGATACACACACATACACTCACACTGACAGAATGACACATATTACCTGTGGGTGACTGGCTGGGTCTGCTGGTGGCCGCAGGGGGAGGCCTGATGGCTGCATAGGGAGGTCTGCTGGCGGCCGCTGGGGGAGCTGGCTGTCTCTGTCTCTGCTCTCCCGCCCTCGCGCACTGCTGAATGAGACCAGGGCCGGAATATGACGTCATAGAGACAATACAGCTCCCCCAGCGGCCGCCAGCAGACCTCCCCCAGCGCCGCCAGCAGACTCAGGTGTCTGCCCACCAGGAAATTTCCCAGTATCCCGGTGGGCCAGTCCGGCCCTGATGACGGAACTCGGGAAGGGTCGGTGCAAGGATATTTGCCACCCTTGGCAAAATAAAATTTTGCCGCCCCACCCATGTGACATCACAATGCCCCACCCATATGATCTTCCATATGAACCAATGCCAGTGCTGCACACAGTGTGTGTTAACATTAAAAACATTAAGCTACAGTGGTTCTGGGGACCATAGTGTCCCTTTAATCTGAGGTAAATGAGAGTTTAGTGCAACAAAAAATATGCTGGATTGCCTACTTACAACCAGATGAGGATGATGATGGGCTCTGGCTGCATTCTAGCTCCACTGGTCTGGTGTAGAACAGGCTTTCTGGAGGCTGTTTGTAACTATGGTTACAAAGCTCAAGGTTTGGGCCCCAGGGCCTGACGGTGAGTATACCCATAAGGCCCACCCATAAGTCCACCTACATGTTCCCCCCAAAGTTAGCTCACAGGGAGTGGAGTATGTAGGGGATGTGTTATGAGTTATTGTAGAATATCTAAAGCGTGTTCTCATATATATTATAGTGTATAGGGTTACCAGTTTGTGTAGTGGATGTAGTGTGTGTGTAGTGGATGCAGTGTGTTTTTGTGTAAGGGATAGAAAGCAGTGTGTGTTTGTGTGTAAGGGACCCCCCGTGGTCTCTCCACTCCCCCCTTGTTGTCTCTCCTCCATCCCACTCTTAGTGGTCTCTCCTCTCCCCCCCACCCTTAGTGACCTCTCCTCTTCCCCCACTCCACTCCCCCCTTGTTGTCTCTCCTCCATCCCACTCTTAGTGGTCTCTTCTCACACCCCCTCCCCTCTTGGCCTCTCCTCTCACCCCTCCCCTAGTGGTCTCTTCTCCACAGCCCCTTCCTCCCTTAGTGATCACTCCTCACCCTCCAACCTTAGTGGTCTCTGCTCACCACCCACCCTTCCTAGTGGTCACACCCCCTCCCTTCCTTTAGTGGTCTCTCCTCATCCCCCCTCCGTCCCTTAGTGGTCTCTCCACCACCCCCTTTCCCTTCCTTAGTGGACTCTTTCCCTCCCCTACCTCTATCGTAGCGTGGCCGAGCTCCGGTCCGGTCCGGTCCGCAGTACAGGAGCTTCTGTTTCCTGTACCCGGCAGGACTGACAGGAATTGCTCACTGAACTACCACTGTCAGTCCCGCCAGGTATAGGAAACGGATGCTCCTGTACCGCCAACCAGAGTGGAGCCTGGCCACGCTACACTGAGGGACTGGCAGGAGGGAGCGCTGTGTGCTTCCCTCCTGCTGATTCTTCATATCTAGCGCCCGGGGGCCCGTACGCCCTAATGGAGGCTCCGGACCAGGCAGTGCTGCAGCCGCCAGAGGCTCTCTAGGCCGCCATAGGCTGCCTAATTCTCCTACAGGATGCGCGGGCCCTGAACTCAGGCACCCTCTAATTTAAATTTGCCCCACCCCTGCCTATCAAAGCCACACCTCTTCCTCTTAAAGACTAACACACACTTTGATTGACAAACACAAACTCACACACCCACTCACAGACAGGCACATACTCTCATATACACCGACATACATAAACACTCACTGATTTGACACAATCTGACAGACACACACAATCACTCACTCACTGACACTGACTGACAGATACACCCACTGACACACATACACTCACTCACAGATGCACACTGGCAGACATACACACATTCACTGACAGACAAACACATACTGACTGACAGACACACTCACTGACATAACCACACACTCACTCACACACACACACACATCCACTGACAGAGTCACACACACTGACAGACACACCCACATTCACTTACAGACACACATGGTCGCTCACAGACACACACACATTTACTGACAGACACACTCACTCACTCATTCATTCACAAAGACATGCTCACTCACAGACAGACACACACAGACTGACAGACAGACACACAAACTGACAGACACACGCGCACACACACACTGACAAACAGACACACATACACATTTTCCTCAACACATTTACAGACATCATTTTTTTAGCTTTAATTTAAATCCACCCAGCCTCCCTATTTTTGGGGCTGCTGGGTTGGCTGGTGGCCGGGCTGCTGAGGGTGCTGGGCAGACAGGAAGAAGTTTAGGCAGGCAGGCGGATTGGACGCACAAAGCAGGAAGTGAGGGAGCTGAGCTCTCCTTACTCAGCTCCCTGCGTGCCGCAGAGTAATCACAGGAGCCAGAATATGATGTCCTATTACTGCAGGGTGCTCGAGGGAGCTGAGCAGGGAGCGCTCACAGACCAAAGGGGGGAGCCCAAAGGTGGCCAGCCGGCCAGCTCTTGGGTCCCCTTAAAACGAGGCTAACAAGCCATTTGCCAAGGGCATTTGGGGGCCGCATCTTTTGCAAGACAAATGCCTTGTTAGCCTCACGGCAAATATAGCCCTCCATATAAGACAAATGTTTAGATCAGGGTGGTGCAGTAGACATTGCTTACCTAGATTTCAGTAAGGCTTTTGACACTGTTGCACATAGAAGGCTTATCAATAAACTGCAATCTTTAAATTTGGATTCCAATATTGTTGAATGGGTAAGGCAGTGGCTGAGTGACAGGCAACAGAGGGTTGTAGTTAATGGAATATATTTGAAGCTTGGACTTGTCCCCAGTGGGGTACCTCAGGGATCTGTACTTGGACCCATTCTCTTTAATATTTTTATTAGTGATATTGCAGAAGGTCTTGATGGTAAGGTATGTCTTTTTGCTGATGATACTAAGATTTGTAACAGGGTTGATGGTCCAGGAGGGATAAGCCAAATGGCAAATGATTTAGGTAAACTAGAAAAATGGTCAGAATTGTGGCAACTGACATTTAATGTGGATAAGTGCAAAATAATGCATCTTGGACGTAAAAAACCAAGGGCAGAGTACAGAATATTTGATAGAGTCCTAACCTCAACATATGAGGAAAGGGATTTAGGGGTGATTATTTCTGATGACTTAAAGGTAGGCAGACAATGAAATGGAGCAGCAGGAAATGCTAGCAGAATGCTTGGTTGTATAGGGAGAGGTATTAGCAGTAGAAAGAGGGAAGTGCTCATGCCGTTGTACAGAACACTGGTGAGACCTCACTTGGAGTATTGTACACAGTACTGGAGACCGTATCTTCAGAAGGATATTGATACCTTAGAGAGGGTTCAGAGAAGGGCTACTAAACTGGTTCATGGATTGCGGGATAAAACTTACCAGGAAAGTTTAAAGGATCTTAACATGTATAGCTTGGAGGAAAGACGAGACAGGGGGGATATGATAGAAACATTTAAATATATAAAGTGAATCAACACAGTAAAGGAGGAGACTATATTTAAAAGAAGAAAAACTACCACAACAAGAGGACATAGTCTTAAATTAGAGGGACAAAGGTTTAAAAATAATATCAGGAAATATTACTTTACTGAGAGGGTGGTGGATGCATGGAATAGCCTTCCAGCTGAAGTGGTAGAGGTTAACACAGTAAAGGAGTTTAAGCATGCGTGGGATAGGCATAAGGCTATCCTAACTATAAGATAAGGCTAGGGACTAATGAAAGTATTTAGAAAATTGGGCAGACTAAATGGGCCGAATGGTTCTTATCTGCCGTCACATTCTATGTTTTTATGTTTATAAATGATATCATCAAAGTATCCCTGTTTAGGAGGAACAGTCTCTATTGTGGGTCCCTCTTTTCCATAAGCTCTATATTGTTTTGTGTCTGAGTGTATAACAGAGCTCCACAGCAGTAATGGGTCTTTGAACTACAATAAATGTGTTTTAAATCAATCTGTATAAATAAGATACAATTTTCTTGTTCTAAATTGCATTTTAGTTTTAAAAAATTAGGTGGTCTGTCTGCTTGGTCATGGCAATTGAACTGAAATGGAAAAGAGAAATACTTACCTGAACTACCACTGTTCTCCCTATGCATGGGAGTACAATGTGGGTGTCTGTGGAAGAGACTTCAAAACCCTTCTGCTAAAAAAAAAACCTCTTCATCTGAAGACACCTGGCATAGTATCTGCCTTGTCAGACATTGAAGTGAAGATAACTGACTCCTGATACAGAGATTGTGACTGTAACGGAACCGATGGCACCCTGACCGGGTAGCTTCCGCCAACAGATGCTCCTAGTGCTTTCCGAGGACTCCAAGCACTCTGCCTGACACCATAACCACTGCAGACCCCACGAACTGCCGCAGCTTGGTTGGGGTCTCGCCGTCTCCACCCACTCTGGACCCCAGACCAGGGTCCAGCTTCCAGTAGGTTCACCTCTCCGAATTCCAGAGAGCAGGAACCGGAACAAGCTTAGTGATTATACCCTGGGGAGTATAGTGATTATAGCAATTCCCGGAGTGTAGTTTCTCCAATCCCCCAAACATGAGCCGAAACTTCATGAAGGTACAAGATGATCTGGCTTTTAATGACCACACACTGGCTTTTATGCAAGTCCCCATGCAAGGGGACATCCCACAGGGTGGGACACAGTACAACCAATCATTTACAGGCAAACCGTAAAACACACCCAGCACAAACATACAATCCCTCCCCTCTGCCTGTGATATAATTACTGCACACAATTGGTTAATGTAATTTATCACAGGCAGGAAAAATACACTTTTTACACATATACTGTAACTTTAAAACTATGCATCATATTCACATAAAACATACATATTCAGAATCAGCATACTTTAAATATAAACATACCCAAAAATCATACAAATCCCCCCAGTAGATAAAAAGTTAGCTGGGAGTCCTTTATGACCGACCACAAGCACATTTTCATGCCCAAAACAGTCCCAGAGAATCAGGCTGTGCGGTCGGTCTATTTCCCATGTTAAAGTCAGTTCAAACAGATGAACGACAACCATTCGAATTGTTGAACTGTCGAATGGCGTTCGAACTGTCGAATGCATTGAAGTCTGGAGAAGGTAAAACTTCAGCTGAATTAAAGATGGCCGCCGCCACATGTTCGTTTGTCGAATGGCGACCCCACAGCTTTGGGCTATTTACCGACAGCAGGCTCCCAGCCTGGGAGGTAAATTGCCTGCACACTTCCACTTCTGGGTGGTCCGCCTGTGTGGTACTTGGTTCAGTAAGCTCCATTTACTGAACCAAGTGGGAGAAAGCCATAGACAAAGTATTTGAAAGGTCTGGGGACATAGTCTTAAAGGGGCATTGTCACACAAAGTCTCAATATATCCCCAGACGGTTCTTAAAGGGCCAGCATGGTCCAATACAAGTCCATAAACCACAATGCAGTTCTTAAAGGGCCAGCAGCACAATATAAATCTATTAGCCCAAATAATGTTTGTAAAGTGCCATACAACCCAGGGCCATAGTCATGAGGCAGGAGGCTGGCACTCCAACAGCCAGGGGCAAAGGGCAACTTGTCACCTAAAAATCTAGTGACAAAGGGCATTTCGTCACAGTGACCTTTATTAAAAAAGGATAAATAATCTAACTCTGTGTAAATGACACTGCATTTTGCAAAGCAGCTCCTAAATTAGTTTGAATCTAGTCCAGATTTCAGGCTGACGAGATGCAATCGAACAGTTAAAATGTGGAACCCAGCTAATGAGAACTGGACAGTTGCAACATACTTTAGCCTCTTGCTGCTAAATGTTTTTTGTAAACTATACACATGTGCAATTCGTTTCGGGCCGAATATGTACTTTACCGAATTATTACCGAAGTTCCTAAGTGTCGAAGTGCTGAAGTTCTGAAGTGCCGAAGCACAGTATTGCCTAAGTACTAATATACTTAACCAGTGGAAGAAGAAGAATGTTACACTGTATACAATTTTAAATAAAAAGTATACAAACGTAGCCAGGATTCAGCTGTAAGCATTTGCAACACTTACAACAATCAAGTAACACACATTTATATATAATGTAAGTTACTTGGCCAGTCAATGTAATGACATGAATGAATAAGTAGATAACTCCCTAATTCCCACGGTATTAGGGAGCTATCTACTAAAAGGCTGAAAGACCTAAATTGGTCTTTCAGACAAATTTACTAATACTAAGTGTCGAAGTGCTGAAGTGCCAAAGTACCGAATTTCAGAATGCCGAACCGAACCGAAAAATGTTCCCATGCACATGCCTAGTAAACTTTTTTGTCATACATTTCAAGTACATATGCCCCCAACTGCGGTATATTCCTCCTGCTAGCTATGGTGTCATATTGACCTTCACAGGTTTTTTTTTTTTCTTTTTTCTTTCTTTACAGTTTAGTTTGGCAAATAAAATAGTCTTTAATGCGCCTGGACCGGCGTATTAAGGGGTTAATAAGTGTGGCGAAACCGGCCTCGCCACGTGTCCTTGGAGGGGGCTGCTTGCCCGCCTCTTGCCTTTGGACTATGGACCAGACTTTGTGTGGGGTTATTAACCCAGATAGCTATGCCATGGAGCCAATTTGTGTAGTTAAAGACTTCGGCTCCATGGCAATTGAACTGTGTGAATAGGATCTGAGCGCTATTCGGTAGTTTTGTGCGCTCGGATCCCGGCTATCTGGGGATGTGTGACATGTCTGTTTTATGTATGGGATGTGACTTTATGTATTTTAAAGTGTTTTGTGTCTTTTTGCAACCATGTGCTTAATGGAGTCTTGTGTCTGTCCTGGGAGATAATTGAATTACTCTCCAGGATAGAAGACTCTGAAACTGGTTTGGGCCGGAAAGCCATGCTTCATTTAGTCACAAAGGACTTTCCCTTAACTTTTGAACCCCTGGTCTGATTCGTGGCATTTTTTAATATGTTGTTCCCCTGAATGGATTGATTATGAAAATGTAAGTTTTATGTATGTACGATGTTAACTCACAAAGTTATAAAAATGTACAAAAAGTAACTTTTCAGCTTGGAGATAATTGAGTAGATACAATAATTGACTCAATTATCTCCTAAGCAGAGGGGAGGAATATGCTGGGTGTGTTTCTATTTTCCCATTGTGTCTGATTGGCTGCTGTACTTGCATTGTATGTGTTGTAATGTGTTTATTGGTGGTTCTGCAAAACCCTGTGGGCAGTACTAGGTTTTGTGGATTGTGAATAAAAGAGGCTGTATGTGCCAGTACAGGGAGTTCCTGTTTAACCCTCAAAGTGAAGTGTCGTCTCATTATTGGGGGAAGGATTTATTGTATGCTGTTCCAGTTTGACTGCTAGGAAAGTAAACCTATTCGTATGGTTCCTATTCAACTGTCTACAGCATTCATATGCTTGAGATGATTCATATGCTTCTCCGGTTCGGTGGTTGTGGTGTCTGCTGCAGTGCTTGGAGTCCTCAGGAAGCGCTAGGAGCATCCTTTAACGGAGGTACCCAGTCGGGGTGCCAGGCGATCTGTTACATTGGTGGCAAGCGGTGGGATGGCGTCCTAGTGTGAGGTAAAGCAGCTCAGAGACACAGTCGTTTGGATTTACAAATTGAAGGCGACGCTAGTGTTTATACAGCGTCCCTGTCTACATAAAGATTTGGGAAAATGGGGTTCGTGGATCCTTGGGCAACACGCACACCTGAGGAAGAGAGTGAATTGGACTGGAGAGATATTGCCCGGCAAGAACTATGGTACAATGCCCTGGAGGAAGTCCAGTATCAACGGCAGCAGCGCCTTCCTGGTGTTGCATACCAGTTGGAGGAACAAATGGCCTGGCGGATGCCGCTTCTGGGAGACCAACCCGGAGGGCAGCAGGTCAGACAACTTGAGTACCTCGTGGAAAGGGAACTGAGCCTTGACGAGTCATACCGGGCACTGTGGTGGTGCACTGTCCAGCCAGAGACGTGGAGGGCAGAGGGCATCCAGCCGGAGGGGGAGAACTACACTAGCCCTGGCCTGTTGTGGAAGGCCTTAGCAGAAGACGTCAACTTTGGCAGTCCAGCAGAGTCACGGTACTGGGCTATCTTTTATTACCGAGGTGAGATGGTACAGGGCCCGAGATCTATGGGACTGGGACAAGACCTCCACCGTTTGGCTGCCATGGAACGACAGCTAGAGATGGACTATGTGGAACTACTAAACTCATGTCAGCCACAGGGCATGGACACAGAACAGGAAAACTGTCGTCTCATTATTGGGGGAAGGATTTATTGTATGCTTTTCCAGTTTGACTGCTAGGAGAGTAAACCTATTCGTATGGTTCCTATTCAACTGTCTACAGCATTCATATGCTTGAGAGGATTCACATGCTTCTCCGGTTCGGTGGTTGTGGTGTCTGCTGCAGTGCTTGGAGTCCTCAGGAAGCGCTAGGAGCATCCTTCAACGGAGGTACCCAGTCGGGGTGCCAGGCGATCCGTTACAATAAGTTATATACTGTTGATGTTTATAACATGTTTTAGGGTGGTCCGGCTGCAGCTGTGTAAGCAAAGTTTAAAATAATGGTTGGCTTTTAATATTATAATTTTTTTTTTTTTTTGCAGTGCATATTGAAGTTACAGCAAGCTTGAGGTACCCCAACGGCATTCCTCAGGCAAATCAATATGTAGTACAAAGGGGTGATCGAAGGTTCATGCACAATTTTTTATGTTAATATCAAGCTAGAACTGGAAAGGTTGTGTCTCAGTAAGAGGAACGATTTTAAACTACTTGTTCAGATATGTCAAGCATAGTCACATGTAGGGTTCATTATAAGCATTTGCATCAAAAGAATATTCAGAGGAGTGGCAAAGAGGGGGAACATGACATGTACAATCACCATATAAACAAGGCTGTACAATTAATAATAGTTTTCCCCTTCAGCAATATACACAGGTTTAGTATTTCTTTCTAGATGATCACTACATGGCATGCTTGTCTGGCAATAGTTAAAGGGACACTATAGTCACCTGAACAACTTTAGCTTAATGAAGCAGTTTTGGTGTATAGAACATGCCCCTGCAGCCTCACTGCTCAATCCTCTGCCATTTAGGAGTTAAATCCCTTTGTTTATGAACCCTAGTCACACCTCCCTGCATGTGACTTGCACAGCCTTCCATAAACACTTCCTGTAAAGAGAGCCCTATTTAGGCTTTCTTTATTGCACGTTCTGTTTAATAAAGATTTTCTTATCCCCTGCTATGTTAAAAGCTTGCTAGACCCTGCAAGAGCTTCCAGTATGTGATTAAAGTTCAATTTAGAGATTGAGATACAATTATTTAAGGTAAATTACATCTGTTTGAAAGTAAAACCAGTTTTTTTTTCATGTAGGCTAGGGCTGCATAAACAGAAACAAAGTGATTTAACTCCTAAATGACAGTGAATTGAGCAGTGAAATTGCAGGGGAATGATATTTACACGAAAACTGCTTTATTTAGCAAAAGTAATTTAGGTGACTATAGTGTTCCTTTAAATGAAAACAAGGTAGGCAAACTTAGAGGAGCTTAACAATCCACTGGTGCCTGCACTGCTCTGCCAAGGCAGAGGTGAGTAAGGCAAGCATTGTAAAGTGAGAGAAAACAATAGCTTATACATAGCTAGGTAACAGAAGTTGAATCACATAGACTAAAGAGTAGTCAGGTGAGGTACATCTCATATATTATGTTTCTGCAGCTTGGTATCAGACAGTTCTCCTTTCGTGGGTACTTCACCCAGTGCCTTGACTGGGCACAGCTTGGAGGTTGCCATGAGATCCATCAGGCTGGGCCCCGTAGCAGCCCCTGTGGGGATTACCCATACGCTCCCAGCACCTGTCGTAGCTTGTGATCCATGGAGCAGGGCGGCTGTCATTGGTGGGGGCACATGGGGTGCGAGGTAGGTTCACCCTCCAGCCCCGGGCCAGTAGAGATGTTCGAGCCGCGCGCGGTCCTGCTGCTGCACGAGCCGCGCGCGGCTCAGCCGACCGCTGTGACTGAAAGCGGTCATGTGTTCCACCTACTCTAAGAGCGCGCCACGGGTATCGGGCGTGCTCTTAAAGGGACAGTGGGTGCCTAAATTGGAAAAGGCATCCCATTGGTCCCTGTCATGCCACACTCCCCATACACTTACCTTTTGGGGGCGTGGATGTGACAGGGACCAATCAAATTAGATGTTTAGGTATTTATACTCACCTTCTTCCCTTTGTTCCTTGCCCTATCGTGGTTTCTGTATCAGTTCCCTTTAGCGCTTGTTGTGTTCAGTTGTGTTTCTCCGTATTGACCTTGGCTTTGTTTCTGACTACGTTTTCTCTTTATCCTTATCTGTTCTGGTTGTCGGCTTGTTGTTTACTGTGTACCAGACCCCGGCTTGTCCTAGTTTACGCTGTCTCTCTGTGCCCTTGATTTCGGATTGTTCCTGACTCTGTCTCCTCTCATATACGTCGAGTCCGGCCATTCTAAGGTCCGGTAGACGTATCTCTCCTCTGTGTTGTCTTTTGTTTAGCTGAATCCTGCGTGTTGGGGTATATTCTCGTTACAGTATGATACTATTATAATAATGATATGTGCCAATGGGTCACTCACACTGACTGACTGTTAAAACAGGGCGTATCAAAAATCAATGTAGCTCTCAGGCAATTCTCTGCTTCCAATGTCTGCTCTTCCAGATCTCAATTACATGGAAAATAAAATGCATCCAGAATGAAATATAGAAAAATGTGCACAAAATATAAAAAGCATTTATTACTTACACATAGGTAAGGATCACTCAGCATAAAAATCAATTAAAACTGTCCACAATCTGTCCAACGCGTTTCCTCCAACTACAGGGACTTCCTCAGGCACTTTGCAGCAGTGTGACAGGTACAACAATGAATAAAAACCATTCCCCCTCCCTCTTAAATACACCCCACAATCAGTACATAAAGTCCTCTCATATGTTCCTCGATTGAAATTTAGCAGCTCCAGGTTCGATTACAATCACTTCCCGGTTCCGGGTGTATGACGTCATCACGTTCTATTCCGGACGTCGGACGTGCGTTCATCTTGTGTTCCACAAGATTTTTTCAATAGTGATGTGATTCTTGCGTTCCACATGTGGTCCACCATAGTGGGACCATTTGAAATTGATGTATATACAAAATATAGGTGTTGAAGGGGAATCAGAACATATGAATAAGATACTTTTAAGCACACTTTCCCATTTGATCAGATAATTGTCACATATCTCCTCATATTTATACAGTTTTAAAGTGCATTCCTCGTGTAATATAATTACCATATATAATAAAGTCTCTGTAAACAACCATATACAAATTGTGAAAACAATCCCCTTACTATTTAAAGGGGTATATTCCATATTTCCAAATGTATAAATGTTTCCCAATATTATTATTTCTTTTATTCATGTAGTTATAATTTATTAGAATTAATCAACAAAAAATATATGTATAATTTAATATCAATGCTTATTTTAGACATCTATGAAGATAATTTTCCAATAAATTAAGCTTATTTTACCTATAACTAAAATTTGTCAAACATCCTTAAATATGTGTGTTTTGATTTCTTTTGTTCCACACTTTTTTAGTTTCTTAATTTCAAGGGGAAATGTTTTTTTCTTTTTTTCTTTCTATTGCACATGATTGCAGAAAGAGACTCTTTACACTCCTATACAAGCAATAAGAGAGGATATGAAGGACTAAGTACAAAAACCATAAGAATTAAAAATAAAAAATAAAATAAAAATAACAAATCATATTCAGAAGATCCTCAACACCATGAGATAAAAATCAATTAGAATAGAACATATACATGATACAAAGCTTCAGTAAACTGATTAAATTCCAATCTAAAAAGCACCATAAATCGATGTCTAGGTTGAGTCCCCATGGTTGCAGGGTTTTTAATGTATTAATCCAGTATTTTTCCCGTTGGGCTAATTTCTTAATGAGGTTACCACCCCTCCAATACCTTTCTATTTTTTCTACACCTAGATAATGAAAATCTTGCCAATTAAATTTATTGCATACTTGCAATGTATTGGAACTATATGTTTATTTGATTTTTTTCGAATATTACTTTAGTGTTCAAAAATATGTTCTTTTAACTTCCTGCAAGTCCGCCCTACATATTGTTTCCCACAGGGACACTGCAGGACGTATATTACATTTCTGGTGTCACAGTTGATATTAGATTTTATACTAAACTCTTTTCCTGTTATGGTGCTTTTTAAATTTATTTACACTTAATAGTCTCTTAATAGTGTTAATATGCGCTTCTTATGAAAAAATAATACACTACGGTATTTTCCCAACAGTTAATTTATGTGTCTGGTTTATTGTGTGATCTCTTATAATGTATTTTATTACAAATATTGCTTACCATACATATACTAGAGCTGCTGTCATAGACTTTTAAAACTAGTCTACTTTTTCTTACCACTACTTGTAGAGATGTGATTTCTGGGTTCTTGATCCTGAATAATAATGAATGCTGACACAAACAGGGTAATTCACTAAAGTAAGAGTTCAAAGTGAATTTCAAATTTAAGGTCAAAATAGCCAAACTAGACATTTATCACAAGAGACACTATAGGCCCCCGAGACCACTTCAGCTCATTAAAGTGGTATCGGTGTAATGTACCTATCTAACTTAGTCCTGCAATATAAATCATTGCTGTTATTGAGCAGTTCAGAGGTTTTGCTAGGAAGTATTTAAACTAGGTGGGGGGAATGGGGGTGGGGGGGCAGGTGGCAAAGGGTGATAAAACATCAATCCAATTGCCCCCCAAAGCTAAGACAGAAAGTGCCTGTAGCAAGTATGTTAAAAAATTACAAGCTTAGAGTAATGTCTACAAATTCTCGCAGTTTAGGGAATAAGTTCCATGAACTTGGACAATAATGGCAACTGATAATGTAGATTTAGTCGCTGTTACTGAGACATGCTATAATGAGAAAAATGACTGGAGAACAGAGTTAGTGAGTCAGTTTGGGTTACCTTAAAATTTGGTAATCACACAGTAACTGGTGTAGTTGTGATTTATAGGCCCCCAGGACAAATAGAAGAGTTAGATAATCTACTAGTTGAGGGAATAGTTAAAATGACATTCAAGGGGGAAGTTATCATCATAGGTGACTGTAACGGCACCCCCAGGCATAAAAGGGTTAAACCGCCGTTTAATAGATCTTCCCTTGCAGAGACAGAGGCACAGCTACTGAAGAACACCAATCCACCGAACAGGAAACCATTTGAATGCTGTAAGCAGCCGAATAGGAAAAACCATACGAATAGGTTTACACTCCTAGCAGTCGAATTGGAACAGCATAAAATAAATCCCCCCAAGAATGAGACAAGGCTCTGTTTTGAGGGTCAAGCAGTGAACAGACATAGCTGTGGGTTTATTGTTCTTATGTACACATTCTTACACATTAGTACCACCCACAGGGTTTTGGAAAACAACCAATAAACACGTACAATACACTCAGACACTCCCACACAAAATTACCTTTCACAATGGGTGATGTAATTATCACAGCCAGAGAAATACAGTTTTTCCACATTATTCATAACTTGAAAAGTATGCATCACATTCACATAACGTACATTGTCAGAATCAGCATACTCCAAATACAAACATATGTCAAAATCATCCAAATTGGTCCATTGGTTCAAAAGAAAGATCGAAGTCCTTTGTGACCAAATGAAGCATGGCTTTTCTGCCCAAAACCAGTTCCACAGAGTCTTCTATCCTGGAGATAATTGGGAAGTAATCCAATTATCTCCAAGGACAGAGGCAAAACTCCATTAAGCACATTGCAGTAAAAGGACAGTAAAATACAATAAAATACACAAGGTTTTATTACATATAATACAGACATGCAACATATCCCCAGATTATTACTGAATGGCGCTCAGACCACACACATACAGTTCAATCGACATGGAGCCAAAGTCTTTTATTACATGAATAGGCTCCATGGCATAGCTATCTGGGATAAATGAGTTCATTCAGTAAATCCGCGAATCTACCGAACGCCAGGGCAGAAATACAGGAATAGACCTTTCTGCATGGGAAAATTAAAGTATTTAAATGCCGGTCCATAGTCAAAAGGCAGCAGGCAGGGGACCAGGCTCCTCCAATGCACAGTGGCGAGATTGGTCTCGTCACAGTGACTTTAATCTTCCTGATGTGAAATGGAATACCAAAATAGCTGCTTGTACCAGGAGCACACATATTCTAAACTCCCAAAAACAAGTCATTGAGGAGCCAACTCGTAAGGAGGCCATACTAGATATAGTGTTAACAAACTGAGATATGGTATCAGATATTACTGTAGGGGAAAGTTTAGTATCTAGTGATCACCAGTCAGTGTGGTTTAATGTAAAAACAGTGACTGACAGGGCTGCAAAGATATATACACCTATACATCGACAATGACATTGTCACATACGACCACTTAAAAACTCAGGCCCCACTCCAGTCAAAGGACTATTTCCGCTATCGCCAAATCAGAGACTTCACCTGTACAGCAGAGATCCGAACCGCGGCAAAACAAAAATCGACGTTCTTTGAGAAACTATGTAATGAGGAAACGACACAGACCAAACTTATTACACGACTTTACCAACACATTAGCTCGGAATCAGGGAAATGGGGATCGCTCAGATACACAGATCAATGGAAAGCCGACCTGGGGGAGACTCTTGAGGGAGTGGACTGACAGGAGATATGGGAGGTATGCAACAAAGTGTCCATGTGCGTCACGCTCTTGGAACAGAGCTATAAGACGCTCTTTAAGTGGTACACGATGCCAGTTAAAGGACCACTATAGTGCCAGGAAAACATACTTGCTTTCCTGGCACTATAGTGCCCTGAGAGTGCCCCCACCCTCAGGGTCCCCCTCCCGCCAGGCTCTAGGGTGAGGAAGGGGTTAAACTTACCTCTTTCTCCAACGCCGGGCGGGGAGCTCTCCTCCTCTTCGCCTCCTCTCCTCCTCTTCGGATGAATGCACATGCGCGGAAGGAGCCGTGCGTGCATTTAGCCGCGCGCACATTCAGCCAGTCCATAGGAAAGCATTCGCAGACTGGATTAACCCATTTGTAAACATAGCAGTTTCTCTGCTATGTTTATAGAAAAAAGGGTTAATCCTAGCTGGACCTGACACCCAGACCACTTCATTAAGCTGAAATGGTCTGGGTGCCTATAGTGATCCTTTAAGCATTACCGCATGAAGCTGAGTCCCACAGATACCTGCTGGCAGCTTTGTGGAGACAAAGGCAGTTACATACACATGTGGTGGCAATGTCCAAAAGTAAAGGAATATTGTGAGTTGGTAGATCTTAACTCTCAGGTGCTACAGAGACCTCTAGAACTAGACCCATGGGAATTTTTGCTTTCGAGACCAACTGTGGGAGCCCGGGCCTGAGGCATCATCAGGACCGCGTGTCTGGGGTTTCAAACACGTGGTCTGCAACGTCTACTCATGATGCGTGGCCTTCTAGTGCCACGTGGGAAGCAAAGCCTACTCGGCCTGCATCCATGGCGAGGCCTACCCTGGCCCCCTACGTTGGTCCGCAAGCCATGGGTGGTGGACAGCGTGCCGCACCTCCCCGACGGTGTGCAGCCGCCCAGCCCAGCGGCCTTCTAGATTCCCCCCCCATGGCAGGCGGGACGGCGGGGTTTTGTCCAGGACTCCAGCGGTGAGTAAGCCATGCGGGGTATGCGGGGTACCTCGATACCGTAGAGGACTGGGAGGAGTACCCAAACTGGGCCAGGAGCCACCTCTGACGGTGAGGTAGGCTCCCATGGGTCTCTCTCCCCTTCTGTCTCCCCCCCCCCCTTTCCCTGGTCTTGCCCTTGGGCCCCTTCTGTGGTCCGCCCGGGGGTCCAGCTTGCCTCTGGCCTGTTTTTCCTCCAGCTTCCTCTGGTCCTTCTGCCCCCTTCCCCTGCCCTGCTGAGTCCTCATTTCCTCTTTCCTCTTTTCCCTCCCCTGTCTTCTTCTTGCTCCCTCCGAGTCCCCTCTCCCCTTGTATCTTGGGCAGGGATCATGGTTTGTCTTCCCCGGTTCTCTCTCTGCTGCTCTCTGCTTCTCTTCTCTGGTGCGGCTGTTTGTACTTGCTTTAGGTAGTGTGTCTTCCTTGTCTAGGCTCCGAAGTAGTGTCTGAGGGTCATCGGCCGAGGTAATTGTGGTAGTCTTGTCTCCATTTGTTAATATCAGGGCTCCATCAGCTCCCCAGCAGTACTGCCTCGAGTTGTCTCTTAGTTTCTTGGCTATTGGAGCCAGTCTCCGTCTTTCCAGCAGTGCGGCAAAGGGAATTTAAGAGGGGCTAGAATTGTTCAATGCTTTATAGGTATGAGTTACTACTTTAAATTGACTCCTATAGGTATGGGTTGCAATAATTACTAAAGCATGGACAAGCTTTTTTAGTAGCATCTTGAGTAAGAAAGCGTTAAATGTGGGCTATGTTTTTAAGATGGAATCTACAGGATGTGGTAACATACTGGATGTGAGGCTCAAAGATAGCGTGCTTGCAAGGATGGGCTCATGTAGATACCATTAAGGGTATTAACCATTAAGGGAGAGCGAAAGAGGAGGATCAGTATTAGGAGGAGGAAAGACAAGGAGCTCAGTTATTTGTGACACTGTCACACATAGAAGGCTTCTCAATAAACTGCAATCTTTGAATTTGGATTCCAATATTGTTGAATGGGTTAGGCAGTGGCTGAGTGACAGTCAACAGAGGGTTGTAGTCAATGTAGTATATATTGAAGGAAGGTCTTGTTATCAGTGGGGTACCTCAGGGATCTGTATTTGGACCCATTCTCTTCAATATTTTTTTCAATGATATATCATAAGGTTTTGATGATAAAGTTTGTCCTTTTACTGATGATGCTAAGATTTGCAACAGGGTTGATGTTCTAGGAGGGATAAGCCAAATGGCAAATGATTGAGATAAACTAGAAAAATGGTCAGAGCTCTGGCAACTGACATTTAATGTGGATAAGTGCAAGATAATGCATTTTGGGCAGAGAATCATCTGAGGAAAGGGATTTAGGGGTAATTATTTCAGCTGACTTAAGGTATGCAGACAATGTAAAATAGCAGTAGGAAATGCTAGCAGAATGCTTGGTTGTATAGGGAGAGGTATTAGCAGTAGAAAGAGAGAAGTGCTCATGCCATTGAATAGAACACTGTTCTCTGGTTTCCAGCTTTGGGGGACACTATGAACTTTTGCCAGTGACGCGCAAGTGACGCGCAAGTGACGCGCAAGTGGCGCGCAAGCTCTGCATTGCACTGCTCTCACTGCTTTATTGGCAGGCAGTATGGCATGAATTAACCACCTTTTAAGGCAGAGCCAGTGACCAGGGGCGGGCTGGGCCGGGGGGCAGGGAGGCAATTGCCCCCCAGGCCGCCCTAAATTCCTGTAAGGCCGGCCGCGACGGGCCGGCCCTTTAAATACTGCAGCCGCCCGAGCGCTCTGTTAAGAGCCTCAGGCAGCTGCAGCTTCTCCCCTGTAGCGTGGCCGAGCTGCACTCCGGTCCGCGGTGGCCGGCCAGCCGGAGTGATAGGAAGGTGCACGCTCAGTGTGCACCTTCCTGTCAGTCCGACCGGGTACAGGAAACAGAAACTCCTGTTCCGCG
>OW240914.1:235765274-235790303 GCA_933207985.1 Pelobates cultripes | reverse complement strand
TCTGGCTGCATGTGTTGTTCCCCTGTGGTTTCAATCAGCAGAGAGAAGCAGGGATAAGATGCAGCTTCCTATCCCTGTCTCTCTCCATACACAGCGCCACCTACTGGCCGGCGCCGGTATTGCAGTTCATTTTAAATCTCACACAAAATAGCAGAACAAGCTGAAAAATCCAGGGGGGGCAAGTGCCCCCTCTTGCCCCCCCTCCGGACGCCCATGCTAGGCACACTGAGAGACATGGGACACAGACACTGGGAGACTTAGGGACACTGAGACACTAGCGACACTGGATGGGGGACATGGGGACACTGGGAGAAATGGGGAC
The DNA here is from genome assembly GCA_933207985.1 of Pelobates cultripes. Classification (NCBI taxonomy): domain Eukaryota; kingdom Metazoa; phylum Chordata; class Amphibia; order Anura; family Pelobatidae; genus Pelobates; species Pelobates cultripes. The sequence continues at coordinate 235,789,981 of OW240914.1, read as the reverse complement.
ATAGTGTCTCCGTGTCCCAATGTCTCAGTGTCTCTCAATGTCCCTATGTCTCACAGCATCCCCATGTGTCTCAGCATCCCCATTTGTCCCAGTGTCCCCTAGTGTCTCAGTGTCCCCAAGTGTCTCAGTGTTTCCAGGTCTCCCAGTGTCTGTGTCCCCATGTGTCCTAGTGTCTCAGTGTCCCCTAGTGTCTGTGTCCCCTAGTGTCTCAGTGTCCCCATATGCCCCCTAGTGTCTCGGTGTCCCCTAGTGTCACAGTGTCCACATGTGTCCCCTAGTGTCTCAGTTTCCCCATGTGTCCCCATGTGTCCCCATCCCTCACTTACCTGAGCTGTAGAGCTGCTGTCTGGACTCTGTGCTGTGTTGCTGCTCCCCCACGGATCAGTAAGTAGTAGAGAGAGGCAGGGATATGCTGTAACTTCCTATCCCTGCCTCTCTCCACACACAGTGACCCCTGCATTTGTATTGACGGTATTACTGCAATACCGGCACGGCCAGGCAGCCTTTTTTTTTTTTTTAAATGGGCTTATTCCATGGGCCTGGTCCTGGAGCTGCAGCTCCATCAGCCTCTACGTTAATCCGGCCCTGACCCCATCTCCCTCTCCCATCACCCCATCTCCCTCTCCCATCACCCCCTCTTCCACTTCCATCAGCCCCTCTCCCTCTCACATCATCCCCCTCTCCCATCACCCCCTCTCCCTCTCACATCACCCTCTCCCTCTCACCATCACCCTCCCCATCACCCCCACTCTCCTCACCACCCTCTCTCTCACATCACCCTCTCTCTCATCATCACCCCCTCTCTCATCATCACCTCCCTCTCTCTCATCATCAACCCCCTTTCTCTTTCACCACAACCCCCTCTCACCATCACCCTCCCTCACACCATCACCCCATCTCCCTCTCCCTTACACCATCACCCCCTCCATCACAGTATTACTCCCCCCTCCCTCTCACCTTCCCTCTCCCTCAAACCATCACCCCCATCCCTCTCACCATTATCCACTATACAAGCACACACACTTCATCCACTACACAAACACACTGCATTCACTATACAAACACACACAGACACACACTTATACATGTGTGCCTGTGTATCTGTATGTGTGTTGGTATATGTGTATCTGTATGTGTCAGTGTGTGTCTGTGTATCTGTTTGTGTGTCTGTGTATCTGTTTATCTGTTTGTGTCTGTGTTTGTATCAGTGTATCTGTATGTGTGTGTTTCTATCTGTATGTGTATCTGTGCCTATGAGTCTGTGTGTCTGTGTGTGTGTCAGTGTAACTGCATGTGTGTGCCTATATGTATGTGTATGTGTGCCTGTGTGTGTATATGTGTATATATCAGCATTTCGCCTACACTACACACAAATACAACCCTGCATCCAAATGGCAACATTGCATAAAAACATGCACGCCTGCATTCAAATGCCAATATGTGCAAACACACCTGTACATTCACTCACACATACTCCATACAAAAACATGCTTACATTCGAACACACAAACACTGCTCGTTGTTAAATACATTTAAAAAAAATGTGGGTGTTTTTAACATTTTTAAGCTGGGGTAGTGGGGGGGGGGAAGGAGGGGAGGGAGTGCCAAATATATGATCCGTCCAAATATATGATCCGTGCCAAATATATGCTCCAGGTAAGCTCCTGTCAATGAGAAAGATACTTTTGTGATTGGATCTATCACTTGAACTTGGTCAGAATGGGAAAGGATATCCATGACACAGTGTCTGAGGAATGGGCTTTGACTGCACATAATGCCCTCTAAAGACTGTGATTCAAATGTTTGGGTTATTGGCTGAGAGAATCGTAATATTTTCAAGTTGGTTCTGAGGTTATATAAAGGCCAAATGTACTCACCATTTCATTTTGCTCCCAGGACTTCAGCATAAATGAGTCTTATGCCCAATCACCCACCCTCCCCTTTATTACTTCCCCTCTTTTTTTCTTTCTTTTGTTCCAGTGTTGGTTATTTCCTGGCAGGGCCTGGGATATTTGGAGCCAGAGAGTGAGATGGGAGAGAGGGTTCCTGTTTATCACATGCTGCAGCGACCGAACTTTGAATCAGTTGACCTAGGCCTATTAGTTGGCAGCCAGTGTATGTAAGATATTAATGTGTTATGTTAAACTGGGTTATAATGTTTGACCAATAAAACTGTTAAAGTGGTAACTAAATAAAGCTGATAAAGCCTCTTTGCAGGAGAAACGCATTAGTGTTTTTTAACCCCTTAAGGACACAACTTCTGGAATAAAAGGGAATCATGACGGAATATTTCCGTCATGTGTCCTTAAGGGGTTAAAGCTGTTTTAGGTTACTGATTTATTTTTGCCTCCAATAAAGATAGCCCATTTATGTTATTGGAGCCTCCAAGCCTATCCTTTTATTCTATTTTATTTTTTAAATAATATAATTCCTTTCAACTCTCTCCCACACCCCCACTGGAGGACTCGAGGAGTGATATCCTTGGTGGGGATCATACCACCTACGCCTGCATATATTGAGCAATATCCTATTTGCTCTTCACTTGTGAGTATACCTCCATTTTTTTATAATTTTGTTTTGTATTATCCAGAGAGCACTATTTTGTGTTTCTATCCTCTTTTTTTTAAATATATATATATATCACCAACTATTTGAATACCGGCCTACTGCCATTGGAAATGAGATATACCCTACTACTACTGGAGACCCCCTTTTGAGGACATCCAAGGACCATCTACATATCCATAGGAGGGGATTGTACCGTCCAGGCGCACATATCTGGAGCTGAGTATAGGCTCCAGAAAATTGTTAGTGCAATTCCTTTTCTTTCATTTACCATCACTTAAGATCTCAACATACTGCACTATATCCGTGTCTTTTTCCTTCCCTCCTCCATTTCGCTCAGAGCGTGGGAATTCCATCACGGGCGCTGCTCCATGATCCTACTATTTACATTCCTCGCACCACCAGAAAAGAAGAGACTCTGGTTTTTGGGAAGTTTCAGCAGCCACATACGATAATTACAAGTACTGATATTCCACCTACCCCTCTATTATATACATGTATTAGTTTAGTTATTAGATTGAAGCACACTGGATTACAGTTTAAATGACTGTTTTACCCTGTAACAGAGCACTTCCATGAGATATGTACTATAAAAAAGGAAAAGTCTAATCATTTCAGTAAATTGGTTTCTAGCATATGTGTCAATGCTGTCAAGTACAATTACAGTCAGGTTATTAAAAATATGCACAGTCATAAATGAAAAAGGTCTGCAAACAAACATATATTTCAACTAATGTTCTGTTTCTTTAAGGAGGTCAAGACATGAACTCTTTACCGTCCTGTTTATAAAATATGTGATTTATGTAAAATTACATAATTATTTCTGTTAGAATACTATTATAGCATTCTAGAGCAAATATACCCCGACTCCCCTGTCACATATTTACATTCTATAGCACAAAAGTCAATCAGTAAAAAGGCTCTGTCACTTGGAGTCAGGACAACTGCAGAAAAATGCAGTGCAACAATATGTAATATTGTAAAGCCTACCGAATCTGTTGGCCCTATATAAATTGCAATAATAATAATAAATGAACCAAAATTTAACTAAAAAACTGCACTGATTGACCAACCAAGTGGGTATGTGTCCTAGGAAGACACCTAGCCAGGTCTAATCACCCCCAACATTGTCATCCTAAGGAGCAGGGCGCTGTGGGCTGTAATGCAAACGTGTCACTGGCTCTGCCTTAAAAGGTGGTTAATTCATGCCATACTGCCTGCCAATAAAGCAGTAAGAGCAGTGCAATGCAGAGCTTGCGCGTCACTGGCAAAAGTTCCTAGTGTCCCCCAAAGCTGGACACCAGAGAACCGTGTTCTATTCAATGGCATAAGCACTTCTCTCTTTCTACTGCTAATACCTCTCTATACAACCAAGCATTCTGCTAGCATTTCCTACAGCTATTTTACATTGTCTGCATACCTTAAGTCAGCTGAAATAATTACCCCTAAATCCCTTTCCTCAGATGTTGAGGTTAGGACTATCAAATAATCTATACTCTACCCTCCTTGGATTCTCTGCCTAAAATGGATTATCTTGATGTTCAACAATCCACATTAAATGTCAGTTGCCAGAGCTCTGACCATTTTTCTAGTTTATCTCAATCATTTGCCATTTGGCTTATCCCTCCTAGAACATCAACCCTGTTGCAAATCTCAGCATCATCAGTAAAAAAACAAACCTTATCATCAAGACCTTCTGCTATATCACTGAAAAAAATATTGAAGAGAATGGGTCCAAATACAGATCCCTGAGATACCCCACTGGTAACAAGACCTTCCTTCAATATATACTCCATTGACTACAACCCTCTGTTGCCTGTCACTCAGTCACTGCCTAATCCATTCAACAATATTGGAATCCAAATTCAAAGATTGCAGTTTATTGAGAAGCCTTCTATGTGTGACAGTGTCACAAATACTAGGTTTCTAAAACTCAATCTCTCTAAAACTGAGCTCCTTGTCTTTCCTCCTCCTTATACTGATCCTCCTCGTTTGCTCTCCCTTTAAGTTAGTGGTATCTACATGAGTCCATCCTTGCAAGCACGCTATCTTGGAGCTATACTTGATTCTGGCCTCACCTTTGAGCCTTACCACATCCTGTAGATTCCATCTTAAAAACATAGCCCACATTTAACCCTTTCTTACTCAAGATGCTACTAAAGAGCTTGTCCATGCTATAGTAATTATTGCAACCCATACCTATAGGAGTCAATTCAAAGTACTAACCCATACCTATAAGGCATTGAACAATTCTAGCCCCTCTTAAATCCCCTTTGCCGCACTGCTGGAAAGACGGAGACTGGCTCCAATAGCCAAGAAACTAAGAGACAACTCGAGGCAGTACCGCTGGGGAGCTGACATAGCCCTGATAGTAACGAATGGAGACAAGACTACCACAATTACCTCGGCCGATGACCCTCAGACACTACTTCGGAGCCTAGACAAGGAAGACACACTACCTAAAGCAAGTACAAACAGCCGCACCAGAGAGGAGAAGCAGAGAACAGCAGAGAACCGGGGAAGACAGACCGCGATCCCTGCCCAAGATACAAAAAATGAGAACACGAAAACTGTAAACATTACCATGCTGCAGGAGACAACATACATTCGAGCCACTACCATGGTTCATCCCCACGAGTCACTATAGTTTCCCAGAAACACAACACTACCCTAGTCAGGTGCCCACACACCAGACCACACCACCACCACACAGCAAGACAACCACCCCTATGACATAACATGAGGGACAGAAGAACCTGCTACCCGCTACTTACAGAAGCTACCACCTACCTTCAAGTGACACTCAAAGAACATACCTAGGGTCTATACACTGTGTCTGACTTTATATTATTTGCAAGATGTCCTATTTCCTGTTGTGACTTGCAAAATCAATACCTGACATGAATATCTGCTATTTTGCATGAAATTCAATAAAATACAAATTTTTTTTAAAATCCATCTCTTTAGGAAACCTTATGGCCTCCCAGAGTAACCCCTACCTTACATACCTGTCTCTTGCTTTCTCTTAAAGGGCAGCACTCTATTCTCTCCTTCAGCTCTGCTTTACTCCCACCTTATTTGATTGCTATCTTCTGTCCTATTGTGGTTTATACACCACCTCCTATAGACTGTAGGCTCGTTTGAGCAGGGTCCTCTTCAACCTATCGTTGCTGTAAGTTTTCTCTTAATTGTCCTACTTATAGTTAAATCCCCACCTCTTATAATATTGTAAAGCGCTATGGAATCGGTTGGTGCTATATAAATGGCAATAGTAATTTAAAAAAAGCCTTACTGAAATCTAGGTAAGCAATGTGTTCTGCACCACCGTGATATATTGTTTTTGTTCTTCCTGAAGTAAACCTATGTTGTCTCTGATCTTGAAATCCATTTGATTTTAGATGTTCAACAATCCTATCCTTTAACATGGTTTCCATTACTTTCAACACTACTTAAGTAAGGCTTTACTGGTCTACATTTTCCTGACTCCTCCCTACTACCTTTCTTGTGAAATGGCACAGCAATTCCTAATTTCCAATCTGGGATTACTCCGGTTAACAATGATTGGTAAATAAATCAGCTGAAGGTTTTGTTGTACACCACTAAGTTCTTTTAACAGCGCTAGCCAGGATAGAAAAAATGGCCGTAACCAATTCCCATACGTCACAGGAATTTTCCGATAGCGGAATTCCTCCCTGTCCTTCTCGGACTCCTTACTGTCCTTTCCGACTGGGGGGGCTTCCTCCAGTGGCAGGAGGGAAAATATTTCTATGAACCCCCCTATCCATTTGTTATCCCTATTTTCCCGCTTCATGTGCAAGCCCAGCGGGCCACACCAGCATATGTAAACAGCGCCCCACAGCACGTCCGAAAGTCCCGCCTTGCGGGAAGCTTCATCTGACCTAGCAATGGAGCAAAACACCATAGACAAAAGGGGGGTGGGAAAGGGGGGTGAATACAACGGACCACCACCAACTGAAGACAAGGTTCAGCGGGGCCTGAGGACCGCACAGAGGGCCTGAGCCGACTATCCACAATGAACTCCCCGTGAATTGCTGCTCCCCCGGTCCCATTGATCTAGAAACCCACGAAGACCTGAGAGGACCCCCCCAACGCGGGACCTGAATGACTAACTGAGGAGGAAAAAACGCACTTACCAGTGGAAGTCTGGCGTTCCGATCGCAGCACAGCAAGCACAGAACGTGAAAGCAGATAGATAGGAAAGTCCACTGTGTTCCTCAAAGGCGTTCCATTTGCCACCTGCTGGGCAGTTTCAGTAAGAGCAGCCAGGTCCTGTGAGAAGAGCAACGGAGAGGAGTTGAGCCCATGCTCCACACCGGTAGGCAGCCGAGGTAAGTGACCGGGGGGTGGGGGGGTGAGGGGACACAGAAAGAACAGGGGGAAGGTGTAGAGGGCAGAGGGAACCCGGAGGGAGCAGGAAGAAGACAGGGGAGGGAAAAGAGGAAAGGGGAAATGAGGACCCAGCAGGGCAGGGGAAGGGGGGCAGAAAGACCAGAGGAAGCAGGAGGAAAAACAGGCCAGAGGCAAGCTGGGCCCCCAGGGCAGACCACAGAGGGAAAGGAGGGGGGGGAGAGACAGAAGGGGGGACAGGGGAGAGATACCCATGGGAGCCTACTTCACCGTCAGAGGTGGCTCCCGACCCAGTTGGGGTCCTCCTCCCAGTCCTCAACAGCAGTATCGAGGTATCCCGCATGGCCCTACCGGCCTACTCACCGCTGTAGTCCTGGACAAAACCCCGCCATCCTGCCTGCCGCGGAGGGGGGGGATCTAGAAGGCCGCTGGGCTGGGTGGCCGCACACCGCCGTCCACCACCCATGGCCTGCGGAACAATGCAGGGGGCCAGGGTAGGCCTCGCCATGGATGCAGGCCGAGTAGGCTTTGCTTCCCGCGCGGCACTAGAAGGCCACGCATCATGAGTAGAAGTTGCAGACAACGTGTCTGGAACCCCAGACACGGGGTCCTGATGATGCCTCAGGCCCGAGCTCCCACAGTTGGTCTCGAAAGCAAACATTCCCATGGGTCTAGTTCTAGAGGTCTCTGTAGCACCTGAGAGTTAAGATCTACCATCTCACAATATTCCTTTACTTTTGGACATTGCCACCACATGTATATGTAACTGCCTTTGTCTCCACAAAGCTGCCAGCAGGTATCTGTGGGACTCAGCTTCATGCGGTATTGCTTAAAGGACCACTATAGGCACCCAGACCACATCAGCGCGAGGGGGACCCTGAGGGTGAGGGCATCCTCAAGGCACTACAGTGGTCCATTAACTGGCGTCGTGTACCACTTAAAGAGCGTCTTATAGCTCTGTTCCAAGAGCGTGACGCACATGGACACTTTGTTGCATACCTCCCATATCTCCTGCCAGTCCACTCCCTCTAGAGTCTCCCCCAGGTCAGCTTCCCATTGATCTGTGTTTCCTCATTACATAGTTTCTCAAAGAACGTCGATTTTTGTTTTGCCGCGGTTCGGATCTCTGTTGTACAGGTGAAGTCTCTGATTTGGAGATAGCGGAAATAGTCCCTTGACTGGAGTGGGGCCTGAGTTTTTAAGTGGTCGTATGTGACAATGTCATTGTCGATATATAGGTGTATATATCTTTGCAGCACTGTCAGTCACTGTTTTTACATTAAACCACACTGACTGGTGATCGCTAGATACTAAACTTTCCCCTACAGTAATATCTGATACCAAATCTCAGTTTGTTAACACTATATCTAGTATGGCCTCCTTACGAGTTGGCTCCTCAATGACTTGTTTTTGGGAGTTTAGAATATGTGTGCTCCTGGCACAAGCAGCTATTTTGGTATTCCATTTCACATCAGGAAGATTAAAGTCACTGTTAAGACACCCCTGGTGTCTTTAAGAGAAACCACCGTTTAGTTCACCTTCCCCTTTCGCAACTTCAGTAATCTGTTCGCATCAATTATAATACACAAACCATAACCAGGGGAAGCGGTAATCTCCCGACCGGGATCCGTGAAAGGCTCCAAACTCCCGAACGGAAATTCACAAACTGCTGCTAGCCGCCGAACAACGATATCCACCAAGCGGCTTTCGGTTCCATCCAGCAGTCTCTAAGCGCAAAGAAGAAATCCCCCCAATAACGAGACAGAAGCTCCGCATTGAGGGTCAAACAGGATCTAGCTTTACTGTGGGCTACCTGCCCGTATTTATGCAGGTCTCCCACTTGGTGGACACTCCCCTAGGGGACCAAATGGGAGACTGGAATTACAGATGGACATGAAGACATTCCAGACATACAGTCACAGCCTTTACCCACAATGCAATATGGTTTCCTCCCCTCTGCCCTGGAGATAATTGAGAAGTAATTAAATTATCTCCATGACAAAGACAAATCGCCATCTTAAATACAATACTAGAAAATACATATAACTTTAAAATAAGCGAACATTTCCCATTCGCATCACATATCCCCAGATAGCCTGGATCTGAGTGCATATTATTAGCGAATAGCGCTCAGATCCCACACACACAGTTCAATCGCCATGGAGTCAAAGTTCTTACAGCCTTTCGGTATGCGATTGACTCCATGGGAAGGCTATCTGGGTTAAGTCCTTTCGTGTGTTTCAAAACTCCCGAACGGCCGGTGTTCATACGCGTTCGTGGCGGCAGCCAGGTGTTCCGCTGGGCTTTCGCGTGTTTTAAAATGGCCGCTGCCTCGTGGTTGACATACGAACGACGACCACCCTGAATTCGGTTTAATTGAGAAGTGTCTGCGGTTAACCACAATGTTCTAATTGGGATCAATAGGTTTACCAGCAGCACACTTCTCTGCTGGGTGGCCATCCGTTCGGTAGTTTTGTTCTGGAAAAACAGTCATTCGTATGGCTGGGCTATAGGAAACAGCCATTTACACGAACAGGGCAGAAACAGACGAATCCACCACAATAAACAGACAGATGGTTCTGTCACAGTCACCTATGATGATAACCTTGAATGTCATTTTATCTATCCCCTCAACTAGTAGATTATCTAACTCTTCTATTTGTCCTGGTGGCCTATAAATCACACCTACACGAGTTACTGTGTGATTACCAAATTTTAAGGTAACCCAAACTGACTCACTAACTCTTTTCTCCAGTCATTTTTCTCATTATAGGATGTCTCAGTAACAGCAACTAAATCTACATTATCAGTTGCCATTATTGTCCAAGTTCATGGAACTTATTCCCTAAACTGCGAGAATTTGTAGACATAGATGTCTAAAATAAGCATTGATATTAAATTATACATATATTTTTGGTTGACTAATTCTAATAAATTATAACTAAATGAATAAAATAAATAATAATATGGGGAAACATTTATACATTTGGAAATATACCCCTTTAAATAGTAAGGGGATTGTTTTCACAATTTGTATATGGTTGTTTACAGAGACTTTATTATATATATTAATTATATTACACAAGGAATGCACTTTAAAACTGTATAAATATGAGGAGATATGTGACAATTATCTGATCAAATGGAAAAGTGTGCTTAAAAGTTTCTTATTCATATGTTCTTAGTCCCCCTCTACACCTATATTGTGTATATACATCAATTTCAAATGGTCCCGCTATGGTGGACCGCATGTAATCACATCACTATTGAAAAAATCTTGTGGAACACAAGTGGAACGCACGCCCGACGTCCGGAATGGAACTTGATGACGTCATACACCCGGAACCGGGAAAAGATTGTAATCTAACCGGGAGCCGCTGAATTTCAATCGAGGAACATATGAGAGGACTTTATGTACTGATTGTGGGGTATGTTTAAGAGGGAGAGATAGTTTTTATTCATTGTTGTACCTGTCACACTGCTGCAAAGTCCCTGAGGAAGTGCCTGTAGTGGGAGGAAACGCGTTGGACAGATTGTGGACAGTTTTAATTTTTATGCTGAGTGATCCTTACCTATGTGTAAGTAATAAATACTTTTTATATTTTGTGCACATCTTTCTATTTTTCATTCTGGATGCATTTTATTTTCCATGTAATTGAGATCTGGAAGAGCAGACATTGGAAGCAGAGAACTGCCTGAGAGCTACATTGATTTTTGATACGCCCTGTTTTAACAGTCAAAGTATGAGTGACCCATTGGCACATATTATATTATAATAGTATCATACGGAGTTGCACTATGTTATTTTTTATTCCCCTATAGTTGGATTGACCCAATATTTGTATCTATGTATTTGTGGAAGATTTGAGGAGATCTCCGGGTTTAAGATCTTAGAGGGAAGTTTTTTTTATATATATTTCTCTACTAGAACACTTGGTGTTATATGTAATTTTGGTGGAAATTATAATACCACAAAGTGATATAGTGGAAGAGTTTGCACTTTTCTCGAAATTTAAAGGTAGGCTGCTTTTCAAACAATATATTCCATCAAAGCGGTCACAAAATGGCATAACATTTGATCAATTATGTAAATCCACTACTGGCTATACATGGGTATTTTGGATTTATTAAGAGAAGGATAGCCATCTTGACCTGTCAGTCTTAATTCAAAATTTACATTCATTTTGTCTGCATGCCCCGCTCCCACACGTACTCCCCGCCTCCTGAATGTAGCCCCACCTCCGAGCCCTGTCCCCACATTGCGGACATCGGTGGAAGAGGCACAAAATGGCAACTACTCCTACCTGTGCCGGGTAAGCTTCAGCCATGACATTGATTACATGTGTTAGCGCCTGCTAGTGAGTGAGCTTGTGTGTGTGTGTGTGTGCACCTTCTAGTGAGTGAGCTTATGTGTGTGTGTGCCTTCTAGTGAGTGAGCTTGTGTGTGTGTGTGTGTGCCTGCTAGTGACTGAACCTGTATGTATGTGTCGGTGAGCTTGTCTGTAGTGAGCATGTGTGTGTGTCAGTGAGCTTGGCTGCAGTGAGCTTGTCTGTTGGAAGTATGTGTGTGTTGTTTGTAGTGAGCATGTGTATGTCAGTGAGCTTGTCTGTGGTGAGCATGTGAGTGTCAGTGAGTTTGTCTGTAGTGAGTTTGTGTGTGTCTGGTAGTGAGTGAGCTTGTGAGTGTGTGTGTCAGCTATTGAGTGAGCTTGTGTGTATGTGTGTGCCTGCTAGTGAGTAAGCTTGTGTGTGTGTGTGCCTGCTAGTGAGTGTGTGTGTGTGTGTGTGTGTGTGCGTGTTTGTCAATGAGCTTGTCTGTTGGAAGCATGTGTGTGTCAGTGAGCTTTTCTGTAGGGAGTATGAGTGTGTCGGTGAGCTTGTATGTGGTGAGCATGTGTGTGTCGGTGAGCTTGTCTGTGGTGAGCATGTGTGTCAGTAAGCTTGTCTGTGGTGAGCATGTGTATCAGTGAGCCTGTCTGTAGTGAGCATGTATGTGTCAGTAAGCTTTTCTGTAGGGAACATATGTATGTCAAAAAGCTTTTCTTCAGTTAGCATGTTTGTGTCAGTGAGCTTTTCTGTAAGGAGCATGCGTGTGTCAACAAGCTTTTCTGTAGGGAGCATGTGTGTGTCAGTGAGATTTTCTGTACAGAACATGTGTGTCAGTGAACTTGTCTGTAGGAATCATGTATCAGTGAGCTTTTCTGAAGTGAGCATGTGGGTGTAAGCTCATCTGTAGTGATCATGTGTGTGTCAGTGTGCATGTGTGTGTTTGACAGTGAGCTTGTCTGTAGTAAGCTTGTGCGTGTCAGAGTTTGTCTGTACTACATTTGTGTGTGTATACTAATAAGCTTGTCTGTGTGTGTCAGTGAGATTGTCTAACAGTGACCCTATTTGTGTGCATCCATGAGCTTGTGTTTATGTCAGTGAGCTTATGTATATCTGTGAGATTGCTTGTCTATAAGGCTGTGCATCAATGAGCTTGTGTGTGTCAGTGAGATTGTTTGTGTCTGCATGTGAGTATGATTGCTGTATAATTAAATGTGTTACTTATTTTTCATGAGCTGAACTCAAAGATCTAAGGCTTTTTCTATGTACACAAAAGGCGTATTTCTCTCAAATATTGTTCACAAATCTGTCTAAATCTCCTTTGCCGAGATAATCCATCCACCTCACAGGTGTGGTATATCAAGATGCCAATTAGACAGCATGATTATTGCAAAGGTGTGCCTTAGGCTAGCCACAATAAAAGGCCACTCTAAAATGTGCAGTTTAATCACACAGCACAATGCCACAGATGTCGCAAGTTTTGAGGGAGCGTTCAATTCGCATGTTGACTGCAGGAATGTCCACCAGAGCTGTTACCCGTAAATGGAATGTTTATTTCTCTACCATAAGCCATCTCCAAAGGCTTTTCAGAGAATTTGGCAGTACATCCAACCGGCCTCACATGTGTAACCACACCAGCCCAGGACCTCCACATCCAGCATCTTCACCTCCAAGATCTTCTTAGACCAGCCACCTGGACAGCTGTTGCAACAATCGGTTTGCATAACCAAAGAATTTCTGCACAGACTGTCAGAAACCGTCTCAGGGAAGCTCATCTGCATGCTTGTCCTCCTCATCAGGATCTCAACCTGACTGCAGTTCATCATCGTAACCAACTTGAGTGGGTAAATGCTCACATTCGATGGCGCCTGGCACTTTGGAGAGGTGTTCTCTTCACGGATTAATCCCGGTTTTCACTGTACAGGGAAAATGGCAGACAGCGTGTATGGCGTCAAGTGGGTGAACTGTTTGCTGATGTCAACGTTGTGGACTGAGTGGCCCATGGTGGCAGTGGGGTTATGGCATGGGCAGGCGTATGTAATGGACAGCGAACACAGGTGCATTTTATTGATGGCATTTTGAATGCACAGAGATACCGTGATGAGATCCTGAGGCCCATTGTTGTGCCATTCATCCACGACCATCAACTCATGTTGCAGTATGATAATGCACGGGCCCATGTTGCAAGGTTCTGTACACAATTTTCTGGAAGCTGAAAACATCCCAGCTCTTGCATGGACAGCATACTAACCGGACATGTTACTCATTAAGCATGTTTGGGATGCTCTGGATCGGCGTATACGACAGCGTGTTCCAGGTCCTGCCAATATCCAACAACTTCACACAGCCATTGAAGAGGAGTGGACCAACATTAAACAGGCCACAATCAACAACCTGATCAACTCTATCTGAAGGAGATGTGTTGCACTGAAGGAGATGATACTGACTGGTTTTCGGACCTCCCTGGACCCACCCAGATTAGTAAAACTACACATTTTAGAGTGGCCTTTTATTGTGGCCAGCCTAAGGCATGCTGTCTAATCAGCATCTCGATATGCCACACTTGTGAGCTGGGTGGATTATCTCGGCAAAGGAGAAGCGCTCACTAACACAGATTTAGACAGATTTGTGAACAATATTTGAGAGAAATTGGCCTTTTGTGTACATAGAGAAAGTCTTAGATCTTTGCATTCAGCTCATGAAAAATGGGGGCAAAAACAAGTGTTGCATTTATAATTTTGTTCAGTGTATATATATGTGTATATTTATAATATGTTTATATATCACTCAGCCATCTGGGGTGGCAAGATATAGCCTTACATATTACATGTGACAATACATGGCGCAATGATTTATGGGACAGGCATTGATTTTTTTTTCCAGGGCTGCTTTTTATACCTAGTTCGGCCTAGTATCGTCACCACTTTTATAGATAGGTACTACTCTTGCAGTCTTCCAAATTTTAGGTATGTATTCAGTGACCAAGGATTCATTGATTAAGATTGCGACTGGTTTAGTAATTGCCAGTGCACTGAGCTATAGCAACATTGTTGGGATTTTATCAGGTACTCATTGGTTTTTCATTATTAGATTTTTAGTTTATTAGTGACACTAACAGGCTGATAGAAATTTAATTTCTCTACATGCGATCTTTGCCAATTTAGCTGTGCCTGACCTGCTTTTGTAATCTCAGATTGCTTGTCATTTGTTAGCTTAGCTATCAGGGTGGTGGCACACCCAACAAAGTAATTTTTAAAGTCCTTTGCTACTTCTAGGGAGCATTCCAGGGTTTTGTTGTCCATTTTGACAGTGGAGGGTTGGGGATGGACTGTGAAAGTTTGTTACTTATGATTTTCCAGAACTTTTTGGGGTTTGATATGTTATTGTTCATATTTTCATTCAATCATTGGGCCTTTGCCATTTTTGTTTGTTTTGTGCATGCATTTTGCTATTTTCTGTAGGCACAGTTATCATTAATGGAGCTGGTTTGAATCTCAACATTGAATCTCTAAACTGGTACATCTGAATAAAATCAGCTGTAACCCAAAGCAGATGTTCTCCTTTTTCTAGAACTTTATGCAACGGGGTATGTAAATTCCAAAACATGCAAGTGCTCGGACAGAAAAAGTAAAACCATCTAATACAAAGAGGGTGTACTTTCTTTTTCCCATGACTATATATTAAATTATGTTTCATATATAAAATATTTGATGTGAAATCAAAGTCCTATTCCTCCTGAACCAAAATTATATGTAATATGTGTGGATGCATTTCATATGAAAGAGGTAAATTATGGTTGAACAGACATATAGTCAAACTCCAGGTTTTGTTTTGGTCAGAACTTATTAAATTATAATATTAAGGGGCGGAGCCGAGCCATCAAGCTGAGCAGACGTGTGGGCCCTGAGCTCCTGCAAAACAAGCTGATTTCTGGGGTTTAACCCCAGATACCTAAAGCCCTAACTTACCGAAAGGCACTACTAACCTCAGGGGGCAGCAGCAAAACAGCCTGGCAACTTTCTGAAGTCTGACACCAACGGAGACTGGAGATCCACTGCTGCGGCCTACTGCAACAGAGCTGGGGAGAGGCGGACGATCTCCCCGCTCATCCGCAACTGAATAGCTCCTACTCGCTCCTACCTCCCCCCCCCCAGGACCGGCGGGGGTGATATCGGCCCCCACTGGAAGGACAAGAGCCTACACGCACAGCGCCTACCATTGCACCTGAACCAGGTTCTAGCCACAAGACCTGGACACAGCAGACTGTCACAAAATGGCGGGGACAGCGTACCCTCAAGAGGAAACACACATAGCCACTGCAGCAAACCCTCAAAGCCCCGTAGACCACTTTAAGCGTTCCTGGGATGCCCTAGAGCACCGCCAAGCACATTTGTCACCCCAACCATGGGTGGTTGTTAAGGGAGGTGAGAGCCGGAGAGCGTGGAGGACTCCCTTGGGTCTAGCTGACACTCAACTGCCCAAATCCTCCGCTACTGGTCAACCTGGGCCGAGGGCCACCAAGGGCACGACCCGAAGGCATCGCCCACACAGAAGGAGGGCCAACGGCCGAGGACGGCGGCATACCATCGGGGCAGCATACCATCATGAGGCTAACAAGGCATTTGTCTTGCTACCCCAGGAGGGATTCGGCCCATAATAGGTTACCGGGTCCGTGGACCAATGATACCGGCCTCGCTACTGGCCCGGGGCTGGAGGGTAAACCTACCTCGCTCCACACGTGCCCCCACCTATGACCGCCGTCCTGCTCCATGGATCACAAGCTCCGACAGGTGCAGAGAGCGTAAGGGTAACCCCCACAGGGGCCGCTACGGGACGCACCCTGATGGATCTCACGGCAACCTCCGAGCTGTGCCCAGTCAAGGCATTGGGTGAAGTACCCACGAAAGGAGAACTGTCTGATACCAAGCTGCCGAAACATAATATATGAGGTGTACCTCACCTGACTACTCTTTAGCCTATGTGATTCAACTCCTGTTACCCATCTATGTATAAGCTATTGTTTTCTCTCACTTTACAATGCTTGCCTTACTCACCTCTGCCTTGGCAGAGCATTGCAGGCACCAGTGGATTGTTAAACTCCTCTAAGTTTGCCTACCTTGTTTTCATTTAAAGGAACACTATAGTCACCTAAATTACTTTAGCTAAATAAAGCAGTTTTAGTGTATAGATCATTTCCCTGCAATTTCACTGCTCAATTCACTGTCATTTAGGAGTTAAATCATTTTGTTTCTGTTTATGCAGCCCTAGCCACACCTCCCCTGCCTATGATTGACAGAGCCTGCATGAAAAAAAAAAAAACTGGTTTCACTTTCAAACAGATGTAATTTACCTTAAATAATGGTATCTCAATCTCTAAATTGAACTTTAATCACATACTGAAGTCTCTTGCGTGGTCTAGCAAGCTTTTAACATAGCAGGGGATAAGAAAATTTTTATTAAACAGAACTTGCAATAAAGAAAGCCTAAATAGGGCTCTCTTTACAGGAAGTGTTTATGGAAGGCTGTGCAAGTCACATGCAGGGAGGTGTGACTAGGGTTCATAAACAAAGGGATTTAACTCCTAAATTGCAGAGGATTGAGCAGTGAGGCTGCAGGGGCATGTTCTATACACCAAAACTGCTTCATTAAGCTAAAGTTGTTCAGGTGACTATAGTGTCCCTTTAACTATTGCCAGACAAGCATGCCATGTAGTGATCGTCTAGAAAGAAATACTAAACCTGTGTATATTGCTGAAGGGAAAAACTATTATTAATTGTACAGCCTTGTTTATATGGGGATTGTACATGTCATGTTCCCCCTCTTTGCCACTCCTCTGAATATTCTTTTGATGCAAATACTTATAATGAACCCTACGTGTGACTATGCTTGACATATCTGAACAAGTAGTTTAAAATCGTTCCTCTTACTGAGACACAACCTTTCCAGTTCTAGCTTGATATTAACATAAAAATTTGTGCATGAACCTTCGATCACCCCTTTGTACTAGATATTAATTTGCCTGAGGAATGCCGTTGGGGTGCCTCAAGCGTGCTGTAACTTCAATATGCACTGCAAAAAAAAAATTATAATATTAAAAGCCAACCATTATTTTAAACTTTGCTTACACAACTGCAGCCGGACCACCCTAAAACATGTAATAAACATCAACACTTATAACTTATTAACCCCTTAATACACCGGTCCGGGCGCATTAAAGACTATTTTATGTGCCAAACTAAAGTGTAAAGAAAGAAAGAAGAAAAAAAAAAAACCTGTAAAGGTCAATATGACACTATAGCTAGCAGGAGGAATATACTGCAGTTGGGGGCATATGTACTTGAAATGTATGACAAAATAGTTTACTAGGCATGTGCATGGGAACATTTTTCGGTTCGGTTCAGCATTCCGAAATTCGGGACTTTGGCACTTCGACACTTAGTATTAGTAAATTTGTCTGAAAGACCAATTCAGGTCTTTCAGCCTTTTAGTAGATAGCTCCCTAATACCGTGGGAATTAGGGAGTTATCAATTATTCATTCCTGTCATTACATTGACTGGCCAAGTAACTTACATTTTATATAAATGTGTGTTACTTGATTGTTTTAAGTGTTGCAAATGCTTACAGCTGAATCCTGGCTACGTTTGTATACTTTTTATTTAAAATTGTATACAGTGTAACATTCTTCTTCTTCCACTGGGTAAGTATATAAGTACTTAGGCAATACTGTGCTTCGGCACTTCGGAACTTCTGCAACTTCTGTACTTTGGCACTTCAGCACTTCAGAACTTCGGCACTTCGACACTGTGGAAATTCGGTAATTTTGGAACTTCGGGACCTTGGTAATTCTGGCACATTCAGAAGTACATATTCGGCCCGAAATGAATTGCACATGTCTATAGTTTACAAAAAACATTTAGCAGCAAGAGGCTAAAGTATGTTGCAGCTATCCAGTTCTCATTAGCTGGGTTCCACATTTTAACTGTTCGATTGCATCTCGTCAGGCTGAAATTTGGACTACATTCAAACTAATTTAGGAGCTGCTTTGCAAAATGAAGTGTCATTTACACAGAGTTAGATTATTTATCCTTTTTTAATAAAGGTCACAATCTCTGTATCAGGAGTCAGTTATCTTCACTTCAATGTCTGACCAGACAGATACTATGCCAGGTGTCTTCAGGTGAAGAGGTTTTTTTTTTGTGGCAGAAGTCTCTTCCACAGACACCCACATTGTACTCCCGCGCATACGGAGAACAGTGGTAGTTCAGGTATTTCTCTTTTCCATTTCAGTTCAATTGCCACAACCAAGCAGACAGACCACCTAATTTTTTTAAAACTAAAATGCAATTTAGAACAAGAACATTGTATCTTATTTATACAGATTGATTTCAAAACACATTTATTGTAGTTCAAAGACCCATTACTGCTGTGGAGCTCTGTTATACACTCAGACACAAAACAATATAGAGCTCATGGAAAAGAGGGAGCCACAATAGGGACTGTTCCTCCTAAACAGGGACATTTTGATGATATCATTTATAAACATTTGTCTTATATGCAGGGCTATATTTGCCATAAGGCTAACAAGGCTAACAATGCGGCTCCACCCCCCCCCCCTTTGGTCTGTGAGCGCTCCCTGCTTTGTGCGTCCAACCCGCCTGCCTGCCTAATCTTCTTCCTGTCTGCCCAGCACCCTTAACAGCCCGGCCACCAGCCAACCCAGCAGCCCCCAAAATAGGGAGGCTGGGTGGATTTAAATTAAAGCTAAAAAAATTAAGTCTGTAAATGTGTGGAGGAAAATGTGTGTGTGTGTCTGTTTGTCAGTGTGTGTGTGCATGTGTCTGTCAGTTTGTGTGTGTGTCTGTCAGTCTGTGTGTGTCTGTCTGTGAGTGAGCATGTGTTTGTGAATGAATGAGTGAGTGAGTGTGTCTGTCAGTAAATGTGTGTGTGTCTGTGAGCGAGCATGTGTGTCTGTAAGTGAATGTGGGTGTGTCTGTCAGTGTGTGTCTGTGAGTGTGTATGACTGTCAGTGGAGAGACCACTATGGGAGGGAGAGGGGGTGGTGGAGAGACCACTAAGGGACGGAGGGGGGATGGGGAGAGACCACTAAAGGAAGGGAGGGGGGGTGAGACCACTGGCAAGGGTGGGGGGGTGAGCAGAGACCACTACAGGGAGTGCAGAATTATTAGGCAAGTTGCATTTTTGAGGATTAATTTTATTATTGAACAACAACCATGTTCTCAATGAACCCAAAAAACTCATTAATATCAAAGCTGAATATTTTTGGAAGTAGTTTTTAGTTTGTTTTTAGTTTTAGCTATGTTAGGGGGATATCTGTGTGTGCAGGTGACTATTACTGTGCATAATTATTAGGCAACTTAACAAAAAACAAATATATACCCATTTCAATTATTTATTATTACCAGTGAAACCAATATAACATCTCAACATTCACAAATATACATTTCTGACATTCAAAAACAAAACCAAAAACAAATCAGTGACCAATATAGCCACCTTTCTTTGCAAGGACACTCAAAAGCCTGCCATCCATGGATTCTGTCAGTGATTTGATCTGTTCACCATCAACATTGCGTGCAGCAGCAACCACAGCCTCCCAGACACTGTTCAGAGAGGTGTACTGTTTTCCCTCCTTGTAAATCTCACATTTGATGATGGACCACAGGTTCTCAATGGGGTTCAGATCAGGTGAACAAGGAGGCCATGTCATTAGATTTTCTTCTTTTATACCCTTTCTTGCCAGCCACGCTGTGGAGTACTTGGACGCGTGTGATGGAGCATTGTCCTGCATGAAAATCATGTTTTTCTTGAAGGATGCAGACTTCTTCCTGTACCACTGCTTGAAGAAGGTGTCTTCCAGGAACTGGCAGTAGGACTGGGAGTTGAGCTTGACTCCATCCTCAACCCGAAAAGGCCCCACAAGCTCATCTTTGATGATACCAGCCCAAACCAGTACTCCACCTCCACCTTGCTGGCGTCTGAGTCGGACTGGAGCTCTCTGCCCTTTACCAATCCAGCCACGGGCCCATCCATCTGGCCCATCAAGACTCACTCTCATTTCATCAGTCCATAAAACCTTAGAAAAATCAGTCTTGAGATATTTCTTGGCCCAGTCTTGACGTTTCAGCTTGTGTGTCTTGTTCAGTGGTGGTCGTCTTTCAGCCTTTCTTACCTTGGCCATGTCTCTGAGTATTGCACACCTTGTGCTTTTGGGCACTCCAGTGATGTTGCAGCTCTGAAATATGGCCAAACTGGTGGCAAGTGGCATCGTGGCAGCTGCACGCTTGACTTTTCTCAGTTCATGGGCAGTTATTTTGCGCCTTGGTTTTTCCACACGCTTCTTGCGACCCTGTTGACTATTTTGAATGAAACGCTTGATTGTTCGATGATCACGCTTCAGAAGCTTTGCAATTTTAAGAGTGCTGCATCCCTCTGCAAGATATCTCACTATTTTTGACTTTTCTGAGCCTGTCAAGTCCTTCTTTTGACCCATTTTGCCAAAGGAAAGGAAGTTGCCTAATAATTATGCACACCTGATATAGGGTGTTGATGTCATTAGACCACACCCCTTCTCAATACAGAGATGCACATCACCTAATATGCTTACTTGGTAGTAGGCTTTCGAGCCTATACAGCTTGGAGTAAGACAACATGCATAAAGAGGATGATGTGGTCAAAATACTCATTTGCCTAATAATTCTGCACTCCCTGTAAGGTTGGAGGGTGAGGAGTGATCACTAAGGGAGGAAGGGGATGTGGAGAAGAGACCACTAGGGGAGGGATGAGGGGGGTGAGGAGAGACCAAGAGGGGAGGGGGGGTGAGAAGACCACTAAGGGTGGGGGAGAGGAGCAGTGGGGGGAACAGAGAGGCCACTATCGGGGGTGGGAGAGGTGAGACCACTAAGGGGGAGGGAGGAGAGGAGAGACCACTAAGAGTGGCCCCTGAGGGGGGGGGGGAAATACCACTAATGGAAAGGGGGTTGAGAGTAGAGATGACTAATGGACCGAGGGGGAGAGGGGTAGGAGAGAGCACCCCTTACAGACCCACACTGCATTTCTTACATACACAGATTCACACAATGCATCCCTTACACACAACCAGAAAAACACAATACATCCCTTACACACAAACACACACTGCTTTCTATCCCTTACACAAAAACACACTACACACACACACACACACACTATATCCACTACACAACCTGGTATCTCTATACACTATAATATATATGAGCACACACTTTAGATATTCTACAATAACTCATAACACATCCCCTACACACTCCACTCCCTGTGAGCTAACTCATGGGTGGAACATGTAGGTGGACTTATGGGTGGGCCTTATGGGTATACTCCCCGTCAGGGAAATTAAAGCTAAAAAAATTATGTCTGTAAATGTGTGGAGGAAAATGTGTGTGTGTGTCTGTTTTACCCTCAAACCTTGAGCTGTGTAACCATAGTTACAAACAGCCTCCAAAGAGCCTGTTCTACACCAGACCAGTGGAGCTAGACTGCAGCCAGAGCCCATCATCCTTATCTGGTTGTAAGTAGGCAATCTAGCATATTTTTTATTGCACTAAACTCTCATTTACCTCACATTAAAGATACACTATGGTCCCCAGAACCACTGTAGATTAATGTAGTGGTTCTGGTGTCTATAGCCTGTCCCTGCAGGCTTTTTAATGTAAACACACACTGTGTGCAACACTGGCATTGGTTAATATGGAAGATCATATGGGTGGGGCATTGTGATGTCACATGGGTGGGGCGGCAAAATGTTATTTTGCCAAGGGTGGCAAAAATCCTTGCACCGACCCTGCCAGAGTTCCGTCATCAGGGGAGGTCTGATGGCTGCATAGGGAAGTCTGCTGGCGGCTGCTGGGGGAGCTGTTCTGTCTCTATGACATCATATTCCGGCCCCGGTCTCATTCAGCAGCGCGCGAGGGCGGGAGAGCAGAGACAGAGACAGTCAGCTCCCCAAGCGAACGCCAGCAGACATACCCCAGCGGCCGCCAGCAGACCCTCCTATGCAGCCATCAGACCTCTCCCTGCGGCCACCAGCAGACCCAGCCGGTCACCCACAGGTAATATGTGTAATTCTGTCAGTGTGAGTGTATGTGTGTGTGTCTGTCTGTCATGGTGTGTCTGTGTCATGGTGTGTGTGTGTGTCTGTGTCATGGTGTGTCTGAGTCATGGTGTGTCTGTGTCATGGGGGGTGTGTGTGTGTGTGTGTGTGTATGTGTCTGTCATGGTGTGTCTGTGTCTGTCATGGTATATGTGTGTGCATTTAAAAAGTGTTTCTACTCACCTTTTTTTTTCTCCCCACGTCGTGCTGGTCTCCCCTCGACTGGCCCTGCCTCTATGGCTGAGATCATCAAGCTTGATGATCTCAGACAATCCAATGCTCTGCCATAGGATTGGCTGCAAAGGCCCTGAATGTAGGTGCTGCACACTGTGCAATCACACTGTGCAGCACTGACACAGGAAGCACCTCTAGTGACTGTCACTAGGAAGCAATGTAAACACTGCCATTTCTCGGAAAAGTCAGTGTTTACATTGAAAAGCCTGCAGGGACACGTTATAGACACCAGAACCACTACATTAACCCCTTAAGGACAAATGCCATGTGTGACATGTCATGATTCCCTTTTATTCCAGAAGTTTGGTCCTTAAGGGGTTAAGCTGTGTGTGTGTGTGTGTGTGTGCGCGCGCCTGCTAGTGAGTGAGCTGGCTTGCGTGTGTGTGCCTGATAGTGAGTGAGTGAGCTTGTGTTTTTATGCCAATGAGCTTATGTATATCAGTGACATTGTTTGTCTATGAGGCTGAAAGGACCAATATTATATATTAGAAAAAAAGCAATATATATATATATATATATATATATATATATATATATATATATGTATTACTCAGCCATCTGGGGTGGCAAGACATTGCCTTACATATTACATACGGCAATATATGGCGCAATGACTTATGGGGCTGACAAAGATTTTTTTTCCAGGGCTGCTTTGTATCCCCAGTCCTGCCCTGTCTGTCATGCCTAGGGCAGCACAGATCCAGGATACACCACAGCATTTATGATTACTACCTGGAAATCAAAATTACCTCTGGATACTTTAAACTTAATCTTATGTAAAATGCTTCCCCACCTTCCCTTAGAGTGTAAATTTGTTTCAGCAGGGTCTTAAAGTTCATCACAGATTGTTCCAATATGTCAGTTTGCATTTGTGACAGACCCATCCGTATGGACTAAAAGTACTGTGTTCGTCTGTTTTGCCGTTTGCATGAACTTCCCCATTCGTATGCCTTGTTTAAGGGAATGTAATTTTTTTTTTTTTAAATTTTTTGTCGAACGGAACTACCGAACGGACGGCCACCCAGAAGAGAAGTGTGCTGCTGGTTAACCTATTAGAACGTTGCGGTTAACCACAGACACTTCTCAATTAAAACCGAATACCGGGTGGTCGTCGTTCGTATGTCGACCACGAGGCGGCGGCCATTTTGACTATGCGAAAGCCCAGCGGTGTTCGACGATTATTTCATGGAACTCAAAACGGACACTTTTTCAACCGAACGCCGCTAAAGCTGTCGACTTCCCCTTCTCAATCGACAAAAGCATACGAATACCTGCCATTCGGGAGATTTAACAACACGAATGGAGTTAACCCAGATAGCCTTCCCATGGAGTCAATCGCATACCGAAGAACTGTAATAGACTTTGACTCCATGGCGAATGAACTGTGCGTATGGGATCTGAGCGCTATTCGCCAATAATATGCACTCAGATCCAGGCTATCTGGGGATGTGTTATACGAATGCAATACGTTCGGCAGTTATAAAGTTATGGATTTGAAAGTGTTTTGTAACTTTGAGTTAAAATGGCGATTTGCCTCTGCTCTGGGAGATAATTGAATTACTTCCCAATTATCTCCAGAGCAAAGGGGAGGGAACTGTGATGCATGCTGGGAATATTGTGGGGATGTATGTCCAAAATGTCCCCATGTCCTTCTGTTATTTCAGTCTCCCATTTGGTCCCCTAGGGGAGTGTCCACCAAGTGGGAGACCTGCATAAATACAGGCAGGTAGCCCACAGTAAACTCAGTTCGTGTTTTACCCTCAAAGTGGAGCTTGGTCTCGTTATTGGGGGGATTTTATTACCGGCGACTAGAGACTGCTTATTGGGATTACTTGCTGCTTGGAAACTATTGCCGTTCGGCTGCTAGTGGCGATTCGTGCATTTGGAGCTCGTGAAGGGAAGGAGCCGTACAGGTACCATTCGGGAGTTTGGAGTGTTCCCTAGCTGGCGGTTCTCATGGTTATACTGCATACGCTACCAGGCCACATTATTGCGAACTGGGAGCATTCACTAAACGGCGGCTTATGCATTTACTACTGGAGGTACCGTAACAACTGGTGGCAGCAG
>OW240914.1:235707494-235756141 GCA_933207985.1 Pelobates cultripes | reverse complement strand
CTTCCTGTCAGTCCGGCCGGTTACAGGAAACAGAAACTCCGCGCGGAACAGGAGTTTCTGTTTCCTGTCACCGGCCAGACTGACAGGAAGTGCACACTGAGTGTGCACTTTCCTATCACTCCGGCCGGCCGGCCACGGCGGACCGTAGTGCAGCTTGGCCACGCTACAGGGGAGGGGAGAAGCTGCAGCCGCCTGAGGCTCTTCACAGAGCGCACAGGCGGCTGCAGTATTTAAAGGGCCGGCCCCAGGTGCCGACGGCCCACCGGGAAATTTCCCGGTATCCCGGTGGGCCAGTCCGGCCCTGAGTGTGGGTCACATTAGCAATCATTTCACTGTGAGATGTGTCTCTCCTTTTGAGATGGTTCTTGGAGGTAGTCCTCACGATCAAAAGAACTTGTATAGTGTGTTATATAGTCCTGCTTGTTAACATAATCCCAATGCAGTTTTAAAACGACAGCTAGGGTTGATGTTATGATAATGCTGCAGATTGTAAGAAGCAGACACCATAACCAATTTTCTAGCATCCTTCTGCTTCCATCTTTGCATTTCTTTCTTACTGTATAAAATAATTCAGGTACAGTCTGTTTTCTCGAGAGTCTTTCTGATAATAATGTTGATTCATTTTTCATACATTCCATGTTAACTGTGAATGTATCACGTCTGTCTGTCCATCCTTCTCCTTCACATTTGCAGGTTCAGATGTCAGATCATGATTCAGTCTGTTACGTGGCTATGATTCTGGTGGCTTTTCTGTCGTCCTCTGATTTATCTTGCCATCTTTAACAGCATCCACTGTGTCAGTCAGTGGTTCTGTGAATGTCTTGGAAGTATTTTAGCAGGTTGCAAAATATCAAATTCACTGTTCTCTGTTGGCTCTGATTGTTCTCTGTAGTAAAAGTTCTCGGAGTCACCCTCTCCAGGACAAGCTGGCCAACAGAAGGAAATAGGTGGTGGTGCAAGACGAGGTGGGCTGGAAAAAAAATTCCCTAAATTTCTCTAATAGAACCAATGGTTCTAAGCTCTCCCTGGTGCAGAAATATGTTTGTCAGTGAAAAACGTGTAACATTTCATATGGTGTCTCACCATTTGTATCATCAGGTATGTTGTGAATGCTCATCTGTACCATGGGAATAAATAGATACCACTGTGTGGGGCAAGCAACTAGTAACTTGGTTAATAATCATTTAACCTCAGCATTTTCCCAGACCACAACCCCACTTCTTTGGGGGTGGTTGAGGCACTGAAATCCCAAAGTAACCCAAATGTGGTTGCCCAGTTTTAGGTTTCCTTTGCAGTAACTGCAGGACCACCATCCAAATGGATGGTCCTGGGATTATCAAATGCATACTAAGGAACTGAGACTAGAAAACGTGGCATCAGAGGTTGCACTTCGCACAGGATATATCCAAGTAAACCTGGTACATGCATCAACACATACAAAAACATATTTATAACCATGAGATGTTGGCAAACTTCCAATATATAGTAATTCAAAAAGTATGTTAGATATTTTTCAATAAACAGTACATCAGTAATGTGGCAATAAGCAAATGCTTATGATTAGTAAACACATGAATTACGGTATTTCCCATATTGGACCACTAATATTCCTTTTCAGGAGTCAGAAGTACATTATCTCTCTCTATAAGAGCTCGTCCTAGCCATAAAAAAGCTTTTAGGGCAAGTCCATCTTTCCTCTATAGGAAGAACAACCAACATATTACCTTCAATGGTTATTATGTAATTAACCCCTCTAAACGATAGGAGTATTTATACGGATACCAGGTGGATGAGGTCTGGATATCCTTGCAAGCATAAACTCTGCATCATGACTGAGAGATAGGGTATGCGATGTGATCCAGTGACCACAGAAAAGCGTTGGTAGACACATTGCATCAAAGTGCCTGTTACAGACCAACTACATGAGGAGAGGACCCATGCTTTGTTATAAGCATGTCCATACACGTATTACAATGCCAGGCTTTCAATTTGTTACCACAAAGCAAATTGCAGTTGTGGATATAAACTCACGACGTATCGTAAGAAAAACTGTTTGAACTCCAGACTGAGACTCGAGATCAGTGAACAGTGGACCAAAATAGATAAATGAAATCTTATCAATTACTATACTTTCAATATATTACTTTATCCTCTGTATTAACTATGAAATATTAAAGTTAAAACAATAACATTTACAAGCCAACTTTTAGTGTGCATAGGAATTACAAGGCCGTTCATAATGTGAGATAAAGAACAGCTTTTTTTTAAAACCAGATAGTCTGTGAACACAAAATTACCTTGCGCTGAAAATTCACTTGCAGGGGAAAAACAAAACCTTCTTTTTTTTTTTTCTTTAGTAAATTAATTAATTAATTAAACGTAGTTAGAACCTCCCTCAAAGTCCCGACGACTTTGCAAGAAACATGTCGTCCTTAAATACTGGGTAGGTCTATTAAACAGTGACATAGCATTGTTACCATGTGTATTATGTTGTCACAGCTATAATGTGCAGTATTACAAACTATTTTATAAGTGTTGTGCAAACTGTTCATTAAAAGCCAGTGATCTAGCGAGCTATAGAACATTTATTTATTTATTCTTTAAAGCTCTGACCTCAATCGGCAAAGCAATATTGTAATGGTGTCCATTGCAATCTGCTATCTATACTTGCTGCTCTCAAAAATTCTGAATATGTTCAGAGATTTCTTGGGCAATAATAAATCCCCAAAAACAACAACTTTGCATTTATGCTAAACCTGCCTGTTGTAAACGTATTCTGTATATTTCTTGTCATAAGTACTTGTACTTAAATCTGTTTAACAAAGCTGTTTATATTGTGACTGTTTATATATTTTTATTATTATTAATTTATTTTATTTTTTAACATTGCTTAATTTTTAAAGATACCTGCATATTTAATTAAATATCCTTTATATGTCTTTAAGGCATAAAATATCTGCAAATTAAGATTATATACAAAAATGCATGTTCTGGGTGTTCCGTGATTCCTTTTCTATCATTTATTTTTTCTTTAAGTCTGGAATCTGATTCCTTTTGGGATGAGCACCCCTCTGAGCCCCCCAGTTTCAGAGGCTTCTTTGGAGGTGACCACTGAAAAGTATAGATTCTATAAAATAGATGTGAG
Source organism: Pelobates cultripes (assembly GCA_933207985.1). Taxonomy (NCBI): domain Eukaryota; kingdom Metazoa; phylum Chordata; class Amphibia; order Anura; family Pelobatidae; genus Pelobates; species Pelobates cultripes. The sequence continues at coordinate 235,752,996 of OW240914.1, read as the reverse complement.
GGGGCATTGGACAGTAATGTCACCTTAATTATACTTTTCATATAGCAGATATGTGATATGCAATGTGATTTAATATATCAGAGTATTATCACTTTAATTGACACTGCATTTTTTTTATGCATTATTCTTTATGCATTATTATTTTTCTTTTCTTAAATTGTAATGTCTGTTTAGAATATTGCAGGCTTTGCAATATCAAATTAAGTTTGCAGTATATATATTCACAATGCTCTTACAACATATTATTAAAATTAGCCTCTTTCCGAATTGTAGAATATGTGGTAGACCTGAATCCCCATATATGAGATTTGAAACTGTATTTTTATTTCTACGCTGTGCCCTGATCAGTATTTAAATGCATAATTGCAGCAGCATATAGCTTTTAAAGAAGCAATTATTTCACCGTTCATGTGTGGTTGACTGTGGAGTTTTTAAAACCTATTGTTTATTTTATTTTTTAAATCTGTTTCTGACTTTGAGAGCAGGCTGCTGAATGCATGTAAATGCTCTTAATGCTTAGTCTCTATACATTTATTTAATCGTGTTTTATGAAAACCTAGTTTATGAAATTCACTGAGATTACATGTGTCTGATCTGATTACAGTCAGTAGTACAATATAATTGTTCTAATTTCCTTACTGCTAGTACGGTGGGATAGTACCACTGATTTAAGTAAGCTTTCCCTTTTAAAATCGGTGGACTTTACTGCCATTGCAATAGACTAAAGACTGTACCTGAGTAAGCAAAGTCATTATGTGCAGGAATTGTGCACTTTAAATAGTAGAATACTTATGCTATTCTAGTGAATTGGGCTGGCTGCTTAACACATCATTTAGTATCTTTTGGTCACATTTAAAGCTGTAAATGTATTTAACATTTTATTTAAATAAGCCTTTAATAATTTCAGTTTAAAAGTTATTAGAGATCCTATATAGTTACAATTTTATTTAGCCCTGATTTAGCTTACATATATATTATTTTTAATCATTTTATCAATATTTATTTTTGCAGAGCATTTAGAGAAGCAAAGGATGTATAACCACCTGTTGCCCTTTTTTCTAGGAGGGTAGTATAATTTCAACTCTGTTTAGGAAAAAATATGAGCTAGTTATATATTATATAAAATATATGCTGCATTGTACTGCATTGTACTGCACTGAATTTATTTAAAAGCCTTGTCTTTCTCTTTACGGCTGTAAGTAATAATATTGTTCATAATTTGGAATATAAAACAACGACTTCTCAATTCCTTGGAATGTTTACATGTCTCTGTATCTCCGCAACCTTGGCTGGAAATTCCACACTCCAAAAATAGTTATGCTATTATAATTCCTGATTTTTAATCAACAGCTAGCGAACTGACAATATGGAAAATATCACTGTTTTACAAAACTTTTCATATATAGTGGACATTAGAATCCAGAACGCAATAATGCAATTTTCTTTGCTTTCTTGGAATTAGACTCCAAATTTCATTGCTCTGTCTTATCACTTTTCTTTTGACAACATTTTGCATGAATCTTTTTCCTGCGCATGCATACTAAGCAGCTACAAAGAGAACATATCCCCCTGTCTGCAGTCCACTGTCCTGGAACTAACGGGCCATGCTGTGCTGGTGTATTAGGCATATCAGGGAGTTTACCAAATTTGTATATTTGTTCTATTATGATATTAGTTAAGATCCACAATTTCAGCATTGTATGCTAATTACATTGTACCTGGCACCTGAACTCACAGTGCCTTGTTCACATTAAAATCATCTCTAATGATGAAGATCTCTCTCTGAGTCTGGGCTACACATAGCTCAATAGATTCTTGATATTTCAAGACTTGTGCCATGACAAAGTATTGTGTCTTCTCTTACGTATAAGAGGTTACCTAGGTATTTATTTTATATTTAAAGCTTCCAAGTACAAAGTCCCTTCGTGGTCGCCAATTGTAACCGCTGGTGGTTCCCTTATTTACCACTATAATGTCTTAAAGCATAGAACTTAGTAGGGCTAACCATACAGATATCTTAGCCATAATTTTATATAGTGTAAGAGATCCTCTATTTAACATATATAAATAATTGAGAATACAATATAAAATAAGGATTGTCTTGGAAGCAAGATTGTCTTTTGGATATTTATTATATAAAAATATAAAATCCATTATAGCAGAGTTTATAAGATTATATTACATGCTTGCAAATATCATTAATAGGTTAACATACCCTTCTGAACATGTCATCATGTCAGCCTCTCTGTCATTTTAAGATGGAGCAGCGTCTGTCTCCAAGTCTCTCCTCTGTGTCTTAACATTTAAAAGTACACCTATTTATACCTTAGGTGTCTCCATTTTAAATTTACCATAGTTCATTTACTTTATTCATTTTAGGACCTCCCTTAACTTGGCAAACATACAAGGCCATAACTAAAGGGTGTATACGTCACGGAAATTTTCCTGACTTAGTTCAAGATGACATCTTAAAGTCTGAATAGGTTATCTGTTGTTTATACTAAGTCGTAAGTGTACAGTCGTGGGAGATTCCCGGATTTGGGGAAGTTCCATTAACTTGGGGTTACCACAGTATATTGTGTACTGCAAGTGTCGTAGAATAGCCTTGAAGCTTGTTTATGCATTATTGTTATTGTAATTCGTCTGGGACAAAATGGCGCAAACATATTATGCACTGAGGTTATTGCTTAAAGAAACAGTTATGAAAAACAATATGTTCCATTTCTAACACCTTGTCAGTTTGCAATATCTCTTAAAGACAAAGTACACAGTTTAAGGAATACAACATTTCATTCTAAAACTTGTAATATTTGCATTTGCCCGTAACAAAATTCTAGCTTGAAATCACAACCAGGATCTTGCGTCCTATATCTTTTAACCATTCCCCTATTCCAAAGGTCCAGTCAAAACCAGTCATATCTTCACGCAGTTCCTCAAAACATGGGAATCCATCCTTGGCACACTCAACATATATCAAAGACACACATAGTACATCCATCCCTGGGTCAGCTAACACTTCCTCTCTCTCCGGCTAACTCTACAAAAATAAAACTAGAAATAGTTCAATAGTTCAGCATAGTTCAGAAAAATAGAATGTCTTTCACAGAGTATAAAAAAATCAGTTTAGACACCAGACATTTTGTTCCATAAGATGGCTAAGGGTAGCAATATGGCTGACAACAAGACAATGTCAGCTTCCATATAGTTCTTCTTTTGTTTGCTGGATTTTCACCACAATGCTCTGTGCAAAACCCCAATGGTTGAAAGGGTTATTACAGAACCAGCGGTATTAGACAGTACTGCACCTTCAGGACTTTCCAGGTTCTTGCATGCAAAGTTTATGTCCTCATAAGTAAGTATCTCAGTTTCTTCGGCCTGCGTGGATTATGACCAAACACATGTAATTGCAAAATACTTATTGCATGGTCAGCCAGAGAGATTGGTGTGTAGTCCCAGAAATCAGGCGGCACAAACACTCCAGGACAGTCTCTACAATCATACAAACACAAGGATCAATACAACATCAATTAATTAATTACCTAGGCTAAAACTTAAATTAGAGATTACGGTTAAACCCTTAATTTGTGTAGCATGTACTTCTCTTATTTAAACTATATACTATATATTGGGGCTGATGTGTACTGTAGTCATTGCTGCCGACCCAGTAGTGACGGGAGTAAGCGCAGGACTTCTCTTTTTGTATTATTAAGAATGTTGCTTGCATCACCACCACCACATTCTTAAAGGGGAAATGGGACCTAACCTTGCGGTCATCTTCCATTGGCCCACGTAGTTCCATCACCCCCATTCATGCACGTTTTGGGAACCAAACAAATTAAATAAAGGTTTATTTAAACTTACCTGGCTCTAGATACTGTGCCCTATTGGTTTTTTTCGTTCCCAGTACCCTTTATTGCATTCCTTTAGTTGTTGTATTGTATTCTGGTATTGACCTTGGCTTTGTTTCCTGACTCTCTTTAACCCTTGCCTGTCTTGCTTTCCCATCTGACTAATTACAGTGTACCTGACTCTGGCTATTTCTCGTTTTCACTGTCACAACGTTATCCAGACCTTGGCTTGTATTTTGACCACTCTTTACTCCATCTAACGTTTAGTCCTGCCACGCTAAGGCACGGTAAGCCGTTTCATTTTCCTTTAAAATACAAAATCCAGCTCACTTGCTTATTCACTAAACAATGATTTCAAATCTTAGAGATTGTAATAGCTTTATTTAAAAACACCTCACCTAGGCAAAAAATAATGGGGGTTTAGTTACATTATATGATTATATATTGCATAAGCCTGCCACAATGTCAAGGGGGCTAGCCCGGGGGTGGTCACATCTTTCCCTCCCTTTCATATCTCTGCCCCCACATCTCTCCCTCCCTTCCATATCTCTCCTCCCACATCTTCTAATTGAAATCTCCCTACCCCCTTTCATTCCTATCTCTCCCACTCATGTTTCCCTCCCACCCCTTCCATTCATACCTGGCAGGCAGCTATTTCTCTCACAGTGCCAGCGCTAGTCACGTGACACCCGGCGCTCTTAGGCAGAATGGGAGGGGGTGGTGCTCCCCCCTCCCAGTGTACTGTGCATGTGGTTCCCTTATGGAGCCGCACTCTGCCTGTGGGCGGAAGAAATGCAGGCCGAGGCGGGCGTAAAAATCACTTGTCAGTCTGACAATCGATTTTTGTGCACTCCTGTATGGCTGGGCCACGGGCTGCAATAAACGTCATTATGGGCTGCATGCGACCCGTGGTCCGCGAGTTTGACATCCTTGACTTAAACAGACCTAGAACAATGCTCAATGGACCACATGCTAACAGTTGCCCTAAACTAAAACCTCCAACCTCCAATACTAAAAAGTATGTCAGGATTATTTACTACAGCAAGAATGCAATGTGAATTCTAAGTGAATTTTAAATTTAACTGGACACTCCAGGCATCCAGACCACTCCCAATACCCTTAACCCTGCAAGTGTAATTATTGCAGTTTTCATAAACTGCAATATTTACCTGGCAGGGTTAACTCCTCCTCTAGTGGCTGTCTACTAGATTGCACTTCCTGGTTTATAGCACAGATTTTCTATGTGAGGACCTCCAGCGTCGCTAAATTCCCCATAGGAAAGCATTGAAAGCATTAGGTCTCCCCCACCGGCGGGCGCCGATGCGCAATGGGTCTCCCCCACCGGATGACTTAGCCGAGGGAGAAGCATAGGCGGAGCCTGACACAGCGCCGTGTCACTGAAGGGGTTTTAATCCCTTCAGCAACTTGAGGTGGGGGGTGGGAGGGAGAGGGGACCTGCAGTGCCAGGAAAACGGTATGTTTTCCTGGCACTGAAGAGTGCCTTTAAGGTCAAAATAGCCATACTGGAATATATGCTAAAAGGCACCAAGACCAGTGGCATCTCCAGGATTCATGCTTACGGGGGGTACATAAGATCCCAGGGACAAAAGTAAGGGGACAGTTATAAAAGGTGTATATATGTGTGTGTGTGTCAGCTCTTTGCTAAGCTGGCCAGGAAACATTAAAGCGAGCTGCCTCAGGGAGCATGGAGGCAGCGCGCGAGGGGGCAGTAACCTTCCTGCAGTACCTCTCTGCTCTCTCGCTTGTGTTTAGTGACATAACCCCGGCCCCGGCATCACTACAGAGAGCGCGCAGGGTTGCAGAGAGAAACTGCAGGAAGATTAGAGAGGAGACACACTGGATGCCAGGGAAAGATCCACTCAGCTCTCCCAAAGGTAGGGAGGCTTGGTGGACTTAAATAAAAAAAAACAGAATTGTGAGAAAATGTGTGTTTGTGTGTGTATGTGACTCAGTGTGGGTCTCAGTCAGAGAGTGTGTTCATGTCACTGTATGTCTGTCAGAATATGTGAATGTCTGTCAGTGTGTGTCTCAGTCAGAGATTGGGGACGGAGCTTGCGTAGGGGGAGGCTATCTTCCATGCAGGGTCCTGTGTGCTGGGGAAGCTGCTGCACAGTGGCAGAACTAACGTACAGTGCATTCAATGTACATCCCCCTGACGAAGGTGCATCACAGCACCGAAACGCGCGTCGGGTTGAAGGAGGTTTTTCTCCTTCACTTTCACTCACTTTTTATTTTCACTTCTAGGGCACTATTTCACGATGTGTAGGTAACCAGCATTCTAAGCATGGTTCTACACATTAGCACTATTATTTCCTAATTTTTCACCTTTTCCTCCTGTCACTCCTGATATGCTATCTAGATTGGAATTATCTATTTGATTGAGGAATCTGGACTGGCTCTGTATGTATTTGAGGGGGCAACAGATACTCTTTGTACCCCATAGCGATTTAGGAAACCACTAACTTAAGATTTATCATTTATGACATATTTTGTGATTAATCTACGAATTTTCATGTAGACTTTTTTCCTTTTATTATATGTTACTTGGTATCCAGCTAAATGCTGTTATCCTAAATTGCTGATTGCTTAACTACACTCTTATTGTAGCTTTTCTGATACAGCGGGCTTTGCTACAAGTGTTACTTTATATACAGCCAATATTCAAAGTTCCTCCTTGACTGATTGTCTTTTCCATCTAGATTACAGGAGTTAATTTAAAGGCTCATTCCACAACCGCTTTTACTGTTGACATGGACATACTATGGTTGATTATATTAAAGTCCTGAGTCTCAAATAGATTCTTTACGTCTAAGAGTCCTTTAGACAGGAGAAGAGCCATTTAGGCTATTTTAATCACTTGAATCTACGTATGAACCCTCTCTATATTCCGACATATTGATGGCAATTTTGATTTAATTATCTATTATCTACTAATATTTTGTCCAGCTGACAGTCCTGGTTCTGGTTTTAGTGACCAGTAACAGGAAAGTCATTTTCTAGTACTTATATGATAGTTTAGACTAAGGTGGCAAAAAGAAGCGAACGCAACCCTAGTGTCAATGGAATAAGATTCAGTAATCTGAAAGTCAGATATAAATCTGTTAAATATATGCAGAACTCTGTTTTGTTTTTGTGTGCTTGCAGACAGGGCACTTCGTGTTAGCTATCTGTTGTGGCCAGTAAAAGGCTAGTCCACTAAGCATATTTTGAAGGCTGTGGTTTTAATGTGCTTCCTGACAGTCGGGTAAAGTTTGAAGAAGTCCTGCAAATGATAACTGGACAGAGAGTCAGTTGGTAGACATTAAAAACCAGATACAACTTATGGATAGCTGCTAGCTATATGAATTTTCTAATCATCCTCATGATTATTAAATAAGGGCTGTTGTTGATCAAATCGTGAGCTATCATGACTAAGCAGCAATTGACTGCTTGCTATAGCCATAAGTTTCCCCACGTATTAGCAGCTGCTATTATAGCGTAACCTCAAAGAGAGCTGAGATTTCATGAACTAACGGTAGGTAAACTGTCTCAGGAGACTATATATCTTTAACCACTTGTCATACCAAATGACTGGGAAGTGGTTTGTCAACGGGGGAATGAACACGATCTTTCTATTTCAATTTAGTAAAGTCATGCCAAATGGGTAAGTCAACCTGAGCTTGGAGATTGAGTGATACTGTACGGTTGTCCTCAGAAAGATCTGAAAAGAGGCAGTGTAACCTTAAATAATAAATGACCCTGCGGGATTAAAGAATTGAATTAACCCAGGTCCCTGTGTTAACAGGAGCCTTGAGCAAGGAATCTCTCTAAAGCTATCCGAATTCTCCAGATCTCTGTCATGGAGAGTAGACACCTTTAAAGTAGAGTGCCATTCTAAGCCAAACCAGACTAGTTGTGGGGCCTAACGTCTGGTCCTTAATGTTTGAAGAACAAGGCAGTGCTTAATGCTGTGGGGGATATTGTACCCATTGGTACCCTCCAAAATTGTTCAGGTAGTGAATCACCTCCGGGCATCTATTGTTATTGAGGTGGAACTAGCAGATGACTTACGTAATATAAATCATTTGGGTTGTTCTTGGACTCTAAAATGAGCCTAGTAGAAAATAGTAATTCTAGCCGAACGTAGGCCAAGTTTTAATTCAGACAAGAAACAATGAGCCAAGCCCACTGTCCCTCATCTGAAATTTTGAACGTATGTGTGCAGGCCAAATGAGGGCCGGATTACGTTTATGATAGATATGCGAAATGACCAAATGAGGGCAGAACATAGACAGTGTGGTCGAATTAGGGTCATACGCACCTTCTAACTGCTTGTATGGATGAGCAAGGGCTAAATGCATGCCTGAAATGTACCAACAATGTGGCCGAATCTAATTATTGCAATACATAGAAACCGAATCCTAACTATGCAAACATACTATATGAGGGCCGTATATTCACAATATTACACATGCTATATGGCCGAATGAGGGGCGCCTATGCACAATAATGAACATACTATATGGCTGAATAATGAGCAAGGGCTAAATGCATGCCTGAAATGTACCAACAATGTGGCCGAATCTAATTATTGCAATACATACAAACCGAATCCTAACTATGCAAACATACTATATGAGGGCCGTATATTCCCAATATTACACATGCTATATGGACGAATGAGGGGCGCCTATGCACAATAATGAACATACCATATGGCTGAATAAGGGCCAAATATGCACTATAGTTATAAACACAAAATTGTGGATAATAGAACAATGGTAAGAAAACAGAGTGTCTTAATGACAAATCTTAAAGTGTATTAACTTCTGTCAACTGATAATACCAAAAATACTATATGGCTGACTGAGGCAATTCTGTTCACTGCTGATCCAGTGATGTGATTGCTATGTCTTGCGAGTATTATGACCCTCAGCCCTACAGGCCAGGGGATGAAGGATGGTGTACGGGACAGTTCATACCAAGTTTCTCAACGAGGGGCATTTCTGAGGGGTTGACAGGAGCTGGAGACTCTTGGAAAGCTCTGCGACTAATTTTACTATGTAATTGTTAGCCCCGAATAAAACACCCGCTACTTTTATTATTTGTAACAGAGCCACTTTAATGCACCATATTTGAAGTTAATTATGCAGTACAACAAGGGGTGTATTGCTGTGAGTGCATGGTTTTAATGCAGAGGTGAGGTGTAAATTGTTAATACTAGGGATCGATCGATTATCGGTTTTACCAATATTATCGCCCGGTATTTGGTATTTTCGGCAATATCGGTATCGGCCAATAAAGATACCGATATTGCTGATAATACATTACAGGATTGCCGAGCTCATCACGAGCCCGGCGGTCCTGGGGAGGAGGGCGGCTGCAAGCTGTGACTTACCTTCCCGGCAGCTCCTTCAGCTCCCCTGTCTAAATCTTGCGTGTCCCGCGGCCGCAGAGCATTGCCACTGGTTACCATGGCAAGGCTCCGCGTGGCACGCAGACCGCGAGATTTACACTGGGGAGCTGGAGGAGCTGCTGGGAAGGTAAGTCACAGCTTGCTGCCGGCCCCCCCTCTGCTCAGTACAAGCCACTGGACCACCAGGGACTGTCATATCCACTCTCCCTGGCCAGGTAACAAGCATGGAGGAGGGACAAAAAAATATATATATAAAACATATAAATATTAAAAACTAAAATAAAAAATGTCCTCCCCATTTTATACAAATTACATCTCTTCAGAAACACACACTATTCAAACATACACTCTATATAATGCAGAGTGTGTGTTTGTGGAGTGTGTGTTTGTGGAGTGTGTGTATATAATGCAGAGCGTGTGTTTGTGTAGTGTGTGTATATAATGCAGAGCGTGTGTTTGTGTAGTGTATACACAAACACACACTCTGCATTATATACACACACTAGCTAGCTTGGTGCTACTTCTAAGTGCTGTTTCTAAGTGTCTAGTTGGAGATATTCTGGAGAGTTTTACAGAAGCTTCAACTGTCTAAGAGTTGTGCTAAGAGCTTTCTTTTCTACTGTTACAGGTAAGATTCATCTGTAGGAAAAGGTTACTGATTGCCCAAGGTTTGAATTCCTGTTGGTAAGATTCATCTGTAGGAAAAGGTTACTGATTGCACAAGGTTTGAATTCCTGTTGGTAATTATAAGGCATTTGATTTGATTAAGCTAGTTACTTGCTATTGATTGCTGGTTAATTAGCTATTGTTTGCAAATAAGCAGAGGCCTACCCAGGTGTTAAACATTCCTAGTAGGTGGTGATTTTAGGAGTTATATAAGGCTTGGTGTCATTAGCTTGTCTAATAAAGCTTGGTGCTACTTCTAAGTGCTGTTTCTAAGTGTCTAATTGGAGATATTCTGGAGAGTGCTGTTTCTAAGTGTGTAGTTGGAGATATTCTGGAGAGTGCTGTTTCTAAGTGTGTAGTTGGAGATATTCTGGAGAGTGCTGTTTCTAAGTGTCTAGTTGGAGATATTCTGGAGATAACCTGGAGGTAATCTGAGGTATTCAGGAGGATAAATACAAAGTTAAGATTTGTTAGATTTAAATTATTCTCCTAATTGGAATGGCAGACTTAGTTCAGTGTAACAATTGCTATGCATTTGTTTCACGTTCCACTTTTTGGAGGTTTGGTTGTTGTCTAATCTGTAGACAGTTCTCTATCTTGCGGCATGAGATTGTATTTTTGAAGTCTGAGATTTGTAAATTATCTGGTGAGCAAACTCAGACTGGAACTGCTGCAAAGCCACTGCCGCAGAGACAAACTAGGAAAGGCAGATGGATTACTGTAGGATCTGGTAGACTTAGAGTTGTGGATAAAAGCCATTTTGCACAGTCTGTTGCTCTTCATAATTCATTTTCTGCACTTTCAGAGTGTAATGGTGTTGTGGAGAGAGGCACTGAGGCTAGTGGTGTTGTGGAGAAAGGCACTGAGGCTAGTGGTGTTGTGGAGAGAGGCACTGAGGCTAGTGGTATTGTGGAGAGAGGCACTGAGGCTAGTGGTGTTGTGGAGAGAGGCACTGAGGCTAGTGGTGTTGTGGAGAGAGGCACTGAGGCTAGTGGTGTTGTGGAGAGAGGCACTGAGGCTAGTGGTGTTGTGGAGAGAGGCACTGAGACTAGTGGTGTTGTGGAGACCGGCTTGGAGACTATGGTGAGGCCTAATAGAAAACAGTTGTTGTTGGGTGATTCCATTATAAGAGGTGTGGAGATGGACAATGGTGGTCTTGTGAGGTGTCTTCCCGGAGCTACTGCTCACAGAGACAGGAGACGTATCTGTAATATTGTTAAGCAAGCAAAGCAGGAAGGAGAATTGGATGTACTTGTCCATCTAGGGACAAATGACTTGGCTTGCAATGAGGTTTCAGAGGTTAAGGAAGTTTTTAGTGTTTTTGCCAATGATATACGGCAGGTTGCTTTCACACTGTCATTCTCTGAAGTTCTGCCTGTGCATAACACTCAGAACGACAGGCGGATGCGTATTAGGGACTTTAATTTGTGGCTTGGTGAATGGTGTCGGGAGCAAGGATTTGGCTTTATTTCTCATGGTAGCTCTGTTTGGAATGGAGATAAGCTGTACAAAAAGGGAACAAATGTTCTCAGTGGGCAGTTCAGAGGTTTTGCTAGGATGTATTTAAACTAGGAGGGGGGGCAAAAGGGTGATAAAACATCAATCCAATTGTCCCCCAAAACAAGGACAGAAGGTGCCTGTATCAAGTGTGTTAAAAAATGATAAGCTTAGAGTCATGTCTACAAATGCTCGCAGTTTAGGGAATAAGATCCATGAACTTGTGGCAATAATGGCAACTGATAGTGTAGATTTAGTGCTGTTACTGAGACATGGTACAATGAGAAAAATGACTGGGACATAGCAATACCAGGGTACTCTTTATATAGGAAAGATAGGGAAGGCAAGAAAGGGGGAGGGTGGCCTTGTATGTGAAGGATAGCATAAAATCTAGCCTAATAAAAGTTAGTGAGGCAAACATAGAGTCCGTTTGGGCTACGTTAGAATTTGGTAATCACACAGTAACTCGTGTAGGTGTGATTTATAGGCCCCCAGGACAAATTGAAGAGTTAGATAATCTACTAGTTGAGGAAATAGCTAAAATGACAATGAAGGGGAAGTTATCATCATGGGTGACTTTAATCTTCCTGATGTAAATTGGAAAACAAAATTAGCTACTTGTGCCAGGAGCACACATATTCTAAACTCCCTACTGGGATTGTCTCTAAAACAAGTTGTTGAGGAGCCAACTCGTAAAGAGGCCATACTAGATTTAGTGTTAACAAATGGAGATTTGGTATCAGATATTACTGTATGTGAAAGTTTAGGATCCAGTGATCATCAGTCAGTGTGGTTTAATATAAGAACAGTGACTGAGTCACACCACACAAAAACAAAAGTTTTAGACTTTAGAAAACAGACTTTTCTAAAATTAGAATATGGGTAGAGGAGTCATTATCAGACTGGAGCAATTTAAATGGAGTCCAAGAGAAATGGGATTATTTAAAAGTTGCACTATTGAAGGCAACAGAAAATTGCATTAGGCTTGTCAGTAAAAGCAAAAAATTCAAGAAACCACTGTGGTACTCCGCAGATGTGGCCAAAATAGTTAAAAACAAAAAGTTAGCATTTAGTAATTATAAAAAAAACAGAGTGAGGAAGACAAAATGATCTATAAGATTAGGCAGAAAGAGGCTAAGCAAGTTATAAGAGCTTCCAAATCACACACAGAAGAGAAAATAGCACAGTCAGTAAAAAAAGGGGATAAAACATTTTTTAGATACATAAATGAGAAAAGAAAAGTAAAACAAGGATTAGTTAGATTAAAAACAAAAGAAGGAAGGTATGTAGAAGAGGATAAAGGTCAGGCTGACTGCCTCAATGAATATTTTGTTCTGTATTTACAGAAGAAAATGAAGGAAAGGGACCTCAGTTGAGAAAAAGGATAAATGAGTCATTTATTACACGTGAGTTTACAGAGGAAGAGGTTCTATTTCAACTGTCAAAAGTAAAGACAAATAAGTCAATGGGACCTGATGGAATACACCCAAAGCTATTAAAAGAGCTTAGTGGTGTACTAGCAAAACCATTAACAGATTTATTTAACCAATCATTGTTAACAGGAGTAGTCCCAGAAGATTGGAAGTTAGCGAATGTTGTGCCCACTTACAAGAAAGGTAATAGGGAGGAGTCGGGCAACTATAGGCCAGTAAGCCTTACTTCAGTAGTGGGGAAAGTGATGGAAACCATGTTAAAGGATAGGATTGATGAACATCTAAAAACACATGGATTTCAAGATCAGAGACAACATGGGTTTACTTCAGGGAGATCATGCCAAACTAATCTTATTGATTTTTTTGATTGGGTAACTAAAATTATAGATCAGGGTGGTGCAGTAGACATTGCTTACCTAGATTTCAGTAAGGCTTTTGACACTGTTGCACATAGAAGGCTTATCAATAAACTGCAATCTTTAAGTTTGGATTCCAATATTGTTGAATGGGTAAGGCAGTGGCTGAGTGACAGGCAACAGAGGGTTGTAGTTAATGGAATATATTCGAAGCTTGGACTTGTCACCAGTGGGGTACCTCAGGGATCTGTACTTGGACCCATTCTCTTTAATATTTTTATTAGTGATATTGCAGAAGGTCTTGATGGTAAGGTATGTCTTTTTGCTGATGATACTAAGATATGTAACAGGGTTGATGTTCCAGGAGGGATAAGCCAAATGACAAATGATTTAGGTAAACTAGAAAAATGGTCAGAATTGTGGCAACTGACATTTAATGTGGATAAGTGCAAGATAATGCATCTTGGACGTAAAAACCCAAGGGCAGAGTACAGAATATTTGATAGAGTCCTAACCTCAACATATGAGGAAAGGGATTTAGGGGTGATTATTTCTGATGACTTAAAGGTAGGCAGACAATGTAATAGAGCAGCAGGAAATGCTAGCAGAATGCTTGGTTGTATAGGGAGAGGTATTAGCAGTAGAAAGAGGGAAGTGCTCATGCCATTGTACAGAACACTGGTGAGACCTCACTTGGAGTATTGTACACAGTACTGGAGACCGTATCTTCAGAAGGATATTGATACCTTAGAGAGGGTTCAGAGAAGGGCTACTAAACTGGTTCATGGATTGCGGGATAAAACTTACCAGGAAAGGTTAAAGGATCTTAACATGTATAGCTTGGAGGAAAGACGAGACAGGGGGGATATGATAGAAACATTTAAATATATAAAGGGAATCAACACAGTAAAGGAGGAGACTATATTTAAAAGAAGAAAAACTACCACAACAAGAGGACATAGTCTTAAATTAGAGGGATAAAGGTTTAAAAATAATATCAGGAAGTATTACTTTACTGAGAGGGTAGTGGATGCATGGAATAGCCTTCCAGCTGAAGTTTTAGAGGTTAACACAGTAAAGAAGTTTAAGCATGCGTGGGATAGGCATAAGGCTATCCTAACTATAAGATAAGACTAGGGACTAATGAAAGTATTTAGTAAATTGGGCAGACTAGATGGGCCGAATGGTTCTTATCTGCCGTCACATTCTATGTTTCTATGTTTCTACACAAACACATAAACTCTGCATTCATTATATACACACTACACAAACACACACACTCTGCATTAATTATATACACACACTACAGAAAACACACACTCTGCATTCATTATATGCACACACTATTCAAACACACACACACTCTGCATTCATTATATACACACACTACGTTCACTACACACACAGCATTCACTTTAAGCACACTGCATTCACTTTACAAACACTACACACACACACTGCATTCACTTTACACACACTACATAGACATTCTTCATTCACTATATATACACACTACACAAACACTCACTGCATTCTTTATATACACACTGCAGCCACTACACAAACACACACAGCTCCCCTGTCTAAACACACTGCATCCACTACATGTGGCATGTATATTTTGTGTGTTTACGTTTAGAAATAGTTTATTTTTTCCAAATGGTAAATGTACAGAATATCGGCAATTGGCCTGAAAGTTGACAGATTATCGGTATCGGCTCTAAAAAATCAGTATCGGTTGATTCCTAGTTAATACATCATGGCTAGGAGTTAATACACCTTTATAAATAAGATCAACAAAAAATTTAGTGTAATAATGTGATTTATAGAACACATAATCCCTTAATGTTGTTCTATGCCGTCCTGAAAATGTGGACTTTAATACCATAGGATGGCATAGAATGCCCTGTGGATTGTGCCTCCCTGTCTTTCCTTACTCACCCTCTGTGGCGATTCAGCTCGGGGGAATGTCTGACAACCCAGAGAGTCCCCATGCAGCCAGTTTAGCCTTTCTGGGCCATGGTGAATGGTGAAAGCTGTTGTATATCGGAGACAAGCACTTGTTCTCTTGCCTACTTTTGAGCAGAGCCGGCCTTTTACACACAATTCCCAATGATTACTAGAGCGAATGAGAAAGAGATGTTCCCAAGTGTTGAGATTAGAATGGTGTTAAGAGTGAATTCATTTTCATGAAATACCCTGTCTATGCCTTTTTAGGAGAATTATGTGAAATTAAATTAATGAAACATTATCTCAATAATAAATGATTTTAGTCATGCTAAAATTATTTAAACATTCTTTGTATTTTATTTTAATTTATTTATTTTGCTGGATATAAAAATCTGGCAGTGTTGTAGCATTTACTGGGATTAAGAAATAAGCAACTGTCCGTTTCTGGAAATTGCAGTTCCTCTTTGATGTAGCCCGAGATTGGGTAACAAAATCTGTTTTCAGCCATGTTTTCTGCCCCCTCCCCAAGCAGCAGATTCACTTCCTTCACTCTTTTATTTTTAATAGATTCTTTTATGTATTTTTAGTAAAATAATGTGAAGATCTAAAGTCTGATTTGCGATATTGAAAACCTGAAGGGAAAGTATAAAAATCAAACATTTTTATAAACATTTTATCTTTATTTACCGGGAAGGCCGAGGACACCTTGTGGAAGTCACTTGTGTTACAATTATTATTATTATGATTATTATTATGATATTTATAGAGCGCCGTCAAATTCCGCAGCGCTTTACAATGGGTGGACGAACGGTTGTAAGCAGACAAGTTGGATACACAGGAATAGAGGGGTTGAGGGCCCTGCTCAATGAGCTTACATCTTAGAGGGAGTGGGGTAAAATTACACAACAAGGTAAGGATAACACAAAAAGGTAAGGATAAACGTACAAATACATTTAATAGAATTCAAAGTGCTTTTAAAGGATTTTAGCAAATAAAACTATGAAGATGGTAAATATATAAACATACAAGGATTGCTTCAGTACTGTATAAGCAAAATAATACACATGCATATTCACTAAAGGGGCACTCTAAGCTCTCACAGATGTTTGGTGCACTGTGTAGGTTAGGTTACAGTTAGTCAATATATGTGGGAGAGGCCATCCGGTTCTTGCTTTTGCCTTTAGGACCTTTTTCTAAGAGGCATTTCTTGAACTCTGTGATAAGGTACAATGGATGGATCAGAATAGTGGGGGTTGAATCCAGATTTTGACATGTGCCCTCTAGTGGAATAACTATGGCACTATGCGTGTCCCCCCTGCCTTTTATTAGTCATTTGGTAAATTAGGAATACAATGAGTATTATCCTCAAGCCTGCCATAATAGGTAAATATGTATGTGATATCTTCTGTGATTCCATTTGCCCGACTATAATAAGCTATTCCTTTTGTCTTTTTGGCCACAGTGTGGTTATGGAGTGAAAATGCTTAAAATGTAGCTCTACCATATCAAATTAATAACTATTGCCTGTCGTGATGTGTTTTTAACAAGTTTATATGCTATCATAACACTGTTTTTATTTATATGTAGAATTTGCTGCAGTGTTTGTATGTTTCCATGGCAACGACCTCAGGCCGCGCCATAGAGCATGACGCCACGTGTTTGGGGACCTATGACAGTGTAACCTGCGGAAGTCCCAGTCCGGGCGTCCTAGAAGTCGGATGAAAGCTTGAAGGGATCAAGCTGACACATTGATGTTATTTTAAAAGAAAGGTTATAAAAGCTACGTCTTATGTGAGTGCTATCCTGTTTATTCTTTTGTATTTTGGCTGGACGAGCACCAGGCAAAAAAGTAGTTTTTTTAGGAGTGCAAAATTTTTTGTTGTATATATATATATATATATATATATACATATATGTATATATAAATGTATATATATAAACAAAGAGGGAAGCGCAGCACCTGGAATGTCCTTGCCGTGTGTAAAAAAAAAAAGGGGGAGAAAAAGGAAACTGATAGTGAAGTACGTAAAATAGGGTAAATAAAATTATATGCATTCACACTTTATAGGAGCTTAGGTGCAGTTCCAACTTAGACGCTTGGCCAGAATAATCCCCACCTGAGGACATGGTGGAGTACAGACTCTATAGGAGGTTCTTGTGGATGCAGCTTCTCATGCAGATATGTAGGAGAAATCAGAGATATATAGTGCAATACGCCAAAGGATGTGCACTTACGTGTTCTGGAGCCTAGAGGGTGGGTCCACAGGTATGGTGTGATGATCCCCACTCTAGGATATAGGTGCTGGTGGTCTCTCTCCGATTATATAAGTAAAAGAGAAAATAAAGCCCGAATAGTATAGACTTTAAAAAGTGAAAAACAAAATAGATAAAAGCTACTCACATTTGATAGAGCCAACAGGCTTAGGTGGTATTATCCCCACCAAGGATATGGAGAACAGGAATCCAGCAGCAAACAGGTCCAATAAAAAGTACTTTTATTGATAAAAAACAATAAATTATAAAAACATAGGGTAAAAGAACTATATAAAACAATATTTAAATACACTTAATGTGTTTCACCATACAATAGCTTTCTTAAAAGGGGCCTAGGTCCCTGGCCCTCCTATCGGGCCGAACTTGATGGTATTTATGCAATGCCGATTTTCTGATGAACAATTGTAGGTCCTTGACCCACATGAACTTATTAAACGCTGGGACATTTACAATTAATAGACCTTTTTCTAGAACCTTTCACTAGTTTATCTTTGAATATAGACATAGTTGGGGTTTTGTGGCGCGTCTACGTTTACTTTTTGACTTTGACTCCAGCAGCCTCTAAACTACTTTCAATCACTTCCTCCCTTGGACTTTTGCAGTGGGCTAATTCTCCCACTCATGTAGCTGGCAATACCCTCGACCTTATTTTCTCTTATTCATGTACAATATCTAATATCTGCAACACCCCATTTCCTCTCTCTGATCACCACCTCTTATCGTTTGCTCTCAATTACCCCCTCACCCAACAATCTCAGCCTAACCCCCCTCAGCTCAGGAGGAACCTTAACTCTATTGACCTCCAGCAGCTGTCAGCTGAAATTGATTCACAACTGCTATCCATCCCTTCCCTCTCCTGTCCCTCACTGGCCATCTCCACATATAACACTACCCTCACATCTGCCTTGAGCGCTGCAGCCCCACTCAAAACTGCAGCCCCACTCCTGGAGGAAGTCCCGCACCCAGGCAGACTTTCTCCATTATAGATTCTTGTTGCTTTCATACGGCGCAGCCCTCGTCCTCGCCAAACAGTCATACTTTTCCTCTCTCATTAGTTCATGCTCCCGCAATCCCAGACGCCTCTTTGACACCTTTAATTCCCTTCTCCGCCCTGCTGTGGCCACCCCCCAAACTAACCTTACAGCTGATTGCTTTGCATGCTACTTTACCGACAAGATTGAACAGCTAAGGAAACAACTCTCCCCTCCTTGCCGTTCTCTTTCTCAACCACATGTAAATCTTGCTTTCCCTACCCTCCAGACTTTCTACCCGGCTACTGAACAAGAGGTGGCTGCGCTTCTCCATTCCTCTCGCCCCTCCACTTGCCCGCTCGATCCTGTCCCATCTCACCTCATCAGATCTCTCTCCCCTTGTCTTGTGCCTACCCTAACAAACATCTTTAACTGCTCTCTCTCTCTTCTGGCACTGTTCCTGCTGACCTTAAACATGCCACTGTAATACCTATCCTGAAAAAAACATCTCTTGACCCATCCTCCCCTTCTAACTATCGTCCCATATCCCTGCTCCCTTTCTCATCAAAGCTTTTGGAAAGACTTGTCTTTACCCGTGTGTCCCGCTTCCTTAACTCCAACTCTCTCCTTGACCCTCTTCAGTCTGGCTTCCGCCCTCTCCACTCTACTGAGACTGCTCTTATCAAAGTGACTAATGACCTAATCTCCGCTAAATCCAAAGGTCATTACTCCATATTAATTCTCCTTGACCTCTCTGCTGCCTTTGACACCGTTGATCATGCTCTCCTCCTTCAAACTCTTCAATCGCTCGGTCTCTGTGACTCTGTCCTCTCTTGGTTTTCCTCCTATCTCTCCCAACGCTCATTCAGTGTCTCCTTTTCCAAGGATACCTCCTCCCACTCGTCCTGTCTCGGTTGGAGTTCCCCAAGGGTCTGTCCTTGGTCCCCTTCTATTTTCTCTTTATACCGCCTCTCTTGGTAAACTGATTGCCTCTTTTGGATTCCACTACCACCTGTACGCTGATGACACTCAGATATACCTCTCCTCCCCAGACCTCTCCCCTGCTGTCCTGCAACGTGTCACTGCTTGCCTTTCTTCCATCTCTGACTGGATGTCTTCACGCTTTCTGAAACTTAACCTCTCTAAAACTGAACTCCTTGTCTTTCCTCCTCCTAATACTGATCCTCCTCTCTCGCTCTCCCTTCAAGTCAGTGATATCCACATAAGTCCATCCCTGCAAGCGCGCTGTCTTGGCGTCATACTTGACTCTGGTCTCACCTTTGAGTCTCACATCCAGTTTGTTGCCAAGTCCTGTAGGTTCCAACTCAAAAACATAGCCCGCATTCACCCCTTTCTTATGCAAGATGCTACCAAGGAGCTTGTCCATGCTCTAGTAATTTCCCGCATGGATTACTGTAACCCTCTCCTGATTGGTCTCCCCAAAAGCCGTATTGCCCCGCTACAGTCTGTAATGAATGCTGCAGCTAGACTGATTTTCCTCTCTAGTCGGTCCTCTCACACCTCACCCCTCTGCCAGTCCTTACATTGGCTCCCTGTATGCTATAGGAGTCAATTCAAAGTGCTAACCCATACATTTAAAGCACTGAACAATTCTAGCCCCACTTATATCTCTTCACTAATCCATAGATATGCCCCTCCTCGTACCCTCCGCTCTGCCCGTGACCACCTCCTGACCGCTGCTCGCACCCGTACGGCCAACTCGCGCTTGCAGGACCTCTCGCGGGCGGCTCCTCTCCTATGGAATAGCTTGCCTACTGCCATCAGACTCTCCCCTAGTCTTCAATCATTTAAGAAGGGCCTTAAAACCCATCTCTTCAGGAAAGCTTATGGCCTCCCAGAGTAATCTCTACCTTACATACCTGTCTCCTGCTCTCTCCTATGGGGCAGTGCTTTGCTCTCTCCTCCAGCTCTGCTTCACTCCTACTTGATATTTCTTGTCCTAATGTTTCAAATACCCCACCTCCTATAGTCTGTAAGCTCGTTTGAGCAGGGTCCTCTTCAACCTATTGTTCCTGTAAGTTTTCTTGTAATTGTCCTATTTATTGTTACACCCCCCCCTCTCAAAATATTGTAAAGCGCTACGGAATCTGTTGGCGCTATATAAATGGCAATAATAATAATAATAATAATATAATTCTCTATTTAATATCAAATTACCTTATGTATGGGAGAGCATTTAACCAGGGTCTTTTTGAAATATTCTCTATCAGACCAAATTCGTTGGCCTTAATAGCTGTACGATTTCCTGCTGATCCTGTATACATTACTATCTCTCCAAATAAAATCAGAGATCTATAATACAGTGTTCAAACTGCATTATTAGTTTACTATCCTAATAGGGGAAATTTATTTAAATAGTTTTTTTTTTTACACCTTCTGTTAGCATCCCAGTTGAAAATTATATAATCAACTTTGGACTTACTGCAGTTTATTGCCTCAGGTATTATCTAATCCTTACCAGTACAGAGCTCTCTCTATCTACTTGCAATTAACTCCCTATGAGGAACTTGATTTTGTGGAGAAATAACAAGAGTAATCTCTCTCTATTAAAATAACTTTTTTTATGTATGTATTTTTATGTATGTAAAGTTACATAGCTAAAAAGAAACTTGCGTCCATCAAGTTCAGCCTTCCTCGCATTTGTTTTTTGCTGTTGATGCAAAAGAAGGCAAAACCAGTTTGAAGCACTTCCAATTTTGCAACAAGCTAGGAAAATAAATCATTCTTGACCCCAGAATGGCTGTCAGATTTATCCTTGGATCAAGCAGTTATTACCCTACATTGAAAGATTATATACTTGAATATTCTGTTTTTGCAAGTATGCATCTAGTAGCTGCTTGAACATCTGTATGGACTCTGATAAAACCACTACTTCAGGCAGAGAATTCCACATCCTTATTGTTCTTACAGTAAAAAAACCTTTCCTTTGTCTTAGATGAAATCTTCTTTCTTCCAGTCTAAACACATGACTTCGTGTCCTATGTAAAGTCTGGTTTGTGAATAGATTTCCACACAGTGGTTTGTATTGGCCCTGAATATATTTGTATAATGTTATCATATCCCCTCTCAGGCGACGCTTTTCTAAATTAAATAGGTTTAAATTTGTTTTCCTTTCTTCATAGCTGATATGTTACATTCCTTTTATTAATTTTGTAGCCCGCCTCTGCACTTTTTCTACTGCCATAATATCCTTCTTTAGAACAGGTGCCCAAAATTGCACAGCATATTCAATATGTGGTCTTACCGGTGATTTGTAAAGAGGCACAATTATATTCACATCCCGAGAATGAATGACTTTTTTCATGCATGAGAATACCTTACTGGCCTTGGCCACTGCTGATTGACATTGCACATTGTTGCATAGTTTGTTGTCTATAACAATTCCCAAGTCTTTTTCCTTTGTTGTTATCGTGTATGTGTAGATACTAATTAGCCCTAAAGATTCTACTCTATAAACAAATCTGGCTGATCATCTACAGTTAGTTAATTTAAATGAATTATTTACAAATTAATTTATACAGCTAGATCTAGCCTTGATTTGATGCAATATATTCTTGGTATTTATACCATTACTTTTGTTGCAATTATGATATTTTCCATCTACACTAAAGAAATGTCTTTCTTTCAATCAGAATATAAATGCCCACGAGCTATCCAATTAAATTTTCTTAACATTTTTTTTTCTTCACTTTGTTTCACATTATTCACCTTATCACACATAGTTATGTCTGTTGTTCTCCACTAGGATATAATAAAGTATCTAACCATTTTATATTTTTTATTATTATGTTTTCTTTGTTACTAATATTTTTTGTTCCAAGCTTTTGTTGAATATCTACTTTTTTGTGGGTATATTCGGGCTCTCTTTTTAAAGGCTTGATCTATTGATATTTACGCTGGGTTATGCCCTAAAATTACTCTGCAACCAATATGCGCGTCATGATAGTTTCCTTGTGATTCTCTCATAAAGGTAGTTTTTTTTGTATATTTAAGAATATGTAGGTAATTTTGTGACATATTGATTAGGCAGTATATCCAACAAAAGCATGTATTTACTTATTTTTAAAATATCGCAAACCTTTTAAAATTATTTATCTACAGAAGTCACCATTAAACACTAAGGCGATTTTTGTATATAAATAAGTTGAAAAGTTTATCTAACAGATTGTGATCATTTGAAAAGCTTATCCAAAAGAATTAAAATAAGGCCTAAGTAAGCAACAAAGCATTACACTTACAATTGTTTAGGCACATATTACTGTGTTTTTATGTCCTTTAAGCTGTAAGCCACTCAGACACATCAAATTCTTGTGCACTGGAGGAGGATGGAGTGTCAATGGGTCATTTGGGTCCCAAACAAGTACGACACACAGATTTCAGTTTGCACACAATTCTATCTTTTTTATTTTCTTATTCTTGAAATAATGTCCAGTTGGGGAAACAACAATGTATGCCATTCTAGAACTCTCGAGTACATCTCAGTTTGAAGATTGATAAAATATAAATTGTGCATGAAGATAAAACTCTGCCAGCTCCAGTAGTCTGTCCATTGTGAAATCAATTTTTCTTACATGTTCCTTCCGGATAACCAAGATGACACAGCCAGGAAGGGCATGTTTTCATGACATTTCATAGTCTTCTTCCAAACTGCTGTACTCCTATTTATGACCTCACACATTACTCTTATATAACCATCTCAATAACCCCTCACACTGATTGATGAATGTGCAGATTTGAACTTTATAGTGAATGAGCACATAACATGCTTGCGTCACAGTACCGCTGTCAAGAATAATAAACATGGAAGTGTAGATATAACAAAAGTATAGTATGGAACTACTTGGCTAAGTCTTTACTCTTTCTTTACTTCTTTCAACATACAGAGTTTATTATTTTGCAGAATGTGTTCAGGAAGATCAAATAATTAACGCCAAACAAATCCTTGACTACTGGTTTACATTGTTGTTCTTCACAGCCGTAACTATATATTTTATGGATTGCAGCTCTAGACCTATTTGTAGCCTTAATGGTTAATTTGTTTTTCATTTCCATCTCTTATTCCAGTTATGCTCTGCAAAGTTGATTGCCTTGTTTTCATCCCTCTACCTCTCATTGCATTTTAGTTTTTTTCGCCCCTTCTTTATGTTCAAAAATGGACAGTTGCATTTTACAGTGTATGTTGCTTATATGCACTTGTAAAAAAGATCAATACACATATAGAAATGTTTTTATTTATTTTAATTTATTTTACTCTAATTTTTAATGCAAATTGTCACAAGGTGGTATGATACTTCATGGCAAATATAGGAATATTTAATCTCTATAAGTTTCAAAAGGCCTTTCAAATAGAAGTTTTGCATAATCATTTCAGTACATCAGTGGTAAAGCTGTGTTTATTGAGTGAAGTTTAATATTCATCATGAAAAGGGTACTTCGGGTGATCTTTCCATCTGTGGGAATAAGAGTCATATTATGTATTTACAACGTACAATGTAATACATAAATATAATCACCACAAATGTAATTTGTATGCACATGCATACAACCAGGGCCAAAATCTCAGTCTCCATCTGCCAAAGAGAAGATCCCTGATCAGACATACTGAACCACCAATCCTTATACCTGGGATGGGAAACCTTTGACACTCCAGAAGTTGTGGACTACTTCCAGCATTATGGCTGTATGGGCATTATGGGAGATGTAGTCCACATCTGGAGTACCGAAGATTGCCTGCCGCTTCCATATACCCTTATGAGTTGTACAAAACAATGTATGGAATAGCTATTTGTGTGATATACTGGTGGCATGAAGGCAAGGCATGCAAAACACCAGGCCTTATGCATTGCAGTATGGAGAAATTTTTACAAAATGTGGATGCTTCGAAAAAATGGTTTGAGCTACAGCTAAGGTACTCTCTACTGTCCATATAAAAAGTCCAGCTATAGGTAACTGGCATGTGTCCCTTGTTGGAAATCAATTTTTAGGCTATAACTATGTCAGGAAGTCACACTATATGCACTATAATATTTTCTTGACAATATGACCAGTAGATTGTATGCAGCTGATACCTAGCATGACAAAAAATATATAAGCCTAATAATCAGGATTATTCATATATATATAAAAAAATAGTTAACATTTTTTATCTTGAAGTTATGAGAACTAAGGATTTGTTGTCTACAAACATATGATCACATTCTAATAGACCCCACTTCGAATTGATTGAGTATCCTGACTAAACTGCATTCTTAGTACTTACATAAACGAAGGATCATAACGCAAGTCTTTATTCAGAGCTTCTATGGTTTTCATATCTTCTTCTGGTAATTGGAAATCAAAGAGCTAGAAGTATGGAAATGTAAATGTGTAAGAATAATCAATTTCTGTCCTCGGTGCAAACAGATTATGTACAATGCCTCTCAATAGGGGTTGTTGGAGAATATGGAGAAAATCAGTTTTATGTAGAAATAATAAAATTCTAAATGCTAATAGTGATTAATTCATAGTTGATTTCTACAAAACCAGACCGCTGTTTCTCCTCCAGATCTCAATGGTTGGGCTCCATCAAACCTGCTGTTTTTCTCCAGTTATACCACAGGTTTCTATCAATAACCAACTTGTGGAAGTAATATAGGGGAAAGAAAATGCTGGACATGAAAGGGAGATTTTCAGAGAAATTTCTACCATAACCTTGATCTCTCAATGCAGCCTTAGGCCCTGCACTTGCCTCAGGAACACAAGCCCCTCTGATTTTTACCAGATCCAAAGCAATTCTTGGTTGCCCAGTAAGAATGATGGTCATCTAATAAGTACTCTAGCACCTCCCCCAAAAAGTCTAAAGGGAACATTTTGAATGCAGAGAGAGAGCGTAAACAAGAAACATGCTGAGAGATAAAACAGGGATGGAATTGGAAAAAGACAAATAAATAATAAAATGGAGAGAAGTTAACAAATTTGTGGAGAAGATACTTATTTAAAAAACATTGTAAATATTTCTCCACCACCCCCCAATGTCATTCCATCACTTTTTGTTTGGTACGAATGTAAAAATAAGATGCAGTGACCACTAGGAATCCAGAGAGATGCTCAGTGTACAAAATTAACATAACAATATCATAGATTAACTCATGAGGCTACATTTAGTAATTTTGGCATTGGAGAATATTTAATTTATGTTATCAATGTAATTATTATTATTATTATTTTTATTATTCTCAGAATGAAGCATGCTGGACATTTTTCTACTTCATTCTATATATTCTTACCTGAAAGTTCTGTTTAATCCTGACTGGATTGAAACTCTTTGCCAGAACTACAATCCCTCTCTGCAGCAGGAAGCGCATGGCTACTTGTGCTGTAGTCCGACTGTGTTTTCTAGCAATTTCATTCAAGACAGGATCTTCAAGAAGGACAGGGCTACTTTGATCTATCCTATAAAACAAAATGTTTCCAAAGGTTACCAAGTGGGAATGATCCTTGCTATGACCCATATGATGTGTAAAATAGTGTTGGCAAATTATGAAAGTATTTAAACTTAAAAATGCCTATATGTGCGCCACAGCAAAGTCCTATTCTTTGGTAATCTGACATGGTGCCTTATATGAGAAAATTGATCAAAATAATGCAGGACGTGCAATCCGTTGAACTGCAAGAGGTATCCACACTGAGCAGGGTACCATTGATTGCTTCTAGTTGGCGATTTTGGGATCAATTTATCGAATCTGACTTAAATCATTAGCTTTTGACAGAATCGGTAGGATAATTATAAGAAGTAAAGGGCATCTAATGGGAAGTGTGTGCATTGTTTTGTGTGTAAAAAAACAGCAGATGAAAATAGTATCATGTGTGGTGGACCACCTGGTACTCCGACTAAGTACCTTCGCCAAAAACGCTCCCTAGCTAGCGCTGGGACACCAGCAGTGCTCCAGCCCCTAGTCACCGTAACTTGGCCGGGGTCCCGCCGTTGCTTCCCACACTGGAACATGGTCCTGGATCCAGGTTCAAGTAATTAAAGCTCTCCTACAGAGAGTATAGCTGTATAGCTGGTCCACCCAAACACTAGTCGAGACTGAGTGAAGGGTGAAAAGGAACTGGTTTATTTTGGCCAAGTTGCCTGCTTTTATACACAGCCCGCAGAATGGGGTCTCCATACAATGCAAGACAAGCCCCTCCCATGGATCTCTGTGATTGGGAGATAATTGCGTTAAAGACCAGTAAGCTAATTATCTCTCAGAAACAGAGAGGCAAACATAAAAACATAAAACATAAAAATAGTCCAAAACATCATAAAAACATATAATAACCCCACATATTATACATCTTCAAATAGCCCTGATCTGAGCACCCAAGTTCTCCAGATCCATGCAGTGTAGGGGAAACGCCATCATGTTAAAGTTATGACCAGCCAGGGAGATAGCATTTGTTTCACTTCCAAAGGGGGGAAAGTGCCGAACCAGGGGCACGAAGGCAAAGCTGCTTGGGGAGGCCAGGCAAGTTTACTCTCTGTTACGGAAGCCCCTCTGTCTGCTACAAGATCACTACTTTTCCTCTACCTGGATACATTTTATGCTATGGTTATATTTTGCCACTGCCATGGATAATATTTTGTTATTACTGTCTGGATACTTTTCTATACCCAGTTACACGAATGAGCCTTGTTACCCATTCGTAGATACAAACAACCGACCACCCAGCCCTTGTCGTGTGTCTCCACTTAACCCCAGTCACCTTTCAAACCACCGAAAAACTTGGCGAACGATCAACCATCCTAACTGCGGAGTGGGCCAACAATTCACCTTCCAGGAGCTGCGGTTTGTGGTTAACCGCAGCCTAATTGACTGGCGTCAGGGTGGCCCTGTTCGTATGCAATTAGGCGAACGGAGACCGTACCAAAAGGACAAAAGAACTGTTGAACGACGACCATCTACAATCTGGCGTGTGTATCAAATTAACAGCAGCCTAATCACTTTCCTCAAGATGGTCGCCGTTCGTATGCCGAACACGAGGCGGCGGCCATCTTTTTGTCGTTGAATACTCAGCGGGACTTAAGCGTAAAACCCCTGGAACTATAATCGGCTAATGGTTTACACGAACCCCGCTAAGGTGTCGCTTGTTTTACCCATTTGTGGGTAAAACAACCATACAAACCAACTTTTATTTTCTGACTCACACCCCATTTGTAAGATCTCAGCGCCATTCGTATGTTTTGTGCGTTCAGATCAGAGAATGGTCGAATGGGATATTTTAATGTTTAAATGTATAAGTTATATATTTTTATGTTATTTTCATGTATATAATAAAACGTGGTAATTTCATGTCCTTGGAGATAATTAGGTTAGTGTAACCATTGGGATCAATTATCTCCAAGGTAGTGGGGAGTGTTTCAAAGAATGCAGTTTGCTCTTATTGGTTGGGGCATTGCATTGTCCAGTGTTCCATCAGGTCCAGATGGTGTATAAATTGCCATGCATGAGTGCCATTAAATCAGTTTGTTTTACCCTCAACTCGCAGCCTCGACTCGTGTTCTAGGGAATAGTGTATCCTAGCTTTGCTATAGCTAGTGGGATGTTCTACACTTACAGGAATACCTTTGTATGCTGATCGGAGCGGTGCTCTCACTCTCCAAGATCGGGAACCAGAATATCCAAGAAGTGGTCCAACCGCCAGCCAGCCTGGAGGCAACCGTAACACTCCCAAACAGGGTCTTTGGATACGGCCCATAGTCCTTAGGCAGGAGGCTAGCTAGCAGGCTCCTCTAGGAGCTCGTGGCATAGGCACATTTGCCACATCTTGTATTACCTTTTTTTATTGGACTAACATAATTTTGGAACAGGTTTTCAGAAGATCTTTCTTGTGACTGACTGTCTGGCACCCTGACCGGGTGCCTCCGTCAGTTGATGATACTAGTGCTTACCGAGGACACTAAGCACTGTAAACCCCACGAACCGCTGCAGCTTGGTTGGGGTCTTGCCGTCCTCCACCCACCCTGGACCCAAGACCAGATACAACTTCAAGTGGGTGAACCTCTCCTACTCCAGAGAGCGTAGCAGGAACAGCTCTTATAAGAGCTAGTGATTAGAACCCAGGGGGGTGTAAGGAGTATAGCAATCCCCAGAGTGAAAATAGCTGTCCGCTCCACACATGAGATGAGACTCTATGTTGAGGGTGAAGAGGAACTGGTTTAATGGCAGCCACACTGGCCTTTTATGCAAGTCCCTAAGCAAGGGGTACACCCACATGGACCTTGTTGGGGACTGGGACACAAACTTACAAACCAATAATAACACATTTACAATGTAAGGCACTCCCACATATGGCATACAACCCCTCCGCTCTGCCTGGGAGATAATTGAGTCAGATACTGTATTAACCCAATTATCTCCAGGCAGAAAAAAACACATATTTTGCAAAACACCAAAAGTACCCTAAAAACACATAAAATCCCCACAATTATTACATCCCCTGATAGCCCTGATCTGGGTGACCAACATATCCAAAAATCACCCAGATCAGTTCAGGGGTTCAGGAATTCTATGGAAGTCTTATTTTGACTGACTGCACTCATGGTTTCATGCCCAAAACAGTTCCAAAAAAATCAGACTGTGTGGCCTACTTTGAGGATTCGAAATAACGTTCAAAATACCGAATGTAGCCGTTCGTGAATATAGTCAATGTATGTCTCTTGGTCGGGTGTTTCTTCTTACCGAACACTGTTCGATTCCCGTTTGAATAGCCGAACATCCATGAAATGTAAAAGTTTAGCAGTGCTGTTGAGTGTCCGATTTGAGTTCCATGCAGTCGACAACCAAACACCGCTGGATGTGTTTGACTAAACAAGATGGCTGCCGCCACGTGTTCGAATGCCACTTCGAATGGCAAGTTTCCCCCTCCAAGAACCTGTGACGAGGTTCAGTTCGTCACATTTCCTTTCTCAAGTCTAAAGCATTTCTTAATGTCCCATAAGCTTTTTGTTGCAAAATAACATTAGTCCAAGAAGAAAGGTATTGCAAGATACTTTTTTCATCTAGCATTTTTTTAAAATATATCTTTCTCTCTTTTTCTCTGTCACTCTCTGTTTACAGTTATAAAATAGAATTATAATCTTCAGAATATTTTTTAGAAGATTAAATCTTTCACCTCTAGTACACGTGCAGGTGGGACCAGGATTGAGGTACTCTGACATTATTAGTGGCACTGCTAATAATATAACATATGATGGGTTTGTCGCAAAACTACAATGATGACTTCTGATAATGTCCAACGTTTAAGTAAAATTTCAAACAACAGATACACACAGAAACAAGCAACATATTACCAATTTTCATCTCTGCTAGATCCCAATGCACTGTACCCCACAAGAATAATGTCATGGGATTTGCAAAACTCCAGCATTTTTTTCTGATTCAGATACACGTGACATTCCACCTGCAGAAAAAAAGCATGCATATCCATTGAAGGAGCAAGAAAATAAAAAAATCACTACAATAATTCAGATTTAATTTTTTTTCTATATAGCTATATAGAACTTTAGAACTTTCACCATGACCTCAAAGCTTCACCTGAAAAGGCATCTATTGTCACTTTATTTCTGTATAATGGTAAATTCACACATATGGCACCAATTAAGAAATTACAGAGCTGCCATGCTCAAATAGTATTTCTATGGAGCGGCGAAGTCACCCACCATACAGAAATGTAGCAGAGGTAAAAGCCTATTGCAGTATTCTACACAATAAGCCTGCCTCAGTAGCCAAGCCCCCCCATTCTGACATACAATCTGCCTTAGCTCAGTACGTACTAGCTCAGCCATTAACAGAACTAACCACAAAAGTAACTAATCACTCTGCATCCCCAGACAACTCTTACTACTATGATTTTGCCAGATGATGCTTGAGGATGCAATGTGATTGGTTGATCTTGCAAACCAGTCCTGATTTACAGAGTACTTCATGTGTCTAGGATCGTAGTAAGTGCTACGAAATATGTTGGCGCTATATAAATGCCACTAATAATTTTATTTTAAAAAATTACAGGTCACAAAATACATATGACAAAGGAGTAAAATGTAATTTCAATGTGGAGCAATTTTCGAAGTTGGTATGTTTGTCTTTTAAGCTTAGCCCTGCTCACACCAAAAATGCATAGCGTATCGTTAAGCCTTAAACACATAAAAACACAGTATATTTAGGATGCAATGACAAATCCTAACGTTGTGGAGTACCGTGAAAATTTGCCACTTTAGTCTGGCTAAAGAAAAAACCTTTACAATCATTAACCAAGACTGACAGTATGTGAAAGGTAGAACATGCTTTACTTTGTAGTTATGGTTACTATGTAATGTAATGTATTTGCATTAAACAGTGAGGCTAAAACAAATCACCAATTAAAAAAAAAATATTTTACCTGGTTGCAGACTGGCTTGTACTTCAGTCCAGGTTTGTTAAGGATCAGCTCTAACTGCTTGCGGTTAAAGTTGGAGACACCAATGGACTTCACTAGCCCAGCATCTTTACACTCTTCCAGAGCCTGGGTCATTGGGAAAGTTTTAAAATATATTACTTGAAAATAAGTATAAGAGGAACATTGTTATATAGGTGTTCTCTTTGACTCAGAACTCTCCATCACCCCTCATGTCCAATCAATCGCCAAATCCTGCTGCTTCCATCTCAAAAATATTGCATGCATCCGACCCTATTTAACGCCTGATATGGCAATGGTGCTTGTTTATACCTCTGTCCTCTCTTGCCTTGACTACTGTAATCTGCTTCTCAGTGGTCTTATGTGTTCCCAACTTGCCCCATTACATTCTATAATGAATGCGGCGGCGAGGCTCATCTTCCTGTCTGTCCGCATATCCCACGCCTCCCCCTTTGTCAGTCCCTACATTAGCTTCCCGTAAGATATAGGACTCAATTTAAGATCCTGATACTTGCTTACAAATCAATGCTGCTCCGACCTACGTATCCTCACTAATATGCAATTATGTCCCATCTAGGCCCCTACGCCCTACCTACGTCTAACCTCTGTTCGAACCCCTACCTCTGATGCTCACATTAAAGACTTCTATAGGGGTGCACCGTCCCTATGGAACACCCTTTCCCTCTCTTTTAGACTTTCATCCAATCTCCACTCCTTCAAAAAATCTTTGAAAACTTACTTCTTTAGGAAAGCATATCAATTAAACTGTGAATAGCTTTCCCTCCCCGCACCCTGATTCCGCTCCTGCAACTGTTATCAAAACACTAAGCCCTCAATGAACACTATCCTAGCACTAGCAACCTCCTTTTGATACAGTGCTAACCTTAACATTTGAGGAAAGGGATTTAGAGGTAGGCGTACAAAGTAATAGAGCAGCAGGAAATGCTAGCAGAATGCTTGGTTGTAAAGGGAGAGGTATTAGCAGTAGAAAGAGGGAAGTGCTCATGCCATTGTACAGAAGGATATTGATACTTTGGAAAGCGTTCAGAAAAGGGCTACAAAACTGGTTCATGGATTGCATGATAAAACTTACCAGGAAAGGTTGAAGGATCTTAATATGTATAGCTTGGAGGAAAGACAAGACAGGGGAATATGATGGAAACATTTAAATAAATAAAAATAAATCAACACAGTAAAAGAGGAAATTATATTTAAAAGAAGAAAAACTACCACAACATGTGGACCTCTTAAATTAGAGGGGCAAAGGTTTCAAAAATAATTTCAGGAAGTATTACTTTACATAGAGCATAGTGGACGCATGGAATAGCCTTCCAGCTGAAGTGGTAGAGGTTAACACAGTGAGGGAATTTAAGTATGCGTGGCATATGCATAAGGCTATCCTA
Source organism: Pelobates cultripes (assembly GCA_933207985.1). NCBI lineage: Eukaryota > Metazoa > Chordata > Amphibia > Anura > Pelobatidae > Pelobates > Pelobates cultripes. Next base: position 235,720,744 of record OW240914.1, on the reverse strand, counting down.
GGCTTAAGATAAGGCCAGGGACTAATGAAAGTATTTCGAAAATAGGGCAGACTAGATGGACCAAACGGTTTTTATCTGCCATAGCATTCTATGTTTCTATACATTGCGAAACAAGATCCACAAGCTACTAAAACACTGTTCACAAAACGTTGCTCTGATGAAAGCTAGTAACTTGTGTGTTAGAATATTATTTATTGTAGAATAATGGCTCTACCACTTTGTGCATGGGTTCAATCTTCATATTCTTGTTATGCAGACAAATAGAAGACATTGTTTATTTAATATAGCTGAAGAGTTTATTACTGTATGACAGCAAGGCCAAAACACAGGGTTACATCAAGGACTTACAGAGAGGTGTGTAGCTTTCAGAACATGGATGTGCAAGTCAGTTTAAATAATAATTCTGGGGGAACAAGTATACTTGGGGAGAGAAAAGAATAACATTTTACTTTTAATACAGATAAAACAAAAATTGTATCAATTCAATAGCACTGTGAGCTCCTGGAACCTCACCTCTTGAAGACTTGTTTACTGTAAATCATCAGATTATTTCAATATACTGCCCTGACTGTGAAAATGTAATTGTGTTGTAAATTGGATCAGTTCTGTCCTCATATACAGTTGTGCTAAAAAAATTTGCATACCCTGGCAGAAATGTTGAACTTTTGGCATTGATTTTGAAACTATGACTGATGCAAAATATTATTTTATTGAAGGATAGTGGACATATGAAGATATTTATTATCAGATAGTTGTTTGGCTCCTTTTTGAAATATAACGATAACAGAAATCACCCAAATGCCCTGACCAAAAGTTTACATACCCTTGAATGTGTGGCCTTGTTACAAACACACAATATTAAACACACAGGTTAAACTGGCAATTAAATGTTAATTTCCCACATCTATGGCTTTTAAATTGCAATTAGTGGCTGTGTATAAATAGTCAATGAATTTGTTAGCTCTCACATAGATGCACTACGCAGGCTAGATACTGAGCCATTGAGAGCAGAAAGGAACTGTCAAAAGACGTGTGTAACGGGGGCGTGACCGGAAGCTGAACCGGATGGTCGCAGGCTGAGAGAGCTCCGACGGCCAGGCTCGCAAAAAGCATAATATAAAGCACCAAAACAGCACCCACAAACACCAGAGACACCTACCACAATGTCCCAACTCCGTGCAAAAAAAACATCGGTAGCCAAAGATAAGTCGTCCTTCTTCGCCCGCACACCGCAAACTAAACACGCGGACACACTGACCCAAGATGGCGCCGAGTCAGACACCGACGGTGAACACATGGCGGGAATGGCGGTGGATAGGATGACTCTGCAACACATGCTGGACTCCCTAGCACACAAGATGCAGGTGACAGTACAGTCAGAAGTGTCAGACTTACGCAAAGACATAGCTGATATAGGCAGCCGCACCTCACCTAGAAAATAGAATGGAGGAATTTACTGCGGCCCTTGACTCTATGGCTGACAAGGTGGAGAAGCTGGAAAGTAAAATGGAACGCTGCGAGTACAAACTCATGGATATGGAGGACCGCTCACGCCGCAACAACTTGCGGCTGTGCGGCATACCAGAGGCAATTCCCCAGATAGAACTCACAGCCTACGAGTTCTTCCACTCCATGCTGCCAGACATCCCGACAGACATGCTGATCCTGGACAGAATCCACAGAGTAGCGAGGCCCGCTCACATACCTACTTCCACCCCACGAGATGTTTTGCTGCGGATCCACTATTTCCACGTGAAAGAACAGATCCTCAAAGCCAACCGGACCGGCAGGAGTGGGAATGAGAAATTCAAAGATGTCCTGATATTTGCGGACCTCTCAGCGGAAAACCTGCGGAGATGGAGATCATACCGAAATATTACGGAGACCCTCCGCCAACACACCATTCAATACCGCTGGGGCTACCCGGTGAAACTCCTGATTCACAAAGAGGGCAAGATATATGTGGTAACCTCTAACCAAGAGGGTGAAGAGCTTCTGCAATCCTGGGGACTATCTGAGAACACGTCCAACATAGGACCGACACGAAGCAACAAGATCCACGGGGAATGGAAATCGTCCAAGCCGAGGCGGAACGCCCAGCGACTGATACGATGAACACTATGGGACATTTAACACAGGTTTGGTCTGCAGGGGCCTATTGGACTAAAAGGGCGGAGAGAGAGGACCAGATCTCTACCGACTAGGGATAATGGGGAAATACAGGTGGGATAGCTCCTTGACACGCAAAGCGTTAGCTGATGACAGACGCGAACGAGTCAAAGCCCATGGGGACCTACGGCAGAATTAGACTGACGCACCTCTCCCAATCCCCAGACAAACCCCCCGAGTAAAGGCTTCAAATGTACAAACACATAACGACGTAAGAGAAGAAAAACCCCGGCCAACGATACATACAACGTGGGAGGCCAGACCGAAGGCCCTCCCCCTAGACAGATGGGCTATAAGCAACACCCTAAAGGGAAGACCCCACGACTACAACATCATGGACTAAAACCTCTCCATAAGAACCAACCCCCCCCCTGCAGACTCCACCGACTTACAGTGCGAGCAATTACCGAGCTCTGGCCACCGTAGAGTGACAGACTTGGACCGAGATCGGCCAGACACGGCCACCTACCCCCTAACCAAGGAGGTCAGCTACACGACCTCCAAGTTCACACCTAAGAACACCTCAATAGTGGTGTTCGCATATTGTTTTAAGTTTCTGTTGATCATGTTACGGTTTACAACTGTATGTTTTTTACACAACTGTGTCAGAACAATGCTCCGATATCACACGGCTAGTCCTTCTCTTAGCTACACAACCTGTGCACCCCAAGTTATACAAAGAGCTCCAAAACAGCACATTCCACTTCTAAAACTATAGTATGAAGATTTACACGCACAATGTTAGGGGTCTGAACACCCCACACAAGAGGCACACCCTACTTAAAGACTTAAAAAACACCCAAGCAGACATAATTTGCCTGCAAGAGACACACTTCCAATCCACCACCAGCCCAGTCCTGGGAAATGCAACGTACCCGCACCAGTTTCATGCTACAGTGCCCACAAAACACAAAGGGGTTTCCATCCTAATCAGCCGACACCTAGCCTTTGACGAAATAACAGTAAAAAAAGATCCACGCAGTAGATGCATCATACTGATCTGCACCATTAATAGCTCTACATACACGATAGTCAACACGTACATGCCAAACGCAAACCAAGGTGGTTACCTTCATAACCTCTTGAAGCTCGTAACCTCAATGCAGACAGGCACAACGATCATCTGCGGGGATTTTAATCAGTTCCAAGACCCTGCGCTAGACTCAACAGCGAAACACACACCCCATAGGACCAAGGTACTCCACAGGCAATGCAAGTCCTTAACCAAGCTCCTACAGGCACTGCTCTATACGACGCATGGCGCACAATGCACCCAACCAAGAGGGAATACATACACTTCTCCCAAGTACACAACACATACTCAAGAATAGACGGCTTCCTCCTACAGAGCGCACACCTGAACCGTGTGGTGGCATGCGAAATAGGGTCCTCTGCCTGGTCTGACCATAACCCAGTGGAACTTACATTAGCAGACCATTATAATTACAAAAATAGAGACCCTTGGAGGCTCAATGAACAACTCCTCAATGACCACCAATTCGTCCAAACACTACAACAAGACATGCATGCATACTTCCAAACCAACGGCACCCCAGACATTACCCCGCTAACACTCTTAATGGCCCACAAACCGGTCATCAGGGGCATACTAATAAGACGGGCATCCCACCTCAAAAAACAACAACAAAACTCATACATACAGAACCTTAAAAAACTACAAGACCTACATAGAGCAAACCAAATTGCCCCCTCCAAGGCCTTGCAAGACGCGATCACGACTTGCAAAAACAAATCAACACCTCCAACTTCCAGAAAGCAAGCTATGCACTGAAAAAATTGAAAGCTACGTGAAAAACTACCTTTGTCATGGGCAACAGAGCCAGCAAAACTCTGGCCCAAAGACTCAGGGATAAGCAAGCCCAAACCAGAATCCCATACTTACTCTCCTCCCAGGGACAGAAACTGCTCCAACCCACGCAAATCTGCAATGAATTCGCAACCTACTACAGCTCCCTATACAATCTAAAAGACAACCCACAAGTACCCCAGCCGACCCACAGCTCCATCTCAGAGTACCTCCGCAGAATTGACATGCCAAAGCTCCAAACACACCAAATACCCAGCCTTGCGGCCCCCATCACCACCCTAGAGGTAACACAGATCATCGACACCATGCCAAAAGGCAAAGCCCCCGGCCCTGATGGCCTCACCAACCTGTACTACACCACCTTCAAGGACGTACTAAGCCCTTACATCACACGTACCCTCAACCTAGCCACCCAACAGGGAACCCTACCACCCGAATTCTTAGCGGCACATATTATAACCTTACTCAAACCAGGAAAACCACAGACGATCTGCCCAAATGCTAAATGCCGATGCCAAATTATATGCCAAAATCTACGCGGTTAGGCTCAAAACACTCTTGCTTAGCTTGATCACGACAGACCAAGTGGGATTCGTGGCGGGTAGACAGGGCCCAGACAACTCCCGGAAAGTACTAGACATCCTCCACTACCTTAACCGCTCCAAGCTGCAGAGCACGCTCCTATCCCTAGATGCTGAGAAGGCATTTGACCGACTCAATTGGCATTTCCTCCATGATGTACTGATGATATACGGGTTCCCACCGGACTTCCAAAACATGGTAAGAGCCCTGTACAGCACTCCATCGACCACAGTATTAAATTCAGGGGTTTAACTCTGCCCCCTTCAAAATTACCAATGGCACCAGGCAGGGATGTCCCCTATCTCCCTTACTATACGTGCTTGCGCTGGAACCATTAGCGATAGCCATCCGAAGCAACCAAAATATTAAGGGGATAACCATAGGTCTTCTCATTTGCGGATGATATTCTCCTCACACTCTCCAACCCAACAATTTCACTCCCCAACCTCCACAAAGAAATAATAGAATATAGCACACACTCATACTACCAATTGAACCTGACCAAAACACAAGCCATGTGCATAAACATGTCAAAAACGGAGGAGGAACGATACAAGCTCAACTTCAGCTATGACTGGAGAAACGACTACTAAACATTCTTAGGCGTTAGGCTAACGAAACACCACTCAAACTTATTCGCCACCAATTATATCAAGCTCCTCAAAGAAGTGGAACAAACGTTACACTCATCGCAAAACAAATTCCTTTCATGGCTAGGCCGCATAGCGGCCATCAAAATGACAATTCTACCAAAAATCCTCTACATGTTCCGCAAATCCCCATACAGCAGACATATTTACAAAGACTACAATCCCTCCTGATTAGATTCACCTGGGGAGGGAAACACCCCAGAGTCCCACGTGCTTTACTAATGTGACACCCGGAGAAGGGTGGCTTGGGACTCCTTAACCTTAAGGCATACTACCACGCAACACAAATCGCCAACATGCTCCATATGCACTCCACCACATACACCCCCCAATGGATCCCCATCGAAGCAAGTTACAGAGGACAGACAGACCTCACAGCAGCTATGTGGACGCCCAGGAAACTGCGTAACACACCCCGGAGCACCTTGCCCACCACAAAACGACTATACAACATATGGGACAACCATAGGGCCGCATTTTGCTCAGCCAGACCGTGGTCGATGGCAACGCCATTAAAAACGATCGCACTCCACAATAACACATTCCCATATAGAGCATGGCAAGCTCACAACATCACACACCTACACCAAATCTGCACCGAACAAGGGCCACTCCCGCTCTTAACACTGCAAACCAAATACAATATCCCAACACAGCTTACATTCTCACACTGGCAACTGAAAACACTCTTATTCAGCACTACAGGCAACGAACCACCACCCCAATTTGATCCCACCCTCACACCATTCGAAAAAATGTGCCTCCACCTAATCCCCACCCAAAAAACATTATCAGTGTGTTATAGACACATCACGCACACAAGCCAGAACCGGAGTGGCAGTTCAAAAAGGACTGGCACAGAGATATAAACAGAACCCTCACACCAGACGATTGGAACAACATATATGCCAACCACAAGGGACTCACATCGTGCGCCTCACACCTTGAGGCCTCACATAAACTACTATATAGGTGGTACATGGTACCTACAAGACTTAAGAAAATCTATCCCAACATGAGTGACAAATGCTGGAGATGCCAGACCCAGATAGGGACCATGTTACACATTTGGTGGACCTGTACCCAGGTCCAAGCGTACTGGACACAAATAGCAGGGATGATAAGGGGGGCCACAGGATGCATCCTCGAACACAATGCTGAAACATTCTTACTCAAACTTCTGCCCACCAACATACCTCACTGTATAACCAAACTGATGTTCCTCACACTCACCTCAGCATCCACCATACTGGCAAAACATTGGAAAACCCCCCAGATCCCCTCTATGGCAGAGGTGACAGCGATGGTCACTACCACCCTGGACTACGAGGTGATTCTGTGGAATCAAACAAAAATGGGAAAAGGGAGCGCCACAGCAAAAACAATTTTGGCCACATACACAGCAAAGAGGGACTTCCAAGCTGTAGCTAGGGACAATGCCGAAGTTGATACAACGACATAACAATAGAACCTCGATGGTTCACAGAAGACACACTAGACACACTAGTTAACCAGTTATTCCCCTCCCCCATGTTCAACCCTGCTTTTTCCCTTCTCCTTACATAATTAATCCCGTTCAGGGGAACATACCTGAGGAACAGCCCCAGTGCGGCTCCGGAGGCAAATGATATTAAGGTAACACACACTATATACAAACCGACAAGCCAACCAACGGTAGCCACAGCAGCCCGCAAAGGAAAGGCCAACCAATAGGTCACGGTTTACTGACAATCTCTCACACATCTCTCGAGAAGGGATAAGCACACCCTATATGCAACCACAAGAAGTACTACATATGGGGGCAACAATTGACACCCTTTTCTGAACAGTAGACATGCTGGGACATGTGCAAAATTCACTCTAAATGATGTAGAAGGTGCATGTAAACAAACAGAATTGTCATTCATTGTATATATGCCACAGAAAGATGTACGAACAACTGCATTGACAAACCTAGCGAACTTAACGCTTTGTCCCCCTGGACCCCTTTTCTTTTCTGTACCCCTCAGAGTCTTTTTGATTACCAACAAAAATAAAAATTGCCAAATTGAAAAAAAAAAAAGACCTGCGTAACAAGGTAATGGAACTTTATAAAGATGGAAAAGGAAATACAAAGATATTCAAAGCTTTGAAAATTGCTAGTCAGTACTGTTCAATCACTTATAAAGAAGTGGAAAATTCGGGGATCTCTTGATACCTAGCCAAGGTCAGGTAGACCAAAAAATATTTCAGCCACAACTGCCAGAAGAATTGGAGATACAAAGAAAACCCTCAGTAACCTCAGGAGAAATACAGGCTGCTCTGGAAAAAGACGGTGTGGTTGTTTCAAGAAGCACAATACAACGGTACTTTAACAAAAATGAGCTGCATGGTCGAGTTTCCAAAAAGAAGCCTTTACTGTGCCAATGCCACAAAAAAGCACATTTACAATATACCTTGACACACCTCACAGCTTCTGGCATAGTGTAATTTGCAGTGATAAGACCAAAATAGAGCTTTATGGTCACAACCATAAGTGCTATGTTTGGAGAAGGGTCAACAAAGGCCTATAGTGAAAAGAATACCATCCCCACTGTGAAGCATGGTGGCGGCTCACTAATGTTTTCTGGGGTGAACTCTAAGGGCACGGGGAATCTAGTGAAAATTGATAGCAAGATGAATGCAGCATGTTATCGGAATATACTGGCAGACAATTTGCATTCTTCTGCATGAAGGCTGCACATGGGATGCTCTTGGACTTTCCAGCATGACAATTACTCTAAGCACAAGGCCAAGTGACCCCCCAGTGGTTACAGCAGAAAAAGGTGAAGGTTCTGGAGTGGCCATCAATCTCTTGACCTTAATATCATTGAGTCACTCTGGGGAGATCTCAAACGTGGGGTTCATGCAAGACGCCTTTACTTGACCTGGAGGCATTTTGCCAAGACGAATGGGCAGCTATACCTCCTGCAAGAATTAAGGGCATCATAGATAACCATTACAAAAGACTGCACTCTGTCATTGATGCTAAAGGGGCAATACACAGTATTAAGAACTAAGGGTATGCAGACTTTTGAACAGGGGTGATTTCATTTTTTATCTTTGTAGCCATATTTTGTTTTATAATTGTGCCATTCTGTTATAACCTACAGTTGAATATGAATCCCATAAGAAATAAAAGAAATGTGTTTTGCATGCTCACTCATGTTTTCTTTAAAAATGGTACATATATTACCAATTCTCTAAGGGTATGCTAACTTTTGAGCAAAACTGCATGCTTCTTAAACAATATATATGCTAAAGTAGAGGGGTAATGTCAGTTTCAATTTCGTGAGATCTTTGTGCTATTGCAATGGCATGAATATATGTAATTATAAAGGGGTACCACCTAACAGTACACCCTGAGATATCAGACATTATTGTATTATGGGATGTCTGACATTATTATTACCTATTGCACCATGTTCACACCTTGTACCGGTATAGGTTTCTGCATAGTTTTCTATGTGTGTGTGTGTGTGTGTGTGTGTGTGTGTCTGTATCTTTCTGTTTGTGTCAGTGTGTGTTTCTGACTGTATGCATGTATCTGGCTGAGTTTGTGTCTGTGTGTGTGTTTGAGGTGTATGTGTGTAATTGGCTGTGTGTGTCAGTGTGTGTATCTGGCTGTGTGTGTGTATCTGGTTGTGTTTGTGTCAGTGTCTGTATCTGGCTGTGTTTGTGTCAGTGTCTGTATCTGACTTTACGTGTGTGTGTATCTAGCTGTATGTGTGTCAGTGTGTGTATCTGGCTGTGTGTGTATCTGGCTGTTTATGTCTGTTTTTGACAAGCTGAGAGTAAAGGCAGCTGTGTAGGTTTTCTGCTGTCACCCCAATGCTCCTTTAACCCCCCCCCCCTCCCTCTCTTTGCCATCATTTGAAATTCATTCAATTCGCCTCTTCAAACCCTTGTCTGCTAACACTGCTGTTATTTATCGTCCCCCTGGTTCCCCTCGCCTCTTCCTTGACCACTTTGCTGCCTGGCTAACCTACTTCCTCTCTTCTAATATTCCATCCCTAATTCTTGGGGACTTCAATATTCCCATTAACCCATCTTTGACCTCAGCAGCCTCTAAACTACTTTCAATTACTTCCTCCCTCTGGCTATTGCAGTGGGCTAATTCTCCCACCCATACCCTCGACCTAATTTTCTCTTATGCATGTACAGTATCTAATACCTGCAACACTCCATTTCCTCTCTCTGATCACCACCTCTTTTTGTTTGCTCTCGAGTACCCCCTCACCCAACAACCTCAGTTTAACCCCTCTCAACTCAGGAGGAACCTTAATTCTATTGACCTCCAGTATCTGTCAGCTGATATTGATTCACAACTGCTATCCATCCCTTCCCTCTCCTGTCCCTCACTGGCCATCTTCACATATAACACTACCCTTACCTCTGCCTTTAACACTGCAGCCTGCTCCAAGCATGCACCTCGTAGAAGACGCACCCCCAGCTGTGTACTTGTTTCTCAGTTTGTATGTGTATGCGTACCTATATGTGTGTATCTATGTGTGTGGCAATGTGTGTATCTATGTGTTAGTGTGTATGTATATCTGTGTGTATGTATACCTGTGTCTGTGTATGTGTACTTGTTTCTCAGTTTGTATGTGTATGCATACCTATATGTGTGTATCTATGTGTGTGGCAATGCATACATCCCATCCGGCCGGGTACAGGAAACATAAACTCCGTGCGGAACAGGAATTTATGTTTCCTGTAACCGGCCGGACTGACAGGAAGTATACACTCAATGTGCACCTTCCTATACTAAAGATACGTTACTAAATCAACATGCTATCTGCAAAGTTGCTCCAGTTGTGCTGAACGCTCTTTGAGGAAGTCTCGCACCCAGTCAGACTTTCTCCATTATAGATTCATATTGTGTTCATACTGCACAGCCCTTGCCCTTGCCAATCAGTCATACTTTTCCTCTCTCATTAGTTCCCTCTCCCGCAATTCCAGGCATCTCTTTGAAACCTTTAACTCTCTTCTTCGCCCTGCTGTGACCACCCCCCAAACTAACCTTACAGCCGCTAACTTTGCATGCTACTTTGCCGACAAGATTGAACAGCTAAGGAAAGAATTCTCCCCACCTTACCGTTCTCTTTCTCAACCACATGTAGATCATGCCTTTCCTACTCTTCAGACTTTCTCGACAGCTACTGAACAAGAGGTGGCTGCGCTTCTCCTTTCCTCTAGCCCCACCACTTGCCCGCTCGATCCTATCCCTTCTCACCTCATCAGATCTCTCTCCCCTTGTCTTGTGCCTTCCTTAACACACATCTTCAACTGCTCTCTCTCTTCTGGCATTGTCCCTGCTGACCTTAAACATGCTACTGTTGTAGGACTGCCCACATCCGCTCCTTTCTTACAAAAGATACTACCAAGGAGCTTGTCCATGCTCTAGTAATTTCCCGCATGGAATATTGTAACCCTCTCCTGATTGGTCTTCCCACATCCATAGGTATGCCCCTTCTCGGTTCCTCCGCTCTGCCCGTGACCTTCTCCTGTCCTCTGCTCACACCCATAAGGCCAACTCGCACTTGCCGGACTTCTCGTGGGCGGCTCCCTTTCTATGGAATAGCTTGCCTACCCCCTTCAGACTCTTCCCTAGTCTTCAATCATTTAAGAACTGCCTCAAAACCCAACTCTTTAGGAAAGCTTATGGCCTCCCAGAGTAACCTCTACCTTACATATCTTTCTCTCTCTCTTGCTCTCTCCTAAAGGTCAGCACTCTTTTCTCCCCACCAGCTCTGCTTCACTCCCACCCTATTTGATTGATATTTCCTGTCCTAATATGTTTTATACCCCATCTCCTATAGACTGTAAGCTCATTTGAGCAGGGTCCTCTTCAACCTATTGTTCCTGTAAGATTTCTTGTAATTGTCCTAGTTATAGTTAAATCCAATAATATTGTAAAGCACTATGGAATCTGTTGGCGCTATATAAATGGCGATAATAATAATAATAATATATGACTGTATGTGTGTATCTAGCTGTGTTTGTGTCAGTGTCTGTATATAACTGTGTTTGTGTCATTGTGTATATCTGGCTGTATGTGTGTATCTGGCTGTGTGTTAATGTGTGTATCTGGTTGTGTTTGTGTAAGTTTGTGTATATGGCTGTGTTTATGTATCTGGCTGTAAGTGTCAGTGTGTGTATTTGACAGTATGTGTGTATCTGGCTGTGTATGTGGCTGTGTTTGTGTCAGTATGTGTATCTGACAGTATGTGTGTATCTGGCTGTGATTGTGTCAGTGTGTGTATCTGGCTGTGTGTGTGTGTGTGTGTCAGTGAGTGTATCTGGCTGTTTCTGTCAGTTTGTGTATCTGACTGCATGTGTGTATCTGGCTGTGTTGGTGTCACTGTGTGTGTCAGAGTGTATCTGGCTGTGTTTGTGTGAGTGTGTGTATCTGACTGTGTGTGTGTGTGTGTATGTGTGTGTGTGTGTTTGTATCTGGCTGTGTTTGTGTCAGTGTATGTATGTGGCTGTGATTGTGTATCTGACTTTGTGTGTGTGTCAGTGTGTGTATCTGGCTGTTTGTGTCAGTGTGTGTATCTGACTGTGTGTATCTGATGGTATGTGTGCATCAGTGTGTATATCTGGCTGTGTGTATCTGGCAATATTTGTGTCAGTGCGTGTCTGACTGCACGTGTGTATCTGACTGCATGTGTGTATCTGACTGTATGTGTGTATCAGTGTGTATATCTGACTGTTTGTATTTGGCTATGTTTGTGTCAGTGCGTGTCTGACTGTATGTGTGTATCTGGCTGTGTGTATCTGGCTCTGTGTGTTTCAGTGTGTGTATCTGGCTGTGTTTGTGTCAATGTGTGTGTCAGTTTTTGTATCTGACTGTATCTGGCTGTGTTTGTTTCAGTGTGTGTATATCTGTGTGTGTGTATATATATATTTGGCTGTATTTGTGTCAGTGCATGTGTACCTGTGTGTTAGTGTGTATGTATATCTGTGTGTATGTATACCTGTGTCTGTGTATGTGTACTTGTTTCTCAGTTTGTATGTGTATGCGTACCTATATGTGTGTATCTATGTGTGTGGCAATGCATTCATCCCATCATTCCAGTGCCAACACTGCACACAAATACACTACTGCATTCCAACACTAACACTGCACACAAATACACAATTGCATATGTATTTGGGTTCCTGTGTGTATCTCAGTGTTTGTGTAAGTATGCATCTCTCTGTGTGGCAAGGCATACACCCTAACATTCCTACACCAACACTGCACACAAATACATCCCTGCATGTGTAGCTCTGTGGATGTGTACCTGTGTGCCTGTGTGTATCTGAGTGTGTGTACATATATGTGTCAGTGTGTGTAAGTGTGACTCTTTGTGTGGATGTGCCAGTGTTTTTATTATCTTGGTGTGTGTGCACCAGTACACCAACAGTGCACCAACATTACATACAAACATTACATACCCCTGAATTAAAACTCAAAAAGTATATAGAAGCACACCCCTTCACTCAAAGACCAATACTACATCCTACGTGCACACACACACTCCGGGGTGGGCTGGGCCGGGGGGCAGGGAGGCAATTGCCCCCCAGGCCGCCCTAAATTCTGTTAAGACCGGCCACTGCAGGGCCGGCCCTTTAAATGCTGCAGCTGCCTGAGTGCTCTGTTAAGAGCCTCAGGCGGCTGCAGCTTCTCCTCTCCTCTCCTCCCCTCCCCTGTAGCTGGCCGAGCTGCTCGCTGGTCCGCGGTGCCCGGCCGGACTGATAGGAAGGTGCACACTGAGTGTATACTTCTTGTCAGTCCGGCCGGTTACAGGAAACAGAAATTCCTGTTCCGCGCGGAGTTTCTGTTTCCTGTACCCAGCCGAACTGACAGGAAGTGCACACTAAGTGTGCACCTTCCTATCAGTCTGGCCGGGCACCGCGGACCAGCGAGCAGCTGGCCAGCTACAGGGGAGGGGAAGAGAGGTGAGGAGTGGGGGAGTAAGTGAAGGAGAGGGGGGGAGTAAGTGAAGGAGAGGGGG
>OW240914.1:235629664-235707394 GCA_933207985.1 Pelobates cultripes | reverse complement strand
GTGAGGAGAACACAGGGAGGGGAAGGTGAGGAGGACACAGGGAGGAGAGGGGGTAAGAAGAACACAGGAAGGGGGAGTTGAGATGAACACAGGGAGGGGGGAGGTGAGAAGAACACATGGAGGGTGGATGAGAAGAGCACAGGGAGGGTGGGTGAGTGTGAGAAGAGACCGCTAGGGGAGGGTGGGGGAGAGGAGAGACCACTAAGGGGCAGGGGAGAGCTAGAAGGGACAGCTCAATAGGACAGGGGGCAAGACAGGGAGCTCTTTCACACTACGCGCACATACACACACATATACAATGCATCCCTATACATACACAGAAACACACAATGCATCCCTACACACATAGAAACACAACATGCTTCCCTTACACACAGAGAAACACACAATGCATCCATTACACACACACAATGCAACCCTTACACACAAAGACAATGCATCCTTTGCACACATACACAGAAACACACAATGCAAACCCTTACACACACACTGCTTTTCTTACATACACACAGAAACACAATGCATCACTAACACACACTCAATGTACACACTTACAGAAACACACCTTGCATCCCTTATGCATACAAACACAGATTCACACAATGCATCCCTTACACACAACCAGAAACACACAATACATCCCTTATACACAAATACACACTGCTTCCTCTACACACAAACACACTGCATCACCTGCACAAACTGGTATCCCTATACACTATATACCATAAGCACACATATTAGATCCTCTACAATAACACATAACACATCCCCTACACACTCCACTCCCTGTGAGCGAATTCATGGGTGGGTGGAACATATGGGCCTTGTGGGCATACTCACCGTCGGGCCCTGGGGCCCAGACCTTGCACTGTGTAAGGGGCCCCCCAAAAATGGAGCTGCTTCCAATTCTCCCAGAACATTGAATTTTGTGACCACAGTTGCAAACAGCCTCCAGAGAGGGGAGAGTAAGTGAAGATGGGGGGTGTAAATGAAGGAGGGGGGTGTAAATGAAGGAGGGGGGGTGTAAGTGAAGAGGGGTGTGTAAATGAAGGAGGGGGGAGTAAGTGAAGGATGGGGGAGTAAGTGAAGTGGGGGAAGAGTAAGTGGAGCCAAACTGCAGCCCATCATCATCCTCATTTGGTTGTAAGTAGGCAATCTAGTATATTATTAGTGACACTAATCTATAATTTACCTCACATTAAAGGGACACTATAGTACCCAGAACGACTGGAGCTTAATGAAGTGGTTTTGGTGTCTATAGCCGGTCTCTGCAGGCTTTTTAATGTAAACACACACTGTGGGCAGCACTAGCGTTAGTTCGTATGGCAGCTCATATAGGTGGGGCATTGTGATGTCACATGGGGGGCGGCAAATACAGCTGTTCCCCATGCAGCCACAGGTGCCATTGTGCTGGGAGATTGTGATTACTCTTCACTTCCTCCGAGCTTACAGAGCAGTGCATGGGAGAGAGAGAGGAGGAGGCATGATTTAATCTTACAACAAATCCAGTAAGCAAATCTTTATAAATTTGGGTGGGATCAGCTCTGTTTCCACAGTTTATTGGTGTTTACTCTGATATCTGTATTAATATTGAGGGATTTCTAAGTAGTAACATCAGTGTGTGTCAGCAGGGCCAGCCGTTGGGGTGTGCACGCTGTACGGTCACGCAGTGTGCCATCACAACAGAGTCACCCGGCGGACAGGGCAAGCACCAAACGACCCGGCTTTCATGTCTTTGCAGGGGAAAATGAAGCATTTTAACATGGGGCCATAATCCAAAGGCAGCAGGCGAGCAACCAGGCTTCTCCAATGCAATGTGGCGAGATTGGTCTCGTCACAGTTTGTATCATATCCCCTCTGTCTCGTCTTTCATGTTAAGATCCTTTAACCTTTCCTGGTAAGTTTTATCCTGCAATACATAGTAATACTCACACTCCAGGTGTCTCTGATGTCAGTATTATGATAGATGGGTTTTTGATTCTCATCCATTGGCATCAGATCTTCTCCAGGCTTTGAATGGAACAGACATCACATTAGTATGCTTATATATCTCAATCAATGTTTAGGTCAATCCATCGCATTTGACATACAAATATTTTTAAATCCCGCATATACTGTCTTCTTTATATAATTACCCCATGTTGGAGCCAACTACTTTTAGAAAAGGTTCAGACAGGACATTTAATAAAATTAACCTGCTTTTCCTTTGGTGTAATAAAATTATGTACTTGTAAATTCTTCATTCCTTTGCCCAGCTTTCCAGTAATAAGTCTTTAATTTTGGTAAATTAAATGTTTAAAGAGGCATTCTAAACACCAGAATAATCACTAAGGGAACCCATGTCAAATCTGTTGTGCCAAAAGGATTAATGGTGATTTAGCAAATTCCAATTACTCGGAAAAATATTATGGATATATAATAAGCTATACTTCTTCATATGACATTGCTGTTTAAGGGGGTAGGTTTTAGGATATCCATTGTTAAGCTGCCTATTTTTTATTTTTTTTTATTTTTTTTTACAAATACTAGTGGAACTGCATCCATGGCTATTACAAAACATGTAGTAGGTATGGTGATTACACTGGCAAGAAGTGGCAAACTAGTTACACTTGTTAATTCTATAGCACCTTAACCAAAGCACCTGAGAGAAATCTTGCAAAGGGGGCAGATAAAGATCTCAAAATGTATTTTTTACACTTGGTTTCTCCATCCATATCCCTCTATCTGATGTGGTGTTACATTTCCCATAGTTCTCTGTAGACCATAACGGACAAAAAAGAACAAAACAGTCAACATTTTAGAAGGTGAAAAAAGATTACAGGATGCCTAATCTTATAACAGCTAGCAGGCCAGAGTTTGACAAAAACCGGCCTAATAGATACTGATGGATAAAATGTGTTTTCTTACCTTTAATTCTACAGGTGTATGAATAATGTAAAGGTCCAGATAATCCAACTGAAGGTCTGCTAAGGACTTCTCTAATGCTGGACGCACACGTTCTGTGGTGTGTGAATTGCTCCATAGCTGAGATATTAAAAAGAAAAGTTTGTGCACTTTGATATTCTTGGTGTTCTCTTGGTCTAGTTACAATCTTTGTGAAAGCTACAACCATACACATGACTATTTCTTACAACGGAATAGTAAAAGTGATTACTTATCAAAACTTTTACAGGTGGACTAGCTCACTCTGACCAAACACAGTGTTTTTGAAGACTTATCTAAAACTGTCCCTTGGCTAGACAATTGTCTAAGGCAAAAAAAAAATTATATTTCAAATTTAAAAATATACATTAAAACAACGAAGCAAATTAACACATTGTTTTCCATTTTTTCCCCTCTAGTTTACTGCTTCTGGAGTCATTAGATAAAAGTCCCTTTCAGACATACATGCTGCTTGGCATCACCAGTAGTATAATATTTCAACCCACTACTTTCATACTTCTAAAGGTATACAAAATTATATTACCATTTCTCAACCAATTGATAACAATACAAATGATACATGTCACTATGTAATTTTTTTTTAAAAATTCTTTCTGAATGAAAATGTCATTTTACATTGAACTAGTGGCAGTACACAACAGCAGAGAGAGTTTTCTCCTGGCTTTCCCACAGGATAGGCAAATGTACCCTCAAAATTTTATTATGAGTAACACCCTCAACTCTTTCCCATTGAGGTTTAAAAGAAGGATTCACCCAAAAAAGCCAGCAATGAAAAGACAAGGTGATGTGGTGACGATAAATCTGTACTGCCTTTAATCCTATGGGAAAAGCTATTTACAATAAGCTGTACTGAAAAGTGGATCTCATTTGATGATTGCTTGAAGTTGGTCTCAACCAATTGTCTCGTGAGGCGAGTATATCTAATTTATATTTGGTGAACATATGTCATGAACTTCAATTGTTGCTTTGCAAATTTGTTTGGCCAAATCTGCTGCTTGTGACGCCCAAGACATCAAAATTGCTTTTGTGGAATGGGTTCATACATTGGAAGGAGATGTTTTTCCCATAGACTTAGAAGCTATGCCAACAGAATTTTTGATCCATCTAGAAATAGTCGCTTTAGAGGATGTATTTCCTCTGTTCTTCCCTTTATATATAACAAATGGTGCTTAGTCTGGCAAAAAGAAGATAAATGACCCTTTTAACATCCAGCAGATTACATTTTTGCACTTGAGGATTTGAAGCATTTTGGCAAAATGTAGGCAGAATTATTATTTGCTGCATTTTAGACAATTAGTTAACTAATGACTTGAATGAAGACTCAATTTTTGCATAAAACTAAATAGGAAGAATAGGCTCCCAAAGTTGACCCAGTGTTTATGCAAAGGTCCAAATGTAAAGGAAGATCAAAACAGAATATTCAATGCTATAATTTCAGAACTGTAGGGTAATAGCTTCTTGAGCCAAAGATAAATATGTCTGCCATTCTGGGGTCAAGATGGAATTTCTTTTTCTTAGTTTGGTGCTTTAAACAGGGTTTTTTGCCTTCTTTTGGATCAACAGCAAAATACAACAGTGTGGAAGGCTGAACTTAATGGACGCATGTCTCTTTTCAGCCTATGTAACTATATAACTATGATAATTCTATAAGATCCAAAAACTAAGCCCTTCTTAGCTAGAAGGGGGCTCAAGTAATAACTTGTGCATGGTCTGGTCATATTTTTCTCATCCTTCTTGGAAATAAAATAAAAGGAGGGTTAAATACATGCAAGACAGAAAGAACACTGGATTGAGAAGGTACCTATGCAGGATCAATTGTTAAGTCTGCAGAGAGAACAAAAGCTTTCTACGTTCTTATTGAGTTCAGATGTCATAAAATATATTTATGGATAACCGAAACAATTTGTAAGTTTCTATGATAAGCCAGTCATCAAAACAAGGAACACTATTGATTTCTTTATCTCTTAATGCACCAGTCAGAGTTACTAGAACTTTCATGAAGATTTTTGGAAAATAACAAAAGCCAAAAGGAAGTGTTTTTCCTTTTCTTATGATAAAGCTTAAAAACATTCTGCTTCTCCTATTGGCATAAGCAAGTAGGCATCTTTCAAGTCTAGAGAATCCATAACGTTTCTTCCTCTTAAGAGATGCATGACTGACTGTATCTTTTACAACCTGAATTTTCTTCTTTACACATTTTTTTTGCATTCTTTAAGTCTAGAATAAGATAAAAAGAACCATCTAGTTTCTTTAATAGAAAAATCCTGGAATAAGAGCTTTGAAATTCTTCTTGTTCTGGGACTTGTATTACCTTTTTCTTTTGCGCATATGCATTTGATTTCCTTAAGCAGATGTGCCTTGAACATAATTGGGCAGAGAGGAAACACTATACCAATTAGAGAGACCTCAAGTTTGAAATATCCCATCAGTCCGTGGCTAGTGGACTGGCCACTAATCTTTTTCCGAAGAACTGATAAATTAGCAGATTCAAAAGACTTGGGAGAATTCAAAGCAGCGAATCTAATATCCAGAAATGTTGCTGCAAATTCTGTTGAAACCAGTTAATTAATAATGACATCTCACTAGCCTTCTTAATGCAGTAATTACACTGTTTCTTCTTGTAGAGGAATGTTGCTAATGGAACAACATCAATGTTTTGACTTAGTAATGGCTAAACTCTTAGATGTACCTTAAAAAATATGCACACAAGGAAATAATAGCTTACTATGAGTAGCAACAAGCAAGAAATTAAATCTCATCTCAACAATTTTGGTCTGATCACACAGAAGAGCTCAAACTGCAGAAAATCCTAATGCAGGTAATGATAAAAAGGTGCCAACACACTCATCAGAGTGCCTACGATGACACCTATTTACAGCTCAATGGGAATGTGAGCATTAGAACTGGACCTTGAAGCAATGGAAGACGGTTGCCTGTTTTGATGAATTATGTTTTCTTTAAAAGAATCAGATGGATGTCTGGGTGCGTGTGCTGGAATAACAAATCCGGTCCATAAAGACTCCACCTCACAACTTCCAGGACTAAATGGATCTGCTGCTTGATACCAAAGGGCCAGGACTAGCCAGAGGACACAGTGGGCAAAGTAGACATGGCTTAAACCTGGCCAATTGGCCGATTTGTCTTATGCTGTTATGTTTGCTGCCTAAATAAATTGTACTTTGCATCCTACCTGTTGAACCTGTGCATGTTGCTATATATTCTAACTATTGAGAGGTTGCAGGCCTCTACTACAGAGTACCGGGATGTGCATTGGTTCCCATACCTTTTTCACAAGAATGCCACACCATTTCAACTTCAAGATTTTTTTCTAAGGTAAATCTGCCTGTCCTGTAAGAATGTATAGGGGAAATTCTCTGCTGTTTTGTACTTCTGCTATCCGTATTGAAAATACATTTATATTAGTTTAGGAGGGTTTAGACCATACCCTCAAATTTAATTCTGTCTTATTTGGTAGCACCGAGCAGTCTCCCATTAACTGCTATAACTCACATAGAAATTTGAAACTTACTAGCTACTGGAAATATCACAATATGCTAAGAGACCATCTTCCATAATAACTCTCATAACTCTCAAACAAACATTTTTACCAAACACAGACATACACTGTGGCTAATGGGCTCAAATCCCTGAACTTCATTACATGTGTAGCGAAAGCATGCATAATCATGTCTTCGCGATGCACTCTTCCTTACTCCTCCCAGCACCAGACAAGAGAGCCTGCCTGCCAGGCGATCTGAAGGACTGAGAGAATATTGCGAGTTACAAATTTATATTATATTACATTGAAGATCTGCAAATAAGTATGACATTTCTCTGACTCATCTGCACTTAGTGAATTCCTTCCAAAATTATGATGAGCATGAATATTACCTTCCCTGTGAAGAAAAGATCCTCTCTCTTCACAGTTCCATCTTCAATTTTTTTCTTTATTGCTCGTCCAACCTCAACCTCATTTCCATATATATGTGCTCCATCAATATGCCGATAGCCAACTTCAATTGCAACCTTTGTAGCATCTTCCGCCAGGCTTTTGGGAATCTGTCAACAATTAGCAATAAAAGGAGAGACACTTTTAAATTTCTGGCGTTTCAGCTCACTATCCCTGCACTTCACTTTGGCACTTTACCATGCACATGAAGGGTTTTTTCACTTAATTTTTTATTTGATTTCTCTCTTTGGTTGTTAGTCCGTTTGTGTATACAGTTCAAGCATGATTTAGCTTTCTTTCGAGGGCTGATGCAGACACCGGGTTTAGCATTAGCCTTAGCATAGAACACCCACGAAGGTATTATTAAGAGTTTACAGGGAATAAGCTTAGTGGTGTCTGTGGCAGTTATCTCTTTTGGTAATAGTTGCCATTGATTGCTGGACCTCTAGATCCATATATTGACCGGCTATTTATCCCTAGAGGCCGTTGCAGGGCTCTACTATCACTATTGATTATCTCTTTCCAGGAGTTATTCACTCTCAGATATCCTGCTATTCCCTTTCACTTATAAGGCTTGACTCCCGGTGCTTCAGTTTTGATTGACATACTTGTTTATCTAGGATCCTGTCTATACATCGATCAGGATATAGTGTCACTCATTATCTGTTTCCCCTCATTTTCTATTTCCCCCTCCTCCCTTGGACGTTTATTGGTATACGTTGAGCTTTCACATCATTGTGGATGTCACACCAAGTCCGGCTTATTCGGGGGGGAATATAGATTTAGTAACACTAGCCACTGGTTATATTGTTACCATAGTATCTTTTGGACATTATAAGGTCAATAAAGTTTGCTATATATTTACTCTCCTTTTTGATACTTGGCTATACCAGAAGAGCCAGTGTTCTTACTGTTTACACTTCACACATTTTTTTTTTTTAAAAGCCTAGAGCAACATTGTATTAAAGGTGTACATACTCTTTATACCAGCCATTAGGAGGACCCCCTAGGGGGTTATTCCTCCTATTTAGTTTTTTATTTTTCATTTATGAAAGAACGTTTAGTTTCCAATGTATTTATGCTATTAGGAATTTACCTGTGATATCACTTAGTTATAACACTCAGTAATGGAGATAATGAAAAGTTTCTCGAAATCACCTATCTTTCCAAGCCCAAATTGCAACTCCCCAGTAAGTTTCCCACAATACGTAGTTTAGTGGGATCAAACTGGCCTATTGGAAAACTGAGGGGTTTACTTACAACCTCACAACTTGTCACTACCTTTTAGCGACCAGGCACTATACATTCCTATGCCTGTAGCTACTGTTAGCGAGTCACAGTTGTTTCCTGACTGCATCATTTCACAAGTAGGGAACATTAGATATTATCTGCTGAAAGACAATCGCTTTGTAGTGGATCATGGCTTCCATTATTTTCTACGGGAACCGCTAACCACTATTTAACACATGTAGATTATGCTAATGTAGTGTACTAATAATCTTAATTTTAGTAATGACAGGAGGCGAGTATTTTGCATCGACTTCCTTTACTTAAAACTCCAGCAGCAACAAGTCATTCAAAAAACTTTAACCAATCAGAAAACAACAGTCGTCACAGATATAAGGTAGGACAGCCCCCAATTCTCCCTCTTTCTTTGGTGTGCACGTAGATAGTCCTTTTTAACTGGAAATGGAAAACTGTAGAAACTTGAGCATCCTGATAACTCCGAACTGTAATGAATTGTTGAGGGAATTAAATTCCACTTGTAGTCCATGGAAGTATTCATACTGAAAAGGAGAAATAAGTGAAAGGTATTGGTAGTGACTGTGATTCCACATCTCACTCTATGTACATACATATTATAATATGAAACTCAAATTAAAGAGTTATTCACAATATAACAACATCATAAATATCATATTAAACCCTCTAGAATTGTCATTAACTACATTCTAGAGAAAGGACTATAAGTTATAGCAGAAGTTAGGACATAGATAAGAGTAGTACAAAATATAGATAAAAGGTGGGGGGAATACTCACCTCCTGTCATTACTAAAATGAAGATTATTAGTACACTACGTTAGTATAATCTACAATTTTACCACATGACAGGAGGCTTCATATTTTGCATTTTTAAAGCTATTCGATTAGAGAAAAAGAAGCGTGAGAGGAAGGACAGATGTAAAAAAAATCAGCAAAGTTTCTTCCTGAGACCAGTCACCCGAACACATGATGTCTGAAATAGGAAGTTGAGAATCATGGTGATTGGAGCCGTCAAGGGATCAGTCCCTCTCCAAACGCCAGCAAGACCATTTGTTCCAGGTTGCGAGGTAGCTCTGTCTGGTTCCAGGTGCCCATGAGTCAGATAGCAGGTCCTTAGTGATTTGTGATAGACCGTCTGTAGCCCAAGTTCCCCTGAAATCTTCCAAGTCACCAGATCTAGTCGTCCTTGTAGTACCAGAGGGTGTGGTTCTCCCTGAGGGCCGGATAGTAGGAGGGGAAACGAGGGTAGTCAAAGGTAGTTCCAGAAGGCCTACACTTGACACTGCCATAGCGTTGTCCAGAAGAGCATAGATATCTTCTGGTTGCGTACCTGGTGTATACTGCCACCAACAAAGAGAATGGGAAAAAGGCGTAAGCCCCCAGGTTCAGCCAGGTCTGAAGGAATGCGTCCACTGCTTCGCAGTCTGTTTCTGGTAGCCAGCTGAAGAACTTGAGCAGTTGACGATTGGTCCGTGAGACAAATAGGTCGATGAGAGGACCCCTGCATTCGTACAAACTTTAAAATAACTTGCGTAGGTGCCAGTCGCTGTCCCTCCAATGTCATGAATACCAGTTCACTGTGAAGTTGGATATTCCCGGTAGGTATTTTGCCTGTAACCTGATATTACGGGAGAGACAGAAACTGTAAATATATTTTGTTGCATCTGCTAGTGCCCGGGATCGAACTCCACCCAAACGATTGATATATTGGACCGCTGAGATGTTGTCCATGGCTTTCCCATTCCAGGTTTGCCTGTGGAGAAGCCACCAACGGAGATCCGTGCGTAACTCGTTTGTGAGAAGGATTGTCTGGTCGTATGATATTCCGGATAGCAGATAGTGTGCCTTCAGCTATTGAAGTGGAAGTGGAGAGTAGTCCCACGACCTGAGCGAGGAGATGAAGTTGCATGTGATCCATATTCAGTATCTTCCAAATTTGCGCATAGTGGCTATCTCTTTGAGGGTTAGCTGAAGCATGCATGAGGTGGAGTAGATTTCAAACCCCAGAAATTGGATGATTTGCGATGGTTCCAGTGCTGATTTGTCATGATTTACCACGAAACCCAAGGATTCAAGGAAGTCTACCACAAAGTCCCTTTGAGATCGTAGTCTTGAAACCGTGTCGTAATAGAGTAGCTAATCATCCGAATAGATTATGCATCGTATCCCTAGTGACCTTAGGCAAGTCATGAACAGTTTCAGCAGCTTCATGAAGCACCATGGAGCCGAGCCCAAAAGGTAGGCAGGTGAACTGGCATGCCCGGTCATGCTAACGGAATCGTAGGAATCTTCAGCATGACTGCGCTACTGGTACTGAGAGGTAGGCATACAGAGGTTCAGTCTTTGCAGATCTTGAAGTAGGTGGATCTCTTCTAACCTGAAATCGTGGTATATTATGAATGAGTTGAATTGTCGTAGGTTGATGACAGGACAGAAGTTCTGGGTCTTCGTCGATAAGGGCCCTGTGTTCTGTAGAGGTTCTTAATAGGGGTGGTGTCTGCAACTGATGCAGTAGGGTGTGGAACTCGATGACGTACCCTTGAACGGTTTATAGAATCCATGCATCTGATGATAGCTCTTTCCAGTTCTGTAAATGAAGGGATAATCTGCATGCTGTTAGTGTAGAGACATTTGTATGGAACGGTTCATCTGTGTTAAGACATCCTCGACCTCTGCTTCGGTAGCATCTGGTTCTGTTCGTGCCCCTCTGCTGACCAGCACTCCCATAAACACCAGGTCCTGGTGGTGAGTGGAATGCCTGTCTCATAGATGACTGGGCCTTGCTGAGAGTGGTAAACAATGAAACATGTTTCTTGAGCTCTTCTATAAATGAGCCACCGAAGAGCAGGTCATTGGCTGACGAGCCCAGGTCTTTTCGGGCCATTTTCATCAGTTTCGAGTCTGTTCTTAACAGTGCAGTCCTGCGTCCTTCAGTACATAACGCTGCGTTGGCATTCCCCAGCATGCACATACACGGTTGGGCCCATTCCCTGATGGCATGGTGTCTAGTGACAGTACCATGTCCACGAAATACAAGATCCTAGCGATGGGGCCAAGTAGATCCAGTACCTTGTCCTGACAGGCTTTGAGACCCATTCCGTGGGTCGCGGTACATGAAAACAACCACCGTCTGGTCGAACCCGAAGTAAACACAATTTCATCTGGTAGCATGGGTCGTGGGCATTCTGCCCTAAGACGTGCCTGTACCACCCAGTCTAACGGCTTTCACATCCAGAAGTGGACGAACTTGGCCAGGTAGGTCGGCAGGTTCCATTCCGAGGCCCATGAATGGCGGATGGTGCACGGGTCAAAGTGAGGACAACCTTGAGCATCTAAGAACAGCCCTTTGTCTTCCATTGTGAGTGATCCCTGTGTATCTTGTGAAACAGCATCCTTCGCAAAAAATTCCTTAACATATTTTGATTCCGAATACGGAACGTCTTGCCAACCACCTTCGTCATCCGAATCGGAGGTGTCCACCTGCCATGCGTCGATGATGCAAGATTCTGAGGGTAGGCTTCATCCTCCTCCGAGAAAACCACCAGTGGGGGTAGTTCTTGCCTAGCTGTATGCTTGCTACGTTTAGTAGGTGCCATCCCATTTGTCCGAGAGTGTGATATGGTGAGGGCAGCTCATTAATGTTTTCTCCATGGAAGCCGACCTTGCAGCATTTATCATTGCTTGAAAATCCTGGGTTGTTGCGGGAGTCCGACATGGTATATAGTTGTTCTGTAGGATAGAGGACCCCCTTGCTTTTTCAAGGCCTAGTGGGTAACCCCTTGCTCGTTGCAATATGGGGTTTGCCTGGTATATGGGTGTATACAAACACCCAGTGGTGTATCCGGGTTTTGTGCTGTCCCCAGCATTCTTACCTTTGGGAATGCTGGGGGAGGGGGGGTTCTCCCTTTCCCTGGGATCCAGTGGGGCTGCTAGGTGGGCGGCGCTGGCGAAGGAGCACTGATCAGTGAGCTCTCTGCTAAGCTCCCTTGCGCGCCGCAGAGTAATGCCAGGAGCCGGAATATGACGTCATGAAAGTGCTCCCTCGCCAGCACCACGCGTCCGCCCACCCAACCGGATTTTTTGTTAGCCACCAGGCTAATAAGACATTTGCCCTGGGCATTTGGGGCGGCTTTTTTTGCCACCCCCTTTAAAAGTGCTGCCCAAGGTAAATGCCTTGTTTGCCTCGCGGCTAATACGTCCCTGCAAACACCGCTAGGTATGCTGTGATGTGAGGGCTCAGACACGTCGCCGGTCGTATTGAGCGGCTTATTATAAAAGGGGATGAAACCCTTTTAAGTTATGGGGAGGTGTTAAGAGACTCCAATAGCCAAAGGGGGGAACTCCTAAATCCCCAGTGGGGAGGTACCGTATATACGTGGGTAATCGTAACCTCACATATTTAGTTCCAGGAATGATGTTTGATAGGTACCGCAGTCTGGGTTTTAAACCTAGTGCTCATGTAGGGCCAGGCCCGTAGAGCGAATCTGTAGGGCATGTGGGTTTACCCCTTATTAAGATTATTAATACTATTTATATAGCGCCAACAGATTCCATAGCGTTTATCAGTAGCAAGCAGTTTGCAGCCCAGGCATATCCAGCACATATACAGAAATTCAGTGTAAGGTTAATCGTCTGGCATGAATTTGTAAGCAACAATTAACCAGCAATTAGTTGTATAGAGTGGAGATTAATCCTTTTTGTAATATATCCTGTGCCAGCATATAGTAATTGTCCATACAGAATGTAACTACAGTATATATAGATAGACATCACTGTGCAGCAGAAAACCTTGTATATTGGCTGTAAGTTCACCTTTAATAATAGGCCCGGTGTGCCTGAGTGTGCTGGGTGAGAAAACCAAAATGGCTGTTGTGAATCTCGCGAAATTCAAGATGGCTGCAGCGCGCGAGGTCCCGGCGGGAAGAACTCCAGCAGGTCCCAGAATGATTGCCGCGTTGACAAGCCCTGACAGCCCCTGAAGTTAGTATGTTAGTCTGAGAGGCCACGACCGGATAGTATACAGTACACAGATTGGAGAGGAAGAGGCCAGGGAGCCTCACAAACAGATATAGGCTGACAGAGAAGGCACAAACTCAATATAAAACTGTTAGATATTAAGAACAGGAGTAAGGCCAAATAGAGTAGGTTAAGCAACCCTATACCTTGTAATTTACAGTAAATAAAACAGTCAGGTTAGGATGAAATAATAGTATAATAGTAACAAGCTAAGAAGCATATACGCTGACAGGGAAGGCACAAACACAATGCAAGGTTGTTAGATAGTAAGTACAGGGAGTACAAGCCAAAAGAATTGGTTAAACCAGCCCTAAAGAGACAGTTTGAAGTAAATAACAGTACATAAAAACAGTCAAATTAGGATTATATAAGAGTGACAAACTAAGAAGCATATACTCTGACCTGTTCCTGCAGGAGCAGCATAGAGCAGCACTAAAATCACTATGGTCCCTCCCCATCTCATCTAAATATAGTAACATTTCCAGTGCAGTGAGTCTGCTGGTGCTTGCTCTGCCCCGATATAGTAAAAACAAAGAGAACGTTACCTGCACTCTGGCCTAAATCCCTATGTACATTTAAACAAAATGGAGGCTCTTTAGTTTTATTCCAATGGCAATTTCTCAATTATCTCCAGGGCAGAGGGGAGGAATTACTAGTGCATGCTGGGAATATTTTGTGTCTGTGGGTCCTGAACTGCCATATGTCTGTCTATTGTCACAGTCTCCCATTTGGTCCCCTAGGGGAGTGTCCACCAAGTGGGAGACCTGCATAAATACGGGCAGGTAGCCCACAGTAAAGCCAGTTCTTGTTTTCCCCCCAATGCGGAGCTTGGTCTCGTTATTAGGGAGATGTATTACCAACGACTAGAGACTGCTGGATGGGATTATTAGCCGCTTGGGAGATACCTGCGTTCGGCTAATATTGGCGATTCGTGAGTTTGGAGCTCGTGGAGTGAAGTGCCCGTACGGATCCCGTTCGTGAGTTTGCAGCGTTCCCTTGCTTGCGGTTCGCATGATTATACTGGATACGCATGCAGCCTGTGTTATTGCGAACGGGGAGCATTCACTAAATGGCGGTTTGTACATTTCATGCTGAGGGTACCGTAACATAGCCTATTTGGGCCATGAAGGTATCCCACGTCATTATAGTCAACCTAGTGGTTGGAAGAAGTGTTTTGTGTGTGTATCGAAGGTGCTTTGGGGTCCATAGGTAGTCCGTTATGAATTTGTCTTGAAATTGGTGCCTCTCCATATCCACCCATTGTGTGTGGCCTTGGGGTGAGTGTGCCGCTATGCTTGTTGCAAGGGCGGCAGCTTTGAAGTATCGGTGTCGCTTTCCATCCTACCAGTTCGTTCGTGCACACCTGTAGTAGGGGTGTGTAGTTATGCTTTATGATGCCTGCTATTGTAGGTGCTATTTTAACCCCCAAGTATGTCAAAGTGCAGTTTCTCCAATCAAATTGGTGAGAGGCTCTTAAGTTGTCTAGTATGTCTTTAGGTATTCCAATAGGTAGCGCCTGTGTTTTATCTTGATTTAGTTTGTAATGGGATATGTCCCCAGTAACGGATACATTTTTACATCACAGACACAGATTACTTTAAAACTGAATAACACTTAACACACCAACACTTTTTTACACAATTTTATAAATTTACACATATTAAATAGACATTCACTAATTATTGATAGATTTTTTTTTTCTCCCTTTCTTATCAAGAACAAGGGAATGTAGAAAGAAGGGAAGGGAATAGGGGAGGGCAAAAGAAGGAAGGAGGAAAGGAGAAAGAAATTCACAAGAAGAGATTGTAGTATCACCTTAAAGTTATAAAGTATTGATCACTATGAATGATAATATCGAAGAAAAAAAAAAGATAGGACATTATAATGTACACCATACAAAAGATAACGAACTACCACATACACTTGGATTTTAACACCATCACTTAACACAGACTTAAATAGAAGTAAATATAATAAAATAATGGCACATTAAATGTATATATATATATATATATATATATATATATATTTGATTTTTAATTTTTTTATGTTTTCTCCTGTTGGGATAGGTTTCTTGTGTTTTTTTTTTTCTCCCTCTCCTCTATAGAGAAGGCAAAATTGACTAAGAAGGGTGGACCTGAGACAATAGGAAAAGGAAGCAGGAACTTAAGAAAAGAACATTACTCAATAGACAGGAAAAATTAAATATTTAATAAAATCTGTTATTTTTGAGCTAATTATAATCCCCTAAATTGGGTCCAAGCAATTGAATATTAGAAGTAAATGTGATTTATTAACTTTTTAAAGAATGTTTTACAACAGTTTAAATAATCTCAAAAATACTGCTTGATTCTATATAATAATCTTCTTGTAAAGAGATTGTCAATGCTAATGATCTCAGCCAAGGAGGTGGGGGAGGCGGAGCATCAGTGCTGCACAGTTTGCAGGCTGAGCCAGGAAGCTATGCTAGTGGCCATCTGAGGAGTGTCCACTAGAGGTCTTTCTAGGTTGCAATAGGGCACTATAGTTACCAAAACAATTTTAGCTTAATTAAGCAGTTTTGGTGTATAGATCATACCTCTGCAGTCTTACTGCTCCATTCTATACCATTTGGAGCAAGAAAGTCTTGTTCCAACCCTGTCCCTTCTACCTGCCTGTCCATACTGGCCACATAGAGTGAAAAACACATAAGTGTGTGCTTCTGTGCTTTCCAGCAAGTAAGTAAAAATATGGATGGTTGGTATCTGCCGTGGCAGCTGTTAGCAATGTTACAAAAATCAACAAGGAGGAAAACCTGGCAATAATTTATAGCCACTACAAGCTACCCAGGCTCTCTTTTACCATTCCTAGCCCCGCTTTATTAGTACACTCCTCAGACTTGTATAATTAATATCCAAGGCCCTGTCTTAGTACCCTTTGCAAAGTTGGAAGGTTCCTGTGTACAGCGAATATTTTTTGGAAAAATATTCAGGAAATTCATTTAGGCAGCCAAAAAATGGCCAACCACACAAATTTAAGCCCTGCACTCAAATTCTCACTATTCCTGGGTGGCAGGATTGACTACAGTAATAATCAGCCAAAATACAAGAACAAAAGTAAAAATGTTACCTGGGCACTACCATAAATTCCTATGCACATTTAAATATGAGGTTTTTAGTGCCACACCAATGGCCAAGGCTTTGTAGGATGGCATAACATGTCTTAACATCCCAAATGGTTTATTAACCCTGTTTATGTATGAGAATGTAACTGATATACACTCTGTATGGTGAATTGTGGGAAATTAGAACAATGTAATCAGAGGTGTCACTAGAAACCACAGGCCTTGGTGTGAAAACTGCCCTGGGTCCCCTTCCCCCATGTCTCACCCACCCCCCACCCCCACCAGGCCCCTCCATATGTCACATTAACCCCTCCAAAACCTCTCCATGTGTCTCATTCACACCCCACTGGGTGAATGTGGCATGGCTGAGGGGGGGGGGGGTGATTATGATAGAATTGGAGGGGCCAGCGTGATAGGGTGAGTGTGACAAGGTGAAAGGGGACAAGTAAGACAGGATTGGTGGGTGAGTGTGACTGCATGAGAAGGTCATTGTGATAGGTTGAGTATGGCAAAGTGATGGGAGGGGAGTATGGCATGGGTGAATGACAGGATTGGGAGAGTTATTGTGAGTGTGGCACGGTGAAGGGTGATGACTGTGTGTGGTGGGGAGACAGTGTGAGTGGGGATGTCAGATACAGACACAAAGGTGCATACACTAACACATATGCAAATAAACAGACAAACACATTGACATGTGTGTGGTAGGTACGCCACTGAATGTATAACCTATACAAAAAAGACAAATACAGTTGTTCTTAAAATTAGTATACCCTAGGAGAATTGGTAATATATGTACCATTTTTAAAGAACACATGAGTGTGCAGGGAAAACAAATTTATTTTATTTCTTATGGGATTATTTTTGTCAATCTTTCTTTTATTATGGCATTTGATTCACATTTTACAGAATAAAGAAAAGGAGTTATGTCAGATATACATAAAACTAAAGTACCAAAGCATAATGGAGTGAACTCCTAGGTAATCAGGCTAGATAGACCTGTCTGCCTAAGTAACAAGAGACTACATGTTAGTCAACCATGTTCTGGTTCTAGTACTAGGCTTAACGAGAATTTAATGAGAATTTAGAAACAGATGTACAATATTAAGTAAATGTACGAGAAGGCTATCACGCCTAATTAACTCTGAGAACTGAAATTAGTAAATTCCACCGTTACCAAGACATATTAGTGCCACACGATATACATTGTCCACACAGTATGTCAGATCGGGATAATGCTTGGAGCGTACCCTAGGCATTAAATTACCAGTAATGGGAGCATAAACTTTATTAGCATGTCTAAACAGAGTTTTGAGTTGAAGAACGCATCATATTAAAGAACAGGTTAGGCCTATTAGACATGGGGTTTGAAACAGGTTAACTGTGAAAAGGATCATGGTGGGTAAGCTACAAAGACCCAGCAAACTCTATCACCATCGCTTTAAATATAGTGCTCAGTAGATTAACTTAAACTACAAGGCAGAAATAATAAGATAACAGAACTGTGAGTGTCCACATGTATCGATAAAACGGTGCCTGGTAGCTGCTATGAAGCTGTCTTGGAGTTGTAATAGCTGGCAAAGCCCACATAGTGTCTGTCAGCCACTGCCCATACTGGGCAATGAAACAACGGGGCATGAAGGGTCTATAGGTCGACAGTGAAATGCGGGCAAAGGGAGTCTACTCTCCAGCCCCATGCTCATTGTAAGGTCAGCATTCCGTGCCATAGACTAGGCGGCGCTGTGCGGCCAGGTCTTTCCCCTTGCGGGTGCTACCAAAGGCCCTGATGCTCTGCCGCCGGGCGCGGGTGATCTTCTGGCAATGTAGGCAATGCTTCGGAAGTATACACCCATGCAGTCAGCATGGGTGGCGTGTGCTTGGATCAAGATTCTGCCCAAAAGAGGCCCGCTCGGCCCTGATCATCGGCCCTCCTCACCTTTTTCTCATGGTTTGGTGATTGTGGGGTCAGACGCTACTAGGCTCAAATTGTGCAGAGCGTGAACTACCATGGGTAATAAGAGTTAGTGCAGGAGCGTGCGTCGGGTTGGTGGGGAATGGGGGGGAATAGGGGCCCATGCTTGATGTCTCAGCCGTTTGTAGGCCACAAAAGTCGCTCAAGCTGAGCCAGCAGTTTAGTCTGCATTCTTGGTGTCGATATGGAGAGCATGTTGTCCCCTATCACCTAGCAGCCAATATGAGATCAGTACTCGCTTCCTATTCATAGATAATCGGTAATAACTGCTGTCAGATGAAGGAGCCGCAGTGACATGCGTCTGCTCTGCTCTGTGGTCACGCCCCGCAGCCTTCAATTGCAGGTTTTAACAAAATGGCACAACCGTAAAACAAAACATGGCCACAAAGAAAACAAATGAAATTACCCTTTTTCAAAAGTCTGCATAACCTTAGTTCTTAATACTGTATATTGCCCCCTTTAGCATCAATGAGAGCATGCATTTTGTAATAGTTGTCTATGAGGACCCTAACTCCTGCAGGTGCTATAGCTGCCCATTTGTCTTGGCAAAATGCCTCCAGGTCATGCAAAGTCTTTTATATCTCACACACCCCAAAAACATCAATGAGCCATCACCATGCTTCACAGTGGGGATGGTATCCTTTTCGCTATGGGCCTTGTTAACCCCTCTCCAAACATAGTGCTTATGGTTGTGTCCATAAAGCTCTACATTGGTCTTGTCACTCCAAAAGCTGTGAGGCGTGTCAAGGTGTTATCGGGCATTTTGTAACTGGGTTTTTTTTGTGGCATTGGTGCAGTACGAATCGTCATATTGTGCTCCTTGAAACAACCACAGCGTCTTTTTCCAGAGCAGCCTGTATTTTTCCTGAGGTTACCTGTGGGTTTTTCTTTGTATCCCAAACAATTCTTCAGGCAGTTGTGGCTGAAATCTTTTTTGGGCTAACTGACCTTGACTTGGTATCAAGAGATCCCAGAATGTTCCACTTCTTAAGTGATTGAACAGTACTGACTGACATTTTCAAGGCTTTGCATATGTTTTTATACCCTTTTCCATCTTTATAAAGTTCCATTACCTTGTCACGCAGGTCTTTTGACAGTTACTTTCTGCTTCCCATGGCTCAGTATCTAGCCTGCTCAGTGCATCCATGTGAGAGCTAACACACTCATTGACTATTTATACACAGACACTAACTGCAATCTAAAAAGCCACAGGTGTGGGAAATGAACATTTAACTCCATTTTAACATGTGTGTGTCACCTTGTGTGCCAGACATTCAAGGGTATGCAAACTATTGAGCAGGGCAAATTGGGGGATTTCTGTTATCATTATGATTTTAAAAAGAGCCAAACAACTATGTGATAATAATAGACTTCATACGATCACTATCCTTCAATTAAAGAAATCTTTTGCATGATCAATCATATTTTCAAAATCAATGCCAAAATTTCTCAATTTCTGCCAGGGTATGCAAACTTTTGAGCACAACTGTATGTGTATTTCATAGTGGTTAAATTCCAGACTGAAAACGCATATAATGTTTTCTATATAATAAGCTGCTTTCCACACTATAGTGTATCCCTTAACACACCAAAAATAATATCAATAAATGTTAATTAGTGAAGCGCTTCAACCTGTGTGTCTCAAACAATATAAATACATAAATGTGACAAATATATATATATATACATACACAGGTGTATATATACAAATATATATATACACACCAGAATCACCAATATGAATGAAACAAATTTAGTGCTGATATCAAACAGACAAATATTGTTGGAGACTCACAGATTCAATTCAAATAGATCTAGGACAATAATACACAATATATAAATAAGATGGCGCAAAGCTTCAGTATATCAGGTTAAATCTAATCTTATATGCAGCACCCGCTTCAAATCTTGGTAATAAAATACAGATAGTAAATAACAAAAGTGCTGGTGCACAAAATTTTAAAGAAAAGACACCTCAGGTGTTCTCATACATTATAAAGTGCTCTTCAAGTGTTAATACACAATTAGTGGAGATGATATTAACCCACAATAAAACATAAAAAACACACATGTGCATATACTTGCAACCTGTAAGTATGCACTGATGGTTTCTGCAAGTAGGAGACAAAAAGAGACAAGAGAAGCACTCCTAGTGCAATAAAGTTATTAAAATTACATAAAGCTTAAAGGACCACTATAGTGCCAGGAAACCAAACTCGTTTTCCTGACACTATAGGGTCTTTGGGTCCCCCCCCACGCTCAGGGTCCCACTCCCACTGGGCTCAAGAGGGGTTAAGGGGTTAAACACTTAACTTTCTCCAGCGCCAGGCACCCTCGGCGCTGGGGACTCTCCTCCCTCTTCCGACGTCATCCTCTGAATGCGCATGCGTGGCAAGAGCCGCGCGCGCATTCAAACTGCCCATAGGAAAGCATTTCTCAATGCTTTCCTATAGACGGCAGCGTCTTCTCACTGTGAAAATCACAGTGAGAAGCGCTGAAACGCCTCTAGTGGCTGTCAATGAGACAGCCACTAGAGGCTGGATTAACCCTAAAGTAAACATAGCAGTTTCTCTGAAACTGCTATGTTTACAGCTGCAGGGTTAACCCTAGATGGAAAATAGAAACTGGTCTGTTTAATGCAAACACAGAGGGGTGAGGGAGTCTGACTTAAAGTAAATAGCTCAAAACTGAACGAAGACAGGAATACACCCAAAACCTGTCTGGAAATATAGAAAACCGGGATACCTTCAAAGGTGATGTGTTCAGGAGCAAATTCACTTTATATGTGACTTCGTTGGTATGGAAAAATAAATAAAGTATCTAGAATGATAGATGGTAACTGTGCCAAAATGTATGGTGTGTATACCTTTAAATCTGCTACAGGCAGAGTCTGTTTGGTACACACCGAATGATCTGCTTAATACAAAGTTATTGCTAAATACAAAATAACCATATGAGACCTGGTTACCTGTTGTGTATAAAATTAACGCACTGTTTAAAATAGTGTGTATATTGCTTTAAGTAATCCGTTGGAAAACTAAACAGTGCACGAAACAGTATTATATTTCAATAGGGGGATATAAAAAATTCCATAATAACTGTATTGGTTATAATCACTTGAGAATTAAGCAAAAACTACAAGTGAAAGTAAAAAACCACTATTAACAAAATGTATTTAAAAAAGATAATGTAGAAATTTATTCTTCATATAAAAAACATAAAAGAATAGTCCAAATTTGGAATAAAAATACAAATACAAAAAATGGGAGCCAGGAACGATTAGCAAGTCTTTAGCCACTGCAGATTTTGCACAAATAGCTTCATCCACACTGTAACTGTTAAGGATTACAGTGGATACTATTGTATCAAGAATGAAGAGAAATTACTTGCCGGCTGCTGGGGAGGTTAGCGTGCGTGCCAAACCTCACTCTGATTCTCAGATGCTCGGCAGTCCGTCTGTCCCCAGGTCGTAAGTGCCGTGTGTGGGAAGAGGAGAAGTGCTGCTGCTGGCGTCTGGCTGCTCCGTCGTATCCTGCTCACTATCACTGCTGGTCTAACGCGTTTCGTGGGTGTCAGCCCCACTTCTTCAGAGACATGCTGCAGCTGAGTTAGGATGTGTGTCTTATATACAGAGCTGATGGGCTGCGTGTATTATTTGTTAACTAGACATGTAAATCTCATTTTATATACATAGAATAGATGTAAAAACAAGTTGTGAGCTAAGAACAAATTAAAAATAAAAATAAAATAAAATACAGTGGTTTGATACTTATTGAAATGATACATACACAAATATAGTATTGAATGTGTAAATTAAAATTACTATATCATAATCAGTTTTTAAAATTTTTTTAAAAAATTGGAAGTTGGTAGGCTTATTAGCAATTATAGAATTGATTATAATAAAAGATAAATCAAAAAGGGGAATGGATATGTACTTAAAAAACGATCTGTGGAAAAATTGGATATATTATAAAAAGGTCATAGAGAATTTGAAGTAGAGGCTGTGCCCCAAGTTACATTACAAACCCAAATGGTATCATAAGTGATTAATGTAATGTGAGAGGATCATAAAAGCATTAGAGTAAAGGCTGTGCACGGAGTCATATTACAAATGTAAATGTAAATGATATCAGTAGTGATTAGTGCATACTAGGAAGAATATATTCAAATAAAAGCTGTGACTGAACTTATAATGTCAATGCAAGTAGTGTCAGTATCTCAATTAAATAACCAGATGGGATTTTACAATATCATTATCATAATGAAATATCTAAAATTGTAAAGAGAATATGTGAAAGGAGAGAAAAATATGAGAAAAATATGAGTGCAGTAATATTATACTACATATATAGTGTCTCTAATGAGGTAGATAATGGTTGGATAAAATATCCTAAAATGTGAATTACGACTATATACTGAGTAGGAGAACTTAGTGCAAGAAATTAGAAAGTGATAAATGATATTACTCAATATAAAGTGAGCAGTGTGAAAATGTGCATGTGTATGTATAAGTATGTATAAAAAACTGGGTTGTAAAAAAAACAAAAAAAAAAAAACAAAACTTTATAAGAATGCATTAAGTTCAAAATCTAGATTGAGACCCTTAGGGGCCAAAGTCTCTAGGTGGAATATCCACCTAGCTTCTGTTTGGTCCAGATTCTTATCTATATCGCCCCCTCTCCAATTTACATCTACCTTTTCAATCGGTAGGAATCTTAGTCCTGTGGGGTCTCCTCCGTGAAAGTCTTGGAAATGTCTCGACAAATTATGGGTTTGGAGACCCCTTCTGATGTTCCTTATATGTTCCGCCATCCTCGTCTTCAGTGCCCTTTTTGTACGTCCTACATACTGTTTGGAACATGGACATGTGATGAGATAGATAACTCCTTTTGAATCACAATTCATGTTGGTCTTGATATCATATTCCTTCGTGCCATCCATAGATGTGAATTTGGTGATTTCAAGATCCAGAGAAGGATTATTTGTACACGCAACACATTTTTTACACCGCTTGAAACTTTTTGTAGCCATCGTGTCTTGTTGGATCTTACATTGCTTGAGAGTTGGAGCCAAGAGTAATTGTAGATTGGGTGCTTTAGTGAAGATGATACGTAGGTTGATTCTCCAAAATACCTATCAGGGAAGGGTCACTCATGAGGATATTCCAATGTTTCTTTAGGATTTTCTCTATAGTGCGAGATTGGTGGTTATATTGGGTTATGAAAGCTGGTATGGGTTGATTCATCTCAATAGTTCCAACTTTATTTTTGAGGGTATCTTGTCTTGGAATGGTTAAAGCTCTAGTTTTGGCCTCAGTAAGTAATGTTAGGGGATAGCCTTTGTTGATAAATCTTTGCTGCATCTCCTCCATTTGTTCACCGCATACTTGTGTGTTTGAACAATTCCTTCTAATCCGCCTAAATTGGCTATATGGGATGTTTTTGAGCCAAGTATTCTTGTGGTGGCTATTAAAAGGAATAAAACTATTACAGTCTACTGATTTTTTAAAAGTTTTGGTTTGTATCTGGTTGCCTTCTATATAAATGTTTAAATCCAAGAACTCGATTTGATCACATGACTGATTAAAAGTAAACTTTAGATTGTAAGGGTTGTTGTTGAGGTAGGTCTTGAACAATTCAAGGGAGTTCTCATCTCCTTTCCAGATAAAAAAGCAGTCATCTATGTATCTTCGCCATAGGGACAGGTTTGCGCCAAATGGGCAATGTTCCCATATAAATTCTTCCTCCCATTTGCCCATGAATAAGTTCGCATAGCTTGGCGCAAAACGAGTTCCCATGGCGGTTCCCTCAATCTGTAAATAAAATTGGTCATTGCACCAAAAATAATTGTGAGTAAGTATAAAAGCAATGCATTGTATTAGGAAGTCAATTTGGTCATTCTTTAGTTCTGAATAAGTTGCCAGTGAATATTGTATTGCCTCACATCCTTGTAAGTGCTCTATCACTGTATATAGTGAGGTGACGTCTGCTGTAACTAAAATCATGTCCTTGGACCAGTTAAAATCGGATAAAAGGTTTAATAGTTGTGTAGAGTCTCTCAGGTAGGATTTGAGACATGGTACCAGATTTTGTAGGTACTGATCTACATATTCGGAGAGGTTAGCCGTGAGGGATCCGATTCCAGAGATAATAGGTCTACCTGGGGGTTTAGTCAATCTTTTGTGAATCTTTGGTAGATGATAAAAGACGGGTATTCTTGGAAACTTATTGTGAAGATATTTAAATTCTCTATCATTGATAATCCCTCTGGTTCTACCTTGGTCGAGTATCTCTTCTAATTTGCCCTTGAATTGAGAGGTAGGGTCTTGTTTAAGTTTCAAATAGGTGCTTGTGTCTTCCAATAATCTAATGTTCTCTTCTGTGTAATCGGTCGTGTTGAGAATGACTAAACCACCTCCTTTGTCTGCCGCTTTTATGGTTATGTCCTCTGAATTCATCAGCTGCTTAAGGGATTGCCTCTCCCTTTTAGTTAGATTATCTTTCTCTATCTTATTTTTGATCCTTCCTCTAAAGTCTTTTTCTACCATTTTTTCAAACACTTTCATGGAATCAGTCTTTACAAATTGTGGGTAAAATGTAGAGGTGGGATGTAGATTGGTTTGTGTATACTCCTGTATTGGGGTGGATGGCATCTTGTCCTTACCATGAAAGAATTTCTTGATTGAGACTTTTCTCATGAATTTATGTAAATCTATACATGCATTAAAATTAGAGCTTTTAGACGTCGGTGCAAATTTTAGACCCTTTTTTAGGAGTGAGGTTTCTTCCAAATTGAGTATTCTTGTTGATAGATTAAATATGTTCATTTCCTCCTTTTCAGCTGGGTGACTTCTTCCTGTTGTTCTGGATCTTCTTCTATTTCTCTTATGGATCTTTTCTTTCTCAAC
The DNA here is from genome assembly GCA_933207985.1 of Pelobates cultripes. Lineage (NCBI taxonomy): Eukaryota > Metazoa > Chordata > Amphibia > Anura > Pelobatidae > Pelobates > Pelobates cultripes. The sequence goes on along the minus strand of OW240914.1, from coordinate 235,682,238 downwards.
TCCGGGGACCTGAAATCTTCCATTGCAAATCTTTTGGGGGGAATCCTTCCCCGCTTGTCTAAAAAATCGTTCTCTGTATGTGTAGTTGGTTGGCTCTTAGTTTCTCTTGGAACTACGTTATTGGAATCCGATCTTTTTTGGTCAAATGTTAGAGTGTCTGCAGTTGGAGTATATTGGTGTCCGTGTTCCTGTGTATGCCGATCTCTCCTTTGGTATTCCACATATTGTCGGTTTACTTGATCTATGTGTCCTCTTTTTGTATATTGGGATGGACGGTATCCTCTATGGTCCTGGGATGGACGGTATCCTCTATGGTGTTGTCCTCCATTATGTGTTGGTCGATGTTGCATCCACTTTTTGGTGGGACTTTGGATAGGGGTTCTTTGAGAGATATCTGTATCTCTAAATGTTACCTGTCGTCGGTATCTTAATTCGGTTCCATATCTTTGTGGGGGTTGATATTTTGATGTTTGATCCTTCTTCCAATTCCTTTGTGTTTGTGTTTTATAGTCGACTTGATCTCTCATAATCTTCTTTCTTTTATTTTCCCTTATGTTCATCTCAATATCCTTGACTCTTCTTTCTATCGTATCTAGAAGTTCCACATAATCCCCATTCTCCACTAGGGGGCGGATAGTGCTTTTCAACTGTGTAATTTCCTGATCCAATTGAGTAAGATCTTTCTTTTTCTCATTGATGAGGAATACCATTAATAATAGAGATCCTTTATCTAGAAGTTGGTCCCACTTCTTAAGTAGTGTTGGATCATGGCGTTTATAGGTTGATCTTTTGAAGAGTCTTAATCCTCGTGGTACAATGTTATTGTTAACATAAAAATCAAGGGTAGCTATATCCCACCAAATTTGCACCTCTCTTTCCATTAGTTTGCCTAGTTGGTGGATAAAAGATCTAATATCTTTCCGTTGATCCATAGGTGGCGGAGCAGGTTCGTTTGGATTAGTATTGATTTCATCTGTGGACCAAGTGCCCATAAAGGACTTCCTATCTGATCTGATTGTATCAATATTTCTGCTTAGAGCCATAGTCGTCCTCTGAAACCTCACTGGGTGAATTATTAGAGTACAGGAAAATAGAAACTGGTCTGTTTAATGCAAACACAGAGGGGTGAGGGAGTCTGACTTAAAGTAAATAGCTCAAAACTGAACGAAGACAGGAATACACCCAAAACCTGTCTGGAAATATAGAAAACCGGGATACCTTCAAAGGTGATGTGTTCAGGAGCAAATTCACTTTATATGTGACTTCGTTGGTATGGAAAAATAAATAAAGTATCTAGAATGATAGATGGTAACTGTGCCAAAATGTATGGTGTGTATACCTTTAAATCTGCTACAGGCAGAGTCTGTTTGGTACACACCGAATGATCTGCTTAATACAAAGTTATTGCTAAATACAAAATAACCATATGAGACCTGGTTACCTGTTGTGTATAAAATTAACGCACTGTTTAAAATAGTGTGTATATTGCTTTAAGTAATCCGTTGGAAAACTAAACAGTGCACGAAACAGTATTATATTTCAATAGGGGGATATAAAAAACCCTAGATGGACCTTGCACCCAGACCACTTCATTGAGCTGGAGTGGTCTGGGTGCCTATAGTGGTCCTTTAATAAACTTTATTGCACTAGGAGGGCTTCTCTTGTTTCTTTTTGTCTCCTACTTACAGAAACCATCAGTGCATACTTACAGGTTGCAAGTATATGCACATGTGTGTTTTTTATGTTTTATTGTGGGTTAATATCATCTCCACAGACTCCACTCTTTATGTAATAACACTAGAAGAGCACTTTATAATGTATAATGCTCCTAGTGATGCATTTGAAAACTTGTATCAATAAATCTTTCAATAAATATAAAAACTTTAAAAACAAATTTTGAAACATTCCAAAGAAATAGTTTATAGTATCTCCTTGATGCTTTACTTTCTGCAGCAGTCTTGTGACAGCCCACATGCATAACTCGTTTCGCTCTGCATCTTAAATTTTTCCAAAGCTCTGAGCTTTTTCAACTCCCTACTGGAATGTTGTTTTGCACAAGTAAGTATTCTTTGGTTTGTTTTCCTGTATGTAAAACTGCCTGTTAAAGAGATACACACATCGTTTGTAACTTCACTACTTTCAATTTTCAGTATTGGTATAGATTTTAAGCTCCTCTTTTATCCATTTACTACCAATTCCTGTGTGTTTTTTGACACCCCTAAAATGCAGATAGCACTAAGCAGCATGGCTGCGCGGTACCCAGGTCTTACAGAGAGGAGCTGGATGCAGACAGCGGGTCTGAGCTAAATGGTTGTGGGTGGGGCTAAATGGGCAGCATGGGTGGGGCTAAACGCAGCCTGAACCCGCTGCCTGGTTACTGCTGCACACTGAGGAGGAAGCAGGCACTACAACTAGACACCAGGGACTGCAGTGCCTCCACTTCTTCCTCTAGTGCCCAAAATATCTGTGCTTGTGGCTGGCTGCCATTAACTGTGAGTGTGACTGTCTGCCTGTAACTGTGAGCATTTGACCATCTGCCCGTAACTGTGCATGTGAGACTGTCTGATTGTAGCTGTGTGTGTGACTATCCATAACTATGTATGTGTAGCCTTTTGACTGTAACTGTGTGTGTGTGGTTGTCTGTAGCTATGTGTAAGACTATCTGCTCGTACCTGCCTGTGTGTAATTGTCTGTAACTGTGTGTATGTAACTTCCTGTAACTGCATATGTGTCTGCCTGTAAGTGTGTGTTCCTGTCTGTAACACACAGTAACAGGCAGACACATATGTGCTAATCACTGTCTGCCTGCAACTGTGTGTGACTGCTTGTACCCAGGGCCGCCATCAGGGCATGACAACCGCAAAGGCTGGCCCTGCAGTCACCCGGCGCACGAGGGAGCACTCTCTGTGTGCTTCCTCTTCAGCTCCCTCGCGCACCGTACTGATGCCGGAGCCGGAAGATGACGTCATCTTCCGGCTGCGGCATCAGTACGCGGCGCGGAGAACTGAAAAAGCACTGGCATCCCTACACTACACTGCAGCACCCAGGTATCAGGAAAGTGAAGAGTAGAGGTAGAGAGAGGAGAGGAAAAAAATTGAGTAGGAGAATTTGAGTAGAGGAGGAAAAGAAAAGAGTAGGTAGAGAGAGGAGGAAAATTTGAGTGGGGAAAAGGAGGAGAGAATTTGAGTAGGGGAGAGGAGGGAGAAATTTGAGTATTGAAGTGGAGAGTGGGGAGAAGGAAGGAGGTAGTGAGTGGAGGTAGAGGAGAGGAGGAGAATTTGAAGTGAAGTGAGGGGGTAGGGGAAAGGGAGGAGAATTTGAGTGAGTGGGGGTGGGAGGAGAGGAGGAGAGGTGAAGTGTGGGGGAGAGAGGAGAGGAGGAGGACATTTGTAGAGAGGAGGGAGGAGACATTTGTGGGGGAGAGGAGGAGAAATTTGAGTGAGTTGGGGGAGAGAGGAGGAGGAGACATTTGAGGGGAAGGGAAGGGAGAATTTGAGAGTGAGTGGGGAGAGGGAGGAAGAGGAGAAATTTGCTTGAAGGGGAGGCTTGAGGGGAGAGAAGGAGTAAGTGAGGAGTGAGGGGAAGGAAGGGAGAATTTGAGGAGGAGAGGAAGGGAGAAATTTGAGAGGGGCAGAGGAAGGAGGAATTTGAGGGGAGAGGAAGGGAGAGAAGTGGAGGGAGGGAGGGAGAGGAAGGGAGAGGAGTGAAAGGGAGGAGGGAGAAGGAAGAAACAGGGGAGAGTAGGGAGGAAATTTGAAGGGGAGGAAAGGAAATTTAGGGGAAGGAGAGAGGTGAAGGGGAGAGGAGGAAAAGGAAATTTGAGGAGGGAGGGAGAGGTAGAATTTGAGGGGGGGAGTGGAAGGGAGGAAATTTGGGGGGGGGGGTTTGAGGGGGGGGAGGAAGGAAATTTGAGGGGGAGAGGAAGGAAATTTGAGGGAGGGGAGGGAGGAAGGAAATTTGAGGGGGGGGGGGGGGGAAGGAATTTTGAGGGGGGAAGAAGGAAGAAAATGAGAGGGGAGAGAAGGAGGAAATTTGAGGGGGGGGGAGGAAGGAGTGAAATTTGAGGGGGAGAGGAAGGGAGGAAATTTGAGGGAATGAGGGGGGAGAGGGAGGGAAGGGAGGAAATTTGAGGGAGTGGGGGGGAGAGGGAGGGAAGGGAGGAAATTTGAGGGAGGGGAGGGAGAGGAAGGAAATTTGAGGGGGGAAGAGGAAGGAAATTTGAGGGGGGGAGAGGAAGGAAGGAAATGAGAGGTAGGGGGAGAAGGAAGGAAATTAGAGGTAGGGGGAGAAGGAAGGAAATTGGAGGGGGGGAGAAGAAGGAAATTGGAGGGGGGGAAGAAGGAAATTGGAGGGGGGGGGGGAGAGGAAGGAAATTTGAGGGAGGGGGGAGAGGAAGGAAATTTGAGGGAGGGGGGAGAGGAAGGAAATGAGAGGGGGGAGAAGAAGGAAATGAGAGGGGGAGAAGAAGGAAATGAGGGAGGGGGAGAAGAAGGAAATTGGAGGGGGGGAGAAGGAAATTGACGGGGGTAGGGGGAGAGATTGACATCCATCACACACACACACACAATGCACCCCTTGCACACAGAAAACCACACAATGCATCCCTTACACACAGCAACACACAATGCACCCCTTACACACACTCAGTGCATCCCTTACAGACGCACACACTGCATCCCATACATACACAAACTCACCTTGCAGCCCTTACACACACATACAAACACAGATTCACACAATGCATTCCTTACACACATCAGGACATCCCCCCCACACACACACACCCCTGTGAACAAACTCATTGGTGGAACATGAAGGTGGACCCTGGGACCCAGACCTTGAGCTGTGTAAAGGGCCCTCAAAAAAATGGAGCTGCTTCCCGTTCTCCCAGAACATTGATTTTTGTGACCACAGTTACAAACCGCCTCCAGAGAGCCTGTTGTACACCAGACCAGTGGAGCCAGACGGCAGCTAGAGCCCATCATCATCCTCATCTGGTTGTAAGTAGGCAATCTAGTATATTATTCGTGGCACTAATCTCTAATTTACCTCACATTAAAGGGACACTATAGTCCCCAGAACCACTGCAGTTAACCACTTAATATAGTGGTTCTGGTGTCTATAGCCTGTCCCTGCAGGCCTTTTATTGTAAACACGGCAGCACTGTGTTAGTTAACATGGCAGATCACATGGGTGGGGCATTGTGATGTCACATGGGGGGCGGCAAACTTTACTTTTGCCTAGGGCGGCAAAAATCCTTGCACCGGCCCTGCAGACACTGTGGGCGGACTCAGGAGGGGGACGGATGGACGGACTCGGGTGCAGGCACCGGGGGGCCCAGACCTTGAGCTGTGTCAGGGGCCCCAAAATTTCTGATGGCAGCCCTGCCTGTACCTGTGTGTATGACTGTGTATGTATGACTGACTCCCTGTAACTGTGTGTGTGGCTGCCTTTAACTATGTGTGACTGCCTAATGTCAGGATTACTGTTTGATCCCGCACGTAGAACTGTATAGCACGGATGACAAATTAGTAACGTATTACCGGTCCTTAGAATGGCCGGATTTAACGTACATAGAATAGTCAAAAATACTGGCCGAGGTCAGGGAACACAGAAAGGGACGCAGGGATGAGGAAAGCCAGGAGTCAGGATACCAGAATATAGAGAAGTCAATAAACAAAGCCAAAGTCAAAAACCAGGTAGAAAACTAATAACAAGGGCACTGAGCAGGATGAGAACTGGGCCTAAAATTCCTTTAGTTCTGATAGGCTGTAACCGGCCTTTGACCCCAAAGTCAGTTACCAGGTTTCATTTGCATAATTGCTGCTCAGCATTAACCCTTCTGTAGATTAGGTTGCTGCTCGGCACAACTTTTCCTGTGTGGACCGTAAATGTCATTAACCACATTTCTATAAGCAGATGAATATGTGACACCGGGTTTCATTTGCATAATTACTGCTCAGCATTAACCCTTCTGTGGATTAGGTTGCTGCTCAGCACAACTTTTCCTGTTGTAAATGTCATTAACCACATTTCTATAAGCGGATGAATACGTGACACCTGTACTGTGTGTATGACTATATGCCTGAGACTGCGTGCTGGGAGTTGTTTTCAAACACTAGATATTACTGTGAGTTTTATTGTTGTGGATTACAGTGAAAAACTGGTACACACCACATAGTACTCGGAGGGCTTTTTTCTTTTCTTTTTTTTGTGGAGCTCAGTGATAGATAAACAGCGCATTACTGTGAGTTTTTATTCCAAGGTGGTCAAGGTAAATAAGAGATCCAAAGCAAAACAACTCACAGTATTATTTGACGTTGGCACACAATACTTTGTCTGCCTCTCTGTTGCCTGTAGACCATTAGTAGCTGTTCTACAAGCTCTGGCCATGGATTACCAGAGCAATGCTCAGTTTTCCGACCACAGGTTCAGTATTTATTGCAGACTGCAAACCTATTATACTCAATATAAGAGCTGCAGTTTAATCACACCTGGAAAATATGATAGAATACAACCACCATTTGAAGTATAGGCAAGGCATCTCACCTGGCTGTTTGTTTGTTGTGTGTTGTTTAATATATGAACTGTACTTGAGAGAGATATGTTGAACACAGAAACATAGTTAAAACTTAGTTACAAATATAACCTTACCTTCCACATAGTATGTAGCACTCACCTTATCTGGTGCATAGGTGCCAAAGCCAACCACTGGAATCCTGTTCCCATCATTCATCAAGAGGCAGGGATATACAGACATGACTGTGTTCCTGATTCTGTAGTACTGAGTTCAGAGCGTGTTGTGAAACTTTATTCACATGCATACAAACAGCATGCACAGAGGATCTTATCAGACAGCTCCAAATGTCCAACAAATGAGATAATCCTCACTCTGAAACAGATCATAATTCAAAGGTCTCCAGAGTCAACAGCTCCACCTATCACACTACCCCAACCATTAGCAGCAACCTCTGCTACCAGCATATCCAGACTAACAGGGTTATTTAACCAACAATTATCAAGATAGAATCTTAACAATTTGTATCATGTCATATAATTTACTTTAAAAAAAATAAATAAAATATGGTGAAAAATTGAAAAAAAACATGTTTTTTGACTTTTGCTTAAAAAAATATTTTACTTACCCACGAAAGCTAATAAAAAAACCTGCTAAATAGATTCAAAATTTTGTCCTGAGTTTAAAAACACCCAGTGTTTACATGCTTTTTTTTCTTCCCAGTCCGGCCCTGCTGTTATCTGTCATAAATCTCTGAATCACACCCCACATGTACATATTTTTTTTAAAGTAGACAAACCAGGGTATTCAATATGGGGTATGTCCAGTCACTTAGTCACAAACACTGGCCAAAGTTAATGTTTATATTTCTGTGTGAAAAAAGTAAAAAACAAAATTGAATGCTAATTTTGGCCATTGATTGTGACTAAGTGGCTACTAAAAAAGACTGGACATACCCCATTTGCAATACCTTGGGTTGTCTTCTTTTGCAAATGGTATGCCATCATGGGGGTAATTCTCATTCCTGGGCTACCATACGCTCTCAAAGGCAACTTAACCAACCTGGCAATTTTCAATGTAAAAATATTTGACCCTGTAACTTTAAAAAACACTATAAAACCTGTACATGGGGGAGTGCTGTTATATTTGGGAGACTTTGCTGAACACAAATATTAGTGTTTTTTGCTTTTTTTGCTTTTTATTTGTAAGTTATAGGGCTACAAGTACAAATAGGAAATTGCTGTTTCAAAATATATATTTGTAAAATATATCAATAGTGACATTGTAACACTGTTATCCAGGCCCGGACTGGCCATCGGGCACACCGGGCAAATGCCCGGTGGGCCGCGGTGGCCATGGGCCGAGGCCGGCAGGGAGATCACAGGATCTCCCCTGCCAGCCCATGCAGGGCCAGCGCTATCCAAACGCCGGCCCTGCAGTAATCGATGGCGGGGCGGTGGGGAGATCAAAGATCTCCCTCACCGGCCCACATAGAGTATACTGCGGACGCCGGGGGAGAGAGGGAGGAAGACAGCCTGCCAGCAGAGGAACCCGGCGGAGCTCTAACTTACAGCTCCGCCGGGTTCCTCTCGCGAGATTCGGAGCATTGCCATGGCAATGCTCCGGGTCTCGCGGGAGTGAACTCTAGCCCCAAAGGCTAGAGTGCACTCACCACTAGGACCACCAGGGATGCCAGCAGCAGGATCCCCACCTCCCAGGCATAAGGTAAGCAGGGAGGGGGGATATAAACACCCAAGTCACATCAGCCTCACAGACACCCCTGACACTCACACATCCCTCACTCACACTGCACCCCTGACACTCACAGCACCCTCACTCACACTGCACCCCTGACACTCACAGCACCCTCACTCACAGAACCCTCACTCACACTGCACCCCTGACACTCACAGCACCCTCACTCACACACACACACACACTGCACCGCTGACACTCACAGTACCCTCACTCACACTGCACCCCTGACACTCACAGCTCCCTCACTCACACACACACACACACACTGCACCCCTGACACTCACAGCACCCTCACTCACACACTCACACTACACCCTTGACACTCACAGCACCCTCACTCACACTGCACCCCTGACACTCACACTGCACCCCTGACACTCACAGCACCCTCACTCACACTGCACCCCTGACACTCACAGCACCCTCACTCACACTGCACCCCTGACACTCACAGCACCCTCACTCGCATACACTGCACCCCTGACACTCACAGCACCCTCACTCGCATACACTGCACCCTCACTCACACACTGCACTCCTGACACTCACAGCACCCTCACTCACACACACTGCACCCCTGACACTCACAGCACCATCACTCACACACACTGCACCCCTGACACTCACAGCACCATCACTCACACACACTGTATGTGTGAGGTTATTGTCAGTGTCAGGGGTGCGGTGTGTGTATGTGTGTATGTGTGAGGGTGCTGTGAGTGTCAGGGGTGCACACACTGCACCCCTGACACTGACAGCATCCACACACACACACACACACTGCATCCCTGACACTGACATCACCCACACACACACACTGCACCCCTGACACTCACAGCACTATCACTCACACACACTGTACCCCTCACACTCACAGCACCCTCACGCACAGCTTCCTCACACGCACATAGCACCCTCACACAAACACACTGCACCCTTACCCACATAGCACCCTCACGCAAACACAGCACCCATCACGCACACACACACACTACACCCCTTACACACACACTGCACAATATGCTTTCCTAGCATTTTTGTCTCCTGGTATCCCATCTATGGAGACACCAGAGACAAATTTCAAGCAAACACAGTGCAAGCATGTTATTAAATTCGCTTGCACTGTGCAGAACAAATACAGGGTCTTTTCTCATGCTAGAGCTCTTCAGCAGAGCTCTGCGCATGATCTACCCTGGAAGAGCATTGAACCAACATGCTCACTTTGTGATGGGGTGTGCTTGTCATTGGTGATGACAAAACACACCCTATCTGGCCCCGCCCCCTTTTTAGTGGGCCGCTGTAATTAAAAAATGCCCGGGCCGAATTTAATTCCCAGTCCGGCCCTGTTGTTATCTGTCATAAATCTCTGAATCACACCCCACATGTACATATTTTTTTTAAAGTAGATAAACCAGGGTATTCAATATGGGGTATGTCCAGTCACTTAGTCACAAACACTGGCCAAAGTTAATGTTTATATTTGTGTGTGAAAAAAGTAAAAAACTAAATTGAATGCTAATTTTGGCCATTGATTGTGACTAAGTGGCTACTAAAAAAGACTGGACATACCCCATTTGCAATACCTTGGGTTGTCTTCTTTTGCAAATGGTATGCCATCATGGGGGTAATTCTCATTCCTGGGCTACCATACGCTCTCAAAGGCAACATAACCAACCTGGCAATTTTCAGTGTAAAAATATTTGACCCTGTAATTTTAAAAAACACTATAAAACCTGTACATGGGGGAGTGCTGTTATATTTGGGAGACTTTGCTGAACACAAATATTAGTGTTTCAAAACATATCACAACAATTTATCAGTGAAAGTGCCGTTTGTGTGTGAAAAATGCAAAAAAAGTCACTGTCACTGACAATATCATCGCTGTGATATGTTTTACTGTTTTGAAACACTAATTTATGTTCAGCAAAGTCCCCCGAGTAAAACAGTAACCTCCCATGTACAGGATTTAGGGTGTCATAGAAAGTTACAGGGTTAAATACAGTGCTAGCAATTTAAATTCTCTGGACTTTCAGTCTGGGTCTGGTCCTCAAGGAGATTTTTCCGATGATGGTCCTGAACTGTCAGCGGTCGTGAAGGTATTAAGTTAAGAAGGTGAAAGTCCCTTTGTTATATAGTTTTGACAATTTTTTGTTTTAATATACCTACTACTCTATAAGCTTTTCCTGTTTTGTCTGCTTTATCCTGAGAGAGGATTCCATGAGAAGAAGGTGGGGTGCCACTTATATGAGCACCACTGTGCTTGTATAGAGCCTTAAACCTCAGGCTTTAAAATTTGTGAGTTTTCTCTCCTATTTATTTTGCACTTTATTTGTATATCAGTGCCATCTGCACTAGCATTTTTTTGTGTTTTATCCCCTTTTTTATGTATTCAAGTACACCAGAATCTCTACATTTAATTCAATAAGGGGTAAGCAATTATTGCATGTAAATATATCAAGCGCTCCATTTATTGTTAAGATTCTTTCTTGATGATTGTTGGTTTGATTTCATACTTAGGTGAGGGGGAAAGGTATTCCCTCACGGGTGTTAAGAGCTGCTACTATTTTTTAAACACGTCTTAAGTGCTTTTCTCACACACTCACTCATTGTGAAACTTCTGGTTTAACAGGGTTATTTAGTAAAGTAAAAATTGGTGCGAATTCAAAGAGAATTTACATTTTAAAAGGTTGTTCTAACAAGTTTTTCTTGGTTGTGCTTTTTTTTTTTTTAAACGTAGAAGACCTTTGCACCTATTTACTTTAGGCCCCTGGCGCTGGGCCAAGTTCTCTCAATTCCCTTCCATGATTCTTCTTTTATGGTGTGGCACCATCTTCTTTTAGGTTCTAATATACAAAAATAAGAGAGCGCAAACAAAAAAAAAATTAATAACCAGAATACTGGATAACAAATTGATAAATAAACAAATTAATAAAAGCAGCTAAAAACAAATTGGAAATTTCCTAATCTCACATATAAATTATATCAAAATCATGGTAGCACTATGTGAGAGAAACCTTCACAATATACAAGGGTGCTCCATGAGTATTCTTAAGAAGAAAAAATCTTTTTAACCATTACTTGCAACAAAATGTCTGTTAGTTACCAATAGACCTTACTAATGTTCATGGTATATGTTGGTAATATATAGAGTCTTCTAAGAAAATGTATATAAAGATGTCCAGAGTCCTTGGTATTGGAAGGGTTAATTACTGTTGATGAAATAAAGTTCACTGGTTTGAAACACAGTAGTTTGCAGCAGCAAGTTGATACCTTTAAAAGGATACAAAAAGAATCCTCTTAATGTAACACTGTTTATTTAGACCATGGGTCGTCAATCTGGTCCCTACCGCCCACTAGTGGGCGTTTCAGGATTCCAGGTGGGCGGTAGGGATTTCGGCGGCTAAATCCTCTTTCTCCTTTTTAGAGTGGGCAGGCACGAGCGGCTTGGGGGCACAAGATTTCAGTGACCGGCAGGAGGGAAGCGCTTTTGGATCCCCGGCGCGGCAGAGTTCTAATCCGAGGTGGCGAGGCAGCTCTAAGCTCTCTGCTCTGCTCCCTCACGTGATGTTTGCTGATGCAGTAGACAGCCCGCGAGGGAGCAGAGCAGAGAGGTTAGAGCTCCCTCGCCGCCTCGGATTAGAACTCTGCCGCCCGCCGAAGTGAAGAAGGTGGACCCCAGGGACAGATCCACACCAGCTCTCCAGGTAGGGAGGCTGGGTGGACATTTCATATTAATAATTTGTGGGTCTGTAAGTGTATGTGTGAGTGTGAATGTGTGTGTGTCTGTAAGTGTATGTGTGAGTGTGTGTATGTTTGTCTGTGTGTATGTGTTTCTCTGTGAGTGTGTGTCTGTAAGTGTATGTGTGAGTGTGTGTGTCTGTAAGTGTATGTGTGTGTGATTGTCTGTGAGTGTGTGTGTCTGCAAGTGTATGTGTGAGTGTGTGTATGTTGGTCTGTGTGTATGTGTTTCTCTGTGAGTGTGTGTCTGTAAGTGTATGTGTGAGTGTGTTTGTCTGTGAGTGAGTGTTAGTGTTAGAGTGAGTTAACAGACATCAAACAGACTCACTAAGACACACACACTAACTCACTCTAACACTAACACTCACTTTAACACTAACACTCACTTTAACACTAACTCTCACACTCACACTAACACTCACACTAACACTCACACTAACACTCACACTAACACTCACAATAGGACGTTAAATTTAAAAGGAGTGGAAGGGATCTGGGTATTTTAGATTTCAGGTTATTCAATAAATGGAGAACTGCCAGGAATTTAAAGTGAAATCCAGAATGAAAAAATGGGTTAACCCTAGCTGGACCAGGCACCCAGACTACTTCATTAAGCTGAAGTCAGTGGCGTACACATGACCCATGGGGCACCCTCAGGGCACTATAGTGCCAGGAAAACGAGTATGTTTTCCTGGCACTATAGTGGTCCTTTAAAGGACCACTACAGACACCCAGATCACATAAGCTCAATGAAGTTGTCTGGGTGTCAGGTCCCTCTAGTTTTAACCCTGCAGCTGAAAACATAGCAGTTTCAGAGAAACTGCTATGTTTCACTGAGGGTTACTCCAGCCTCTAGTGGCTGTCTCACTGACAGCCGCTACAGGAGCACACTGAACGTCCATAGGAAAGCATTGAGTAATGCTTTCCTATGGGCGGTTTGAATGCGTGCGCGGTCTCATTCGGAGCTGAGAGGCTGAGGGATCCCCAGCGCCAAGGGAGTCCGGCGCTGGAGAAAGGTAAGTGCTGAAGACACACACACTCTCACTTACAGACGCATACACACTAGCTAACAGAGACACACTCAGCGACAGACATACATACACACTCACACACTCACAAAACATACACTCTCATTGACAAACACACACTCACTAACAGACATCAAACAGACTCACTAAGACACACACACTAACTCACTCTAACACTAACACTCACTTTAACACTAACACTCACTTTAACACTAACTCTCACACTCACACTAACACTCACACTCACACACTCAAACACTCACACACATGTTTTTTTTTTTTTTTTAAATATAATCCCCCCAGCCTCCTTACCTTTTGGAGTGCTGGGGGGATTCCCTGGGGTCCAGTGGTGCTGCTGACCCCAGCTGGCGGGTGGCCGGTCGGGCAGGCGGGCGCGCGAGGGAGCACTCAGCGCTTCCTCTTCAGCTCCCTCGCGCGCCGCGTAGGGATGCAGGAGCCGGAAGATGACGTCATCTTACGGCTCCGGTATCAGTGCGGCGCGCGAGGGAGCTGAAGAGGAAGCACTGAGTGCTCCCTCGCGCGCCCGCCTGCCCGACCGGCCACCCGCCCAGGAGTGTGTGTGTGACAGCAGGGCCAGCCTCGGGGGGCCCTGAGGTGACCGGCTGCTGGGCCCCCCAAGGGAAGAGGCTGGCCCTGTGGGTACATACCGGGTCGCAGGGGCGGCCGGGCCCCCTGGTGGGCCGGGCCCGGTCGCAGCCGCGACCCTTGCGACCCTGGTATGTACGCCACTGGCTGAAGTGGTCTGGGTGCCTAGAGTGGTCCTTTAAACAATAACATTACTGTCATAAGCAAAAGCCTGAGTTGAAAGTTATTTGTCTCAGACCCACCCCTAGCACATGTCCTTATTTATAGTCCCACACAAAAACTTCAAGTCTGCAGGAATGACAGCTGCAAGCAATAATCAGCACATTCCTGCATTTTCTTAACCCCTTACAATCCATCCCCACTCTCTCCTACTCTTACTTTTATATCCCAAATAAATACAATATATTTTCCCTCAAACATTGCACACCATTGCATCTCCTTACCTCACCAGTCTTATTATTTTATTATTTATATAGCGCCAGCAAATTCCGTAGCGCTGTACAATGGCCTCACCTCGCCAGTCTTGACATATTATCCATCTCCAAGTCCACTTATCTAATCAATGCTCTGTCTTCTCCTACTCTTCTTTTCCCTTTTCTTCCTTATGATCAAAATCATTCCCAGACACCACTTCTCTCCAAATAACCTTCACATTTTTCCCTCTCTGCTATATTGCATACCCTTCATACCCTGCACTCATTTCTCTATTCTCTCACTGGTACTACCAAACAGTCTCATCCTAGACCCCATCCATACAAACCCACTCTCACCTCCTGTCATTGTCTCTCCTCCTGCTTCTAGCAGCTGGTGTTTTCTCTCTGGTGTTCTTCACCTTCTCTGCTCACATGGAACCTACCAGAAAATCAACAAATCTCAGTGTACACCATGAAACACCCATTCTGTCTGCAGCAATTCACAGATTTTACTATTAAAGGGACACTATAGTCACCTGAACAACTTTAGCTTAATGAAGCAGTTTTGGTGTATAGAACATGCCCCTGCAGCCTCACTGCTCAATCCTCTGCCATTTAGGAGTTAAATCCCTTTGTTTATGAACCCTAGTCACACCTCCCTGCATGTGACTTGCACAGCCTTCCATAAACACTTCCTGTAAAGAGAGCCCTATTTAGGCTTTCTTTATTGCAAGTTCTGTTTAATTAAGATTTTCTTATCCCTGCTATGTTAATAGCTTGCTAGACCCTGCAAGAGCCTCCTGTATGTGATTAAAGTTCAATTTAGAGATTGAGATACAATTATTTAAGGTAAATTACATCTGTTTGAAAGTGAAACCAGTTTTTTTTTCAATGCAGGCTCTGTCAATCATAGCCAGGGGAGGTGTGGCTAGGGCTGCATAAACAGAAACAAAGTGATTTAACTCCTAAATGACAGTGAATTGAGCAGTGAAATTGCAGGGGAATGATCTATACACTAAAACTGCTTTATTTAGCTAAAGTAATTTAGGTGACTATAGTGTTCCTTTAACATGACGTAAAGTCATGATTTTATTAATGACATGGAGGAGAGTACTATGCTGCACTCTTTCTTTATTTCCCTCAGCAGCAAAGAAAAATAGCACTAAATCAGTATAAAAAGAAACCAGTAAACAACATAAGGTATATCTTGATTGCAAGAGGAACAGCTAATCAGCACCCTCTTTGTAGCATACTAGGCAGTGTCAGGGCCGGACTGGCCCACCGGGATACCGGGAAATTTCCCGGTGGGCCGTCGGCACCTGGGGCCGGGGTGACCTGCGGCCGCAGGGAGAGCTTGGATGTCGGCCGCAGGGGAAGCTCTTCTGGCGGCCGCTGGGGGAGCAGGCTGTTCTGTCTCTGCTCCCCCTCCCTCGCGCGGGGCCGGAATATGACGTCATATCCCGGCCCCGGTCTCTTTCTAGCGCGCGAGGGAGGGGGAGCAGAGACAGAACAGCCTGCTCCCCCAGCGGCCGCCAGAAGAGCTTCCCCTGCGGCCGACATCCAAGCTCTCCCTGTGGCCGCCAGCACACAGGTATGTATGTCAGTGGGAGTGTGTGTGTGTCTGTGTCATGCTGTGTGTGTGTCTGTCTGTGTCATGCTGTGTGTGTGTGTCTGTCTGTGTCATGCTGTGTGTGTGTGTCTGTGTCATGCTGTGTGTGTGTGTCTGTCTGTGTCATGCTGTGTGTGTGTGTCATGCTGTATGTGTGTGTCTGCCTGTGTCATGCTGCGTGTGTGTGTGTCTGTCTGTGTCATGCTGTGTGTGTGTGTGTCTGTGTGTGTCATGGTGTGTGTGTCTGTGTGTCATGGTGTGTGTGTCTGTGTCGTGTGTGTGTCTGTGCCACGGTGTGTCTGTATCACGGTGTGTGTCTGTCTGTGTCACGGTGTGTGTGTGTCTGTCATGGTGTGTGTGTGTCTGTGTCATGGTGTGTGTATGTCTGTCGTGGTGTGTGTGTGTGTCAGTCGTGGTGTCTGTGTGTGTTTTTAAAAATAGTGTTTTACTCACGTTTTTTTTTTTCAAACGTCGTGCTGGTCTCTGCCTCTATGACTGAGATCATCAAGCTTGATGATCTCAGCCAATCCGCACTGACACAGGAAGCGCCTCTAGTGACCGTCTGAGTGTCTGTCACTAGAGGTGTCACTAGGAAACAATGTAAACACTGCCTTTTCTCTGAAAAGTCAGTGTTTACATTCAAAAGCCTGCAGGGACAGGCTATAGACACCAGAACCACTACATTAAGCTGTGTGTGTGTGCGCCTGCTAGTGAGCTTGCTTGCTTGCATGTGTGTGTGTGCCTGCTAGTGGGTGAGCTTATGTTTTTATGTCAATGAGCTTATGTATATTGGTAAAATTGTTTGTCTATGAGGCTGTGTATCAGTGAGCTTGTGTGTGTCAGTGAGATTGTCTGTGTCTGCATGTGAGTATGCTTACTGTATAATTAAATGTTTTACTTTGAAAGGACCAATATATTATATTAGAAAAAGCAATATATATTATATATATACTACTCAATCATCTGGGGTGGGCAAGACATAGCCTTACATATTACATGCGACAATATATGGCGCAATGACTTATGGGGCTGGCATAGTTTTTTTTCCAGGGCTGCTTTGTATCCCCAGTCCAGCCCTGGGCAGTGTCCAGTATACTACTTCCTCTTTCTTGCTGTGATGGAGCTCCCTGTATCCTGGCTGAGTACCTCTGCCAAATCTGCTTCCTAGCTGCTTGCAGGGAGCCTGGAATGCTTCTACCTCAATTGCTGCAGCTTGAGTGGGGTCCTTCTGGAGCTTTTGCACCTGACCAGGCAGCAGCTCTTCTTCCAGGCAGGTATTGTCCCCTCTGCCTATTTCACTGCAGCCCTTCTTCCAGGCAGGTATTGTCCCCTCTGCCTATGCTCTGATTACAGTTTGCCTTTACAAAGCTCTTTTGATTTATCTAGCTAGAGGGTTCTGCCGGAAACCAGCAAACAGGTCCTGACATACAAAACTTTATGTTCATTACATATGTTCATTACACTTAGATTGCTGTGACAACGTCAATAAAATTACAAACAGTCAAATCATAGCAGACAACATTCAGCAACTTATTATAACACAATAAAATATTTATAAAGGGGTGGGGAAGACAATAATTAAAAGAAAATATCTCTCCTGCCTGTAGAATTAGCAGTATGCAAATCTACCCAAATATGCAAGTTAGCAAGTCTTGCTATTTAGGTAGTGCATATCGCTGTTGCTAGATCCTTGCAACCAACATGTGATCCTGTACAGGCTCCACAGCCAAAACCACTTAGTTAATTGCAAGCATTAGCAAGACAAGAGAGCACACTAACATTTAAATGCAAACAACCACATTACATACACACCCTGCACCCAGGGTGACTTAAACATAGGAGTCATTTAGATACCTAATTGAATTGTCCATTTTAAGCTCTTGGTGATGGTTACACTTGCGATCCCGAACAAGGACAACACATCAAAATTAAAAGGGGGGCTCCAATAAGAGGGTATGCGAGCCATAACCTGGATCTTGAAGTCAAGCTGGAAGAGAAAGGAGAATATGGTAATATCCAAGTATAAAACTGGATTTATGCATAAAATCGCATTACATGGAATATCAGATATATATATATAGCATGAAATGCAGTTTAGTCAAACCTTAAGCTATTGACAGTCATTAACAAGGATAAAACCCAGTAATCAAAAAATACTTACTGTGAAGTCAACTTACCCAGAGAAGACCAAACCTCCAGGGATGGGAGGGAGGGAGGGATAATACTCGCCTCCGTGTCATTAATAAAATCATGACTTTACGTCATGTTCATAGTAAAATCTGTGAATTTTATTAAGACACAGAGGCTCCTACAATGCTAGTTTAAAGCTGTGAAATTATGTCTCCTGTGACGTGTTGAATAGGTCTAAAGTAGAAATCATGGAATGTAGACTCCAAGGAGCAACCGCTCTCTTAATATCCTCCAAGCGACAACCAATCGAGGAAGCCTTAGAAGCCATTGCCCAACGAACGGAATGAGGTGCAAACACATAGGTATCAATACCTGTTAGAGACATAACGTATTTGACCTACCGGGCTAGGGTAGCGGTAGACACTGGAAGACACAATTTTTGGAAGAAGATGAAGAGTTCCTGTTTCAAAGGATTCCATAACATAGTGGGACAAAGTTCATACTCCCATAAGCATGCAACAGGGCAAAGGAGAGATCTATCAGGGAAAGCAGGGTATAAAACGATTTTAGAGGAGCTTTTTATCCTCCGAGAAATGTCAAAGAGGACACCTTCTGGAGTAAAGGAACGAGCAACTAAATCAAGAACTCTTACGTCAGAACCCCTCATGCAAGAAAAATATTCAAGACAATAGAGACGTCCCACAAGTCAAAGGGTGGATGAACAAAAAAAATTCCTCAGAGAAGTAGACATATGACAGGATGTCAACCAACAGGCGTCCCATCGAAACTTTGACCAGCAGAAATGGACTATCAGTAAGTTCGGTAAGGGTCACAGTGCGATAGGCTTTACCTTCATTATACAAAGAAGTCAGAAAATGGAGGACAGACATAAAAGGAGCTGATATGGGATCCAAATTTAATTTCATGCACCAACTATACCATCTGCTCCAAGCAGATTTATAAACCTGTCTCGTGTTGGGTGCCCATGCGCCCTCGGTAAGTCGGAGAGTTAATTTCAAAACTCCCTCGACCGACCAAGGAGCCCTGAAATTAACCACACCATGAGATGCAAGAGACCTTGGAGAACAAGGCAGACTGTCCGGATCCTGAAGAGGGCACTTGGGAGGAAGGAGATGTGGAAGGTCGATAGCCATCTCCTGAAGAGGAGGGAGCCATGGTTGGGACGACAATAGAAGAGCCATGATTACCAGGGTGCTGGATTGGCAACATAGATGGAAAAGGCAACAGGGAATCTGAAAAGCGTAATTCCTTAAAGAAGACCAATTTTGAGAGAAAACATTAGTCGACAGTGCTGTCAGATCTGGTCTCCAACTGAAAAAACAGGGAACTTGAGCATTCAAACGAGAAGTGAAAAGATCTATTTTAAATAGACCATATAGCTTCCAGATGTCTTAGAAGACCGTAGAACCCAAGTGCCAGTTGCTGGAATCTCTGAGGTGGCGTGAATACCAGTCTGGACAACACACTCTCGTAGTGTTGGAGAAACCTTGAATATATTCTGCCGTGACTGAAATGCCGTGTGGGGTTATTGCATGTTTTGGGGTCCCTGTGATGTGTTTTATGAAACTGTATTTCTCATATCACAGCCAGAGGGGAGGATTTTGTGTGGGAGTGTCTGGGTGTATTGTATGGCTGTTTTGTAACGCCCTGTGGGCTGTACTATGTTTGTGGATTGGGAATAAAAGAGACTGTATGTGACAGTACAGGGAGTTCCTGTTTTAACCCTCAAAGTGAAGTGTCGTCTCATTATTGGGGGAAGGATTTATTGTATGCTGTTCCAGTTTGACTGCTAGGAGAGTAAACCTATTCATATGGTTCCTATTCAACTGTCTACAGCATTCATATGCTTGCGAGCATTCATATGCTCCTACGGTTCGGTGGTTTTGGTGTCTGCTGCAGTGCTTGGAGTCCTCAGGAAGCGCTAGGAGCATCCTTCAACGGAGGTACCCAGTCAGGGTGCCAGGTGATCCGTTACACCGTGCATCAGACAAAATTGCCAGAAAGGAACCGGCCAGAAGTTCCAAACAATTGATGTGGAGTGTCGATTCCAGATCTGACCATCTGCCCTTGGTGGAAATATTTCCGCATTGAGCGCCCCAACCGTGCAAACTTGCATCGGATTTGATAATATGGGGTGTTCATTCCAAGCCCCCATGTGAAGAAGCCACCATTGGAGTTCATCCTTCGCTTCTGAGCCCAGAGTTACCATATCCGTGTGTATGATGCGCTTCCCTTGAGATGAAGTTTGTAATCGTTGTAGGGCTCGGTAGCCAAGAAGACATGGAAAAATGGCCTGTATAGATGCCGCTAGAAAATCATTCTCGACAATTGAGAGGTTGCTAGTTTTTGCCTATCTCCTTCTTGATATTGGCCAATTTTGCCACAGGAAGGGGTAGAGTTTGAAGAGTAGAAGCTACAATAATCCATTATAACCCAGAAATTTTATTTGTTGCGTGGGAACGATAATGGATTTCTCCCAATTGATCAGGAAGCCTAGGTTCTCTAACAGAGTCAAAGTCCATGCAAGGTGGGTCTGGATTAATTGAATAGACTGAGTCAGAATGAAAATGCAGTCTAAATATATTATAAAACGTACTCCCCGATTCCATAGCAGGGCAACCATAGGTTTCACGAGCTTGGTGAAGCACCATGAAGCCGAAGACAGTCCGAATGGGAGACACCTGAACCTCCATTTACTGCCCTGCCATGTGAACTGCAGGAAGTTCTTGGGAACCAAGAAAAGGTTGCTCATGTAGCCCAGGGTATGGGCCGGAACCTCTACAATATCTTGTTTGTGTATCAGTTCTTTTATTTCCTCGGAGACAAGGTCTGTGTCTCATTGGAAAAAAACTATTTCCCTCGACAGGGAACATTTAACAGGTAGATAAAGGAAGTTTATGCAATACCTTTTCACAGTGTGAAGAGCCTAAGCATCTGATGAAATGAGGGACCATACATGTGTGAGCCTGCCCCCCTCTATCAGTAGGGAAGAATGAAGATTGTGAAGACTTACCATAAGGTAATCCTGAAGGAGCACTTCTTGGGCCACCAGCAACCCAGGGTCGACCACGTTGTAGGAAGAAGGTTGGTATAGTGCATTATTCAAAGAAATTGTCTCGACCAGTATAAGAGCCTTGGTTCTGTCTAAAAGAACTTCTGTTAATTCAGCCGGACAGACTGCTCCTGGCTTTTCTCGCCCCAGCAAAAACTCGTTAAATAGCTTGTGCATGTTGGATTGCACTTTATCTAGAGCAGTCAATGTGTGGACAAAGGAGCCCAATTATTTTACAAAGTTGTCTCCAAAGAGAAAACATTTTGCCTGTGTGTCCATAGTTACACTTTGGACACACTTATTACAGAGCCATAGTTACACATTTGGGCTCAATCTTGAGAAAGATCAATTTGTGGTGTTCTGTGACAACCACATTGTTTGTGTTGCCAATTTAAGAGATCACTCTCTGGATCCACCCACTTAAGGTGGTGTGATTTGACTCTAGATCATGCTCTACTGCTTCAAAGATCTTGGCTACTGGGCCCAAGATGTGCAGGATTTTAACCTGACAGTTTTGCTAGGAAACATCAAAGCCTTTAGTAGGCTTCCATCCTGTCTTACTCAGGAATTGAATGATTTTAGGATCGACTGATAGCGTTTTACATGCATCATCAGGGACTGTTCGGAGTGGGCATTCAACCCTCAATTTATTTCACTTTGCTTTCTCAAAAGGCTTGAGTACCCTGGATGCAATATACTTGGCTATGTGGTCTGAGGTGACCACTAGGTGATATATCTCGTCAGGTTCGAATTGGGGTTCACCTTGAGTGTCAAAGATTCTATCACTGTTCCCTGAGGCAACATGATCTACCTCAATCTTGGTAGGTTTAATAGGACGTGTATCCCGTGTGGGATTAACATCCTTTCCATCAGTAATTTCATAATCCGGATCAGAAAGATCCTCTGAATCCTCCATATAGGACTCAGCGAACTCCTCCTCAATATCACTGAGCTCAGACTCAGACTTCGGTTGGGCTTTTGCCATTTTCCAAAGTCTAGTTGATTTTGCCCGACTAGTGGCTCTGTTGCGCGGTGGTAAATTAACAGGTATGGTACTGTCCATCTCTATTATTTTGGGGGAGTGTTTATCCTTATATGAGGCCTTGCGGCCAGGCTGAAGCAGTGCAGGTGTGAGTACAGGTACTACTGCCTGAGTAGTCGGCTGAGCCAATCTCTTTGCCTGTAACAGGGCCTGAGCAAATGTCTGTGAAAAGTGAATCAGACATAAACTCCATCACTGACACCAGGGCCTTCGTCATTGCTTTTGCCACGGAAGTGTCAATTAAAATTGCATATCAGCAGGAGAAGTAAAATCAGCAGAATCTGCCTCATCTCCAGAGATACCTGGAGAGGCTTCTAAAGTAATCTGCATGTTTGCTGTAGACCCAGAAGGCACAGAAAGGTCCTGTCAGACTGCCTCATAAATATACAGACAAGCCTAAGGGAATGAATAAAGTAAAATAATGCCGAAAGGAAATGGTTGAGTAACCCACAAGTAAAAAATAATAATAAAATAAACAGGATAAGGGAATGAAAGTACTCAAAATAGGGGGGGGGGGGCCTGACCAGCTTGGCCGACGGACTTGTCTGATGTGTGCTCCTCAAACATTCTGCTTAATCCGTAACTAAAGACCTAGGTGACACCCCGGAAGCTAGCCTAAACGATTACACTTATGCTACTAACAGCTGGAGAACCCTCTGAAACTACACCTGGAGTCACAGTCAGCAGCCCGCAGCCAGATACAGCCTTTGCGGCCTACTCACCTAACGAGTCCTACGTTGTTCAAGTGGGAGGTACTGTCACGGTGCAGTGGGTTTCTGTCAAAGCCAGATCTCCTTCTATCCCGGTCCTCAGTGTGTGCGGCGTTACTAGAGACGCCGGCCGCTGCGGTTCTTTTTTTTTAATAGGGAAAAGGCCTTTGACCATATCAAAGATAGCGCTTACGTGCATGCAATGTCACGTCATAGATGTGCACACACGGTTTGGGGTCAGAGGCCACATACAGCCAATTACAGCTTTAGGAGGGTTATTTAAACCCAAATTACCTTTTGATCAGTGCCCTGACGTGTTTTCTCTTAGCTGGTTATCCGAGAGAGTGTTCCTGATTGTAGTATTTCTGGTATGTGACTTTGGCTTTGTTTGACTTCCCTGATTTCTGGTATCCTTGCCTTTTGACTTTCCCTTATCATTGTGTCTCGTTCTGTATCCCTGACCTCGACAAGTATTCTGACTATTCTTGGATATGTTAAGTCTGGCCATTCTAAGGTCCGATATACATTATCCTTAGTCCTAGGTGTGATATTATTCTGCATGCTGGATCAACTAGTAATCCTGGCAAAAGGAAACTTTAAATTACCATATCCACTACAGCTCACTGTTGTGGTAATGGCACATGGAGTTTACTGGCAGCTACCCCCCATTGTAAGTAGTCAAGCTGATTACTCTTGGCATCCTTCTCGCTACAGCACACTGTAGTGGTTATGATGCTTGGACTGTTCCTTTAATGTAGGTAGCATTCTAACATGGACCATATATAAATTATTATTGGCGGGGGGCATGGCCAACCGCAGAGCTGAATGGGCGTGCACTAAGTCAGCTCCTCACGGCCTGAAAGTGAATCCACACTAATCGGAGACTTAGCAGCATTATGTAGAAACCCAAAAGACAAGGAGGCACCCACGAGAGAACGGGGAAAACCCTGATACCAAAATCAGGCTCCTTAACCCGTTTTTTCCAGGAATGCTCAGGTCAAAAGGGTGGCGGAATCAGAAGCAGACATCTCGCCGTACAGCCTGGCGCCATCTTACCTATCTTGCAGATCCCAAAACAGGGCGGGAAGCAGACATATGAGACATACTAAAAAGCTTACCCTCGAAGGCTGATCTTGCCAACATGTTGGGTAAGCTGGAGGCTGCATTCCAAACCAAAGTGGAAACTATTGAGGCCAAGGTACAACAAGTAAATCAGCGGGTCACTGACCTTGAAGATGAGAGGGATGTCATACAGGCCCAAATCACCCACCTCTCCTCCACGATGGAATCCCATGCAAGCACTATGGCCGGGTTCCAAAGATATATGGATGACCTTGACAACCGCGGCTGTAGGAATAATTTGAGGGTTAGAGGCTTGCCTGAAACCCAGGGGGAAGATATCCTAGCTACTCTCACAGAACTGTTAAATCTGATATTGGCTGAACCTGGAGACAACTTTATTCTGATGAACAGAGCACATAGATCACTCCATCCACGGGGAGCAACACCTGATGCCCCTAGAGATGTAATATGCAGATTACACTATTTCACTGTTAAGGATAAGCCTCGGGGATACATCCCAACCCCTCCTGTTCCATGGCACACCTGCACAGATCTATCCGGACTTATCATGGTACAAGCTTCAAGCTTGGAAATCCCTTAAACCGATCACAGAATTACTACACCAGCATAACATCAGATACAGGTGGGTTTTCCCTTTGCGCTAATAGTAACTCACAAAGGATCTATTCTATCCATAGCCTCACATTTGGACATCAAACCGTTTCTGAGGGTGTTGAAGCTGCCAGACACGCAGATAACTGACTGCAACCAGCCACCTCCTAACTCGGAAAATGTACCCCTCCCTCAGCAACAACAGGGATGTTCACCAATGAAGAAGAGGAGACTTGACCAACAGCTCTTCTCGCAGAACAAAAGACAGCCGCAGGGACATGGAGGAAACAGCCGAAAGGATCGAGAACTCCAACACCTCACAGGAGATGACACCCACTGCACCGGAGAAGTAATACCGAGTACCAACGAGAAAGGTTGCAGAAATTTACACCCTCCCCACAGAACTCACTGGTGGTCTGGACACACTACACCTTATACACCAGAGACTGAATTTTAACGACAAGGATCTAATTCTTTACCCACCAGGGTCTCATCATTCGACACATGGACGGTGAGGGTGTGGGGATGTGGGGGCTCCCCCCTCCCTTTTTTATTTTAGTTGCCCAGCACTTGTAACAAAGCCTCAGCATAGTTGGCATATGTCAAGTTTTTTATTCTATGGGACGCTATCCGCAGCCATCATCTGACAGGTCGTATAAATGTATTGTTATACTGCTGGGTGTTACTAATTCCCCCCTCACTCCCTGACTGCTACACTGTTATGCTACTTAACCTCTAGCTACTGCCCCAGTGCTCCCCCCCCAAAAAAAAATCATTCACTATAAGGGTGAATATTACTTCTCCGAGTCTCCTAAACCTTAGATGCTCTAGAGCTGGAGCTCATTATTTCAGGTTGCTACTTGGCCACACACCCACTCAGACAGCGGTTCCTCTCCTGCACAGAGAGAGAACTTGCACTTAACCAAGTTTACACTGGTTGCTACCTCTTCAGTAGCCATTTACCTTATCCCCTACACCTAGGGTAGATCGTCCGACACGGTGCGAGAGGACCATCCCTATACTTTCAATAAATACTTTCTTTGCTAACCAAATCACACACCAGCGTCTTGGTGTTAGACGTTAAATATTTTGTTTTATTTGCTATCTGTATCCACACACCGTTGGTCATTAGACCCCTCAGTTCTTATCCACGCACATTACAGGCAGCAAGCCATTCGAGACAAGTCAGCATCTATAAGCCGAGTCCTTACAGGACCTAGAGGTTGACAGCTAAGCCCAATCTGTTACGTATAGAGATCAAACTCACTCCCCTGAAAGAGGGACAACACTATATACCGATCCCACACCATGA
Organism: Pelobates cultripes; assembly: GCA_933207985.1. Classification (NCBI taxonomy): domain Eukaryota; kingdom Metazoa; phylum Chordata; class Amphibia; order Anura; family Pelobatidae; genus Pelobates; species Pelobates cultripes. The sequence continues at coordinate 235,656,628 of OW240914.1, read as the reverse complement.
CCACTATTCGCATTCACTCACAAAATGCGAGAGGGCTGAACACACCAGAAAAAAAGATCACTAGCTCTGGCTGAGTTCCATAGACACAAAGCTGAGATAGTATTCATCCGAGAGACCCATTTCTGGAAAGACACAGCCCCATCCTTACGAAACAGCAGGCTATTTTAGCCATTACATAGGAGCGAAATCTAGAGGGGTAGCGATATTGATAGGACACCAGGTCCCCTTCCACTTCACAGAACAATCATCAGATGACGCAGAATGATACATATTCGTTAAAGGGAAAATTGGAAACATGGCAGTTACCTTAGCTAACCTATATCTCCCAAACAGGAAACAATGCCAGGCATTAAAGAAGATCCTACACAAACTATCCCAAACAGTGACTATCTTACCCCGGCTCGCACAAGACTTCACACTATCTTACACGACGCGCGACTCTACGAAAGCTGGAGGACTCTACATCCAACTAGGAAAGACCATTCCTTCTACTCACTACCACCAGGCAGCTATACCTGAATGGATATATGTTAAAAGTTATTTTAACCAGCTCAGGCCCATATAGCTTTCCTGTTCCTTGTTTAATGGTTTTATTTCCCTACTTAAATACCTCTGTCTTATCTCTGTAATTCTCAATCTTAGCTTTTGTTTTTCCTTAAATGATCTTAAATCAAATGTCCATCTATGCACCCCCCCATCTCTTAGCCCATCTGACCCTAATATACGTCTCTCTCCCATAGTCTGATTTTTAAACATACCCAGTCCAGCATAGAACTAAGAGCTCCATTAGCTGTTCCATGGCCATTTGAAACAGATAGCCTTCTGGAAGACTGATTCCCCTCCCACCCTACCCCTCGCCCACCCGCCCCATGGTCATTTCCTCATTTTTAGATAGTCTCCCACACAACTTTCAATCTACTGAAATGACAGGTGCAAACACTGATTAGCACACCCTTTCAATCTCTTAACCACATAGAACACATACCCTCTCTCACTACAAATAGATATATCACACACCTCATACCACTAACATGAATCTTAATATAACCATACTGTTATTCTTAATAACCCTTTTCCCAATCCAATTTTGTTCACACCACTACCAGCATAAGCACACACCTCAAACTGGAACACAAATTATCATATGCCAAGGCCTGCTCTGTTCCTTTAACTTATCTGCTGAGTGCTGGTGGAGAGTTATAAAAAAATAGCCCTCCTACCCCCACCTCACAAAATTCTAAAGTTTCCCATTCACTATATGGCCAAACAAAAATGATGTCCAAATTCCTACTCCTTACGTTACTTGCTCTTGCAAATGATGTGGAGTCTAACCCTGGTCCACCAGCTAATTCTAGTCCTAATCTCCCCACTAAAAAGGCCTCTCTTTTGTGCACTGCAACATCTGTAGTTTACTCCCTAAACGGGATGCACTGCAAACCTGGTGTTCCCATTACAAACCAAAAATCATTGTGATCTCAGAATCATGGTTAACGGCTAAAATACCAGACACCACCATTGCAATTCAGGGTTATTCATGTTTTAGAAATGACAGAACAAAGAGAGGAGGAGGCATTGTTATTTATGTTGACAATTCCATAAAGTTTACCCCTTTACAAAACCTTAGCCTTCCTGCCACCTTTGATTTCCTTTCTGGGACAATTGAGATCCTGTCCAGTTAATCAATCATTGTTGCAGGAATCTACCGCCCACCTAGCTCCCTTGTGCATTCCCTTTCTGACATCTCCTTAGTGAAACCATAGCTCAAAACCCAAAAAAGTGAACTGTTGGTCTTTGGAGATTTTAATATTGATTGGCTGAACCCTAAAAATAATAGTTCTTGCACGCTGTTTAAGACTTTGCAGCTAACACAATTAATCTCCTCCCCAACTCGCATAAACATTAAAAGCCATAACCATACCATGCTCGATTGGATTCTCTCCACTTCCCCTGATAGAATCCAGGCGGTCGGTGTTCTCCCAAATACTTTCAGCGATCACTGTTCAGTGAACTGCGTGCACAAAATAAAGGCTATTAAATCCTCTCCCAAGGTTAAAATAACTAGGTCCTTCAAAAAATTTAATCTTGAATCCTTTCTAAATGACATAAAGAACCTCCCATGGCACAGATTAAACATTATCCCAGATCTAGACTGTGCTGTTGAATTCTTTCAGTCTGAACTCCTACAAATTTGGAATTTGCATGCCCCACTGCGTAAGGTGAGGGTAAAAGGAGCACATATGAGCTGGATCACAGCTGACCTTATCCAAATGTACCAGTTTCGGGATTCTTTGTGGTCAAAGTTCAAGCGTACTGGCTCTATGAATGATCACTGTGCATATAGACAATGGCGAAATATATGCACAAAACAGACAAAATTGGCCAAGGCCCAATATTTCTATGAAAATCTGAACAATAACATCTCAAACCCTAGAAACTTTTGGAAAGTCATACATAAACTACAAACTTCCCCAATCCACTCCCAACCCTCCACTGTCAAAGTGGGTAACCAAACCCTGCAACTTCCCTTAGATATAGCAAATGCCTTTAACAATTATTTTGTTGGATGCTCTACTGCCCTGATTACCAAGCTAATAAATGACACACATCCTGAAAGTACAAATGTGAATCAGGTCACACTAAATTTGCAAAGGCCCAATACAGACAAGTTTATTTTTAGACCTGTACCTGTTAGTGTCATTAAAAAACATCTTAATAATCTAAAAATAAAAAACCAGTCCGGACCTGATCAAATCCCAGCAATGCCGTTGAAGCTCAGTGCACCGGCAATTGCTAAACCTGTCTCAACTCTAATTAACGAATCCTTGGTGTCTGGATACATACCCAAACTTTGGAAGACTGTGAGAGTAGTGCCTATCCATAAAAGTGGTGACACTACTTTGGTTTCTAACTATCGCCCAATATCATTGCTCCCGGTATTGTCAAAAATCTTAGAAAAATGTGTCCATACGCAACTTTGTGAGTACTACCAACAATTAAACTATCTGACCCCTGATCAATCGGGCTTTCGCCAGAATCACTCCACTACAACTGTCCTCTTAAAAGTTTGCAATGACATCCAAACTGGCATGGAACAAGGAGCCCTAACTGGAGCTATTTTCCTTGATTTTGCTAAGGCCTTTGACACAGTAGACCACGACATTCTACTGCACAAACTCAAAAACTCAGGTATTGGTGATCGTTCGCTAACCTGGTTTCGATCGTATGTATCAGATCGCTCGCAATATGTGTCCATTTCTGACAGCCACTCCCTCCCTCTCCAAGTCACGGGTGCTGTTCCCCAGGGTTCCATTCTCGGCCCCCTACTATTTACATTATTTATAAATGATCTGCCTAATGTCTGCCAATCCTCAAATGTACACATGTACGCAGATGACATAGTAATCTATGCGAGCAAATCCAATCTACCGCAACTTGAGGCTGTGCTCCAAGGCCAGTTTACAGAGGTAGAAAAGTGGATCGCACATAACTCAAAACAGAATGCACCTGTCATGGTTGATTATATATTTCCTACCTGTTCTATGTTAAATTTTGTATTTATTGTGTATTAATATTGTTTTTGTATTTTATTGTACCCTAATGTAACAATGCAATGATTTGTGGACCCAGGACATACTTGAAAATGAGAGAAATCTCAATGTATCTTTCCTGGTAAAATATTTTATAAATAAAATAAATAAATAAATAAATAAATATTCCTCCAACATAGACATTTAACCCTTCTCAGGGGGGCCACCTATGGCCAGATCTCGTGTTCAGACTCTCTCTCAGTGGATCTGATGATCTCAGTGGATCTTCCCTGCATAATTCACACCCCCAATAGAGACTTAACGACCTCCTGTTAAATAACCCAGATACTATTGCTAGGTTACAGGAACACCTGAAGCGATACTTCACAGAGAACAACCACCCAGATACAGCCCCGGCCATAATATGGGAAGCACATAAATGTGTAGTGAGGGGAGAACTAAAAAAATTGCCTCTGACCAGAAATGCCAAAGAGATAGTAGAGTAAGAACCCTAACCCAGGAGATCAAAAAGCTAGAGGAACAACATTCCACTGACCACTTGCTAGCAACCTATAAAACTTTATTAACGAAATGCATGGAACTCACTACCACCCTAAACCTCCACGCTAAATGGAAACTTCACTTAACTAGTGATGTCGCGAACCGTTCGCGAACTTGCCGCGAATGGTTCGCCACGGTTCGCAGCGAACTCCTGTCAGCTGACACATCCCTGCCAATCTCCGGCAGACCCTCCCTCCCAGACTCTCCTACTTCCTGGACAGCATCCATGTTGAAGCTGCCTTCAACATGGATGCTGTCCAGGAAGTAGGAGGGTCTGGGAGGGAGGGTCTGCCGGAGATTGGCAGGGATGTGTCAGCTGACCGGAGTTCGCCACGACCGTGTTCGCAACATCACTACACTTAACTAATCACACCTATTACACCCAGGGGGGTAAAAGTGGAAGACTACTGGCCCAAACTCTGCGACAAGGCAGACAGTCGACCTTCGTGTCTAGCATTAAGCTCCAGGACGGGTCACACACTCAGATGATGCCAGACATTATGAGGGCCTTTACAAAATATTATACGGGACTTTACAATCTCCGGGACTCCCCACCCTACCCTACTGACATTCAAATTTTCTGCAGAAGAGAATCAAACACACCATACCACCCAATGCGAGGGTTCTTAGAGAGCCCCATCTCAGCAGAAGAATTTCTACGCACAGTTAAACAGTTACCGGTAGGGAAGAGCCCAGGCCCGGATGGCTTTACAGGCAAATACTACAGAATAATGTCCCGAACCCTGTCACAGCCATTCCTTAATGCCTTTAACGCAAAGAACCTGAAGTACACTATCCCTTACTCAGCACTAGAAGCAAACCTAGCGTTAATAACTAAAGAGGGCAAAGACCCAACCAATTGCAGGAGCTATAGATCCATATCACCAATAAACATAGACATTAAGATTTTCACAAAAATATTAGCCACTAGACTGAAACCCCTCCTTTGCGGACTTATACACAATGATCAGGCCGGGTTCGTCCCAGGCAGGGAAGCAAAAAATAACACCACCAAGATCATCAACCTAATGCACTGCACGACAATCACAGGCAATTCCTCTCCCAGTATTCTATTAGCGATCGACGCCGAGAAGGTAAATTGGACCCTTATGCTGGCCACAATGAAAGGCTTAGGTTTTGGAGTGAGATGGCTGGAATGGTTGGGTGCAATATACTCGTCCCCCACAGTGAGGCTGAGAATAAGCAGCCAATTATCTGAACCAGTCCCGATACGAAATGGTACGAGACAAGGATGCCCTCTCTCCCCCCTGATTTTCATTCTAGTACTAGAGCCGTTCTTACAAGCGATCAGAGATAACCAGCTGATCAGGGGCTTTGTTATCAATGAGGTTGAATATAAGGTTTCTCCCTTGCTGATGACTTTGTGTTTACAGTCGTGGACCCACTAAACCCCATATACTCAAAGAAATGTTGAATTATAGCAAGGTTTCCAACTTCAAGGCCAGCCTCACTAAATGTGAGATCCTCCCCCTACACACCACTCCAAAACTAAAAACCCGCCTCAGGGGCTCCTTTGCATTCAGATGGTCCGGTAACTCCATCAAGTATCTAGGGGTACATCTACCCCATAAACTAGATCGCCTCTACGAGTTAAACTTTCCCCCAATCCTAAATGCTATCTCCAAAGACTTGAATAAATGGCACAGGCCGGGGTTTACTTGGTTTTGTAGAGTGACCATAATTAAAATTAATGTGCTTCCGCGCATCCTTTACCCACTCCAGACCTTACCCATATGTTACGATTGCCCCAGGCTAGCTGAGGATCGGACCGTAGAAAGGATGCTCCTCGTGCTCACCAAGGACCATCAGCACCGCACCAGACACCATAAGCATTGCAGACCCCACCAACTGCCGCTGCTTGGTTGGGGTCTCACGGTCTCCTACCCACCCTGGACATACGACAAGGCTCCAGGTTCCAGTGGGTGAACCTCTCTTCCTCCCAGAGAGCGAAACAGGAACAGGAACAAGAGCTCAGTGAAGCTAAGGGAGTATGCAGAGCATAGCAATCCCTGCAGTGATTATAGCCGTCCCCTCCAAACACGAGTCAAGGCTGCGAGTTGACGGTCAAGTAGAACTGGTTTAATGGGCACAAAGGACTTTCTTATATACACTTTTTTTCCCACAAGGTTACCACCCACGTGGACCTTGTGGTACACAGGACACAAAGTTACAACAGCCAATCAATACAGTACAGTACAGTCAGACACTCCCAGCCAAGGCACACAAACCCTCCCCTCTGCCTGTGGTATAATTACTACACACAATGGGCTAACTTAATTATCACAGGCAGAAAATCTACAGTTTTTACCCAAAACACAGAAACACCCCAAAACAGCAACATATCCCCATAAATCATACATCCCTGGATAGCTCTTATCTGGGTGAACAACATTTCCACAAGTCACCCAGATCAGAGCAGGGGTTCACAAATTCCATGGAAGTCATATTTGACCGACTGCAAGCATAGCTTTTATGCCCAAAACAGTTCCACAGATTTAGGCTGTGCAGCCAGTCTATCTTCTCCTCTATCCTGGAGATAATTGGCTTAAGTGGCTGTGGTAAGCCAATTATCTCCAGTAACAGGAAATATCTCTAAGTCCAAAAACTGTTACAAAAACCACATAAAAATACATAACTCTTATAATACAATGTTTAACCTATGTGTCCAACATATCCCCAGATAGCTTGGATCTGAGCGCTCAATATGTCAGAAAAGCGCTCAGATCTCACGAATACAGTTGGATTGCCATGGGGTTAAACAACAGCAAGGGCTGATGAGAGATTAAGGAGGGACAAAGCAGTCCCTGGGACAACGCCCTGCTAGAGAACAATGGACAGAAAAAAGGGGGAGGGGAAGAGCCACATTTTCTCATGGATCTGAAGGGGCAGAAAAAGTGTTTTAAAAGCCATTAGTCCTCTCCAAGAACAAGTGGCGAAGGGCACTTCATCACACCATAGTTATCCCAAAGACGTTCTTTGACACAGCACACAAGACCATCACCAAATTCATATGGTCCCACACACATCCCAGACTGGCACACTCTCTCCTGACGACACCTCGCGAAGACACAGCCACACAAGAAGGGAACCACAAAAAGCTATCCCGGTGGCATTACACACCTGCTAAGCTGCACAAACTATTCACTACCACACAACACACCTGCTGGAGATGCCAGCAATCAAATGCCCACCCATCACATATATGGTGGGAATGCCCACAAATACAATCATTTTTTAAACAAATACTCACGCTAATTAAAATTATCACAGGTGAGGCAGTACCACCCTCCCCGGAATATCTATTGTTCCTCCTACCTCCCCCCAATTTGAAGAAACCAACCCTAACACTCACCTCACACCTACTCATGGCAGCAAATCAATTGATCCCAGTAAAATGGAAACACACAAACCCCCTGTGCATAAGGGGATGGATAAACAGGGTGGAGGGAATAAAACAAATGGAGGAACTTAAATATGCTATTTCCAAAAACTACCAGACATTCCAACTCATCTGGGGACCATGGAATGCTTTCCTAGAAGAGACAGATGCCGATACATGAGCAAATCAGAGCAAGGACACCATGTTGGCAGTGGGGTAAGATATAGCATAAATAACACCGAAAGCCACTTAAGTGATAAAGATCACCCCTCTGACAGCTACAAACAAATAGTAACAGATACCTTAGCCCACCCCACACACAAGGTCACAATTTTCATTTTCAGGGGACAAAAGGGATTAAGTTTTCACTCCATGTTCTATGTGCTTCACGGTACTCACCTGTACTTACTGTTGTATGTATTGCAGGTAACCATATATTCATTTTTCCACTACTAAAATACATCAGGGGAAGTATGGTTACCGCACATGATACTTCGGCACTGTAAATTCGTGAGGAAAGCAGATATGTATAATAGACAGGAATGTCGCAACTCTTGGACTTGTGATCTCTAGATGCACGCACGTAATCTGGTAACAAAATTGATTGTGTCCACAATTATGGAAAAGGAAGACAGATAGCGAGACAATGTCTAATGCTTGTAACTACATGTTAATTCTTACATTGCATTACGATTTATTTTATCAATGATTGTTCTAAACGCTTTGTCATTGTTTATATAAAACCAAATAAAAAAGAATTTATAAAAAAAATATTATTGGCAACAAGTAATGAAAATAACTGATGAAGCCAAGTACTACCCTGAAAAACAATACAGACTTCAAGACACTGATTAATCTTCCAAGTGTGAAGAAGTGTTAGAACTAGTAATAACTATATCAGGAAAGCAGGGTGCAACTTACCAGGAAGGGTTCTTAACATGTATAGCTTGGAGGAAAGATGAGACGGGGGGATATGATAGAAACATTTAAATACATAAAGGGAATCAACGCTGTAAAGGAAGAGAGTATGTTAAAAAGAAGGAAAACTTCCACAACAAGAGGACATAGTCTTAAATTAGAGGGGATAAGGCTTAAAACTAATATCATAGGGATGATGGGGGGGGCGGGGTCTGACCGCTGAGAGGAGAGGAAGCTAAACTATACAGCTCCTGCTCTGCAGCACGGAAAAAGCGAAAAACAGCCGTTCAAACAAGACTTAATCAGCTCAAAAAGGCTACCAGGAGAAAGGTGACAAAGAGGGGCACATAATGATGCCTCACAAGCGACACTTACAGAGAATCCACCTGCTTGGCGTAAGGGAGATGGCCGCTCCCCCGCTGACACTTGCGGCTGAAAAACAGAGACAAGATGCCCGTTCCCCCTGGACCGGTGGGGGATATCCCGGTCCGCCCTCGGGAGACCCTGGTACAACCCAGCACACGCACAGTGGTGACACTGGGGCCCGAAACGAGCGGTGGAACTGCAAACAAAATGGCGGAGGCAAGGGGCTCCTACAGTACTCGCAGCGAACCGATGGAGGTGGAGCACCGGCTGGACAAAGCCTTTCAAGTACTCTGGGAGAAGCTCGAGGCACACTCCCGGCTTGGCCTACATATGGTGGACTCCATTGAAACCTCCTGTTCCCATCACCTCCGGAGAAAGAGCCTGAAAGACGACCGCGCACTCACCCAAGCAGGTTGAAACGGAAGCCTGCACAGACACCCCGGGCACCAAACCGCCGGGTAGAACGAAACCAGCTGAGACAACAGGCAAGCAAAATGGATGCACAAGCATCCACTGATGACTCCCAAAGTCGGGGGAACAAGCATTTACAAAAGAGCTTGCAGCTTAAACGAAAGCATGGGACTACTCACCAACCGAGAACCGTGAGACCGGAAACAGCGCCGATATCAGCAACAACCCTAGCGGAGCCCAGAAACCAAGGGGTAACCCCCCCACTTGATCCTTCATGATGACTTAAACAACAACAGATGGGAACCAAAGCACCCAACAACAAGCTTCGCACTGAAGCTCCCACATCACCCTCACCCACTCTGGTGGATGCTGCCTCTGAACACTCAGTGGCCCCCTCGCAGGTTGGGAGTTGGATGAGCTGGACTGCGACTCACTCAGGCCATCTGGCCAAAGCCGGCCCACTCCCGGCTTGGCCTACATATGGTGGACTGTGGACTCTTGTTGCGCATTATACTGCACTATTAATAGCCTTATGGTTTTGTTTTACCGGGCTCCCTATCCCTACACTCTCCTTTAAAATGCTTTATTGCTCGAATTCCCTCATGCTGCAAACGGTTACCCGGTAGACCATTTTTTTACTAACCATAACACGATATATCCTCCACCAATAGGCCTACCTTAGACATGAAGAGATGCCGATAAGCACGGGGTTCCCAAGATACAGTATGATTGACAGATCATGAAAACGCAGTGCTCCCACTCTCAATAATAACACACTAATACAAGCGTTTACACATTGCTAACTACATGCTTAGCCTAACTCTAGTGTTGAGACATACACTCCTAGCTTGGGTATAATACATTAATATTAACCACATGTTTCACACCTATGCATAACTAAATGTAACTGAACTGTTTTACTTAGCAAGGTCTAAATGTTAACGTTAATTTGTTAAGCATGTAACTCTATTACTTAACCTAAATGTCAGTCTGCATTCCGGTCTTACAGGTTTTATGTTGTCTGTTATACTGACATAGCTACTGTTTAACCTAGAGCCAAACATGCATATTATAAAAAAATTGTGCAGACTTAACCTATGTCTAAAAGCTCAGAATAGACGGTACCTGCTGTTGTGGCAGTACTGGCTTGTTTGTCATTATCATGCACACCAAAATAAAGAATAAAAAAAAAAAACTAATATCATGAAGTATTATTTTACTGAGAGGGAAGTGGATTCATGTAATAGCCTTCCAGCTGATGTAGTAGAGGTTAACGCAGTAAGGGAGTTTAAAGGACCACTATAGGCACCCAGACCACTTCAGCTCAATGAAGTGGTCTGGGTGCCAGGTTCAACTAGGGTTAACCCTGCTTGCTGTAAACATAGCAGTTTCAGAGAAACTGCTATGTTTACTTTAGGGTTAATCCAGCCTCTAGTGGCTGTCTCATTGACAGCCACTAGAGGCGCCTCCGCGCTTCTCACTGTGATTTTCACAGTGAGAAGACGCCAGCATCCATATATTTATAATTATTCTTATTTTTATTGTTAAATTAATTTTTATTTATTAAATTTTTCCTTATTCCCTGTTTTCACACGTGATGCGGAAGTAGAATATACCCACACACAAACCACGTGGGATATTGTTAAAATACAAGAGGTGTGGCTATACCTATACCCTTCTCCTAACCGCTCGCGGACATGCGCAACTATCGTTGGATAGCATACACATGCACATAGGGTCCGCCGAGCAAACATGGAAATGGCCTGATATATCACGAGACGCGGAAGTATTACCGAATGTTACGTGTTATACCAAAACACAATATAACATCTAATACAGGGAGTGCAGAATTATTAGGCAAATTAGTATTTTGACCACATCATCCTCTTTATGCATGTTGTCTTACTCCAAGCTGTATAGGCTCGAAAGCCTACTACCAATTAAGCATATTAGGTGATGTGCATCTCTGTAATGAGAAGGGGTGTGGTCTAATGACATCAACACCCTATATCAGGTGTGCATAATTATTAGGCAACTTCCTTTCCTTTGGCAAAATGGGTCAAAAGAAGGACTTGACAGGCTCAGAAAAGTCAAAAATAGTGAGATATCTTGCAGAGGGATGCAGCACTCTTAAAATTGCAAAGCTTCTGAAGCGTGATCATCGAACAATCAAGCGTTTCATTCAAAATAGTCAACAGGGTCGCAAGAAGCGTGTGGAAAAACCAAGGCGCAAAATAACTGCCCATGAACTGAGAAAAGTCAAGCGTGCAGCTGCCACGATGCCACTTGCCACCAGTTTGGCCATATTTCAGAGCTGCAACATCACTGAGTGCCCAAAAGCACAAGGTGTGCAATACTCAGAGACATGGCCAAGGTAAGAAAGGCTGAAAGACGACCACCACTGAACAAGACACACAAGCTGAAACGTCAAGACTGGGCCAAGAAATATCTCAAGACTGATTTTTCTAAGGTTTTATGGACTGATGAAATGAGAGTGAGTCTTGATGGGCCAGATGGATGGGCCCGTGGCTGGATTGGTAAAGGGCAGAGAGCTCCAGTCCGACTCAGACGCCAGCAAGGTGGAGGTGGAGTACTGGTTTGGGCTGGTATCATCAAAGATGAGCTTGTGGGGCCTTTTCGGGTTGAGGATGGAGTCAAGCTCAACTCCCAGTCCTACTGCCAGTTCCTGGAAGACACCTTCTTCAAGCAGTGGTACAGGAAGAAGTCTGCATCCTTCAAGAAAAACATGATTTTCATGCAGGACAATGCTCCATCACACGCGTCCAAGTACTCCACAGCGTGGCTGGCAAGAAAGGGTATAAAAGAAGAAAATCTAATGACATGGCCTCCTTGTTCACCTGATCTGAACCCCATTGAGAACCTGTGGTCCATCACCAAAGAATCCTAGGTGGGGATTATACCACCAGCGCCCCATTCATCGAGCAGTAAGTCTGCTCTCAAAAGTGTGAGTACATTTCTTCTACAAAATATTCAATGTGATTTTATACAGTGAGCACTATATTTGCTACTTTCTTTTTCTTCCCGGTTTGAAACTACCAATATTGGAAATATCTGGAAGTACTATCTGCCACACATATCCCAGAAGTGGGGATCATTTCCCTTCACGCTATATATACCAGAGCAGGATATAGCTCTGGTAAATGTAATATACTATCCAGTTTTTATTACATATTATATTTTACTTTATACTGTGCCATTGGAGTCCGTTTCTTTTATGTCTTACATGTACCTCTGGAACTACAAGAACTACTCTACCAAGAACGTCTAGTGCAAACAAGCTGAGCCATTTCTATTAAAGACTTTTATTCAACATATATTTTATAAAAACATATTTTTATTCTTCAATTTTATTGTATTTTATCTGTTTTATAGGATATTTTTATTATTTTGGAATATTCCAATCCCTTTTAGGCGCATCCTTATCTCCCTTGCATTTTTTCTCTGTCTACTGTGGGGTATCAAGAGGGATCCCTTATCATTTTAAGGAGTGCTGTCTTATATTAAAATTCACTATAATTTTTTTTGTAACTCTATTTAGCGCTGATCCATCCGTGAATCGTATCCAGGGCTTAGTTTGTGCCCGTCGCTGTCGGAGCTATCAGCAAGTGCATCCGGCCATCTTGGCTGTCAGGCCCCGCCCCCATTCTATGTTTTCTATACCTGGAAGGAACCACCCTCCTCTGCCATGGACTTCATTTGGTTCTGTTAAACCGTAGTACCTCATCCGAGGCCTTGTGGTACCCAATGAAACAGAAACTTAGACACAGGAGTTAAGTTTGAAAGGCGTACCAAGTTTTTAGAACAAATCAATGGTTTTTATATGCAAATAGAATGTTCCAGAATAAAAGAGGAGTGCATAATAGGCAATAAGGGGTGTGCATGATTAAGTAACAAGGGGTGTACATAATTAAGCAAACAGATTAAGACGTGTTGAACAATCATTGCAGACTGCATGCTCTTCTTTCTTCTCTACAAAGCTTACATGACAATATAAACTGGTCAGAACTAGCTTCAAACTATAAACAAAAGGACTTGGAACAGTTTTACAATACCATAAACTCCAAGCTCCAAGAATAGATACGAGACCGTAGGCCCCTTACCCTACCTGAAGCAGCTTGACTGGCCAATGAGTACGCAGACACCCAGAAAGTAGATCACCAGCAGTCCTGACCAAACACATATGACCCTCAACAAACAAGCCTCTCTGCCTCAGGTCATTTACCGGCAACCCCAGAGTCCCATACTATACTGGGTTACAGCTTGTGAATTTAGCTTGTGGTCCCTCAGAAATGCAAGCTGAAACTTCTGTGGTTTGGGCACGACATCCCCCTGGCCAGACATCTAGGCATTTGCCGGACCTCCTATCGGGTGACCCAGAAATTCTGGTCTGGGATATCCTAAGAGGTCCGGCAGTATTGCCAAACCTGTGATATCTGCCAGCGGGTTGGAAAGAACAGAGACCTCTCCAAAGCTCAGTTACAATCTCTGCTCATTACTGAGGAACCTTTCAGCCTGGTGGCAGTAGCATTGCAGTCCTTAGCCAAAAGGGCATGTGGTGCACCATGTTTATTCCCTGTTTAATCTCCTATCCTTTCACCAAGAGACTTGATCACTACCCCTGGCTCTCATCACCTAATCCTCCATGCTAACCACCCAAAAGTGCCTGTCCCCAGGGCCGGCCAATGAGTCCAGAGAGCCGCGAGGTCTGTTTTCCCCCACTTCTCAAGCAGCCAGGCGAACACTAATTGGAGGGAAGGTACTATAGACTGAGATGAACAATCGCACCCTGAGAGCCAGGGAGTGCGCCTCATTTTTGGTTTGCAGCAGCTCCCGATGTATGACTGGTCAAAGTGATATTTATCATGGAACTGTTTTCAGCATTGACTTTGGTGATTTGTATATTCTTCATGGATTCGAGGGCTAGTTTGCCAACTTGGTTGCTTGGAGCAGAGCTATCCAGGGATATATATTGAGATATATATGTTGGGGTATTTTGTGATATATCCTCTGCATCTGGGAGATAATTAGTTTAGCGAGAGACAACTCAACTATCTCTCAGACACAGAGGCACCAGGGCAGGGTCAGTTGGTGTTGACCCCATGCTGTAGGTCCTTGTATAAATGACTGCTTTTGTCAATACAATCAGTTCTACTCCCAGCGAGCATTAAGTCTCGGCTAATGTATGGGGGGAAATTGCTATAACACTGCTATGAACTACTACTACTTGGCTGCTAATCCCTGATTTAGGTGCTGAATGGGATACTTTAAAGGGGAAAGTAGCACTTTGGTGGTGACATTTGGGTCCCCTAACAAGTGGTTCACCACAATTCATGATTTTTTTCACTGGAGAATATATAAAACAGATTGCAAAAGCTGCATCTCTTGTCTGTAGCCTTTGTAAGCCCCCCCCTCTCATTCCCCAGTTCAGACATTTTGTGACTGCCCAATCACAGACTTCCCAATGCAGATCAATGAGAAGTCTTTGCAAGACAGATGCTCTGAGTAATTGCTGCCTCTTGAGTTTAGCTCCACTGAGTTAACCAAACTAGGAAGTAACAGGGATGGTTGTCTGGTTGACAGCCAGAAGGGTGTAACAAGATTAATTTATAACAGTGCCAATTTCTCATCTGTACATTTTGTAAAATGAAAGAAAATACACTCTTCACACATAAAGCACTACAACAAGCTAAAGTACTCTAGGGGTCCGGAGTGTGCATCGAAATCCCCAAAAATGACAAGTCAGTTTTATGCAAACAGTTTTGGTTGTGGCCGGGAAAGCAATCTCACATAAGTGGATTCATTCAGAGCCCCCACCCTCGCAGTACTCCTTTAAATCTTGCAATTCAGTTTTCAGTTCACTACAATTTGTTACTTAGAGAATACAGGACGCTGGTAGGAAGGATGAAAAGGGGGTGAGCTAGTGATACAATTGATATTACTAACTCCATCGATAGGGCAGCCCACCAAGAAAAGGGTCCGCCAATAGAACTGACTAATCTGGCTGCTTGCCAATCAGCCAGGCCAGCCCACACAGGACAGATTGTGCAGGAAGGACTATTTCAGAGCTCTCTGCAGGGTCATAGTGCCCTGAACATAACACAAGCGCATCTGAAAATGCACTTGCACTATACTTGTTGGGGGCAATTCCCTGGTGTACCCAAAAGCGAGACAGTGGGACAAGATCTGTAAATCGGAACTGTCCCACCGAAATCGAGAGAGTTGGGTGGCCTGTACTTTCTTGCTCTCCTGATATTAGACCTGCCAAATTTGGAGTTCAATTTATACATGTTTTTGGAAATAAGTAATAAACTTTAAACAGACACCATATAAAAGGCAATAATAATTTCAATACTGAAATTAAACTGACATCAGTTACTAAATTCTCTACAATTGTGAACTATAAACTAGTGTTTAGCTATTGACATCTCTGCTGCTTGCTTAATACACAGATACAGAAGGAGAGGTCTGTCCCTAAAAAAATATTTAAAATTCAAATATTTATTATTTATATGCTAAAAAGAAAATAACAAAAAGTAATCAGCACACGTGAAAATGAGGTGAACCTAGGTCTAAATAGTAACAGGGGAGAGAAAAAAAAATAGGGGAAAATTAACATGCAACGGACATACACTGGGTAAAGATTAGCACAGAGGCTAATTAAGTATTTAATAATGCTGGCGATACAAATGTAACAAAGGAAGGAAATGGTGGAGGGAAACACTGTAGCCTAGCCGTAAATGTTAAGGCTATAAATAGTGTCTCATAGGAATTTATGCACCGAGAATACACTTAGTATAGTATCGAATGCAAGCATATTGATTTACCGAGATTAAAAAGCTAGAAAAAGATAAAAAAGGTAGATTATGGCGACAGGATCAGGTAAGTATAAACAGAAAGTATGGTCAGGTGTGGTAGTATAATAATGACTGTTTGCCTGCCTTGTAATCTGATCTGGCGATAACAATCTTGGCTGTGTCAGCTATCAGAAGGTTCTTTAGAGGAGGCTAACTGACTGTGCCTTCGAGTGAAGTGAAATATCTAGCTAGCTGCCTTAGACTGAGAACAAAAAAGTTCTAGGGAGGAGATAAGTCTATCTGTGCTTTCGAGGGCACCCACCTGTAAGAAATAACTATCTAGCTGCCTGCCTCTAAGAGAGAACTAAAAGTCCAGGAAGATGACCCCAGTAACGTAAATAGTTAAACATCTTGCTAGATTCTCAATGAGAATATACTCCGTATGTAAGGGTAGGTAGGGTCAGAAACGGGCGTCGGGGCGCACCATACTTTTTTGACCCTTCCTACCTGCCGCTCAGAGGTGGGGGCCAGGACTTATTCTAATTTACGGCCCCCACCCACTGCTTAGGGGTGGGGGCTGGGGAGGGAGAACAATAGGTCCCCCCCATATTGGTATTTAGGGCCCCCACCCGCTGCTCAGGGGTAGGGCTCTCATCCATCGCCTTTAGGGCCCTCATTCACCGCACAGGAGTGGGGGCTGGCGGGGAGGACAATAGGTCCCCCCTTATTCTAATTTAGGGCCCCCTTCCGCCACTCAGAGGTTGGGGCCGGGGGAGGACAATAGGTCTTCCCATATTGGTATTTAGGGCCCCCACCTGCTGCTCACGGGCAGGGCCGGACTGGCCCACCGGGATACCTGGGGCCGGGCAGGCAGCTGGCTCCCCTGCGGCCGCAGAGAGAGCTCTTCTCACAGACAGACACACACACACACACACAATGACACAGACAGACACACACCATGACACAGACACACATACACTCACACTGAAACACATAATTTCTACCTTTGTGCTGGCGGCCGCATGGGGGAGCTGAGTCTTCTTGCGGCCGCAGGGGGAGCTGGCTGTTCTGCCTCTGCTCCCCCGCCCTCGCGTGCTAGAAAGAGACCAGGGCCGGAATATGACGTCATATTCCGGCCCTGGTCTCATTAAGCGGCGCGCTGGAGTGGGGGAGCAGAGGCAGAACAGCCAGCTCCCCCTGCGGCCGCAAGAAGACTCAGCTCCCCCATGCGGCCGCCAGCACAAAGGTAGAAATTATGTGTTTCAGTGTGAGTGTATGTGTGTCTGTGTCATGGTGTGTGTCTGTCTGTGTCATTGTGTGTGTGTGTGTGTGTCTGTCTGTGTCATTGTGTGTGTGTGTGTGTCTGTCTGTGTCATTGTGTGTGTGTCTCTGTCTGTCATGGTGTGTGTGTCTGTCCATGTCATTGTGTGTGTGTGTGTGTCTCTGTCTGTGTCATTGTGTGTGTGTGTGTCTCTGTCATGGTGTGTCTGCCTGTGTCATGGTGTGTGTGTGTCTGTCTGTGTCATGGTGTGTGTGTGTCTCTGTCCATCATGGTGTGTGTGTCTGTGTCATGGTCTGTCTGTGTCATGGTGTGTGTGTGTTTGTCATGGTGTGTGTGTCTGTCTGTGTCACCGTGTGTGTCTGTGTCACGGTCTCTTTGTGTCGTGGTGCCTGTGTGTCATGGTGTGTGTGTCCGTCTGTGTCATGTAATGTGTGTCTGTGTCACAGTCTGTCTGTGTTATGGTGTGTCTCTGTCATGGTGTGTGTCTGTCTGTGTCATGGTGTGTCTGTGTTTCTGTCTGTGTCATGGTGTGTGTGTCTGTGTCACGGTCTGTCTGTGTCATGGTGTGTGTCTGTCATGGTATGTGTGTTTTTACTCACCTTTTTCCCCCCCACGTCGTGCTGGTCTCCCCTTGACTGGTCCTGCCTCAATGGCTGAGATCATCAAGCTTGATGATCTCAGCCAATCCACACTGACACAGGAAGCACCTCTAGTGACCGTCTGAGAGTCTGTCACTAGGAAGCAATGTAAACACTGCCTTTTCTCTAAAAAGTCAGTGTTTACATTGAAAAGTCTGCATGGACAGGCTATAGACACCAGAACCACTACATTAAGCTGTGTGTGTGCGTGCGCGCGCGCGTTTGTGCGTGCCTGCTACTGAGTGAGCTTGTGTTTTTATGTCAATGACCTTATGTATATCAGTGAGATTGTTTGTTTATGAGGCTGTGTATCAATCATCTTGTGTCAGTGAGATTGTGTCTGCATGTGAGTATGCTTACTGTATAATTAAAAATTTTACTCTGAAAGGACCAATATTTAATATTGGAAAAAGCAATATATATATCAATCATCTAGGGTGGCAAGACATAGCCTTACATATTACATGCGACAATATATGGCGCAATGACTTATGGGGCTGGCATAGATTTTTTTTCCAGGGCTGCTTTGGAATCCCCAGTCCGGCCCTGCTCACGGGTGTGGGCAAGCGGGAAGGACGATAGGTCCCTCCCCTTATTCTAATTTAGGGGGACACTTGGTTTTTTTGGGGTTGTTTTTTTTTTAACAGTGAGCAGCCACAACCTGCTCACTGTTTACTAGACATGCCCCTACTCGCAGTAATGAGAGTAGGGGCAGAATTTACTAATACTAAGTAATCTTTACTTAGTATTAGTAAATTTGACTGAAAGACCAATTTAGGTCTTTTAGCCTTTTGGTAGATAGCTCCCTAATACCGTGGGAATTCAGGAGTTATCTACCAAGCGGCTGCAAGAGAACTTATCTGAAGTGCCGAACCGAACTGAATATTTTCCTTATGCACATACCTATTAAATACCTGCCTCTTCGCGCCCAAAAGTGAATGAACGAATACGCATATGGACACCTACACTTCCGTGTGATCGTGCACAATGACGTACTACCCAGCTGTGACAGATCCATCTGTCTAAGTACTAACTGCTGGTTTGTGTATTTTGTTATACAATCGTGGAATTACCTGCCCGTACGTCCCTGTTCGTTTATTTCAGTTTATACTGAATAAAACTACCGAATGGCTGGCCACCCAGAAGAGAAGTGTGCTGCTGGTTAACCTATTGGCCTCATTTAGAACGTTGTGGTTAACTGCAATCACCTCTTAATTGGAACCGTATGCTGGGTGGTCGTTGTTCGTATGTCGACCACGAGGCGGCGACCATTTTAAACACACGAATGAACAGCGGTGTTCAACGATGAACTTATGGAACTCAAACCGGACACTTTTTCTACAAAACATCGCTGAAACCGCCGACCGCCCTTCTTATCATCAGGCATACGAACGCCGGTCCGTTCGGGACTTTTTATTGTACGAATGGACTTAACCTCGTATACAGAAAGAACAGTGTGAAAGACTTTGACTCCATGGCGATTGAACTGTGTGCATTGGGTCTGAGCGCTATTCGCTAGTAATGTGCGCTCAGATCTAGGCTATCTGGGGATACGTTATACAAATTAAATGCATTTGGTAGTTTTACATTTATGGATTTTTATGTGTTTTTATTATACCATGTAAAATGGCGGTTTGCCTCTATCCCTGGAGATAATTGAATTTCTTTCCAATTATCTCCAGGATAGAGAGGAGGGGTTTACCTGTACAAAGGGGAGTGTTTATACCTGAGCCACTGTGATTGGCTACTGTACCTCATTTGTCCCAGTCTTCCATCTGGTTCCCTAGGGGAGTGTCCACCAGGTGGGAGACCAGCATAAATACCGGGCAGGTAGCCCTCAATTATTATTATTATTATTATTATTTTATTATTTATATAGTGCCAACAAATTCCGTAGCGCTGTACAATGGGTGGACTAACAGACACATAATTGAGATCAGACCACTGACGTACAGGAACAGAGGGGGTTGAGGGCCCTGCTCGATGAACTTACATGCTAGAGGGAGTGGGGTATAGTGACACAAAGGGTTAAAGTAGGGGAATTAAATAGTTTGTTACAGAAGGGTTTATTGAGTGCTTGGTAGGTCATTTTTGACAGGTGAAGGAACGGAGTCATGGGGTGGGGGATGAGAAACCTGCTGACAGTTTAATTGATACGCTTTAATGAAGAAGTGAGTTTTCAAAAAAATTTTGAAGGAATGGAGGCTGGGTGAAAGTCTGATTGAGGAGGGAAGGGAGTTCCACAGAATAGGTGCAGCCCTAGAGAAGTCTTGAAGGCGAGCATCAGAGGTGGGGATCCGGGCAGAGGATAGGAGTAGGTCTTGGGCTGAGCGCAGGGGTCTCGACGGGACATACTTGTGTACGAGGGAGGATAGGTATGTTGGAGCAGCATTATGTAGGGATTTGTAAGCAAGCGCCAGAATTTTGAATTGGGCCCTATATCTAACTGGAAGCCAATGCAGAGCGTGGAGGCGTGGGAGGTGCGACAGGACAGGAAAATAAGCCTCGCAGCCGTATTCATTATAGATTGCAGCAGTGCAAGCTGGGAACATGTAAGACCGGTGAGAAGGGGATTGCAATAGTCAAGGCGAGAGAGAACAACAGCATGAACCAGTACCTTAGCCGCGTCCGGCGTTAGATATGGGCGGATGCGCGCTATGTTCTTGAGTTGGAAGCGACAGGATTTGGCTATCGATTGAACATGGGGAGTAAAAGAGAGATCAGAATCAAAAAGAACTCCTAGGCAGCGAGCCTGGGAGGTAGAGGTGATAGTAGCGCCGTTGACTTGGATGGCGACAGACACAGGAGTAGCAGCACTTGAGGGAGGAAAAACTAGAAGTTCTGTTTTGGACAGGTTGAGTTTAAGGAAGTGAGCAGCCATCCAGTTGGAAATAGCAGAGAGGCAGTCAGAAACACGAGTCAAGGTGGGCGGAGAGAGATCAGGTGAGGACAGGTAGATTTGCGTGTCATCTGCATATAAATGGTATTGGACGCCAAAAGAGCTGATGAGTTTACCAAGGGAGGCAGTATAGATAGAGAACAGTAGGGGGGCGAGGACAGAACCTTGGGGAACGCCGACAGGGAGGGGTTGGGGAGAAGAGGCAGAGCCAGAGAAAGAAACACTGAAGGAGCGCTGGGAGAGGTAGGAGGAGCACCAGGAGAGAGCAGAATCCCGTAGACCAAAGTTACGGAGAATGTGAAGAAGCTGTTGATGATCAACAGTGTCAAAGGCGGCAGAAAGATCAAGGTTAAGATCAAAGATTAGGATAGAGTATTGGCCGCCAGATTTAGCAGCAATTAAATCGTTGGATACTTTGGTCACAGCAGTTTCGACAGAGTGACCAGCGCGGAATCCAGACTGAAGGGGGTCAAGCAGAGAGTTGGATTCAAGAAAGTCTGTCAATCTGGCGTAGACAACTCTCTCGAGGATCTTGGAGGAAAATGGCAGTAGCGAGATAGGGCAGTAGTTAGATGGGGAGTTGGGATCAAGGTTGGGCTTTTTCAGTAAACCAGAATCCTGTTTTACCCTCAAGAGGTCTCGTGTTTGGGGGGATTGCTACTTTGGAGTATTCTTTTGCCTGTTCCAGGAGAGAAGGATTTCAGTTGATTCTCAGTTCAGGCAATTGGAGTGTTCGTGAGCTGCTAGTCCCGGATCGAGGAGAAATGTCTTTCGTATAATTATCCAGTTCGGTGAATTGAAGCGTTCGTGAGTTGCTATTCCCGTAATAAGGTGAACTCTCTATTCGGTATTAACCCACGATACGGGTTATACCGTAACACCAGCGTCATGCTACGCAAACCCGTAAGCGTTCCACCCTGGAGCGCAAAACAACTTTATTGGCAACCACAGCCCCAGCCTGAAACGGCATAAATTCTTTTTTCAGTGAAAAAAAGCCGTTCGTGGCAAAAGGTGTTTCACATAAGTTGCCATATATCTGTATGGCCTGAGTATACCACAAATTAGGGCTATGTAAAAAAACAATATGTAAAAACATTTTTAAAAGGAGGAGATAATCAATTGAAAAAAGAATATCCCCCTAAAGTTACAATGCATGTAGAAAAGTATTTGTGGTACACCTCACATTATATTGGATTAAAAATAAAATACCGCAAATTAGCACTGTTACCAGGGCTGTCCCGGAGACTACCCCACCACACCATTAATAGCAAAGCCCAACTCCTGACGCCTCCTATACAGGCACTATCTTATAGGCCCAGGGGTGGGGTGGGCAGTCCTCTGTTTGGGATACGGTATACGTTCCACAACCCACTAAGCCCACAACCTTAGACCCGAGTTGTAATGGTACTTAACATATTTTCCTTAAATACAAAGGGGCTAAACTCCCCTAATAAGTGCCGCCTAGCCTTACGCAAAGTGAAGTCTCACAGTGCCCATGTAGCATTTTTCCAGGAGACACACTTTAACAACTTAGTGACTAGACTGTTTTTCAATTTTCTTACCGTTAAGGACCAGGGCTGTTTCTACATTTCTGCGGTGTTTGTGTTTAGCTGTAATTTTCCTCTTACTAATTTACTGTACCCACACATATTATATACCGTTTTTTTCACCATTAAATGATCTTTCTAAAGATACCATTATTTTCATCATATCATATAATTTACTATAAAACAAATTATAAAATATGATGAAAAATCTTTGACCCCCAAAATCTGTTACGCATCTACACCCTGTTCCAAATTATTATGCAAATTCTATTTGTGTCACAAAGATGAAATATTTTGTTTTTCAGTTTAACTCATGGATGGCATCGTGTCTCAGGGCTCTTTTGATCACTGAAAACAATCTCGGACACCTGTGATAATAAGATTGCCAGGTTTAAGGAAACTACTAACTACTAAAGGAGGGTGTTCCACATTATTAAGCAGAGCACCATTTTCATGCAATATTGGGAAGAAAAAGGATCTCTCTGCTGCCGAAAAGAGTGAAATAGGTCAATGCCTTGGACGAGGTATGAAAACATTAGATATTTCACAAAAACTTAAGCGTGATCATCGCACTATTAAGAGATTTGTGGCTGATTCAGAGCACAGACGGATTTGTGAAGATAATGCCACATTGAGAAAGATTTCTGCCAGATCCATGCATCGGATCAAGAGAGCAGCTGCTAAAATACCATTACATAACAGCAAACAGATATTTGAAGCTGCTGGTGCCTCTGGAGTCCCACGGACATCAAGGTGTAAAGTCCTCCAGAGTCTTGCAACTGTACATAAACCTTCTATTCGGCCACCACTAACCAATGTTCACAAGCAGAAACGGCTGTATTGGGCAGAAAAATACATGAAGACTAATTTTCAAACAGTCCTGTTCACTGATGAGTGCCGTGCAACCCTGGATGGTCCAGATGGATAAAGTAGTGGATGGTTGGTTGACGGCCACCCTGTTCCACCAAGGCTGCAACGTCAGCAAGGCAGTGGTGGAGCCATGTTTCGGGCTGAAATCATGGGAAGAGTGCTGGTCGGCCTCTTTAGGGTCACCGAAGATGTAAAGATGACCTCTGCAACATATGTAGAGTTTCTGACTGACCACTTTCTTCCCTGGTACAGAAGGAAGAACTATGCTTTCTGTAATAAAATCATCTTCATGTATGACAATGCGCCATCTCATGCTGCAAAGAATACCTCTGCACAGGGGCGTATTAGCCGCGAGGCAAACAAGGCATTTGCCTTGGGCGGCATTTTTCAGGGGGCGGAAAAAAACGCCGCCCCCAAATGCCCAGGCAAATGCTTTGTTAGCCTCGCGGCTAACTGACCGGCCGGGCGGCGCTGGGCACTGGGCAGGCGGCTGGCGAGGGAGCTCTTCCCCTGAGCTGTCCGCTCAGCTCCCTCGCGCGCCGCAGAGTGAGGCTGGGAGCCGGAAGATGACGTCATCTTCCGGCTCCCAGCCTCACTTTGCGGCGCGAGGGAGCTGAGCAGACCGCTCAGGGGAAGAGCTCCCTCGCCAGCCGCCTGCCCAGCCCGGCAACCACTGGACCACCAGGGAGGTAATGAACCCCCCTTCCCCCCCAGCACTCCCAAAGGTAAGGAGGTGGGGGGGGGGTAAATAAAAATAAATTAAAAAATGTGTTTTGTTAGTGTGTTTGTCTGACTGTGTCTGTGAGTGTGTGTTTCTGTGAGTGTGTGTTTGCCAGTGAGTGTGTGTCTGTTAATGTGTGTGTGTTTTGTTAGTGTGTTTGTCTGACTGTGTCTGTGAGTGTATGTGTTTGCCAGTGAGTGTGTGTCTGTTAATGTGTGTGTTTGTTAGTGTGTGTGTCTGACTGTGTCTGTGAGTGTGTGTGTTTGCCAGTGAGTGTGTGTCTGTTAATGTGTGTGTGTTTGTTAGTGTGTTTGTCTGACTGTGTTTGTCTGTTAGTGTGTGTGTTTGCCAGTGAGTGTGTGTCTGTTAATGTGTGTGTGTTTGTTAGTGTGTGTGTCTGACTGTGTTTGTCTGTTAGTGTGTATGTGTGTGTCTGACTGTGTCAGTGAGTGTGTGTCTGTTAGTGAGTGTGAGTGTGTCAGTGAGTGTGTTTCTGTTAGCGAGTGTATGCGTATCTGTCAGTGAATGTATGTGTGTGTATGTATTTGGGGCGCCTGAGTTTTGTCCTGCCTAGGGCAGCACAAAACCAGGATACACCACTGCCTCTGCATCAATAGCTGCTATGGGAATAAAAGGAGAAAAAGTCATTGTGTGGCCTCCATCCTCCCCTGACCTCAATCCTATTGAGAACCTTTGGAGCAAAAGATTGATGAGGGTGGGAGGCAGTTTACATCCAAACAGCAGCTCTGGGAGGCTATTCTGATATATTGCAAACAAATTCAAGCAGAAACTGTCCAAAAACTCACAAGTTCAATGGATGCAAGACTTGTGAAGCTGCTATCAAATAAAGTGTCCTATGTTAAAATGTAACGTGACCTGTTAAAATGTTTAAAAAGTTAAAATGTTGTTAAAAGTTTGATTGAAATAGCTTTTGATTTCAGTAAATATGCTGCAAACACAACAAATTACAATTTTCAGTTCTTTATAACCTATAAAGTGTTTTGAAACTTATTGTGCGTAATAATTTGGAACAGTGCATTGTAAGTTTTTTATATATTTTAAAAAAAAATACTGTTATCATTAGGAGGCTTGTTCAATAAAATTTGAATTGTACTCTTAATAGTTGATAACATGAGAATTATGCTGACTGTTATTTACATCAATTATTTAGGTAAATGAGAAAAGTATAATTTGCTTAATAATTTGGAACAGGGTTGTTTCTACATTTTGTCCTGAGTTTAGAAATACCCAATGTTAACATGTTCTTAGTTTTTTGTTTTTTTTTTGCAAGTTATAGGGCAAAAAGTACAAGTAGCACTTTGCTATTTCCAAACCATTTTTTCCCCCCCAAATTAACGCAAGTTACATTGTAACACTGATATCTGTCAGGAATCCCTGAATAACCCTTCACATGTATATATTTTTTTAAAAGAAGACAACCTAAGGTATTAAACCTGGGGTATTTTGACTCTTTTCATGCAACCATTTTACCAGCAAACTATGTCAAATTTTTAAAAAATTCAATAATTGGTGATTTTTTGACCCACATGACAATTTAAGAATACATGTACTGAGAACTTTAAGGGTTACTGCCAAAGTACAGCCCAATATGTGTTCAGCAACATCTCCTGAGTACAGTGATACCACCCATACATAGGTGTGTCAGCTTCTCTGGGGGCTAAAATACCTTATTTGGAGGGTGCGCATTCCAGTTTTCCAACTTGGAATTTTCACAGCTGGTCATCATGCACCCATGTCCTATTTGGGACATTTTTGAAGCCGGCCAATGTAACTTACCCCCACCAAACCATATATTTTTGAAAAGTATTCACCCTAGGGTATTTTAAATGGTGTTTTTTTTTAACACTTTATAAGTGTATATATCGGGACAATAAAGCCATATTGTATTGATACCTTATCATACCTGTAGAGGTATATAACATTCGGTTGAGGTGTGCCGAAACTGACGTATTGGTAGACCTGTAAATAAAGTGGGCGAAAGGATGTATGCCAAAATAATTTATTCAATCAACAATTGCCTTATTACAACATAGAATATCACAATGCTAAATGTTGGAATGCCTGTCTAATTTCATTCTCGGGTTGAGGAATGTATCTACAGTAGGCTGTCGATAATGAACCGCATTATCTATCATGGCATAATGTAAAGAGAATTCTTTAGATGGAATTAAACTGGGAATGATGGAGGAGTGAGGTGCTGACAGATCTATAACCAGCCTTTTTTTTAAAGGAGTGTTTTCCCATGACAATGCCTATTGGGTTTGTTCGCCAATTAGAAAAGAAGTGTGTGGAAAAGGGGCCTATTATAAACCCTTGATTCAGCTCCTGTATTAACAGTGTATCAACCGATCCTGCGTCATTGATAGCTGACTGTACGTTTTTACTTTCCACGATACCGGTAGGGAAAGCTATGATACCAGTGTGGAAGCCGTCCGAAAACCCTGAAACCAAGAACTCAACGAATTGTGGAGATGGGTGCGTTGCTAATAGTAGAGACAACTTAATGATGTTTACAGATGTAAAGTACTGTTTGGAATGCAGTTTATTAGGGCAAATCGTCTTGGAATGTGCACAGAAACATATCGTACAAGTATGCAATAATCTACAGGCACTAAACCCACAAGTCCCCGCATTAAAATTATTGCAAATTTGGGATTTGCCAAGGAACACAATTGGCCTGCTATGACTTTCTCCGGCCTGGCTGCAGGGCAGGACTGGCCCACCGGGATACCGGGAAATTTCCCGGTGGGCCGCGGCACCTGGGGGCCGGCCGCGTTCCTGGGCCGGCCCTTTAAATACTGCAGCCGCCCGAGCGCTCTGTTAAGAGCCTCAGGCGGCTGCAGCTTCTCCCCGGCCGGTTACAGGAAACAGAAACTCCTGTTCCGCGCTGAGTTTCTGTTTCCTGTAACCGGCCGGACTGACAGGAAGTGCACACTCAGTGTGCACCTTCCTATCACCCCGGCCGGCCACCGCGGACCGGAGTGCAGC
>OW240914.1:235611396-235629564 GCA_933207985.1 Pelobates cultripes | reverse complement strand
TAAGAAGAAGAAGGGGAGTAAGAAGAACAGGTGGGGGAGTAAGAAGAACAGGTGGGGGAGTAAGACGACCAAGGGGGAAGTATGAAGAACACAGGGAGGAGGGGGGTAAGACGAACACAGGGGGTGTGAGGAGAACACATAGAGGGAGGAGTGAGAAGAACACAGGGAGGGTGGAGG
The DNA here is from genome assembly GCA_933207985.1 of Pelobates cultripes. Classification (NCBI taxonomy): domain Eukaryota; kingdom Metazoa; phylum Chordata; class Amphibia; order Anura; family Pelobatidae; genus Pelobates; species Pelobates cultripes. The sequence goes on along the minus strand of OW240914.1, from coordinate 235,629,387 downwards.
GGGGGATGAGAAGAGCACAGGGAGGGTGGGTGAGTGTGAGAAGAGACCGCTAGGGGAGAGGAGAGACCACTAAGGTGCAGGGGAGAGCTCTACGGGACAGAAGGGCAGCTCTATAGGACAGGGGCCAAGACAGGGAGCTCTTTTCACACTACGCGCGCACACACACACAATGCATCCCTATACATACACAAAAACACAACATGCTTCCCTTACACACAGAGAAACACACAATGCATCCATTACACACACACACACACAATGCAACCCTTACACACAAAGACAATGCATCCTCTGCACACATACACAGAAACAGACAATGCAAACCCGTACACACACATGCAAACACACACACTTCTTTTCTTACATACACACAGAAACACAATGCATCTCTTACACCCAATGCACACACATACAGACACACACTTTGCATCCCTTATGCATACAAACACAGATTCACACAATGCATCCCTTACACACAACCAGAAACACACAATACATCCCTTATACACAAATACACACTGCTTCCACTAAACACAAACCACACTGCATCACCTACACAAACTGGTATCCCTATACAGTACATACCATAAGCACACATATTAGATCCTCTACAATAACACATCCCCTACACACTCCACTCCCTGTGAGCGAACTCATGGGTGGGTGGAACTTATGAGTGGGCCCAAAAAAATTGAGCTGCTTCCAATTCTCCCAGAACATTGAATTTTGTGACCACAGTTGCAAACAGCCTCCAGAGATCCTGTTCTACACCAGACCAGTGGAGCTAAACTGCAGCCCATCATCATCCTCATCTGGTTGTAAGTAGGCAATCTAGTATATTATTAGTGACACTAATCTATAATTTACCTCACATTAAAGGGACACTATAGCTTAATGAAGTGGTTCTGGTGTCTACAGCTGGTCCCTGCAGGCTTTTTAATGTAAACACACACTGTGTGCAGCACTGGCGTTAGTTCATATGGGTGGGGCATTGTGATGTCACATGGGGGGGCAGCAAATTTTTATTTTGTCTAGGGCGGCAAAAATCCTTGCACCGGCTCTGATCCTGGGCAGGTGCACCAGTCTACTGGTGACCCACAGGAGGGGAGTGCACTGATTGCACTGCACTCTCCTCCTGCCCAGCCCCATCTTTACCGCAGTGCAAGTGCCCTCTGCCCTTAATTTACAGTGGCTCACACTCACAACAAGCAGTGCCTGGAGCCGTGAAGGAGCGGGTATGGCAAAGAGCTACTGATTAGCATAACATCAATATCCGTTATAAAACCAGAAAAAGGTGGGCATGGACGGTGAACTGATTTGGTGGTGCAATGGGCCACTTAACTGGTTTTGCCCCCCAGGCCTAAGAGACACAGGGAAAGGGGGGAGGGAGAGAGATGGGGAGGAGGGAGAGACACAGGGAAAGGGGGGAGGAAGAGACACAGGGAAAGGGGGTGAAAGAGGCAGAGGGGGAAGAGAGAGACAAAGAGGGAGAAATGAGAGAGAGACACACAAGGGAGGGGAAGAAAGAGGCAGAGGGGGAAGAGAGAGACTGGGAAGGAGAGGGGATACATTGACACAGAGGAGCAGTGAGGGGGAGAAAGAAACATACAGAGTGACTGGGGGAGACAAAAAGGCACACAGAGGGGCTGGAGATAAAGAGACACACATAGGGGCAGTATATATCACAAAGCCCCCAAGGCTTTCCCCTGCCGGCCGATCTCCCTCCCCGTTCCACAGGCACCGTGCAGCCAGTCGGCAGGGGAGGAAGAGAGGACCTGGGGCAATGCTCTGGCTCTCACGAGGGTGAACTCTAGCCCTGGAGCTACGGGCTAGAGTTCACTCTCACCACTTCCTGGTGGTCCCAGTAGTAGGAGTGAACTCTAGCCCCATACATACACACACTGCCCTACACACACACCATACACATTCACACACACACACACATACCATACACATTTACACACTGCCCACCCACACACTGAACCTTTCACACACATTGCACCACTGCTCCTATACCCTACTACAGCCCCATATCCCAGCAGACTCCAGGTAAGTTGTCAAACTGTTCTTAAACGCTTTGACGACTTACTCTGGGAGGGGGTGCCGACGCTCCTGGCACCATAACCACTACACAGAGGAGTAGTGGTTATTGTGCATGGAATATTTCTTTAAATAATCTACAAGTGCCCCTCTCAGGCTCAGGCTCTGGATCCGCCATTAGTATATGACATGTATATTAATGTGTGTATTAGTTTTATATCTCTATTATATTTACACATATTAATGTACATTTATAAATGCATAATACACAGAGAAATTTCATTAATATGTACCCCATATGTAATGAGCAGATATTAACCCAGTCTTGTTGCTAGGTGCATACTCCAGCACAATAACATATTTAAAGTGAAGAGAACACCCACAGGACTTCAAAATATTTTTTTTTTACAGTTGTGCCCTACATACATTCACCATTTCAGTCCCATTAACAAGCTTTCCTTAATATGTCAAGGTAGTTGGACTGAAACATTGATTACATGCAAAGGCACGTCTGCTTAAAATAAATCTGCACTTTTGTTTATTTTGAAGCCTATGAGTGCGCTTTTTACGTTGAAGTACTTTTTAATTTTAATTTATCTGTTCTAACTCTGTATCTGCACACTATGCTGGCGCGATGCATTATGGGGCTGGTAAATATTTTTTTTCCAGGGCTGCTTTTAATTCCCAGTCCGGCCCTGGCAACCAGCCTCCCCCTCCAACAGCAGCCAGAGATACCGGGAGAGGGGGAAGACAAACCTACCCACACTGGCGCAGATGGGACCGCGGTCTCTGTGCCAGTCCTACAGGGAGGCTGGACGGGCGGTCCAGATCCCCAACCAACTCCGCAGGGATGCCAGGAGGAGGAGGTAAGTGAAACTTCCCCTCCCCAGCTACATCCCAACCGGGTCCTGGGGGCAGTGGATGAGCCTGCGATACCCACTGACCCCCTCCCAGCAGAAGAGCTGGCATCTGGGCAGAGCTCTGTTAGCCTCTGCCCCCCCTTTTCCCCTGTATCAGAGCCTGACTTACCACGGGTTACCCCAGTGGAAGAGCTGGCAGCAGGGCAGAGCGCCGCTGGCCTCTGCCCCCCAAGCAACACCAGCAGTTTGCCTAGCTGCACCAGGGAGACCGAGAGTGCTGCGCTGTCCCACTACAAACTTGAACCTACAGGCCAGTACCATTTATTGTGGGGGGGTTACTCTGCATATTTTTCTTTGTGGGTGGGCTGCCCGACTAATCTAGGTACAGACCGGCAGAAGGTCAGGTACCTGTTTAGTCTTCCCCCCAAAGGGAAGATGTGTGACGAAGTGCCCTTCGCCACTTGTGCCTGGAGAGGACTGCTTGCCCGCCTCTTGCCCTGTGACTATGGCCCCTGGGATGTATTGCCCTTTAAAGACATGATTTGGGCATAATGGATTTGTGTTGTGCTGCTGCTGGCCCTTTAAGAACCATCTGGGGACATACTGTGGAGTTACTGGGTGGCCACCATTTCCTGTATCAGAAGCACATGGTGAGAACAATTGATGGCGGCCATTTTAACTCACAGACACTGTGTGGACTTTTCAACACGGTGCCATCTCGCCAGTATTTGGTGCACAGAGACATCGTGCGGTGGTTTTGGACTATACAGCAGGGGACACATTATACAGTGATTGTTTTTCATTTAGCCTGTATATGTTCTGCAGAATCTACATTAAACTGTATTTTCCAAAGTACTGAACGGATCTGGGTGAATTTTGGATATGTGGTTCAACCAGATCCCCCGGTTCCAAGGATATACTTTTTATGGGGTTATTGCATGTTTTGGGGTCCCTGTGTGTTTTATGAAACTGTATTATTTCTGGCCAGCAGATAATTGAGCTTTGTGTATTGTAGAAACTCAATTATCTAGCCTGGCCCAGAGGAGGAGTTTTGTGTTGCATAAATTGTGAGTTCTGTGTGCCAGTAAATCAGTCTTGTTCCAGCATTAAGCCTTGGCTCATGTTTGGGGGATTGGAGAAATACACTCTGGGGATTGCTATAATCACTATACTCCCCAGGGTATGATCACTAAGTTCTGCTAAGAGCTTGTTCCTGTTCCTGCTCTCTGGGGAAAGAGAGGTTCACCCACTGGAAGCTGGATCCTGGCCTTGGGTCCAGGGTGGGTGGAGACAGCAGAGACCCCGGCGCAGTTGCATCGCTGGAAGTGGGGTCTGCAGTGCTGATGGTGTCGGTTGGAGTGCTTGGAGTCCTCAGCGAGCACTAGGAGCATCGATTGGCGGAGGTACTCAGTCGGAGTGCCAGCGTTCCGTCACATTTGGTGGCAGCGGTGGGATGGCATCCTAGTGCGAGGACCAGCAGCTCAGAGACACCGGTAATGTGTGGAGTTACGGATTTATAATTGAGGGCAACGCTAGCCTCTGCGCAGCGTCCCTACCTACAGCAACATGGAGCTAGCAAGACCCTGGACAGCAGCCAGTGAATTGCAAATCCGCCTGTCACAGTGCTATGAGGGTGCTGATTTCATGAAGGAAGTAAAGGCGCGGCTGGTCTGGTTTGGCCCAAACCCTTCAGATGAGGTGGTCCATCAAGTGATGCGCCTGTTGAGTGCTGAGAACCAAGACGCACGGAACTACGAGTACCAACTGTGGAGTTTGGGGGTATTGACACCCCGTCTCCAGCGACAGAGTGAGTTACAGGGAGAGGAGAGCAGCGACCTCCCTTCCCAGCGGCAGTGCACCGTACAGAGGGAAGAGACAACCGGTCTCTCTCCCCAGCGGCGGCCTGAGTTCCAGGAGGAGGTGCTGGTAGATCCCTCCCCCGTACAGCAACCAGCATCCTGGAGAGGGGAGGCAACCGGCCTCCCTCTCCAACAGCAGCCGGAGGTGGGCGACCTCATAGACTTGTCCTGGGGACACAGAGAGATGGCAAGCGGAGATGGGACCGAAGTCTCTCTGCCAGCCCTACAGGGATGCTGGGCAGTCAGCCCAGGTCCCCAGTGGCAGTATAATATACAGGGAGAGGAGACAACTGGTTCCAGGAAGAGGTGATGGTCGATCCCTCCACCTTACAGCAACCTGCGTCCTGGGGAGTGGGGGCAACCAGCAGGGCCGGAATGGCCCACCGGGATACCGGGAAATTTCCTGGTGTGCCGCGGCACCTGGGGGCCGGCCGCGTTCCTGGGCCGGCCCTTTAAATACTGCAGCCGCCCGAGCGCTCTGTTAAGAGCGCTCGGGCGGCTGCAGCTTCTCCCCTGTAGCGTGGCCGAGCTGCACTCTGGTCCGCGGTGGCCGGCCGGAGTGATAGGAATGTGCACACTGAGTGTGCACTTCCTGTCAGTCCGGCCGGTTACAGGAAACAGAAACTACTGTTCCGCGCGGAGTTTCTGTTTCCTGTAACCGGCCGGACTGATAGGAAGTGCACACTCAGTGTGCACCTTCCTATCACTCCGGCCGGCCACCGCGGACCGGAGTGCAGCTCGGCCACGCTACAGGGGAGGGGGTAAGAAGAGAGGGGGAAGGGGGGGGAGGGGGGTAAGAAGAGGGGGAGAGGGTAAGAAGAGGGGAGGGAGGGGAATAAGAAGAGGGGAGGGAGGGAATAAGAAGGGGGGATAAGAAGAGGGGGGGAATAAAAAGAGGGAAGGGGGGAATAAAAAGAGGGGAATAAGAAGAGGGAAGGGGGGAATAAAAAGAGGGAAGGGGGGAATAAAAAGAGGGGAGGAGGGGAATAAAAAGAGGGGAGGGGGGTAAGAAGAAGAAGGGGTTAGTAAGAAAAAGATGGAGTAAGAAGAGGAGGGAGTAAGAAAAAGAGGGGGAATAAGAAAAGGGGGAGGGGGGAGTAAGAAGGAGGGGAGATAAGAAAAAGAGGAGGGTAAGAAGAGGGGAGGGGAATAAGAAGAGGGGAGGGAGGGGAATAAGAAGAGGGGATGGGGGAATAAGAAGGGGGGGAATAAGAAGGGGGGATAAGAAGGGGGGAGGGGGGAAGAAGAAAAGGGAGGGAATAAGAAGAGGGAGGGGGAATAAGAAGAAGGAGGGAGGAACAAGAAGAGGGAGGGGAATATAAAGAGGGGGCTCTATAAGAAGAGGGAGGAGGGAAATAAGGAAGAGGGGAGGGGGGAATAAAAAGAGGGGAATAAGAAGAGGGAGGGGGGAATAAGATGAGGCGAGGGAGGGAACAAGAAGAGGGAGGGGGGGAATAAGAAGAGGAGGGTGGGAGGCTAAAGAAGAAGGGGTGAGTAAGAAAGATGGAGTAAGAAGAAGAAGAGGGGAGTAAGAAAAAGAGGGGGGGGAAGTGAAGAAGAGGGGGGGGAGTAAGAAGGAGGGGAGATAAGAAAAAAGGGGGGGGGTAAGAAGAAGAAGAAGGGGGAGTAAGAAGAAGTAGGAGGGAGTAAGAAGAAGTAGGAGGGGGTAAGAAAAAGAGGGGGGTAAGAAGAAGAAGAGGGGGGTAAGAAGAAGAAGAGGGGGTAAGAAGAAGGGGGGAGCAATAAGAAGAAGGGGGAGAAAGAAGAAGGGGCGAGTAAGAAGAAGGGGGATAAGAAGAACAGGTGGGGGAGCAAGAAGAACAAGGGGGAATAAGAAGAACAAGGGGGGAAGTAAGAAGAACACAGGGAGGAGGGGGGTAAGAAGAACACGGGGGGTGAGGAGAACACATGGAGGGGGGAGTGAGAAGAATACAGGGAGGGTGGAGGGGGGATGAGAAGAGCACAGGGAGGGTGGGTGAGTGTGAGAAGAGACCGCTAGGGGAGGGTGGGGGAGAGGAGAGACCACTAAGGGGCAGTGGAGAGCTCTAAGGGACAGAAGGGACAGCTCTATAGGACAGGGGGCAAGACAGGGAGCTCTTTCACACTACGCGCACACACACACACACACAATGCATCCCTATACATACACAGAAACACACAATGCATCCCTACGCACACAGAAACACAACATGCTTCCCTTACACACAGAGAAACACACAATGCATCCATTACACACACACACAATGCAACCCTTACACACAAAGACAATGCATCCTTTGCACACATACACAGAAACACACAATGCAAACCCTTACACACACACTGCTTTTCTTACATACACACAGAAACACAATGCATCTCTAACACACACTAAATGCACACACTTAGACACACCTTGCATCCCTTATGCATACAAACCCAGATTCACACAATGCATCCCTTACACACAACCAGAAACACATAATACATCCCTTATACACAAATACACACTGCTTCCACTACACACAAACACACTACATCACCTGCACAAACTGGTAACCCTATACAGTACATACCATAAGCACACATATTAGATCCTCTACAATAACACATCCCCTACACACTCCACTCCCTGTGAGCGAACTCATGGGTGGGTGGAACTTATGAGTGGGCCTTATGGGCATACTCACCGTCAGGCCCTGGGGCCCAGACCCCAAAAAATGGAGCTGCTTCCAATTCTCCCAGAACATTGAATTTTGTGACCACAGTTGCAAACAGCCTCCAGAGATCCTGTTCTACACCAGACCAGTGGAGCCAAACTGCAGCCCATCATCATCCTCATCTGCTTGTAAGTAGGCAATCTAGTATATTATTAGTGACACTAATCTATAATGTACCTCACATTAAAGGGACACTATGGCTTAATGAAGTGGTTCTGGTGTCTATAGCTGGTCCCTGCAGGCTTTTTAATGTAAACACACACTGTGTGCAGCACTGGCGTTAGTTCATATGGGTGGGGCATTGTGATGTCACATGGGGGGGAAGCAAATTTTTATTTTGTCTAGGGCGGCAAAAATCCTTGCACCGGCTCTGATCCTGGGCAGGTGCACCAGTCTACTGGTGACCCACAGGAGGGGAGTGCACTGATTGCACTGCACTCTCCTCCTGCCCAGCCCCATCTTTACCGCCGTGCAAGTGCCCTCTGCCCTTAATTTACAGTGGCTCACACTCACAACAAGCAGTGCCTGGAGCCGTGAAGGAGCGGGTATGGCAAAGAGCTACTGATTAGCATAACATCAATATCCGTTATAAAACCAGGAAAAGGTGGGCATGGACGGTGAACTGATTTGGTGGTGCAATGGGCCACTTGACTGGTTTTGCCCCCCAGGCCTAAGAGACACAGGGAAAGGGGGGAGGGAGAGAGATGGGGAGGAGGGAGAGACACAGGGAAAGGGGGGAGGAAGAGACACAGGGAAAGGGGGTGAAAGAGGCAGAGGGGGAAGAGAGAGACAAAGAGGGAGAAATGAGAGAGAGACACACAAGGGGAGGGGAAGAAAGAGGCAGAGGGGGAAGAGAGAGACTGGGAAGGAGAGGGGATACATTGACACAGAGGAGCAGTGAGGGGGAGAAAGAAACATACAGAGTGACTGGGGGAGACAAAAAGGCACACAGAGGGGCTGGAGATAAAGAGACACACATAGGGGCAGTATATATCACAAAGCCCCCAAGGCTTTCCCCTGCCGGCCGATCTCCCTCCCCGTTCCACAGGCACCGTGCAGCCAGTCGGCAGGGGAGGAAGAGAGGACCTGGGGCAATGCTCTGGCTCTCACGAGGGTGAACTCTAGCCCTGGAGCTACGGGCTAGAGTTCACTCTCACCACTTCCTGGTGGTCCCAGTAGTAGGAGTGAACTCTAGCCCCATACACACACTGCCCTACACACACACCATACACACACTGCCCTACACACACACCATACACATTCACACACTGCCCCCCTCCACACACACACACACATACCATACACATTTACACACTGCCCACCCACACACTGAACCTTTCACACACATTGCACCACTGCTCCTATACCCTACTACAGCCCCATATCCCAGCAGACTCCAGGTAAGTTGTCAAACTGTTCTTAAACGGTTTGACGACTTACTCTGGGAGGGGGTGCCGACGCTCCTGGCACCATAACCACTACACAGAGGAGTAGTGGTTATTGTGCATGGAATATTTCTTTAAATAATCTACAAGTGCCCCTCTCAGGCTCAGGATCCGCCATTAGTATATGACATGTATATTAATGTGTGTATTAGTTTTATATCTCTATTATATTTACACATATTAATGTACATTTATAAATGCATAATACACAGAGAAATTTCATTAATATGTACCCCATATGTAATGAGCAGATATTAACCCAGTCTTGTTGCTAGGTGCATACTCCAGCACAATAACATATTTAAAGTGAAGAGAACACCCACAGGACTTCAAAATATTTTTTTTTTACAGTTGTGCCCTACATACATTCACCATTTCAGTCCCATTAACAAGCTTTCCTTAATATGTCAAGGTAGTTGGACTGAAACATTGATTACATGCAAAGGCACGTCTGCTTAAAATAAATCTGCACTTTTGTTTATTTTGAAGCCTATGAGTGCGCTTTTTACGTTGAAGTACTTTTTAATTTTAATTTATCTGTTCTAACTCTGTATCTGCACACTATGCTGGCGCGATGCATTATGGGGCTGGTAAATATTTTTTTTCCAGGGCTGCTTTTAATTCCCAGTCCGGCCCTGGCAACCAGCCTCCCCCTCCAACAGCAGCCAGAGATACCGGGAGAGGGGGAAGACAAACCTACCCACACTGGCGCAGATGGGACCGCGGTCTCTGTGCCAGTCCTACAGGGAGGCTGGACGGGCGGTCCAGATCCCCAACCAACTCCGCAGGGATGCCAGGAGGAGGAGGTAAGTGAAACTTCCCCTCCCCAGCTACATCCCAACCGGGTCCTGGGGGCAGTGGATGAGCCTGCGATACCCACTGACCCCCTCCCAGCAGAAGAGCTGGCATCTGGGCAGAGCTCTGTTAGCCTCTGCCCCCCCTTTTCCCCTGTATCAGAGCCTGACTTACCACGGGTTACCCCAGTGGAAGAGCTGGCAGCAGGGCAGAGCGCCGCTGGCCTCTGCCCCCCAAGCAACACCAGCAGTTTGCCTAGCTGCACCAGGGAGACCGAGAGAGCTGCGCTGTCCCACTACAAACTTGAACCTACAGGCCAGTACCATTTATTGTGGGGGGGTTACTCTGCATATTTTTCTTTGTGGGTGGGCTGCCCGACTAATCTAGGTACTGACCGGCAGAAGGTCAGGTACCTGTTTAGTCTTCCCCCCAAAGGGAAGATGTGTGACGAAGTGCCCTTCGCCACTTGTGCCTGGAGAGGACTGCTTGCCCGCCTCTTGCCCTGTGACTATGGCCCCTGGGATGTATTGCTCTTTAAAGACATGATTTGGGCATAATGGATTTGTGTTGTGCTGCTGCTGGCCCTTTAAGAACCATCTGGGGACATACTGTGGAGTTACTGGGTGGCCACCATTTCCTGTATCAGAAGCACATGGTGAGAACAATTGATGGCGGCCATTTTAACTCACAGACACTGTGTGGACTTTTCAACACGGTGCCATTTCGCCAGTATTTGGTGCACAGAGACATCGTGCGGTGGTTTTGGACTATACAGCAGGGGACACATTATACAGTGATTGTTTTTCATTTAGCCTGTATATGTTCTGCAGAATCTACATTAAACTGTATTTTCCAAAGTACTGAACGGATCTGGGTGAATTTTGGATATGTGGTTCAACCAGATCCCCCGGTTCCAAGGATATACTTTTTATGGGGTTATTGCATGTTTTGGGGTCCCTGTGTGTTTTATGAAACTGTATTATTTCTGGCCAGCAGATAATTGAGCTTTGTGTATTGTAGAAACTCAATTATCTAGCCTGGCCCAGAGGAGGAGTTTTGTGTTGCATAAATTGTGAGTTCTGTGTGCCAGTAAATCAGTCTTGTTCCAGCATTAAGCCTTGGCTCATGTTTTGGGGATTGGAGAAATACACTCTGGGGATTGCTATAATCACTATACTCCCCAGGGTATGATCACTAAGTTCAGCTAAGAGCTTGTTCCTGTTCCTGTTCCTGCTCTCTGGGGAAAGAGAGGTTCACCAACTGGAAGCTGGATCCTGGCCTTGGGTCCAGGGTGGGTGGAGACAGCAGAGAACCCGACGCAGTTGCATCGCTGGAAGTGGGGTCAGCAGTGCTGATGGTGTCGGTTGGAGTGCTTGGAGTCCTCAGCGAGCACTAGGAGCATCGATTGGTGGAGGTACTCAGTCGGAGTGCCAGCGTTCCGTCACACTCACAAAAAAACAGATCGACATAGCATGTATCCAGGAGACACACTTTAGGGACGACCACACCCCGGCAATATACACAAAGGTGTACCCCACTCAGTTCCACTCCCAGGCCGCCACTAAATCAAAGGGGGTAACAGTCCTTATTCACAAAGATGTAGCAATTACCATACACCAAAAGAGTATAGACCCGAAGGGTAGATATATTATATTAGTGGGCCAGTTCAACAGCATCCAACTTACGCTGATAGCCACATACTTCCCCAACAAGCGACAGGGACAATACCTGCGAATGCTGCTTAACAAAATTGACGGGATTAAACAAGGCAATATAATCCTATGCGGGGATTTTAATAGTATCCAGTCGCCCACACTAGATACGACAGCCACTCTCGCAATCTTCCTGGATAGGACACTCCTGGCACAACTCAAGAAATGTACAATAGGGGAAATAACATGGTCAGACCATGGACCGGTGTACCTAGATCTCCTTGACGCCTACCAATTCAAGGGGAGGGGGACGTGGCGACTGAACGACTCACTTTTACTGAACTCAACCTTTGTGCGGGAGAGTAGGGAAGCACTCCAAAACTATTTTACAACTAATGCAGGACAGGGGGTCTCAGATACTACAGTATGGTCAGCACATAAGGCAGTTATGAGAGGGGTATTTATCAGAAGGGCATCCTTCCTGAAACGGCACCACCAAACCACACTCCTAGACTGTCACAAACAAATAGCACTGGTAACCAAACAAAACAAACAACAACCCTCCCCAGCACTGGCAGCACAACTAAAAAAGCTGCACTCGAGGCTAAATGAACTAAACGCAGAAAAAACAAAAACCTTACTCTATAGATTAAAAGCCAATGTCTACCACAACGGAGGCAAAGCCAGTAAATACTTAGCCAATAGACTGAGAGCCAGATATGCCAACACAAAAATTACTAGAATCACGGGGGCAGATGGCAAAATACACCACACACCAGCGGACATCAGCAAAGAATTTGCTGAATTCTACTCCAAACTATATAATCTACAAACACTAGACACCACACACAGGGCAAGCCCCGAGGACATAGAAGAATACCTGAGACAAACCAATCTCCCCCAAATATCTCAAACACAAAAAACAAATCTGACAAAACTCATAGAAATTCAGGAAATCCTGAAGGTAATAGCAGGCCTCCCCAATGGAAAATCCCCAGGTGCAGACGGCCTCACTAATGCCTACTATAAACTCTTTGCCAAGGAACTCGCCCCACACCTACTACGAGTGTATCATGCAGCCTCGAACTCAGGAACACTACCACCGGAGATGCTACTGGCCACAATTGTCACACTCCCCAAACCAGGAAAGACACCAGATAAATGCCAAAACTATCGCCCGATCTCACTGCTCAATACTGATGCCAAAATATACGCTAAAATACTAGCCAACAGACTCAAAGACATGCTACCCGATCTCATAGGGGATGACCAGACCGGGTTCGTGACTGGTAGACAGGGATTAGATAACACTAGAAAACTGACTCTACTACTAGAGGGCCTACGGAAACATAGGAAAGGAGGACTGTTACTAGCCCTGGACGCGGAAAAAGCGTTTGATCGCCTTAACTGGACCTTCCTAGACAGAACCCTAAGAGCGTACGGACTCCCCCAAACAACGATAAATCAAATATTCGCTCTATACTCCACCCCGGCAGCACAAGTCCTCCAATCAGGATTCAAATCCAACCCCTTTGCCGCCTCTAATGGGACGAGACAAGGTTGCCCACTCTCCCCTCTCCTATATGTGTTGGCACTGGAACCCCTCCTTCGCACCATCAGGGCCCACCCCGAGATTAAGGGTATTACAGTAAAGAACATCGAATACAAAATCAGTGCCTTTGCAGATGACGTAGCATGTGTCACTCTATGTAACACAACCCCAGGATTCATTACCTCACATAATGCAGGCAATAAGAACATACAGTCACCTATCGTACTACTCCCTAAACTCTTCGAAAACACAAGCCATGGGGATTAATCTTCCCTCCACTTTAACCGAATCGCTACGCATCAAATACGACTTCGAATGGAGGAAAGACTATATAACATACCTAGGGCTCCACATCACCAGATAGAACAAAGACTTGATAACGGGGAATTATATTAGAGTCTGGAAGGAGTGCAAGTCAACCCTCAAAAAATGGGAGCACTTGTTCCTTACGTGGACAGAAAGAGTGACAGCACTGAAAATGTCCATACTCCGCAGGCTACAATATATTTTCAGAACGTTGCCCATAAAGATCCCCAAACATACTTTAAAACAGTCCAAAGAGATGCCAACGCATTCATATGGGAATGCAAGAAACCACGAGTAGCGAGGAAACTGCTAGCAGCTCCGCAGAGGGCAGGCGGCCTGGCAGTCCCAGACATACGAGCCTATTATCATGCTTCCATATTAGCAGCGGCATTATCACACCTGATAGATCAACCACCCCCACAGTGGGTGACACTGGAAAGACACCTGATGGAACCATACGAACTATCACATGTAATATGGCTCCCCAAACCAATTAGACCACCAATGGTAGACCCCCCTGAGCAGATCAACTTACTCCTACAGGTCTGGGACACACACAGGAACAAACTTAGCTCGAACTCCCAAGTTTCACAAGCCACACCAATACAGGCACTAACATACTGCATACCTACATTTCATGCAACACCATGGCACGATAGAGGCGTCACGACCTTAGCACAGGCCCACACAGGGAAAAGGCTCACAGACTTCAACACACCACAACAAACATATAACATACCTGTAACGGAACCGCTGGCACCCCGACCGGGTACCTTCCGCCGACGGATGCTCCTAGTGCTTTTCGAGGACTCCAAGCACTCTGCCTGACACCATAACCACTGCAGACCCCACGAACCACCGCAGCTTGGTTGGGGTCTCGCCGTCTCCACCCACTCTGGACCCAGGACCAGGGTCCAGCTTCCAGCAGGTCGACCTCTCTCCGAATTCCAGAGAGCAGGAACAGGAACAAGCTCTTAGCAGAGCTTAGTGATTATACCCTGGGGAGTATAGTGATTATAGCAATCCCCAGAGTGTAGTTTCTCCAATCCCCCAAACATGAGCCGAAACTTCATGAAGGTACAAGATGATCTGACTCCAATGAGCGTTTATTACTCCTTATATACAAGTTTTCAGGTCAGAGGCACACCCCCTGGACCTGGTGGTAAACTGTGACAAAAGGGACACAAACCAATGGGAACACTAATTAACATGATAACACTCTCACATACACAATGAAATCCCTCCTCTCCATCCTGGAGATAATTGGCTTAAGGCACTGCAGTAAACTCAATTATCTCCAGGTACAGAAAATATCTACATTTAACACTAACAGCAAAATACGTAAAAGTACATAAAAATACATAATTCTTATTTTATTACACAGAACCCCCACATTTAACCTATCCCCAGATAGCTCGGATCTGAGCGCCCAATCTAGGTGAACAATAGACAGGAAACGGGGAGGGGAAGAAACACACCTTCCCATGGATTCCAATGGGAAGAAACTGTCTTTAGAAGCCAATAAGCCCCAAATAGTCTTTTTTAAATGGCAATACACCCCAGGGCCATAGTCATGAGGAAGGAGGCTGGCAATCAGGCTCCTCCAAAAGCCGGGGCAAAGGGCAGCTTGTCACCTAACAATCCAGGGACAATGTTGTCTCACAAAACCTCGCATCCACAACCCACAACCAGATATATATCCTGTCCACAACGTTTATCCAGCATAAAATCATCCAGCAAACAAAGTCCCTGACACAACCCTACCACGCCTGCGATACAATGGGGAGGGAGCTGCACATATCTAACTAACCAACAATGGGGAAGATCTATGACCTCTCCTAGAAAACTGATAAAATCAGCAACACTCATAGAGCAGCACATGAAGATGGTATATAGGTGGTACTTGGTCCCCTCGAAAAGCTACACAAACTCTACCCATCCAGCTCACCAGAATGCTGAGATGCACCAAACATATTGGTACCACGGTACACGCCTGGTGGCACTGCCCACTGATACACTTTGAAAGCCGTCCAGAAGGTACTTAAGGAACTCTCCCTCGACGAACCACAATACGAACCAAGCACGTACCTCTTGCTTGTGCTCCCCCCCCAAGACACCTCCCTTTATAAAGAAACTCGTATACCATCTCCTACTCACTGCCCAATGCGCAATCGCAAGGGCATGGAAAACTCATGCTACTCCGCCCATAGAATTAGTACTAGCAGAAATAGACAACCAAAAAATTTATGAGAAACGATTCAATACAGTATGCCCCCAAATGAAATTACACTGGCTACCTGGGAGAGGTGGGAGACGTGGAGACGGGAGCACCCAACATAAAGAATACCTACCACACCCCTCCTGAAACACAGAATAACTGGGAAAGAAAAGAGGGAAGGCTGGGTATATAGATAGATAGAGGATACTGGACTAGACTCAACGAGGTCATAAACATCAAAATCTAAAATCTACAATCATAAATCCAAAACCAAGAACATATGTACCGCATAGACTTACTCGTCCAGAATAAGGCATAGTAGGAAATACGTGTAACTATGTAACGGCTTGATGTAACTACTATATGGAAATGCTTGTGTGATGCTTACCCCTCCCCCACCTTTTCTTCTGTACCCCCTCCCCATCACCCGGCCCTCCTTGAACAAAATGTGAAAACAATAAAAATTGTCAAATTAAAAAAAAAAAAAATGCAGTTAAGAAATGAATGAAATTACATAAACTGGATAGATTAATAAAACTTGCAGATTAGCCACTTGCATGCCATGTAATGGAAGGGGTTAATTCCCCCAGAGTGTCAGGCGTGTATTTTAAACACAGGACAACCCCTTGCTTGAAATGCATCCTTCCATGTTTCCAGTCAGGCCCTGCCCCACCAGCCGTGTTGATTCTTAATGAGTTGAGGGATCTCTTCCCTTCACCTTAGCCAGACGGCTGGAGACCATACAGTACAGCCTTATTGCGGCCAAAGGCAGGCGAAATACTGCTTAAATAGCAGTACTGAGCTTTAGTCAACCTCACCTCTGGTACGGTTTAAGATCCTTTCGCCTGCCATTTGAGTGACCTTGCTCGGGTCCCAGGTGTGCGGTTCCTAAAATGGCTGCCATATACACGTCCACTGATAGGAGACACGAAAGGTATTAAACTGATCAGAACAATACTAAACACACCACTATCTGGTGGCACATTAGATTTCCCTGCCAAGAAAGTGCCCCAAATTTGAAGTAAGAGGGCCTACCAAGCATCTTCTTCCATCTCCCTGTTACAGAAATCACTGCCATATCCATACAAATTGTACAGAAATCGTGGCTAGGTTTCCATAGGACAAATGTTGTCGCCTGTTGAACGAGGTGACCTTGCTCAGGTCCCAGGTGTGCTGTGTTCCAAAATGGCTGCCATATACACGTCCACCGATATATGAAAGGTATTAAACTGATAAGAAATTGTACACCACTCCTATCAGTAGGTCCCCCATTGTGTATCAGGTCCCTGAGGACAGGTGTCAATCCATATCTGCCAAGTGACCCTATGTAGGGGGACCAGTCCCTCATTCTGCTCTGTGTCCGTGTGCATCAGGGGCCTGAGGATGGTGTCAACCACATCTGCCAAGTGACCCATGTAGGGGAACAGTCTCTATTCTGTCGTGTCAGTGTGTATCATGTTCTCTGAGGACAGGTGTCAATCCATATCTGCCAAGTGACCCTATGTAGAGGAACAGTCTCTATTCTGCTCTGTGTCAGTGTGTATCATGATCTCTGAGGACAGGTGTCAATCCATATCTGCCAAGTGACCCTATGTAGGAGGAACAGTCTCTATTTTGCTCTGTGTCAGTGTGTATCATGATCTCTGAGAACAGGTGTCAATCCATATCTGCCAAGTGACCCTATGTAGGAGGAACAGTCTCTATTCTGCTCTGTGTCAGTTTGTATCATGGTCTCTGAGGACAGGTGTCAATCCATATCTGCCAAGTGACCCTATATAGGGGGAAGAGTCTCTATTCTGCTCTGTGTCAGTGTGTATCATGGTCCCTGAGGACAGGTGTCAATCCATATCTGCCAAGTGACCCTATGTAGGGGAAATAGTCTCTATTCTGCTCTGTGTCAGTGTGTATCATGATCTCTGAGGACAGGTGTCAATCCATATCTACCAAGTGACCCTATGTAGGAGAACAGTCTCTATTCTGCTCTGTGTCAGTGTGTATCATGGTCTCTGAGGACAGGTGTCAATCTATATCTGCCAAGTGACCCGTAGGAGGAACAGTCCCTATTCTGCTCTGTGTCAGTGTGTATCAGGGATCCCTAGGACAGGTGTCAATCCATATCTGCCAAGTGACCTGATGTAGGGGAAATATCCCTATTCTGCTCTGTGTCAGTGTGTATCAGGACCCTAGGACAGGTGTCAATCCATACTCCAAGCAAGTGTAGGGGAACAGTCCCTATTCTTGCTCTGTGTGAGGAGGACGAACGGGAAATGAGTAACTCGGCATCCAACCATGTGCAAATGGGGTCTTTCATGCTGTAGTGCCTGTTGAGGGACCCTCGTATAAAAAGGCTGAAGGAGAACGACCTGTACTGGGTGTCCACGCTTCTAGATCCCATGTATAAGCAGAAAGTGGCTGAAATGTTACCAAATTACAAGTCGGAAAGGATGCAGCATTTGCAAAATAAATTAAAAAGTATGCTTTACACAGCGTATAAGGGTGATGTCACAGCACAACGGGAATCTAACAGGGGAAGAGGTGAAAGTCATCCTCCTCCTCCTCCTCCCA
>OW240914.1:235548550-235611296 GCA_933207985.1 Pelobates cultripes | reverse complement strand
TGCCAGGTATTTCTCAGAAGTATATATCAGGTATTTGAGGATGCCTAGCCGGTGCTGGTATTGCAGTAATACCGGCAATACAAATGTCTATCTTAGTATAAACAGAGATTATTCTGCAATACCAGCGCCAGCCAGTAGGGGTCGCTGTTTGTGTGGAGAGAGGCAGGGATAAGAAGTTACAGCATCTGCCTCTCTCTACTCACTGCAATACCAACGCCGGCCAGTAGGGGTCGCTGTTTGTGTGGAGAGAGGCAGTGATAAGAAGTTACAGCATCTCCCTACCTGCCTCTCTCTACTCACTGAGAGTCCAGACAGCAGCTCAAAGACATGGGGAAGCTGAGACATTGGGACACTGGGGAACATGGGGACCCTGAGACACTAGGGACACAGTGGCTCCATGTCTCTCAGTGGCCCCTAGTCTGTGTCCCCATGTCTCCCAGCCACTGTCCCTAGTGTTTCAGTGGCCCCATGTCTCCAGTGGCCCCATATCTCTAAGTGTCCCCTAGTGTCTTAGTGACATCGGGACACTGGGAGACATGGGGACACAGACTCTAAGGGACACTGGGAGACATGAGGATACAAACACTAGGGGACACTGGGCAACATGGGGACACTGAGACACTAGGGTACACTGAAAGACATGGAGGCACTGGGGGACACAGGGAGACATGGGGACACTGGGCGACATTGAGACCTAGGAAGCATGGGGCACTCCCAGTGTCCCCATGTCTCCCAACCAGTGTCCATAGTATCTCAGTATCCCCATGTGTCCCTGGTGTCTCTCAGTGTCTGTAGTGTGCCAATGTCCCTAGTGTCTCAGTGTTTCCTAGTCTCCCAAAGTCCCCTAGTATCCCAATGTCTCCCAGTGTCCCCATGTCTCCTAGTGTCTCAGTGTCCCCTAGTTTAAAAGAAAAAATCTCAGGCACTCACAGTGATAGATTTAGGCAGGTTTATTGGACACTGCAACGTTTTGACCTGTACCCAGATCTTTATCAAGTCTCCAATGTCCCCTATGTATCAGTGTACCCTATGTATCAGACTGTCTCAGTGACTGTCTCAGTGCCTCATGTCTCTCAGTGCCCCATGTTTCTCTGCCCGTAGTGTCTCTGTGCCCGTAGTGCCTCAGTGTCCCCTCGTATAAAATAAAAAAATTTCAGGCACTCACTGTGATAGATTTAGCCAGGTTTATTGGACACTGCAACATTTTGACCTGTACCCAGGTCTTTATCAAGTCTCCAGTGCCCCCTATATCTCAGTGTCTCAGTGCCCCATGTCTCCCAGTGTCCCCTCATGTGTCACCCAGTGTCCCTATGTCTCCCAGTGTCCCCAGGCCTCCCAGGGTTCCCTAGTATCTGTGCCCCCATGTCTCTCAATGTCCCCTAGAGTCCTAGTGACATGGGGACACTGGGAGACATGGGGACACAGACACTAGAGGACTGGGAGACATGGGGACACAGACATGCCTGCCTTTTTGTGTATGTTCACCCTTTCGGCCGTTCTGGTTATGTGATTTGTGTCAGTGGGGATATGGGTTGACTTGAAAGATGAAAGCGTGAGATTAGCAAAGGGTATGTGTTTTCTCATAGTTGCATCCTATGAGTTTCCCTCCAGCACCATCTCCATCAGATGCATGGCACTTAGGAGGTAGGACTGTTTTAGTGTTTTTGGTCAATAAGATTTTGTAATTAGGACCATCATAATTATCAGCACCAGGCCCACTGGGCTCTTAATCCGGCCCTGGTCAGCACCAGGCCCACTGTGCTCTTAATCCAGCCCTGAGTGGGGCCCTAAATACTAATTAGGGGGGGACCTAATGTCCTCCCCCCTGGCCCCCACCCCTGAGCGGTGGGTGGGGGCCCTAAATAAAAAATTAACCCCCCCTCCCCCAGGTGACTAGGGGTCCCCAAAAATTTGACTCATAACACTCTGATTGGTTACTTAAATGACACAGAGCACTAATTGCAGGGCGGGGCAAGGCTTTATAAGCCTTCCCCTGCCCTGCAGAGCTCAGTCTGCGCAGAGCCCTCCATGGGTGAAGATGGATTAAAAAAAATTTGCGCTCATTTTTTTTTTGTCAGTTATTATGGATTTTTATTTAGCTTTTTTGGGGGAAAATATCAAATGGTAAGTTTTATATTATTTTATTTTTTAACAGGTACTTAGCTAATAGTCCCCCCCTCATTATTTTTAGGGTGAGGGGTAGTTAGGGGTTTGGGGACCCCTAGTCACCTGGGGGAGGGGGGGTTTAATTTTTTATTTAGGGCCCCCACCTGCCGCTCAGGGGTGAGGGCCAGGGGGGAAGACATTAGGCCCCCCCTTATTTTAATTTAGGGCCCCCACCCACCGCTCTGGTGTGGGGGCCAGAGGGGAGGACATTAGGTCCCCCCTAATTAGTATTTAGGGCCCCAACCCACCGCTCAGGGGTAGGGGCCAGAGGGGAGGACATTAGGTCCCCCCCTTATTTTAATTTAGGGCCCCCACCCACCGCTCTGGTGTGGGGGCCAGAGGGGAGGACATTAGGTCCCCCCTAATTAGTATTTAGGGCCCCCACCCACTGCTCTGGTGTGGGGGCCAAAGGGGAGGACATTAGGTCTCCCCTAATTAGTATTTAGGGCCCCCACCCACCGCTCAGGGGTAGGGGCCAGAGGGGAGGACATTAGGTCCCCCCCTCATCCTAATTTAGAGCCCCCACCCACCGCTCAGGGGTGGGGGCCAAGGGGGTGGACATTAGGTCCCCCCCCAATTAGTATTTAGGGCCCCCACCCACCGCTCAGGGGTGGGAGCCAGAGATGAGGACATTAGGTCCTCCCCCTTGGCCCCCACCACCTGCGTGGTGGGGGCCGGGGGGGAGGACAGTAGGTCCTCCCCCCATTATTTTACTTTAGGGCCGCCGCTCAGGGGTGGGTGCCGGGGGGGCAATAGGTCCCCCCCTTATTCTAATTTAGGGCCCCCACCCGCCACTCAGGGGTGGGGGCAGGGGGGAAGACAATAGGCCCCCCCCATTATTTTACTTTAGGGCTCCCACCCCCACCTGCCGCTCAGGGGTGGGAGCCGGGGGGGCAATAGGCCCCCCTTTAGTTTAAAAGCCCCCATTTGCACATCGCGGGTGGGGGCTCGCGAGGGGGAACCCTTTTTTTTTTTTTTTTTTTTAAAGGCTGCTCACTGTTTACTAGACATGGCCCTACTCGCGGTATAGCTAGTACGGGCATAATTTGTTAATACTAAGTAATTTTAGGTCTTTCAGCCTTTTGGTAGATAATTCCCTAATACCGTGGGAATTAGGGAGTTATCTACCAAGCGGCTGCAAGAGAAGTTCCGCAATTCCAAAGTGCTGAAGTGTCGAAGTGCCGAATTGCTGAAGTCCCGAATTTCGGAATGCCGAACCGAACCGAAAAATTTTCCCATGCACATGCCTACTGTTTTATGGCATATTGCATTAATTCTGTTTTTTTTCTCATGTTACATAATATGTCTAAAAGCACCAATAAAGTCTCAAATAACAACCCTGGCCAAAGTCTCCTATCTGACCTGCTCAAGATCATGACAATAAGCACTTAATTCATGTTTTAAAGTTTGACACAGACTAGTCTAAAAGATTAACATACAGCTATATAATATCTTTACAGTTTGTGAACTACCTGACCTGTAGTTATCTGTACATTTGGAACAATTGTATGAACTTTGCTCCTGATAAGCTAAGAAGCTTTTCTTGCTGAGTGTATGTGACACAGCATTTCCTATAGTACTAGAAGTGTGTGTTATCTGCTCCAACAAGTCGATTTATGTCCTGTTATCCTCAGCGTCTCTTTGAAGGGTGTGGAACATTTCACCTTAAATTGTGTTCCTGCGCAATGCATTTTCAATGTCAAACTGTATATAATTTCCTTTTTATGCATTGACAGTGTTTAATTCTACACATTCTAGTAGACCTGTAAGAAACTGTCATATAGTTTTCTTATGTTTTATCAACTGTTTTATATGTACATTTTGTAGTACATTAACTACTATAGTCATACTATGTTAGAGCTTTGGAAAATATACTCTTAAATACACTCTTAAAGTGGCACTGTCATGGCCGAATCCAGTTTTGTTGTTGTTTTTTTAACCCCCCCCTCCCGACTCCACTACATCTAATTGTCCCCCTAGTCACCCCCAAATGCCCATAAGCCCCCCATATTACCTATGTTTTAATCTTTATTTTGTGCCCGGACCTAGGTCCTGGGCGCCACCATCTTTGTGTGCGTAGATGAAGACACTGTGGGACACATCATCTGCCCACACTAGATAGCGATGTGAAATTCCCGTGCATGCCCAGTTAAACACTTGGGCATTCGCTGCGGGAATTTCGACTATTCATTAATTCGTCAGAAAGACTAATGAATGAATTGAAATTTTAGATGAACAAACAAACACAGAATATCGGTGTTCGTTTGTTCATTCAGTTTATTACAAGGAGGGAACTATCGACGCACAGTTCTCTCCTTGTAAAAATAGAAGTGGCAGGAAGCAGTGATCCCCGTCACTTCCTAAGCCCCCCCATGTCCTCCCTCACTCACTCGAGTGCCCTGACAACCTTTACCGGAACATTAGGGCCAAAAAAGACAGTCGCCATCACATCTCCCATAGGAACTCCTCTTCATATGTGAGCGCTGCCCGGGGATCAGCTCGCTCCATGTTCCGAGTTCCTTTGTAGATAGGGGCACTGTACGAATACTAGCATTGCCTTCAATTATAAATCCAACAATACCGGTGTCTCCAGGATGCTTCTATACTCACTAGGAAGCCATGCCACCTCTGCCACCAGATGCAACGGACCGCCTGGCACCTCCGTCAATCGCTGCTTCCTAGCAATCCTTAAGTACCATAAGCACCATACTGGACACCATAAATATCACAAAAGCTTGGTTGAGGTCTCGCTGTTCTACACCCACCCTGGACCCAAGACCAGGATCCAGCTTCCAATGGGTAGACCTTTCCTAGTCCAGAGAGCAAAGCAGGCTGCTCTTACAAGAGCAATCGTTGTGATCCAAGGGAGTATAGTGATTATAGCAATCCCCAGAGTGAATATAGTTCTCCAATCCCCCAAACATGAGCCTAGACATCATGAAGGGTAAAACACAACTGGCCCTAGATGCAGGTCCCCATGCAAGGGGCACTCCCTGGACCTGAAAGTAGACTACAGTAAAAACATACCCACGATTAAATTGGCTCTCAGGCCGAGGAAACTCCCATGTAAAATAGGTCAATCACTCCTCTATGCCTGGGAAATAATTGAGTCAGCACTGTATTAAACTCAATTATCTCCAGGCACAGAAAACATACACTTTACAAAACCCCAAAAGTACCTTAAAACACACAAAATCCCCACAAAATGTACATCCCCTGATAGCCCTGATCTGGGTGCCCAACATATCAAAAAATCACCCAAATCAGTTCAGTAGTGATGTCCCGAACAGTTCGCCGAACGGTTCGCCGAACGGTTTGCCATGGACGGCGAACATATGCGCTGTTCGGTCCGCCCCCTATGTCATCATTGAGTAAACTTTGACCCTGTACCTCACAGTCAGCAGACACATTCCAGCCAATCAGCAGCAGACCCTCCCTCCCAGACCCTCCCACCTCCTGGACAGCTCACTAAGAATGCAACTTCACAATGAATGTAAAATGGATGCTGTCCAGGAGGAGGGAGGGTCTGCTGCTGATTGGCTGGAATGTGTCTGCTGACTGTGAGGTACAGGGTCAATGTTTACTCAATGATGACATGGGGGCGGACCGAACAGCGCATATGTTCGCCATCCGCCCCCTATGTCATCATTGAGTAAACTTTGAACCTGTACCTCACAGTCAGCAGACACATTCCAGCCAATCAGCAGCAGACCCTCCCTCCCAGACCCTCCCACCTCCTGGACAGCTCACTAACACTGCAACTTCACAATGAATGTAAAATGGATGCTGTGACGAAGTGCCCTTCGCCACTTGGTCCTGGAGAGGCCTACTTGCCAGCCTCCTCCCCTGTGACTATGACTCTTTCATGTATCTGGCTTTAAAGCCCCTAGTATACCTTCAGACAGACTATTTATGTAGGCTGCTTTATTTATCTTATGTTTTAGTCACCCTGTACCCATTATAGGTGCAGGTGTGTGTGTAATGTAATTGTTTATAGTGTGTGTGTGTGTACTGTGTAATGTATTGCCTGCTCTCTTGTATTGCTGAGGTTTGCTACCAACTAGGTGGGTTTGGCTATGGAGCTGGTCTAGTGCCCTCTGTTGGTAGCAACAGCAATATGCACTACCTGAATTGCAAGACTGGTTCATTTGCATATTCAGGTAGATTTGCATATTGCTAATTCTGCAGGCAGGTGAGATATTTACTGTTAAATATTGTCTCCCCCTACCCCTTTAAAAATGTGCCATTGTGTTGTGATAAGTCACTGTGTGTTGCTTGATTTGGTTTGACTGTTTGTGATTTTATTGAGTTTTCACAACAATGTTATTGTGGTGACCCTATTGGCTGGTCCCAAGGGAATAAAGGTTTTGACAGTTCTTCTTGATCCCTCTAAACGTAGCCTTGTCTCGTTATTGGAGGGAGCTGTTATAATCACACTGGGGATTGCTATGCATAATCCCCTGAGCTTGAGTCACTTAGCTCTTTTAAGAGCTTGTTCCTGACCCGCTCTCCTTGGAGGAAGGGTCTTCACCACACAGTCCTGGATGCTGGAGGTTCATACAGGGTGGAAGGAAGAGTTCTTTCCCACACAGTCCTGGAGGACAGAAGCTGATCCAGGGTGGAAGGAAGACAGCGAGACTCCAGTCGAGATAAGGCCGGTTGCGGAGTCTGCGGTGGTTGTGGTGTCTGCAGCGCTTGGAGTCCTCAGGAAGCGCTAGGAGCATCCGTCAACGGAGGGTACTCAGTCGGAGTACAAGGAGCTCCGTTACAGATGCTGTCCAGGAGGTGGGAGGGTCTGGGAGGGAGGGTCTGCTGCTGATTGGCTGGAATGTGTCTGCAGACTGTGAGGTACAGGGTCAAAGTTTACTCAATGATGACATAGGGGGCGGACCGAACAGCGCATATGTTCGCCTTCCGCGGTGAACCGTTCGGCAAACCGTTCGGGACATCACTACAGTTCAGGGGTTCAGGAATTGCATGGAAGTCATAATTTGACCGACCACTCACGTGGTCCAATGCCGAAAACAGTTCCAGAGAATCAGGGCTTGCGGTCGTTCTAGTTCGAACAAACTACCAAACAGAGTCAATAGTTGATCCTCTTGTTCGTGGGAATGTTTCCACTGAACAACGCCTTTCTAAGTGTTGTAGAACCGAACGCAGGTGATGCTGGAAGTCCAGCAGTGTTCGGGAGTATCTGTGTCCGTTTTCAGTTCCATGAGATTCATGCCCAAACACAGCTGCCTGCGTTCACGGGAACAAGATGGCAGCCACCTCATGGTCGTCCATAGGAATTGTGGCCACCCAGACGAACACTGTGGTGGAAATTGCTACAAAGTAGCAATTAGGCTTAACAAGCTCCAGGGTGGTCTCCGGTTCATGCGGCTGTTCGGTTCCCGAGCCAAATATAAAATGCCACAAACCAAGTCTGTTCACATAGTTTTTAAAGGGCAGTCTTTTAAAGGCACAGTCTTTCTGTAAGAGGCTGGCCAGCATGCCCCTCCAAAAACATGTGATAAGGCTCAGTTCGTCACCCCCCCTCTCCCCAGAATGACTAGGGGTCCCCAAACCCTTAGTTACCCCCCTCACCCTAAAAATAGTGAAATAAATACTTACCATTTGATGTCTTCTTTTTTCTAAAACTTTATTTTTTCACCCCCAAAAAGGCCAAATAAAAAAACATAATACCCATTGAACTTATCCAATAAAATAAAAACCCTGAGTGCAAAAAAAAAAATCTGCTGGAAAAAAATCCTGACGCTAAAAATATTATCCATCTTCAACCAGCAAAGGCACCATGCAGACTGAGCTCTGCAGGATGGGGAAAGGCTTATAAAGCCTTCCTTCGCGTGCTGGGGGGGTGGAGTGATGACGTAACGTGTGTAGCGTGTGTCCTCGTGCAATGCGGCTGAGGGGGCAATTTGAGGGAACCGACCAAGAGCTGAAGCGATGGCTCAATCTACACGGCATGCCACTTGGGGCACTTTACGGATCCCCACATAATGACCAAAGAGGACCCGATGCCAGGCTAAGAAGAAGGGAGCTATTTACCTTCGCGCTGGACAGTGCTATGCAATACAGCTAGCTCCTCCAGGAATAATGGTAGCAGGAGGAAACGGCAAGCAGCATAAACCAGACCCAGGGCATATTTCAAAAAGCTAAGTGCCCAATGATATTAAAATGCATGTGTATAGTCAGTAGGGAAATATACAAGTAATACAGTGTACATTTTTGGTCAGCTGAATACTAAAGGACCCTTGAGAAAGAATGGATTTAAAGTCCATTCAACTTTGCTCACCGTGCTGAGATGATTGCCTGACAGTCTTAAGCGGGGTGGGTTAATTTTTCTTATGGTTTCTGCTTATTTGGTTTTTTTTTTTTATTTCTTCTATTTTATTTACTTATTTATTTATTCTTGTTTGCTCCTTTTTTCTCTCTTGCTGTTCCTTCCAGCCCCCTTGTACTCCGTCCTTATTTTTTCTATTTTACACACTGAATTCACTACTCCATTAAAGCAGGGATAAGTGAATGTGAAATAGGAAAAAGAGAGTAAATAAACAAAATAGACACAAAATGGCAAACATTTGAAAAAAGAAAAGAAACCTGAAAACAAAACAGAAAAATGCCTTTCCTTTTTTTCACCACATCCTCCAGGTAATAAGACATTAATAAGATATTAATAAAGGACAAACGGAGGATAATCAAGAGTCAAGAGAAGGAAGAAATGAATAAGACCACCTACTGGGACACCTAGATGCACAATTTGGGAAATTAAAAGAAGACCTGTTACCCTTGTTTATAGTAGGGCCAACTATGTCCTCTCTCTACATTGATTGTTTGCTTTGCGTAGATCGGGACTGTCAAGCCAGGTGTTAGCGGTGGTGGAAGCGGGTTCGTGCTAACCTGAGTCGATGTTGTTTTTGGGATGTTTGAGCCTGTTTTCGTGTTCGAATAATGCTGCAGACCTCGTCCTTAGATTTTGATGGTGGCTCATCGTGTGCAGTCTCGTGATTGCCAAGTTGCGGTTGGCCCGCGTTGATTCTTGGGTCTGTCATTGATTGCATGGGTACCTTTATGTGAGGTCTGTGTGGGGTGGGGGAGGAGTTAAGTGATGAGGGGGTTGAGGGGAGGTGTGGATGCAGAGGTCTCGAAAGGGGATAGGGCAGTAGGGAGCATTGACCGGCCTCCCAGGTCCCCTCACTCCGGTGTGAGGGGGAGTGGGGTGGGTGGTGGGGATGGGTGTGTTTTGCCCGAGTTACTGTGTATCGGCCTGTTCTGTATTGATGAAGGGCACCAGGGTCGAGTCTAATTAAGCGGCATTATGGTGGGTGCTATCTACCAAGTTAGTGTAGTATCTCCATTTATCCATGGGTCCCAAGTCTTATGGAAGTGTTTGGCTGTTTTGTGTATCTGGCCTGTGGGGCTATCCATGTTAGCCCTGTCTCTTTATGCGCTATGGTGGTGTGTGAGGGTAAGTGCAGTGTGGACCATAATTCCGCAATTGCTCTGCGTGTTGCCAGTGCTATCCATGTGATTAACTTGTTCTCTGCTCTGGTGAAGGAGTCTAGGGGTTTGGACAGCAGTAGAATCCATGGATCCATGGGGCATGCCTTGTCGAACAGTTTAGCGATTAGTGTTGCGATTCTGTGCCATAAGGGCTGGAAGGTCCCACTTCTCTGCACCCTTTCCAGCAGAGATTAGTTGGAGCTATGTGCATAGTGGTCAGTCGTTGGGGCATTAAGTACCAATGAAATAGCATTTTGTAAGCCTGTTCTTTATGCGTCATGCAAATAGATATGGAGGCTGTTGCATCCCAGATGTCTGACCAGTCGGAGGGTTCGTCGGGAGGGACCAGGTCCTTTCCCCATGCCTTTATATATGGGAGCGTAACTTGTGTTGGGTGAGTGGCCAAGGTGGAGTATAGGTCTGAGATTTGTCCCCTTCGTGCGGGGTGTTCCCCACAGTTCGAATTGTGTTGGGAGGGCCGTACCTGCCTGCTTAATAATGGGTGTGGATGCAAAGCTTCTGAGTTGTATGTATCTGAAGTGGTCGAATGTTGTGAGGAGGTTGTAGTCAGGTATTTCACTGATTGTGTTGTTAGGGTACAGGTGTCCCAGCCGAGATATGTTTCACTTTTCAAAGTTAGCAAAGTGTATTGGTGTAAGGCCTGGTGGAAAGAGCTTGTTTCTCCAAATGGGGGTAATTGGGGACAAAAAGGAGGACAGATCGAATTTGTCCCTCATCTTGTCCCATAAGTCAAGTAAGTAGGTGATGGTGGGGGCAGTTGGCAGGGGGCAAAGGTCGCTGTGATCTAAGTAGCCACATAGGTGCCAGTGTTGAATTTGGGCTAAATGTGTCACTGTTAGGTAGTGTGTAAAGCTAAGGAGACCTAGACCACCAGCTTGTTTGGGGACATATAGCGTGGCTTTCTGCACTCTGGGCTTGTGTCCATTCCAGACAAAGCATTCGACAGCCACTTGGAGGGCCTTCAGGTCTGTTTTGCGTAATGGTATGGGTAGGGTCTGAAAAATGTATAGAAATCTAGGTAGGAGATTAATTTTGATTGAAGTGACGCGACCCAGCCATGATATCCCCAGGGATATTGCACTAGGTCTTTTGTAGGAGGGATGTGTACTTCGCCTCATAAAGGTTTGCTATGTCATTCGTTAGTTGGATCCCTAGGTATGTGATAGATGTGGGACAGGTGTGAAATGGGAATAAGTTTTGTAGGCATTCCAGCAGTGGTCTATCAATGTAAATGGGTAGGAGTTCTGACTTTGTTACATTTAGCTTGTATCCGCTTAGTGTGGAATAGGTCTGTATTAAGCTTAGCATGGCTTCTATGGATTTTTCGGGGTTCGTGAGTGTCATCAAAATGTCATCTGCATACACTGCAAATTTGAAGGTTTCCCCCCATATTTGCATCCCCTCTATCTCTGGGCTATCTTGCATCGCTTGCAACAATGGTTCAAGTGAGACCGCGAAAAGGAGGGGCGAGAGGGGACATCCCTGCGCGTGCCATTGGTGATTGGGAAGTGTGGCGGTGTTATGTTAGAGAGGAGGAGTGCTCCTTGCGGGTTGTAGTAAATTGCCTGTAGAAAGGATATGGAATCAATATCATGTGAGGGTGTAGTAGAGAAGTGGCCAAAGAAGGTGGTCAAACGTCTTTTCGGCATCTAGCGAAATGACCGCCATTGGAATTTGTCTGTGTTGTGCTATCCATATCAGGTGTTATCCGAGGCTTGCCTGGGGATGTAGCTAACCTGGTCTGGGTGGATTATCCATTCTAGGTGCAGGTTTAGTCTATTGGACATTATTTTGGTTAGTATTTTAAGTTCCACATTAAGGAGAGAGAGAGGTCTGTAATGTTCTGGTTGCGAATGGTCCTTGTCTGATTTCGAAAGGAGGCAGACATGCGCGGTGACCATGTCTATCGGGAGTGTATCTCCCTTGAGCAAGGCGTTGAAGACTCATGTGAGGTGTGTTAGGAGCAGTTGACTAAATTCTTTATAGTATAAGGCCGTGTACCCATCTGGGCCAGGGCTCTTGTTAGGCTTGAAGGCTTTGAGGGCCTCAGCCATTTCTTCTGTTGTTATCTCCGACGCTATGGCAGCTTTGGTTTCCTAGGGTATGATAGGGAGATTCAATTTGTCTAGGAAGTCATTAATGGCTGCTCGGCATGAGTGGTCTTCCGCTGTTGAGGGAGGGGGGGTGTAAGGTTATACAGGGCTGTGAAATAACTCTGGAATATTTCCCCTATTCGCTCTGGGATGTTGCTAAGTTGTCCTGATGGGGTGTATCCATTTAGAGTCTATTCTATGTTTAAGGCGGCGTGCCAGCATAGAGTCTGCCTTATTGCCTTTCTCATAGTATTTTTGTTTGAGCCACATTAGGACTTTCGCTGTGTCGGCCTGTGTGAGTTGTTTCACCTGGTCTCTAATGGAATTTAGCTGGGTCCAAGTGGATTGTCGTGGGTTTCGTTTGTACTTTGTTTCTATGTAATGGAGTTCCGTCAAGGCATCTGTGAGCTGCTGTTATCATTGGCAATTTTTGCCATTGCCAGGCTAATCTAGTGACGTCTAATGACTGCCTTGTGGGCCGACCATATGGATAGTGGGAATGTCTCAGGGTTAGTGTTGAGGTCCAAGTAGTCTTTGAGATGTTTGGCTATATCAACCATTGTTAGTTTGTTGTGTAGGAGTAGTGGATTAAGTTTCCAATGTCTCTTGAGGTAGGGTATGCTCATGGTGAGCATGATGTCGGTGTGGTCCGACCAGGAAACCATGCCTATGTCTGTGTTGATTATTTGAGGGAGTAATCTCAGGGAAATCGGGGGAGTGGTCTATGCGTGAATATAAGTCATATGGGTGGGAGTAAAAGGACTTTTCTGAAGGTATGGCGTATGTCCCTGCACTATAGGGTTGCTATTCTGCCTGTGGGCTAGTGAGTCGTTTCTGACTGAGGAGCCATTTGTTGGGGAGGTGGTCTCTCCACCCCCCCCCCGCATCTTGTAGCCCCAGTCTGGGACATGGTGAGCTGTCTGGTGGTTGGTGTTGCCCATGCCTGAAAGGGAGAGATTCGTAGTCCCCCTGCAGCCCCAGCATCGCCAGGCCGCCTAGCTTGGTGGTGCGACAAATTCCATGGTTGGGGCCCACGCGACACCAGGGAGGGTACGCAGGCAGGATGTTAGGCTTGCGTCCCCGGTGCCATGGCGTCGAGAGTAATGTGACTGGGGGAGTTACGCTGCCCCTCTATGCAGGCCTGAGGGGTGCCGGCCCAGAAGGGGCAAGTATAAAATAGCTTTTATGGGTCCACAGTTATACTTGCAACTCTGCAAGGTGTTGCTTCTGATTGCTTTGGTGTTCGATGTTCTCGGCGATGTAGGTTCACTGAGGCTGGAAAGTGTTCCGTATGCTAGGCTCTCTATGTCTTGTGCTGCGATCCGTCTCCCTGGCTTTGTTCTGCATAGCGTCCATGGTGGTGTGGGGAAAGGGACGAGTGTTAGCTGCTCACCCGAAGCCGGCAATATGAAGAAGGTGGCTGTTAGTCCCTGCTCCCAGAGGGTCGTTGTGGAGATGCTCTGTCTGGTAGGCCTGATATCCCAAGCTTTTCAGCGAAGCTGTACATTTCGGATGGGTGGTGGAGTGCATGAGTCTGATTGTCTGATTGACGGGCAATTTGAATGGATGGCCCCAGGCATATCGGATCCTCCTTTGGTTTAGTGCCTGAGTGAGGGGTCGCAACTCTTTGCGCTTACAGAGGGTGCTTGGGGCTAGGTCCTAGAAGAACTGGATCTGATGCCCGTCAATTTGTAACGGTGTGTCCCATGCCGCTCTCATGATTGCCTCCTTGACGTGGAAATAGTTCATCCGCACTATGACATCTCTGGGCATGGCGGTGTTTAGGGAGGGAGCCTGCAGTGCCCTGTGTGCCCTGTGAGCACTGTCCATGAGTAACTCTGCCGAGGGGGGTTTCTGGAAGTAAACCACAAAATGTTTCCGGAGTGTGGCGGTTAGGGTCTCGATGGTCACGGATTCAGGGAGCCCCCTGATTCTGATATTGTTTCTTCTGGAGCGGTTGTTGAAGTCCTCTTGTGCATCTTTAAGTGCTCTGACCTGTTCTCTGAAGTCTTGTATGGCTTGCGCTTAAGTGGAGGAGGCTGACGTAACCTGCTCCATCTTGTCCTCCATATCAGAGGTCCTCTTGTTCATGTCCGCCATTCCTTCTCTAATTGGGGCCAGATGTTTAGTAAATTTCCGTGGCCATGTTTGTCTTTATTTCCTACAGGAGGCTCTGTAAGTCTCTTTTAGTGAGCGGTGCTTGGTCTTGAGAGCGGCTTTGGTCGCTGGTGTCCGATTTAGAATTCAAGTCCAGGACGCCATCACCATGTGGCTGGTCCCGCTTGCCACGGAAGATCAGGGCCACTGCTGTGTTGTGTTTTTATTTTCTGCCGCCTCCCATGTTTCTCTGTGGCTCTGGGGTTGATTCCCCGGCTGCTAATCAGTTTTGGACGTGTTTGACTGCTTTTGTTCACATTTGTTTGCCTGCTTTAGCGGAGCGCTAGCACACTGTTGCCATTCGCCTTGGAAGCCAGGCACCGCCCCAGAACTGCTGACTCTTAATCTACGAATACAAGGGAGAGAAGAGAAATTAAATGGGATGAAATACAAGGAAAAAGTCCACAAAGAAGAACACCTGGCACGAGCACAAAAATAGCTGACATGGAGAACAAATTGATAGACCTGGAAGACAGGTCAGGACGGAACAACTTAAGGGTCAGAGGAGTATCAGAACAAATAACTGCAAAAAATCTGGAGCCATATATAGAAGATTTTATCAAACACCTGGATGTGGAATGGGACACCAGAATTCCTATGATGAGAGATGCCACAGAGCGAATAAACCTAAGGGTGTCCCAGACCACTTTCCAAGAGAGGTACTGATATGCTGCACCTCATAAGATGCAAATACTGATAGCCACAAGAAGTAATAAATGCGCAGAAGAGTATGAAACCCTGAAAATATTTCAGGACTTGTCATGGCCAACCAGACAAAAGAGTAAAACCTTTTCTGATAGTACATTAATTCTGAGACACAATAACATCAAATACCAATGGGGGTTCCCCACGAAAATTATTATATCATATGAAGGAAAGATTGACCAAGCTGAAGATCTAAAAAGCTGGCTAACCGCAAACAAAATTGGAAGTAGCCCCAATCAACAAACAGCGAGGCTCCAACTATCTAAAGGAAAGGAAAGGAAGGGAAGAAGAAAAAGAAATGGCACTAGCGACACTTAACCCCTTAAGTAGGGAAGAGAGTCTGAAAGCACATGGAGATAATGGGTAAAACAAGCAAAGAATAGGGAAAAAAGTATACATATATTAGGAAATTGATTAAGTACACAGATAACAAGTTAAGCAATGCACGAAGTAAAGTATATTATCCTCATATAAAGGTACACAGTAATAAAGAACAAAATGACACAAAATGTACACTAAATAAATATTAAGAATAAAGGGAAGATATAGTGACACAGAAAGGTATACACCATGGGTCGTCAACCTGGTCCCTACCGCCCACTAGTGGGCGTTTCAGGATTCCAGGTGGGTGGTAGGGATTTCGGCGGCTAAATCCTCCTTTTTGAGAGGATTTCTCCTTTTTAGAGGGGGCTTGGGGGCGCAAGATTTCAGTGGCCAGGCCACCCTCTGGACCCCCGGCGCGGCAGACTTCTAATCCGAGGCGGCAAGGGAGCTCTAACCTCTCTGCTCTGCTCCTTCGCACGATGTTTGCTGATGCTGCGGGAGCCGGAATATGACATCAGATTCCGGCTCCAGGCATCAGTAGACAGCCCACGAGGGAGCAGAGCAGAGAGGTTAGAGCTCCCTCGCCGCCTCGGATTAGAACTCTGCCGCCCGCCAAAGTGAAGCCCCACTGGACCCCAGCGACAGATCCACACCAGCTCGGCTGGGTGGACATTTAATATTAATAATTTGTGTGTCTATAAGTGTATGTGTGAGTGTGTGTGTGTGTCTGTAAGTGTATGTGTGAGTGTGTATGTGTTTCTCTGTGTGTGTGTGTGTGTGTGTGTATGTCTGTAAGTGTGTGAGTGTGTGTGTATGTCTGTAAGTATATGTGTGTGTGTGTCTGTAAGTGTGTGTGTGTGTGTGTTTGTCTGTGAGTGTGTGTCTGAAAATGTATGTGTGAGTGTGTTTGTCTGTGAGTGAGTGTGTGTGTATCTGTAAATGTGTATGTGTGTGTCTGTAAGTATATGTGTGTGTGTATGTTTGTGTGTATGTGTTTTTCTGTGAGTGTGTATGTGTGTGTATGTGTGTGTATGTGTTTGTCTGTGAGCAGAGTACTTGTAGAATAGAAGATAGAAGGAGCAGAGTATTTTGTAGAATAGGAGAAAGAAGGAGCAGAGTATTTGTAGAATAGGAGAAAGAAGGAGCAGAATACTTGTAAAAAGGAGAAAGGAGGAGTAGAGTACTTGTGAAAAGGAGAAAGAAGGAGTAGAGTACTTGTGAAAAAGGAAAAGGAGAGAATTGTTGTTGGCTAATAATAGTAAGTGGGCTACCTAGCTCAGGGGGAAAAAAAGGTGGGGAGGGGAATTGAGGAGGGGAGCTGATGCACAGATGGGAAATCATATTATAAGCAAACAGAGAAATCGTCTAAATATCACCGAAAGATATACCAGATATCAAATATTTAGTCTCGCAGCATCAACCTCAAGGATCTTATTAATCACTAGTAAAGAAAATTTCATTAACTATGTTTTCTCATTAAACTTCATAAAGTTAAAAACATTATAAACATGCATAAAGTAGAAATAAAAAGATAAATGTACGTACATTTATATTTTTCAAAAAAACACTCTCCTTTCTAAAAAATATTCTGCACTTGCGCGAAAACTGGTGTGCGGTAAGGAAATTTTTCCATCAAGAAAGATGCATTAGTGGGCAGTAGGTAGAAAAAGGTTGACTACCACTGGTATACACCTACACAAGGAAAACCAAAAAACAGGGAAACAGAAAGGGGATAGAAAAAGAGGAAGGGTGGGGAGAAAAAAAAGAAAAAAAACAATATCTAATAGAGAGGTTAGTAATAACATACATTTTGCACGATGAGGAAATAAAGTAATAGTGAGTACAAACACATAATAATTGAGTCAACAATAAACTGAATGGTGTGTGTGGTTTAGATTAGTGGGGTCTTCTTGTGTTCCCACTCCTTTCCATTTGTTTTCTTTTATTAAGGTTGGCCCTTCATAGATCGTATACCCCCAGTACGCTTTTCCCACACAACATGTGGGATCCATATCCGAGTAATTTTCTGTATTACTCGAGATACTGTATGACGAGGGTATTTTGCTATACAAAATCTATGTCTTGGGTTAATTCCACATTTTTGGAACAACCCGTCATATTTTTATGTAAATACAAATAGAGATTGTTTTCTTGTTTTTAATAAATCCACGGTAACTTTTGGAGAGAGAGAGCCCCGAGAACTGATAGAAAACTGTAATTTAAGTTAGTTTCGATAAATACCCGCGGGATCAACACACCCTGTAAAAGGTCTATAATTGTACATTTCTTGACAAAAAATCGGGTACGAATATGTGCCCTTCAAGAAACCCACTGGATAAAATCCCATAGAAATACAATAGGTTCAACAAGATACCCCATCATTATAAGTGCAGCTTTGGAAAATAAAAAAAAAGAGGTGTGGCATTCATGTTCGAAAACAATGTTTCTCTAAATATTAAACATGAAGAACTAGACCTAGAAGGCCGATACATCATTTTAGTATGTGAAGTAAACAATAAGCTATTCACGATAGCTAACATCTACGCACCAGATAAATCTACAATAAAATTTATTACAAAAGTCTTTAAGAAAATAGAGCAGATTAAACAAGAATTGGTACTAATTATGGGGGACTTCAACTGTGTAACTGACCCTCTGAAAGATAGAAAGAGCCAGAATGACCAAAAGAGTAAGATAGCAAGTGAGAATAGAATGCAAAATTTACTGAATAACTATAATTTGAGAGATGTATGGAGAACATTTCATCCCTCTGATCTAGATTATACATGTTATTCTAGAACATTTAACTCTTATTCCAGAATTTACATTATTCTGGGAAATGTGACCATGCTATATCTAGTTAAAAGAAGAATAGAGATTAAGGATATAGTGTGGTCAGATCACAGCCCTATTATGTTAGAATATAAAGATACTTTTGATACTTTCTGCAAAGACGGGCATTTAAAAGACTACATATTACATAAAAAGAATATTGTTGAAAAGATTAAGAAAATAACCAAACTTTTCTATTTAGAAAATAAACCAGATATCTGGTGCGCATATAAAAGCGTAGTTAGGGGTCACTTTTTGTAATCACTAAGTGAAAACAAAAAGCAGAATAAAATAACACCCTTCACACAAATAGCAAGGAAGATTGCAGAAATAGAAAAACAGATAAACAAACAGTTAATGAATAAAGCAGCTAAACAGTTAGAATCCTTACAATCGAAGTGGTATTTAAAGGGCAACAAGCCAGAACAACTAATGACCTATAAACTGAAAAAAGGGGGAAGAAAGAGTAATATATAAAATAAAGGATAAGGAAACGTATTTAATGGCCCCAGAAAAAAATAGGAAAAGCATTTAAAACATGTTATCAGGATCTATATAACTTGCCAGAAGAAATATACGTCAGAGAAGAAGAGATTGAGAAATTTTTCCAAAACATACATATGCCAAAAATTCTACCCGATAAAAATGATAAATCGTGCACATACACGATCGCTACAGACTTTATACATTATTCATTTACACAGTCACATGGTTTTGTAATTAATTTTATTTCTACATCTCATGCAGTTGCACATTACACTCACATATCTTTGTGATTTAGTCTTAATAGGTTCGTACTAGACTTACTTTTTCTTAATTTTATATTTATTTTTATTTTTATGCCTGGTTCTGACCTCATTTTACCTCACTAAGATCAACTAATGTCATTTTATTTTATGTCATTTTATTTAATGTTCTGTTATTCTGTTCTGGTTTAATTCATTTCACACAATACATTGAAGTATCGATGGGATTATCATTCAAAGTATGTCATTATAAAGTGCAGCAAAGTATGAACGCTTAGGTATCACACTGTTAATTGTAACCATTTAATTCTAAAAGTTTACCATTTTTTCTTATTGTATTTTATTTATTCTATTATCATCCTATTGATAAACAATTATCATTTAATCATTGTATAAATGTCATATTGAGTGCATGTCATAAATTGATGTATGTATAAATATATATTCATTGGCAATTAGTTGAATGCATATATAAACCACCATTTGAACATCAAACATCATTCCGTCTCTGAAAAAGTGGGGCCGACTCCCACAAAACGTGTCAGATAAATAGAGCAGGATACGGACACAGTTTATCTTCCAGCAAGCAGAAGATCACCTTTGTCAAGTGTGGCGGAACCAGCCTCACCACTGGGCATTGGAGAAGACTAATTGCCAGCCTCCTGCCATGTGACTATGGCCCCTGGGATGTATTGCCTGCTCTCCTGTACAGCTGAGGATTGTTACCAACTAGGTGGATTTGGCTGTGGAGCTTGTGTAGTACCCTCTGTTGGTAGCAACAGTAATATGCACTACCTGAATAGCAAGACTGGTAATTTGCATATTTGGGTAAATTTGCATATCGCTAATTCTGCATGCAGGAGAGACATTTTGTGTTAATTATGGTCTTTCCCACCCATTTATAAATATGTAATTATGTTATAATAAGTCACTGTATGTTGCCTGCTATGATTTGACTGTTTGTAATTTTATTGAGTTTTCACAGCAATGTTAATGTAATGACCATATGGGCTAGTCCCAAGTAAAATTAAGTTTTAGACAGTTCTACTTCACCCTCAATTTGGAGTGCCGTCTCTTATTGGGGGAATCTGCTACAATGGATTGCTATGCTCTGCCTATTCCCTTGCTATAATCATTCCTAAGGTCTTGTAAGAGCTTGTTCCTGTTTTGCTCTGAAGGAGTCTACGGTGGTTATGGTGTCTGCTGGAGTGCCTGAAACCATCAGGAAGTGCTAGGGGCATCCTTCAACGGCGGTACCCAGTCGGGGTGCCAGGTGATTCGTTACATTGGTGGTAGCGGTGGGATGGCTTCCTAGCCTTGGGAAAACCAGCACTACTTCAGAGATGGATGGCCGTGCAGCATCTCACTTTGACGCCAGGCTCCAGCAGCGACTACAGGATGTGATGTGCAGTATGGAGTATCCTATCCCAGAGGAAAGAGAGACAGAGTGGAGGGTGGCACTTCGTACCGATCTCTGGAAGGAGGACATTGACGAAATTCGAGCCTTCTGGTGCAAGGAAATCCTGACCACTAACCAGCGCCAAGCAGAACAACTAGAGCTGCGGATGCCGTTATTGGGAAACCAGCCGTCAGAGGAATGGGTAAGCGAACTGGAGACGCTAGTTGAGACTGAGGTGTGGCTGGATGATTCCTATCAGGCCCTGCGGTGGTATGCTTACCACCTCTACCCATGGCTGATCGAGTACAAGTGTATTGAGGGGGAATACTACGATGGCCCTGGTTTGTTGTGGAATACTATTGAAACTAGTCTCTGGTTCGGAGACAGCGACATTGCTTGCTTCTGGTCCATCTGAGCGGGCAGACAACTGGGACCTTATGGAGATTGATGCCATTCAGCCAGATCTATGTTTTCTTGCCAACTGGGAGTGGGAACTAGAACAGGATTATGTTTGCCTATTCCAACATGTAACGCCGCCTGTCTCTGACATGATGGGGCTTATTGACTGTATACCACCGGAAGCATTGAGTTTAGTTCCACCTCCCCAGCAACCAAGCCTGTCCTCAGGGGATCTGGTTACTGTACCACATACGTCCCAACCAGCCCCAGAGATGGAAGACCTTATTGACTTGTCCTGGGAAGGTGGAGATGGACCGAGGTCTCTCTACCGGCCCTACAGGGATGCTGGGCAGTTGGCCCAGATCCCCAGTGGCAGTATGTTTCCCAGGGAGCTGAAGGTGCCGTCCTTCGTCCCCAGCGGCAGTGTGTGTCCTTAGGAGAGGAGACAATTGGTCCCTCTCCCCAGCAGTCCAGTGAGTCCCAGGGAGCCGAAGGTGCAGTCCTTCCTCCCCAGCGGCAGTGTGTGTCCTTAGGAGAGGAGACAGTTGGTCCCTCTCCCCAGCAGTCCAGTGAATTACAGGGAGACAAAGGTGCCGTCCTTCCTCTCCAGCGGCAGTGTGAGTTCTTGGGAGAGGAGACAGTCGGTCCCTCTCCCCAGCAGTCAAGCGAGTCCCAGGGAGCCAAAGGTGCCGTCCTTCCTCCCCAGCAGCAGTGTTTCCGACAGGGAGCAGAGACAGTCGGTCTCGCTGCCCAGCAGCGGGACAATATATTGAAAAGGGAGACAGTCGGTCCCCCTCTCCAACAGCAGAGAGAGTGTCAGGGAGAGGAGCTTGTTATCTCCTCTCCCCAGCGGCTGAAATTATGTATGGGAGAGGAGCTTGTTACCCCCTCTCTCCAGCGGCAGCTTAGCCCACCAAGGGGAGACTGTAAGCTCCACAACAGTGCAGATGGGACCGTGGTCTCTGCACATGCACCACCGGGGGTAGGGACAGTCGGTCCTGTCCCCCAGCAGCAGGGCTGTTTAGCCAAATGGGAGACAGTCGGTCTCCCCCTCCAGCAGCAGCCCCAGATCCCGAGAGAGGAACCTACCAACTCTTCTTTTCAGCATGGCTCCGACCAGGCTACTCCCGTGGTAGCGCTGGTACCAGGGCAGAGTACCGCGGGTCTCTGCCCACTCAGCAACCCACCAAGGCAGCCTATCAGTACCCCACACAGCCGTTGTGAGGCACCTGGACATTGACAAGCTAATCTTTTACCCAGGTGTAGTAACCATGTATTACTGTTTGTGCTTCAAGGGTGGGTTGCTGAACTACCCAGCCTGTTAGTCTGTTTGGAAAAGGGGAGAAATGTGGCAGAACCAGCCTCACCACTGGGCATTGGAGAAGACTGATTGTCAGCCTCCTGCCATGTGACTATGGCCCCTGGGATGTATTGCCTGCTCTCCTGTACTG
The DNA here is from genome assembly GCA_933207985.1 of Pelobates cultripes. NCBI lineage: Eukaryota > Metazoa > Chordata > Amphibia > Anura > Pelobatidae > Pelobates > Pelobates cultripes. The sequence goes on along the minus strand of OW240914.1, from coordinate 235,589,500 downwards.
CTGAGGATTGCTACCAACTAGGTGGATTTGGCTATGGAGCTTGTGTAGTGCCCTCTGTTGGTAGCAACAGTAATATGCACTACCTGATTAGCAAGACTGGTACTTTGCATATTTGGGTAGATTTGCATATCATTAATTCTGCATGCAGGAGAGACATTTTGTGTTAATTATGGTCTTCCCCACCCATTTATAAATATGTAATTATGTTATGATAAGTCACTGTATGTTGCCTGCTATGATTTGACTGTTTGTAATTTTATTGAGTTTTCACAGCAATGTTAATGTAATGACCATATGGGCTAGTCCCAAATAAAATAAAGTTTTAGACAGTTCTACTTCATCCTCAATTTAAAGTGCCGTCTCTTATTGGGGGAATCTGCTACATGGGATTGTTTTGCTTTGCCTATTCCCTTGCTATAATCACTCCTAAGCTCTTGTAAGAGCTTGTTCCTGTTTTGCTCTGAAGGAGTCTACAGTGGTTATGGTGTCTGCTGGAGTGCTGGAAACTCTCAGTAAGCGCTAGGAGCATCCTTCAACGGAGGTACCAGTCGGGGTGCCAGGTGATCCGTTACACCGAGAACCTCTCACGGTTGTGGGACCAAGTGGCCCGCAGTGCTCATTTCTCAGAGTGAGGTCTGAGACGCATGCCGTCCTCATCGGCAGCCGACAGCTAGAAAGATTATTTGCTATATACAATCTGCATCAATCTTAGCCGGTCCCTGAGGCTAACTTCCACTACAGATCTCTACTGTGCTGGTAACATTCTTGTGTACCATTCCTGGCTTCTATTTTTAATTTTATTATATATTGTTAATAAACTGGTTATCTATATCCAATTTTAACTATTTCTTTCAAGTGTTTTTTTAGGGATACTTGGTTTGTATTGCACTGCAGAAAGCAGTTCTATATACTGTCTTTCCTGCCTTCAATGGTTTATATATTTTTTCAAAAGTATACTACTTGGTGTATATTTCATTTATTCTGCATATAGCAGATTTAAAGACATACACACCATATATATTTGCTGCACTTTGACCTTCTAAGACCCAGTCTCTGTCAGGTATACCTAACATTCATGCTGCCGCCGGAACCCACTTCCGGGTTCACGGCGCTTAGCTCCGCCCCTTTTTTCTGACGCGGTCTTTCCACGATACTTAGGAAGACCGCGCCAGATTCATCGTACTGGATTATTCACTCAGGTGCGGCAGTGAGATCAGCTGCTCTACTCGATGCTACCGGCTCCACTTCTCAGACCTTGGCTTGTAAACGGATTTCTACCTTCTCATCTCTCAGACCTCGGCTTGTAAACGGATTTCTACCTTCTCATCTCTCAGACCTCGGCTTATAAACGGAATTCTACCTTCTCCTCTCCCAGACCTCGGCTTGTAAACGGATTTCTACCTTCTCCTCTCTCAGACCTCGGCTTGGATAAACGGACTTCCTTTCTCTCACTACTAAACTGCAGTTTGTTAAAAGAGACTCCTTCCTCTTCCTCCATTGGGTGAATTAACCCTTCCAGTGCCAGAGTGCTTCTAAGTTAAGTAAATCTTTTGTCAAGGAAAGCAAGTCATATCAATTAATTATAGTATTTAATTTCTTTAAACTCTCTGTTGACAAATAAGGATTGCTGCTAAGGCTAAAACTTCATTATTAAAATTCAAGTTGGAACTAACTTGGCATTTTCCTGATTATTATTTAAAGATACAGTCCACTGATTTCACTCCAATATAATAGGAGGTGAAACTTACTGTTCCTGCCCTCAGAATATTCTGCAGTTGAGTTCCAATTAAAGAGGTATTACACAAAAGCATCACAGAATAATCCAGCCTTTTCAATGGAACCAGCAGATATTAACTCACAAGTTTCTGCCCTAACCAATAGAGTGGATACGATTGCTCAAGGGTTACAGGAACTGCAAATCACGAATGAGAGAATATTAACCTATGTTAGAGACATGCAAGGCCATCTTCCTCATGCCGCTCTTCAATCGGCTGGTGATCCTGCTGTCTGTAATCCAGAAAAATTTTATGGAGATAGAACAAAGTACAGAGAGTTTTTGAATTCTTGCAAACCTCTGATAGCTTTAAAACCTAGATCTTATCTCACTGAAAGATCAAACGTTTGTTCAGTAATTTCTTTTTTAAGAGGTGAACCTATGGCATGCGCCCATTCCTTTTTAGAGAATGATGATCCCATATTAGATTCATTGGATGAATTCTTTGAAGCTATGTCTTTATTATATGAAGATCCTTATAAACAGGCTACTGCTGATTTAAACATCAGAACTCTCCACCAAAAGAACAGACCTGTTGAAGATTATATTGCAGAATTTAAAAGATGGGCTACAGAAACCCAATGGCATGACATCACTCTACGCAATCAATTCCGTCTCGGATTATCAGAAGCTGTGAAAGATGAACTCTCTCGTACTGAACTTCCTCCCACCCTAAATGCATTGATTCAACTTTCCATTAGTATTGACAGACGTCTAAGAGAAAGAAGGGCTGAAAAAGTTCACACTACTTCTAACTGGAGAAAACATTTTACTACTCCAAAAATTCCTGAAAAATCTCTTCCTCACAATGAACCTATGGAAGTTGGTATAATAAGAAGCCCTCTTACTTCGGAAGAAAGGATAAGAAGGAGACAACTAAAATTGTGCATGTATTGTGCTTCAAAAGAACATCTAATCCCAGAATGTCCCCTACTAATCCATTCGAAAGCTGGTAAGCTTCATTCATCTACTTCTATATTGAACGTTCTTCAAAAAAGGAAAACATCTACTTATTTTTCTATATCTCTCATATTACAATGGGATACAAAAAGAATCGTGACTGAAGCCATTATTGATTCTGGTGCTAATGGAACCTTCCTTGATTTTTCTTTTGTTGCAAAGAATAAAATTCCGTGTGTTCGAAAAACCAATTTTATTCCAATCAGAGTTATTGATGGTTCATTTATATCCTCAGGACCCATAAAAGATGAGACAATTCCTCTAAGAATGATTACCAATAACGTACATACAGAATTCCTTACATTTGATGTTATTAAATCTCCACTTTATCCCGTCATTCTAGGAATTAATTGGTTAAAAACTCATGATCCTTTAATTAAATGGTCACCCTTTTCCATTTCTTTTCCTTCTGACTTTTGCAAAAAAACCTGCTTCCAACATATTCCTATTCTCCAAACTACTCAGGAATCAATTATACCTCCATTCTACTCTGACTTTTCAGATGTCTTTTGTAAAAAAGAAGCGGAAACACTTCCACCTCATCGAGCATATGATTGCCCAATAGATCTAATACCTGGTGCTCCCATTCCTTATGGACACATTTATCCACTTTCTGAAAAGGAATTGCAGACCTTAAAAGAATATCTTAATGAAAATTTACGTAAAGGATTCATCAGACCCTCGACTTCACCGGCTGCCTCTAGTATATTTTTTGTGAGGAATAAGGACCAAACCATCCGTCCCATTATAGATTACAGAGCCTTAAATAAAATAACCATAAAAAATCGTTATCCTCTTCCTCTAATAAATGAATTACTTGAAAGATTAAGGACTGCAACTATATTCACTAAACTCGACCTCCGAGGAGCATATAACCTCATTAGAATAAAACAGGATGATGAATGGAAGACCGCCTTCCGGACTAGATATGGTCTCTACGAATATCTAGTGATGCCTTTTGGGCTTTGTAATGCCCCTGCAACATTCCAACATTTTATAAATGATATCTTTAGAGATCTTTTGGATGTTTGTGTTATTATCTACTTAGATGATATTCTAATATATTCTAACAATTTGGATGAACATAGGAAGCATGTAAGATGGGTTCTATCTAGATTGAGAACTCACAAATTATACGCTAAACCAGAGAAATGTCTTTTTGAAGTTACTGAACTCTCCTTTCTTGGATACATTATTTCACCTCATTCTCTGAAAATGGATAACTCTAAAATCGAATGTATTATTAACTGGCCCGTTCCTACTACTACAAAAGAATTGCAACGATTTCTTGGATTTGCAAACTTCTATAGAAAATTCATTAGAAACTACTCAGAGGTATCACATCCACTTAACCACCTTAACAGTACTAAACGTCCTTTCAAATGGAATAAAGATGCACAAGCTGCCTTCGACAGTTTAAAAAAAAGATTTACAACTGCACCTATTCTACAGCTACCTAATCCAACATTCTTGTATGTCCTAGAAGTCGATGCATCAGATTCAGCTATTGGAGCAGTTCTTTCTCAGCAAAAGACTCCTCAAGATCCACTTCATCCAGTCGCATTCTTTTCAAGATCCTTGAGCTCTGCTGAAAAAAATTATCCTATTGGTGAAAAGGAATTATTAAGTGTTAAAGCTGCCTTTGAAAATTGGCGCCATCTATTAGAAGATACAAAACAACCTATCATAGTCTATACAGACCATAAAAATCTTAAATATCTTTATACTAATAAAACCCTTACGGCTAGACAAGTTAGATGGAACCTATTTTTTAACCGGTTTAACTTCCAATTAATATACAGACCTGGAACTAGAAATAAAAAGGCTGACGCTCTTTCTCGAATTCCTTCTAAAACTTCTATTGATGTTCATCCTCCTAACAAAATAATAGGGATCCTCTCTTCTCTTCAGGATGACTTAAGGAACTTGAATCAAAAGGATCTTGAACTTCCCAAAACACCTAATTTAACAAAAAAGGATGGTATATTTTACTTTAAAAATAGAATTTATATTCCTCCCATTCTCAGGAACAAATTACTCAAAATGGTTCATGATTCACCCCTAGCTGGACATCCTGGAATAAAGAAAACTCTTGAACTAACTTCACGATATTATTGGTGGCCTCGCCAAGATAGAACCATTGAATTATATGTCAAAACTTGTCCTATCTGTCAAAGGTCCAAATCTGAACATAATCAACCTTTTGGATTACTACTTAACTTACCCATTCCAGAAAAACCTTGGCAATCCATTTCTATGGATTTTCTCGTTGACCTTCCACCATCTCGACATTTCACCACTATTCTTGTTGTTGTGGACCGCTTCACAAAAATGTCCCATTTCATCTCTTTAAAAAAATTACCCTCCTCCGTAGAATTGTCCAAAGTCTTTATTGATAATATTATAAAACTCCATGGTCTTCCAGAAGAAATTATTTCTGATAGGGGGACACAATTTACCTCCAAATTCTGGAAGGAGATGTGTCTCTCTCTTCAAATTCAACGCAAACTCTCTTCCGCCTATCATCCCCAAACTAATGGGCAAACAGAGAGAGTTAATCAATGTCTGGAACAATATCTCCGATGTTATTGTTCATACCTGCAAGATGACTGGACCACATGGTTACCTATGGCTGAATTTTCTTACAACAATACCATTCATTCTAGTACGAAAATGACTCCTTTCTTCTCCAACTATGGTTTTCATCCATCCTCATTTCCCATCCAAACTATTACTTCATCCAATCCTACGGTTACATCAAAAAATGAATTTATGTCCTCTCTATTCCTCAAATTACGGGAGAATCTTCAACTCGCTCAAAACTACCAGAAAAAGTTTTTTGACAATAGAAGAAGAATTCCCCCTCCTTACAAAGTAGGGGATCTTGTCTGGCTCTCTTCAAAAAATATTACCACAAACCGTCCTTCAAAGAAATTGAGCTCTCTTTTTCTTGGTCCTTTTCAAATAACTACAATCATCAATGATAACGTTGTTAAATTAAAACTTCCTCCAAGTTTTAAACTTCATCCAGTATTCCATGTCTCTTTGCTTAAACCACACATCCCTGATCCTTTCCATAGAGAAATAGTAACAACTCCTGAACCTATCATCGTCCAAGGTGAAGAAGAATATGAAATTCATAAGATTTTGGATTCTCGTATCCACCGTGGCTCTTTACAATACCTTATCAGATGGAAAGGTTATGGAGTTGATGAAGATACCTGGGAAGATTCATCTAATGTTCATGCAAAGAGATTAATTGATGCTTTTCACAAACGCTACCCCTTTAAACCGAAATAAGTGCACCCAGAGGATGCCCCATGAGAAGGGGGTACTGTCAGGTATACCTAACATTCATGCTGCCGCCGGAACCCACTTCCGGGTTCACGGCGCTTAGCTCCGCCCCTTTTTTCTGACGCGGTCTTTCCACGATACTTAGGAAGACCGCGCCAGATTCAAAGTGCTGGATTATTCACTCAGGTGCGGCAGTGAGATCAGCTGCTCTACTCGATGCTACCGGCTCCACTTCTCAGACCTCGGCTTGTAAACGGATTTCTACCTTCTCATCTCTCAGACCTCGGCTTGTAAACGGATTTCTACCTTCTCATCTCTCAGACCTCGGCTTGTAAACGGATTTCTACCTTCTCCTCTCTCAGACCTCGGCTTGGATAAACGGACTTCCTTTCTCTCACTACTAAACTGCAGTTTGTTAAAAGAGACTCCTTCCTCTTCCTCCATTGGGTGAATTAACCCTTCCAGTGCCAGAGTGCTTCTAAGTTAAGTAAATCTTTTGTCAAGGAAAGCAAGTCATATCAATTAATTATAGTATTTAATTTCTTTAAACTCTCTGTTGACAAATAAGGATTGCTGCTAAGGCTAAAACTTCATTATTAAAATTCAAGTTGGAACTAACTTGGCATTTTCCTGATTATTATTTAAAGATACAGTCCACTGATTTCACTCCAATATAATAGGAGGTGAAACTTACTGTTCCTGCCCTCAGAATATTCTGCAGTTGAGTTCCAATTAAAGAGGTATTACACAAAAGCATCACAGTCTCATACATTCCCATCTTTTACCTTTTTTATAATTCTTTATAAGTTTTATTACTTTTATTATTTTTATCAGTATGTTTTATGGAAGCACTATTGTTATTGTACTCAAACCATTACGGTTAGCTAGCTCCTGGAATAGCTATACCACAGCTAGGGTGTCACCTTTTCTATTAAAATAAAGACTGCTCCATTCCCAGATGGCTTTACAAATACATTTTATAAACTAAAAGCAGAACTCTCTAATATTTTTAATTATGTAATGAGAACAGGACGCTGTCCTGGAGCGTTGTTAAGCGCGAATATTGTCCCCATCCCAAAAGCAGATAAAGATCCAGAATTGATTGGTAATTATAGACCTATTTCACTAATCAATACCGATATTAAGATGTTGTCTTTTATTCTTGCTGAAAGATTAAAAATAGTTTTACCACAATTAATTAACAATGATCAAGTAGGATTCATACCAAGGAGGACCTCAATTAACAATCTTAGAAAAATAATAAATATATTAGAAGAAACAGACAACAACCAGACCCCTCTAATGTTACTGTCAATAGACGCAGAGAAAGCGTTTGACAGGGTTGGTTGGGGTTTCATGTTTGCTACCTTAAAACAATTTAGCATTACTGGTTTAATATTACAAGCGATATTCGCTCCATACGCAATGGTCACAGGGTCAGGATTTACATCACAAAACTTCAATATAAAAAACGGGACAAGACAAGGATTCCCTCTTTCCCCTTTATTGTACCTAATGGCGTTAGAACCTCTAGCGATTTCAATAACACAAAGCAAAAAAATTTAAAGGCTCTACGAACATGTCAGGACAAATAAAACTAAATATCTATGCAGACAACCTCTTATTAACATTAGAAGAACCAAAAATCTCAGTCCCAGAGTTATTGAAGGAGATAAATAAATATTCTAAAGTCTCAGGATATAAAATGAACCTAACTAACTTTCTTGTATAAAATACCAGGCTCCCTGAAAATAAGGACAGGCTAAATTACTTAGGCATAACCATAACCCCAGATTTAAGAGACCTTATAGAAGCCAACTTCTTACCCTTATTAAAACAAACCAATAAAAACCTAAGGGACTGTAAAGGATTAGGCTTGTCTTGGTCGGGTAGAATCAATATTCTAAAAACATATACATTCCAAAATGGCTGTATTTATGGATAATGATCCCTCTTAACTTATCTTTACTACATTCATTCTTTTTTGATTTTGTATGGGGCAGCAAGAAAGCAGGGGTTAAAATGAAAAACTTGGCTAGGGCAAGGCAAGATAGAAATTTTGCAGTGTTATCTGGCTAGCAGACTTTTCCACATATTGCTCTCCCAAAACAATGTGGCAACCCAAGAAATATAGTACAGAATGGAAAAATACTAAAACTGGGGTAGGCAATCTATCCTCACTATTTTGGGTCTTAGACTTGAATAGAAAATGTATTAAAGAGGCACGGAGTAAATCACAGATACTTAAAGAATTAACGAGCTGGTGGGATAAATTCACAATTAATATAGGACTCAGAAATATAACAATACATGTGCTTCCATTTTCTACCATTTCAGATATGTTAGATAATATAAAAATAGATACCTGGAAGACCGGGGGGATAAGGGAATTTAAAAACATATTAGTGGAACATAAAATTAAGTCCTTCAACCAAAATATGGGGGAGAATATCACAAATCTCAGAAATCTTCTCAAACCCACCGAGTAACTACACCCCCAAGCCAGAGAACAACAAAGGAACTGGAAGTACCAGAGGCCCACATAGCCCTTGGGGTCGTACAGGACCGAGACAGACTACAGGAGTCACCAGGTACAGTAATTGTTGTTGTGGGTGGGTTACTCGATTAACTCAGACACCGACCGACAGGAGGTCAGGTACCTTGTTAGTCTCCCCTTGGGAGGGAAGATAAAATGTGACGGACCGCCTGGCACTCCGACTGAGTGCCTCCGCCAATCGATGCTCCTAGTGCGCACCCCAGCACTCCACCAGACACCATAAGCACTGCATACCCCACTTCTAGCGATGCAGCTGTGTTGGGGTCTCGCGGTCCTTCACCTACCCTGGTCCCAAGACACGGATCCAGCTTCCAGTGGGCAGACCTCTCCTACTCCTAGAGAGCGTAGCAGGAACAGCTCTTATAAGAGCTAGTGATTATAATTCCTGGGGAGTATAGTGATATTGCAATCGCAAGGATAGATACAGCCGTTTCCCCCCACACATGAGATGACCAGTACTAATCCAACCTAATTATCTTCAAGCACAGAAAAACATACAATTTTATGAAACCCCAAAAAGTACCTTAAAAACTCATAAACATCCCCAGATAGCCCCAAGCTTGGTGAACAACATATCCAAAAATCACCCAGATCGGTACAGAAGTTCAGGAATTTTTTTTTCTCTTTGGTTAAATGACAACAAACCAAGGCAAGAATTAACACCATTACTCTCCTCTCTCCTGTATGCAGGGCCGGACTGGGAAAAAAATTAGGCCCGGGCATTTTTCAATTAGAGCGGCCCCCCAAAAAGGGGGCGGTGCCAGAGAAAGTGAGCATGTTGGTTCAATGCGCAGAGCCCCGCTGAAGAGCTCTAGCATTAGAAAAAGGCCCTGTATTTGTTCTGCGCAGCACAAGCAAATGTAATAACATGCTTGCGCTGTGTTTGCTTTTAAATTGTCTCTGGTGTCTCCACAAGTGGGATACCAGAGGACAAAAGGGCCAGGAAAGTGTATGGTGCATGTGTTTGGCGCATGCTTGTGGGATTGCCTGTGTGTAGAGTGTGGTGTGGTATTGTGTAAATAGGTCAATTTTGTGGTGTAATATGTGTGGCTAGGGGCTGTACAGAGTTCGTGTATAGGGGCATAGTGTTATAGGGGATGTAGCGAGTGTGTGCATACGGGCAGTAGTATGTGTGTATAGGTGACGTAGTGTGTGTCACTTATACACACACACTACTGTGTGTAGAGAGGGTGTGTTTAGAGAATGTTGTATGTGTTTGCTTACAAGGAATGTAGTGTGTGTGTAGGTGGTGCAGTGTGTGTGTAAGAGATCTAGTGTGTAAAGGACCCAGAGTGTGTATAGAAGATTGTGTGTGTGTGTAGAGGATTAAGAGTGCATATAGGGTAAGGGATCTAGCGTGTATCTGGAGCGTAATGTGTGTAGTGGTGCAGTGTGAGGGGTGCTGTAGTGTGTGTGTGTATATATATATATATATATATATAGAGAGAGAGCAAAAAAACAGGATGCTTGGCACTCTCCTTTAAGTAATAAGAAAGAACTAATAGCCTGGGTGTCCCAAACGTCAGAAATATACAAAAATCAAAACTGAGGATGCACTCACAGGACTTGGTTAAAGTGAAAAAAAGGGACTTTTAATTATTCCATGTGAATGGAAAATTGATTTTTCTGTACATTTCACATGGAATAATTAAAAGTCCCTTTTTTTCACTTTAAGCAAGTCCTGTGAGTGCATCCCCAGTTTTGATTTTTGTATATAAAATATATTTGGACGTATTGTATGTGTGAGGTGCGCAGCGTGTTTGTGTAAGAGGGGTGCTGTGTGTAAGGGTGTTTTTATCTGCGTCACATTCTGGGTTTCTAATTTTATTTGTCTGTTAACTCACTGAGGGTTATTTTATATAATATATATGTGCTGTATATGTGTGGGAGTGAGGGTGCTGTCTGTCTGAGGGTGTTGTGTGCGTCTGGGGGTGCTGTGTGTGTCTGGGGGTGTGCTGTGTGTGTCTGGGGGTGCGCTGTGTGTGTCTGTGGGGTGCTGTGTGTGTGTCTGTGTCTGGGGTGCTGTGTGTGTGTCTGGGAGGGGGCTGTGTGTGTCTGTGGGGTGCTGTGTGTGTCTGGGGTGCTGTGTGTGTATCTAGGGTGCTGTGTGTGTGTGTGTCTGTGGGGTGCTGTGTGTGTGTCTGGGGTCTTTATTATTCTGTGGGGTGCTGTGTGGGGTGCTGTGTGTGTCTGGGGGCTGTATGTGTCTGGCAGGGGTGCTGTGTGTCTGGGGGTGCTGTGTGTGTCTGGGGGGGCTGTGTGTGTCTGTGGGGTCTGTGTGTGTCTGGGGGGTGCTGTGTGTGTGTCTGGGGGGCTGTATGTGTCTGTGGGGTGCTGTGTGTGTCTGGGGGGTGCTGTGTGTGTCTGGGGGGTGCTGTGTGTGTCTGGGGGGGCTATGTGTGTCTGTGGGGTGCAAGAGTTTGTAAGAGATCTAGTGTGTAAAGGACCCAGAGTGTGTATAGAAGATTGTGTGTGTGTGTAGAGGATTAAGAGTGCATATAGGGTAAGGGATCTAGCATGTATCTGGAGCGTAATGTGTGTAGTGGTGCAGTGTGAGGGGTGCTGTAGTGTGTGTGTGTGTGTATATATATATAAAACAGGATGCTTGGCACTCTCCTTTAAGTAATAAGAAAGAACTAATAGCCTGGGTGCTATATCCCAAACGTCAGAAATACACAAAAATCAAAACTGAGGATGCACTCACAGGACTTGGTTAAAGTGAAAAAAAGGGACTTTTAATTATTCCATGTGAATGGAAAATTGATTTTTCTGTACATTTCACATGGAATAATTAAAAGTCCCTTTTTTCACTTTAAGCAAGTCCTGTGAGTGCATCCCCAGTTTTGATTTTTGTATGTATATATATATATATAAAATATATTTGGACGTATTGTATGTGTGTGGTGCGCAGCGTGTTTGTGTAAGAGGGGTGCTGTGTGTAAGGGTGTTTTTATCTGCCGTCACATTTTGGGTTTCTAATTTTATTTGTCTGTTAACTCACTGAGGGTTATTTTATATAATATATATGTGCTGTATATGTGTGGGAGTGTGCTGTCTGTCTGAGGGTGTTGTGTGCCTGGGGGTGTGCTGTGTGTGGGGTGCTGTGTGTGTCTGTGGGGTGCTGTGTGTGTCTGTGGGGTGCTGTGTGTGTCTGGGGTGCTGTGTGTGTCTGTGGGGTGTGTGTCTGTGTGTGCTGGGTGCTGTGTGTGTCTGGGGTGCTGTGTGTGTCTGTGGGGTGCTGTGTGTGTCTGGGGGCTGTATGTGTCTGGGGGTGCTGTGTGTGTCTGGGGGTGCTGTGTGTGTCTGGGGGCTGTGTGTGTGTGTCTGTGGGGTGCTGTGTGTGTCTGTGCTGTGTGTGTCTGGGGGGTGCTGTGTGTCTGGGTGCTGTGTGTGTCTGTGGGGTGCTGTGTGTGTCTGGGGGGGCTGTATGTGTCTGTGGGGGCTGTTAGGGAAATTATTTTAAAAATATTTTTTTATTTTATTAATAATTATAATATTATTATAATTAATTATTAATAATTTAAAAAAAAAAAAAGTTATGTCCCCCCCACCCCCCTTCTTACCTTTAGCCTGGGAGGGGGGGAGATCCGTTCTGCGTGGGTGTGGGGAGCCGGGTATCCATGGAGGAGGGGGACCATGCTGCCTTCCCTGGTGGTCCAGTGGTGAGAGTGAACTCTAACCTGCGGGTTAGAGTTCACTCTCGCGAGATCTGAGCGTTGCCGCGGTAACCGCGGCAACGCTCAGAATCCCGCGAGGGGACCGGGCGGAGCTGCTTGTAAGAGCTCCGCCGGGTCCTCTCTCCTCCCTCCCTCTCTCCCTCACCCAGCCTGCGGCCGCCTGTAACAGCCTCTGGGCCGGTGAGGGAGATCTGTGATCTCCCCACCGGCCCACGGAGGCACACAGCGGGGCCGGCGCTCGGATAGCGCTGGCCCTGCAGGGGCCGGCCGGGGAGATCCTGTGATCTCCCCTGCCGGCCTCGGCCCCACGGCCATCGCGGCCCACCGGGCATTTGCCCGGTATGCCCGATGGCCAGTCCGGGCCTGCCTGTATGTATAGTCTACTTCTTGTTATAGAAAGGGGAGGTGATGGGGAAGAAAAGGGAGAGGGAAAAAGAAGTAGGTCCTAAGAAACAGGCAGATAAACAAAATTGCAAAATTAACTATATTACATTAGGTGTAAGGCGTGCTCTCTCCAAGGATAGGCAGGGAATAAAGATTTATAAACAAAAACTTACAATAGGATTTAAGAATCAGGGTAGGGGGGATTAGGGTGGGAAGGATTGGGGAGTTAATAGTATAGTATATGAATAATTAAGTCAATACCTTCTGTTCCCTTTCGTCTCTTATTATCTATAAATTAAAGTAAAGAACGGAGCAGATTAAGAAAGGTTAAGAAAGGATAAGAGACCTAAGGGCTAGGAGGAGATGGAGATAGTGAGGAGATATTTATGATGACAAGAGTACCAAGGCCTGATATACAGAAGCACCAGCTAAAAATATACAAGGCAGGTACACGTCTGAAATATATAAATAAAATAAAAAAATAAAGCCTTCCCACACCCTGCAATTTGGCTCAGAGCGCTCTGATTGGTTAGTTTAACCCTTTAAATCCGGAGGGCGTACTATTACGCCCTGCAGGAGCCGGCTCTAAACGCGGGCGTAATAGTACGCCCTCGTTATAATGGCCGCCCACGTGGCAGGCGCTAATCGCCCGCTGCAGATCGCGGTCGGGGGGGATGCCTGTGGCCGGTGACCGCGATCTGCAGCATCTGATCGCAGTGACAGGCTGTCACTGCGATCAGTTTTTAACGTGTGTCAGCCGATTTCAAATCGGCTGACACACGTGGCCAGCGGCTACCCCTGTGCAGATCGCGGTCGTGGGACTTACCTGGCCCCCCAGGCAGTCCCCCTGGGGTCAGTGACCGCGATCTGCACTGTCTGAGATCGCAGTGACAGGCTGTCACTGCGATCTCAGAGCACTCTGATCGCAGTGACAGCCTGGCTGACACATGTAACTGGCACAAAGATCCCCCTGCAGATTGGAAGGGGGGAGTGCTTGTACCACCCAGGCACTCCCCCCTGTGGTCAATTACCCAATCTGCAGGAGGTGATCACAGTGACAGGCAGTCACTGTGATCACTGATCCTGTGTGTCAGCCAGTGATGTGAAATCACTGGCTGACACTGTCTCTGCCCCTCTCCTGTTAAAAAATAAAATCTTAGTTTAAAAAAAAAAAAATTACAGTTACAAATAAAATATACTTAGATCATATATATTATATATATGATCTAAGTATATATATATATATATATATATATATATATATATATACACACACACACACACACATTTACACATACACGAAGTGTATTTAAATATTAATATATATATTATTTATATATATATTACTATCGAATTACACGTAGACTGATACTAATTAAATATATATATATATATATATATATATATATAATTATTGTTATATATATATATATTTATATATAATATAAAAAAATGTAAATACGTAAAAAAAAAATTTTTTCAAAATAATTAAAAATAAATAATTAAAAAATATATAGATGTTTGTTATTTCGTTCTAACTGTATTGTGATATTAATATATATATATATATTTATATCAAAATACACGTAGAACGAAATAATATATATATCTATATACATAAATATATACGTATATATCACTATATATATACACCTATATATAAATAAAAATTTAAAAAAATTATATATGTATATACGTATATATACACATATGTATATATATACATATATTAATTCTACATATATATTTATGTAATATTTTTACATAATTAGGTATCCTAATTAATTACAATTAGCGGGACCTGCCTGACAACCCATGCCGAAAGTATAGGGAATTTAATTTGCTAGCACTATATTTAACCCTATAACTTTCCAAGACACCATAAAACCTGTAAATTGGGGGTACTGTTTTACTCGGGAGACTTCGCTGAACACAAATATTAGTGTTTCAAAACAGTAAAATGTATTACAACAATGATATCGCCAGTAAAAGTGAAGTTTTTTGCATTTTTCACGCACAAACAGCACTTACACGGATGATATTATTGCTGCAATACTTTTTACTGTTTTGAAACACAAATATTTGTGTTCAGCGAAGTCTCCCGAGTACAACAGTACGCCTCATGTACAGGTTTTATGGTGTTTTCAAAAGTTAAGAAGATTGCCAAGACACTGAAACTGATCTGCAGCATGGTGGGCAAGACCTAACAGTGGTTTCACAGGACATGTTCCACTCAGGCCTCGCCATGATCGACCAAGGAAGTTGAGTGCACATGCTCAGCATCATTTACAGAGGTTGTCTTTGGGAAATAGACGTATGAGTGCTGCCAGTGTAGCTGCAGAGGTTAAAGGGGTGGGTGGTCAGACTGTCAGTGCTCAGACCATTTGACGCACACTGCATCAAATTGGTCTGCATGGCTGTCATCCCAGAAGGAAGCCTCTTCTAAAGATGATGCACAAGAAAGCCCACAAACTATTTGCTGAAGACAAGCAGACTAGGGACATGGGTTACTGGAACCATGTCCTGTGGTCCGATGAGACCAAGATAAACTTATTTGGTTCAGATGGTGTCAAACGTGTATGGCGGCAACCAGGTGAGGAGTTCAAAGACAAGTGTGTCTTGCCTAGAGTCAACCCTATTGAGCATCTGTGGAGGAGTGGAAGAGAATTCCAGTGGCAACCTGTGAAGCTCTGGTGAACTCCATGCCCATGAGGGTTAAGGCAGTGCTGGAAAATAATAGTGGCCACACAAAATATTGACACTTTGGGCCCAATTTGGAGATTTTCACTTAGGGGTGTATTCACTTTTATTGCCAACGGTATAGACATTAATGTGTGTTGAGTTATTTTGAGGGAACAGCAAATTTACACTGTTATACAGGCTGTACACTTACTACTTTACATTGTAGCAGAGCGTAATTTCTTCAGTGTTGTCACATGAAACGATATATAATAAAATATTTACAAAAATGTGAGGGGTGTACTCACTTTTGTGAGATACTGTATGTTCCCACCACATGTAGGGACTGTGGCAAAGATGCCTCTGCCACGTGTTCAATGGAAAATCCAAACCACTGAACTGATCTGAGTGATTTTTGGATATAATGGTCACTCAGATCAGGGCTATCCGGTGATGTGACTCTTAAAGGGTTTCCATGGATTTTGGGGGTACTTTTAGGGTGTTGGGAAATTGTGTGTTTTTCTGTACCTGGAGATAATTTAATTTGTACAGTTCCTGACCCAATTATCTCTCAGGCACAGAGGAGGAGTATGTTCAGCGCCAGATTAAGAGCCCAGTGGGCCTGGTGCTGACAATTATAATGGGCCTAATTACAGAATCTTATCGACCAGAATTACTAAAACAGTTATACCTCCCAAGCATCATGTATCTGATTGAGATGGTGCTGGATGGAAACTCAAAGGATGCAGCTATAAGAAAACACATACTCTATGCTAATCTCTTTCTAATATATGCTTTCATCTTTAAAGTAAATCCATACCCCCAAACAGCAGCGTCCAGTGAAGCAGAAAGTCAATGGGCAGGCTAAAAGGGTGGGCCATTGCCGTGAATCACATGACCAGAACTGCCGAAAGGGGCTTACATGCCCAAAAAGAGGGCATGTCTGGCCAAAGGATTGGAAGGCCAGTCTGGCATCAGTGTCCCTATGTATCACAGTGTCAGTGTTCCCATGTGGCCCAGTCCCCTAGTCTCCCAGTGTCTGTGTCCCCATTTCTCCCAGTGTCCCCATGTCTCACTGTGTCCTGTGTCACTAGGATACTAGGGGACACTGAGAGACATGGGGACACTGAGAGACCCAGGGACACTGAGACACTTAGGGACACTGGGAGACATGGGGGCACTTGTGGATACAGACATAAAGACACTGGGAGACATGGAGACACAGACATTTGGGGACACTGGGAGAAATGGGGTCACAGACACTAGGGACACAGAGACATGGGGACACAGACATTTTGGGAAACTAAGACACTAGGGACACTGGCTGGGAGGCATGGGGACACTGGGAGACATGGGAGCACTTGTGGACATAGATATGGGGACACTGGGAGAGATGGGGACACTAGGGATACAGACACTGGGAGACATGGGTACACAGACACTAGGGACACTGGCTGGGAGACATAGGGACACTAGGAGACATGGGGGTACTGAGATACTGGCAGGGAGACATGTGGACACTGGGTGACATGGGGACACAGACATTTGGGGACACTGGGAGACATGGGGACACAGAGACATGGAGGCACACACACTGGGAGACTAGGGGACACTGGCTGGCAGACATGGGGACACTGGGAGACATGGAGACACTGTGTCCCTAGTGTCTCCGTGTCCCAATGTGTCTACCTATGTCTCACAGCATCCCCATGTGTCTCAGCATCCCCATGTCTCACAGTATCCCCTAGTGTCTCAGTGTCCCCAAGTGTCTCAGTGTCCCCTAGTGTCTCAGTCTCTCAGTGTCCCCATGTCTCCCTGCTGCCTTTCCCCCTATCCTTCACATATCTCAGCTGGAGTCTGACTCTGCAGGCTGGGAGCTGCTGTCTGGACTCTCTGTGCTGTGTAGCTGCTCCCCCGCGGATCAGTGAGTAGAGATAGGCAGGGAGATGCTGTAACTTCCTATCCCTGCCTCTCTCCATACACAGTGACCCCTACTGGCCAGTGCTGGTATTGCAGAGTAATCTCCTTTTATACTGAGAAAAATATTTGCATTTGTATTTCCGGTATTACTGCAATACCATTATGGCCAGGCAGCCTCAAATATCGTCTGTGCCTTAAAATACCAGTCAGGTGGCAAACCTAAGAGTAGTGTGTAAAAAAAATATATATTTTTTTTATTTTATTTTTTAAATGGGCCTATTCCATGGGCCTGGGCCTGGGCCTGGAGCTGCAGCTCCATCAGCCCCTATGTTAATCCGGTCCTGAGTATGTTGAATATATTGCTTGTATGTGCCTCCTTGCTCCCCCTTTTTCCTGTCCTATTGTTTCCTCAGCAGGGCGTTGTCCCAGGGACACTGCCAGACCAGTTTAAACTAGATGCTTTGTTCCTCCTCAATCTCCCATCAGCTCTTGCTATTGTCTGACCCCACCCTTCCTTGTACTATAGTGGTCTATGTACCCTATTGTATGTAAATAAAGGCTGTTGGGGGTTAAAATGTGTGTGTAAATTGTAAGTGTTGGCCTGCATTAAACAGTCTACTCCCAGCATTAAGCCATGGCTCATGTGTGGGGGGAACTGCTATACTCTCTGGAGGAGAGGTCTACCCACTGGGAGCTTATTCCGTGACTTGGGTCAAGGGTGGGCGGAGACAGCGAGACCCCAGCCAAGCTGCGGCGGCTAGGGGCTAGAAGTGCTTATGGTGTCCTGGTGCAGTGCTTATGGTACTCTGTGATTACTAGGAAGCGTGAATTAGTGGAGGTACCCAGCCAGGGTACCAGGCGGTCCGCCACAGGGACTCATGAAAGATCAATGATGATCCACACATTCATAGCATCCTTGTAAATTATGCAAATACAGGATCATGAGGAAGTTGGCGTGGCATTGGGGCTTTGCATACCGAAAATACCTGGAAGTTGTTGAAAAATCATACATTATATTAGTGACTGGCAGTAGCTGCAGCCGCAAACTAAAATCCTAAACCTGTAGTATAAGAAATGAGTCACTTGATATACCTGCAATCTCCATGTTCTATATCACCACCTTGCTTTTACCTGTTACCACCCTCCCTTTTCTACCCACCCTCCCCTCCTTTTAACTTCTGAGTAATTCACAGGTGAAGATCACATGTAGAGGTGTTATATACATACTGTAACAAGTCCATGAGTATAATCGCCAACTAACTTGCTAGGTTTCATTGTAACAATCCAACATGTTGTGATGTAATAGTTCACACACCATGTCCCTGTGAAATAATGCATTGTCTTTGTGGAACCTGTTTACCTTTTGTGCCTAATGTAAAACCTCAATAAAAACTTTTCATGGAAAAAAATACTAACTATGAAAAATAACACTAACTAGGACTTTTAACATTCAGGAAGCTAATAAATTAACAATACTGCAGCAGAACTTAAATAATCCATGCTATAAACAACTCTTTATTTTGCAAGTATTAGAGGATGCTCAGCAACTAGTTAAATCTATTGATTGTGAAGAACTATAGGATGCCAACATTAACCCCTTCCCGACCGTAGACGGAAATTTTCCATCAACATTGTCCTTCAGTTAAGGACGGTTGACGGAAAATTTCCGCCATTTACTAAAGTTAACCCCAGATCGCGGCGATTGCGGGGTTAACGATGCTCAGGTCTGCCTCTGTATTAGAGGCAGACAGGGAGCACCCGATCGGGCTGCCACAGCACAGGTGCTCGCTCTGACAGGCTGTCAGAGCGAGCACATGTGCTCAGTGTACTTACCTTCCGCCTCCCTGCACTTCCGGGTTCTGTGTGAAGTGCAGGGAGACGGATCAGTGCTGCTGATCTTCTCCCTGTGTAAAAAAAAAAAAAATAAAGTTAAATCCCACCCACCCCCCCCTTTCCCCTGCTTTAATAAAATTAACCACTTCCCTGCCAATTGATCACTGACTACAGTGATCAATTGGCAGGGTATACATTTTAATGTCATCTGATTTATTTTTTTTAACTCCTGAGGGTTAATTATTTTTTTTTAACCCTCAGGGGTTAAATTTATTTATATTAATTAATTTAAATATTTAAAAATTATATATTTAGCTAGCTGGGATGGGTGGAAGTTAGTGAGGAATTGGGGAATTTGGTATTAGGCTAACTAGGGGTTAAAAAAAGTTTTAAAATAAGCTTTAAAAAGGTAAAACAAGTTTAAAAAAATGTTTTAGTAACGTTTAAGTAAAAAAAAAAAATACCACCCCCTTTTACCCAGTCTAAATAAAAATGAACCCCTTCCCTGCCAGTTGATCACTGCCTACAATGATCAAAATACAGATCACAGTATTATACTGTAATCTAATTTCTTTTAACCCTCAGGGGTTCAATTTATTTAAATATTTTATAATTATATATATTTTGCTAGCTGGAGTGGGTGGGAGTTATGGGAAAGGGGGGAATTAACTGTTAGTGCTACTTACTGCTAGTTAGGGGTTAACGGTAAAAGAAAAGTTTAGAAAAAAATTTAAAAGTTTAGAAAAAGTTAAGAAAGTGTAAAACATTTAATAAGTAAAAAAAAAGTTCAAAAATGGGTTTTACAAAGTAAAAAAAGTTTTACAAAGTAAAAAAACATTAAAAAATGCCCATTACCACTACACTTGGTACAAGCTAGCGGAAAAATGATCCCACGCTAAGGTTAAAAATATGCCTTTTGAACTACCCTGGGATGTCTTCTTTAAGAAATGGTATGCCTTTATGGTGTAATTGGATTATATAGCCTTGTAAAATACTCTAAAATGGGACATGGACACAGCGTAAAAATTCTAAATTTGAGAAAAACTGGAATGGCTGTGTCTCAAATGTGCCCCTTCAATGTCCACATATTCCTGGCAAAGGTACAAACGGGGGTATTGCTGTACTCAGCCAACATAGCTGAGCAACATATGAAGTAGTATACAGTCGTAGTACACATAAGGTTTGCAAAATATACTGCGCAAACTCACTTTGTGTGTCGAAAAGGCAGAATAAATGCTTATTACCACTACACTTGGTACAAGCTAGCGGAAAAATGATCCCACGTTAAGGTTCAAAATATGCCTTTTGAATTGCCCTGGGATGTCTTCTTTAAGAAATGGTATGCCTTTATGGGGTAATTGGATTATATAGCCTGGTAAAATACTCTAAAATTGGACATGGACTCAGCATAAAAAATCTAAATTTGAGAAAAACTGGAATGGCTGTGTCTCAAATGTGCCCCTTCAATGTCCACATTTACCTGGCAAGTCAATGGAATGGCAATGGGGGCTTGTTTTGACCCCTCATATGCCAATTGGTTTATGGGGTATTAGGAGGGATGATACATTTGGCATTACAACATGTGAAGGGGTCTGCTGGCATTCTTGCATTTTATTAACGATTTTATTATTATTTGGGATGAAAAACAATCAGATATAGCCCTATTTCTTGTACATATCAATAACAATAATTTGGGTATTTATTAGAATTAATCTAATAATACCTATTACAAGATGGTGGATGTCAAAGGTTATTTGTCAGTTTCTAGCGGACATCGTCCTCAATGGATTCAGAATATACCCTTCGGACAATTTATAAAAATTCAATGAAACTATACAGCCTTATTTGATTATGATACAGAGAAAAGGAAACTCTCTGAGGCAGTACCCCTGCAGTAAACTCCGCCTATCCGTGTCATGTGCGTCATGACATCATGATCACATGTCTCGGAACAGTTTGATTGAGAGTGTGGAAACTGAGTATAGGAATACAGGAAACCAGTGATAATTGGCTTCAGGAGGCATTATGTTGTTACACTATTTGGGTTTATGCATTGAGCACTTTGTTTAAGTCCATGAGGTTATTTAAAAGGTAAATACCCTGCATGTTTGCACTTTTTTACTTATATATGTCAATTAATGTGTCATGTGAATAAAAACTTTTTGTGCAATTCTACTTGATGTGCTATGGGTTTATTTTCATTTGTTATTTGATAACCTGATGGGGACACAGATCACTTTTACTTATTAAGCACTTTTATAACTGCATGACTCACAAATTCGTAGATTCATTCATGCAATCAAATGTTATGTACATAATTTCATTGTAAGTGTATGTTGATATTATTTATATATAAAAAAAATGTAAATACATTTTAATGGACACTATAGTCACAAGAAGAACTACAGCTTACATAAGTATAATTGTTCCCTTCAGGCTTTTTGCAGTAAATGCTGCCTTTTCAGAGAAAAAGCAGTGTTTACATTACAGCCTAGGGATACCTCCACTGGCCACTCCTCAGATAGTAAGAAATTATGACCCTCTTACAAGGATATTCTTTTAGGGAATGTGTGACAAATAAGACACAAACACAAGTGTATAATAAAATGTATTGTTAATATTAATTTAGGATACTGTTGCAGATTTTAGAAGGATATACACAATATACATTATACATTATATCCAGTACACAATCAAAAGCTACATAGTAAAAGGGCAATACTAAAACATTTAAATGGAGGTCTTCCCCTTGCGCCTTCATCTTTGTAGTATGGTACAGTCACCTGTGCTTGCTGCGCTGTCCTCTCCAAAAGAGACAAAAAGGGAGAAGAGAAAGACAAACCTCCTTGGCTGTTGTCCTTTTTAAAAACTGATTCTTGGAGTCATAAACTACAAGTCCCAGAATCCATTTTCCCTCCCAAAGGTGGTTTATCCCACCCTCTTTTTCCAGAGAGTTCTGTCTTTACACAAGTCTTTCCCTTTGATCTCTCCCCTCCAGCTATACTGTAACGTTCTGAAAGAAGTGAGCAGTTAGGCTTGGTTTCTGTGTAGATTGGACAGGATGGCTTGGGAAAACATATACTTCCATGGTTACACCTAGATGTTAACTACTCTGATCTTCTGATAACATGTATGGAACACTGGTTGGCAGGTGAACTGCTGGAGGGATGTAAGCTTTTGTTTTAGCTGGGTGTTGTAAAATGTAACTGAAAACTTTGATCCTTATCACACTGTTATCAAGTAGATGACCCCCAAGTTGTGAAACCAGTCACATACACAGAAAGTTATATACAATATTGAAGTTTTGCATATGAATTTCTTACAAGATGACTGCTAGTTATTGGCTCAAAGAATCACTTCTGAGGATGTCAGACAGCAGCAGCGGAATGGAATACAAGTAAAATTGCATTATATTTAGGGGGCAAAGGGGAGCAGGGGGACTAAATCATGTTTTTAACATTTAGATTGCAAGCTCTATATGTGACCCTGTAACATTCCAAAAACCAATAAAACCTGCACATGGGAGATATTGCTAAAAACAATAAGTATTTTAGAGCTTTTTTTTAGAGTTTCTTTTTTTATAATCATTAAAAGTGAGTGTGACGAGAGCAATCTCGCCACATTGCATTGGAGAAGCCTGGTTGCTCGCCTGTTGCCTTTGGATTATGGCCCCATGTTAAAAGGCTTGATTTTCCCCTGCAAAGACAAGAAAGCCGGGTCATTTGGTGCTTGCCCTGTTTGAGCAGTGATACCCCAGATAGCTATGCCATGGAGCCCATTCGTATAATGAAAGACTATGGGAAAGACTTTGGCTCCATGGCAATTGAACTGT
This sequence comes from Pelobates cultripes, assembly GCA_933207985.1. NCBI lineage: Eukaryota > Metazoa > Chordata > Amphibia > Anura > Pelobatidae > Pelobates > Pelobates cultripes. The sequence goes on along the minus strand of OW240914.1, from coordinate 235,566,590 downwards.
ATGTGTGTGCTCTGAGCGCCATTCAGTAATAATGTGCGCTCAGACCTAAGCTATCTGGGCATATGTTGCATGTCTGTATTTTATGTCATAAATGTAACCTTGTGTATTTTATTGTATTTTACTGTCTTTTTGCTGCCATGTGTTCAATGGAGTTTTGCCTCTGTCTTTGGAGATAATTGGATTACTTCTAATTATCTCCAGGATAGAAGACTCTGTGGAACTGGTTTTGGGCAGAAAAGCCATGCTTCCTGTGGTCACAAAGGACTACGATCTATCTTTTGAACCACTGGACCAATTTGTATGATTTTGACGTATGTTTGTATTTGGAGTATGCTGATTCTGAAAATGTAAGTTTTATGTGAATGTGATGCATACTTTTCAAGTTATGAATAATGTGGAAAAATTGTATTTCTCTGCTTGTGCTAAATTACATTACCCATTGTGTAAGGTAATTGAATCACATGCAGAGGGGAGGAATTTGTGTGGGAGGGTCTGAGTGTATTGTATGTGTTTATTGGTTGTGTTCCAAAACCCTGTGGGTGGTACTAATGTGTAAGAATGTGTACATAAGCACAATAAACCCACAGCTCTGGCTGTTCACTGCTTGACCCTCAACACGGAGCCTTGTCTCGTCTTTGGGGGGATTTACTGAATGCTCTTCCAGTTCGACTGCTAGGAGTGTAAACCTATTCGGATGGTTTTTCCTATTCGGCTGTTTACAGCATTCATATGGCTTCCTGTTCGGCGGATTGGTGTTCTGCAGTAGCTGTGCTTGTGTCTCTGGAAAGGGGGATGATCGCCTAAACGGTTTTTAACCCTTGTGTGCTGAAACGGTCCGTTACAGGGAGGTTTTTGGTGAAAAATGCAGAAAGCAAATATGAAAACTAACGTTTTGCCAGGGTTTGTGACTAAGTTGTTACTAAAAAAGACCAGACATACACAATTTTGAATACCCTGGGTTGTCTTCTTTTGCAAATGGTATTCCATGATGAAGGCAAAATAGGCCCAGAAAACCATTCTGGCAAATTTCCTCGTGGGCTCTCCCTGTCTGGGGCCGCAGCACTGGAAGAGATGCTCTTGAGCCGCCCTCATCGCCGGTACGATCCTCAATGCGGATCATCACAGCATACAAATATGTGTGTTTTATTGCACATTCACAGTTAAAATGCAATGCAGAACAACATTTCTTTATCTCTCACACTTTTTAGATTCATATTAAATTATGTTTTATAAATAAATATTTGATATGACATGAAAGCTCTGTTTCTCATGAATAAAACAGAAAATAGACAAATAGCATGAATTCTTGGTTTGGTTTTGCTTTGGTCAGAACTTGTACAATTGCCTCCATCCTTAGGAGTTAATCAACAAGTTGCCACCAAATCCAAAGGTCATCTTCACCAACGCTTTGAAACTCGAAAATATATTGGCACCCATGAATTTATTACCTTTGAATTTGTTTATTTCCTTTTTTACTTTTATTTATTTTCATTTTTTTTACACTGTAATATGCGGCTGCATAGCAAGCACAAACTAATCCTTGTGCTTTCCACGTTTTTTTTTAACTATTTGCCTGCTCACTGCTAGTGCTCTCAGTGGGTAAATAGTTCTTCAAATTATCAGTTCACTTGCAAAAAGTGAATAATAATTAGCAAATGTGCATCCTGCCGAATGCATTCTGTTTATCAGTGGCCATGCGTTCGTTTATAAATCACTGATTCTGATGCTCTTAAAGAACCACTAAAGGCACCCAGACCACTTCAGCTCAATAAAGTGGTCTGGGTGCCAGGTCGATCTAGTTTTAACCCTGCAGCTGAAAACATAGCAGTTTCAGAGAAACTGCTATGTTAACATTAGGGTTAATCCAGCCTCTAGTGGCTGTCTCACTGACAGCCGCAGGAGGCGCTTCCGCGATTCTCACTGTGAAAATCAAAGTGAGAAGACGCTGGACGTCCATATGAAAGCATTGAGTAATGCTTTCATAAGGGCTGTTTGAATGTGCGGGCGGCTCTTGCCACGCATGCGCATTCAGATCTGACGTCGGCAGGGGGTGGAGAGTTCCCCAGCACAGAGGGAGCCTGGCGCTGGAGAAAGGTAAGTGGCTGAAGGGGTTTTAACCCCTTCAATCCAGCGGGAGGGGAGCCCTGAGGGTGGGGGGGTACCTAATGACCCTATAGTGCTAGGAAAACAAGTTTGTTTTCCTGACACTATAGTGCTCCTTTAAAATGTTCAGATGCAGATATTAGTGATTTTCTGTACTCATCTGAATGAATTTTACAGAATCAATCAGACCAGCCGAATATGGTATTCTAATAAATAACCCCGTAAATGTAATATGTTTATAAACAGGGTTTAGTGCTTAAATATATTTCAATTTTGAATAAAGAATAAATGTCTTTTTTAAGAAGAGTAGTTTTTGAGAGTTTGCAGTTGTTTCCTTCTCTTTACACCTAGATTAGGCAGATGCATTTTTAGTCATGCTGTGACAGATGGTAATTTATACCATTAAGCAAGTTACCTATTGCTATAATATTTCCTTTTAGATTATTACTCTAATAGAATAAAAAATGCAATTCTGGGTGGGAAAAAATTACAGATAAAAATAAAAATAAATCAGGTGGTGTTCTTTTGTCACCTTAGGGTTTCTCCAACTACTTTTCCCAATTAAAACAAATATGACACCTTTTATGAACTCCAGTAATGGTGACTTCAGCTTAAAATTACTACAAAATGAATCCAAGTATATTTATCAATTTAAAACATAGGCTCCATTAGGACTCAATGAGGAGTTCAATTACACCCCATTCATACACAAATAGCATTGATATTGATATATCGAATTACAGATTGTCTGTGACTCTATAAAATAATCTAGGGACACCTACTAATTGGATTACCCTGTCCACTAATTTGATTTCCTAATTATATATCCCAAGTATCTTCTGCATAGCAGCACTGTCTTTACTAGTCAGACTGTAATAGTGCATCATATTCACCCTTATACTAATGATCATGATAATAATTATTAAGGGACTATTACAATGATATCATCATTATTATTATGTCAATAAGATTAATCTTCTTTTACTTTATTTTATTTTAAAGGGACACTATAGTCAAATATAAAAACAAGAAAGACAGGCCCCCGAGCCTTCTTTCTTGCTTTTATATGAACTTGTCATAAAAAAAAAAAAAAATCAGAGTAAGTTTTAATAATAACACTTACCTCCGTTCCAGCGCCGAGCTCCTCACTAGGCCACGCCCCCTTTTTCGTCAAAATGATGAAATCGCAGGGCTCGATAGGATGCTTCTCCTTGAGAAGCGTCATCACGATGTGGTGCGCATGCGCAGTTTCGCGCTGCACCAATCACATTCTTCATAGAGCGGCATTAAATGCCACCCTATGAAGAAACTCAGCGCTCAACCGCGCATGTGCACGGAATGCGCATTTGCGAGCTGAGCTGTCTGACTGACAGCTCAGCTCGCTTTCTATACCCGCCCCCCTCCTCAGCCAAACTGTGTTTGCATAGAAACACTATATATAGAGATCTCTCTATATATAGTGTTTCTATGCAAACACACAAGTAGTAAAAAATTAGACATACACACACACTCTTTCTCCATCCATATCTATCCATCCCCATCATCCATATCTATCATCCATATCCATCCCCATCATCCACCCATTCCCATCATTCATATCCATCCCCATCATCCACCCATTCCTATCATCCATATCCATCCCCATCATCCATATCCAACCATTCCCATTATCCATATCTATCCCCATTATCCATCCATTCCATCATCCATATCCATCCCCATCATCCATTCCCATCATCCATATCCATCCATCCCAATCATCCATATCCATTCCCATCATCCATATCCATCCCCATCATCCATATCATCCATTCCCATCATCCATATCCTTCCATTCCCATCATACATATCCATCCCCATCATCCATCCATCCACATCATCCATATCCATCCATTCCCATCATCCATATCCATTCCCATCATCCATCCATCCCCATCATCCATATCCATCCCCATCATCCATATCCATCCATTCCCATCATCCATCCATTCCCATCATCCATATGCATCCCCATCATCCATATCCATCCCCATCATCAATCCATTCCCATCATCCATATCCATCCCCATCATCCATACCCATCCACTCCCATCATCCATATCCATCCCCAAATCCATCCACTCCCATCATCCATATCCATCCACTCCCATCGTCCATATCCATCCATCCATCCTAATCATCCATCCTCACCCACTCACCCTCAGTCACCCATCCACACTCACTAAATAAGTTTACTTACTGTTTGAATCCTCCCCTCCTCCTCTTCGGTCTTCAGTCTGTCAGCTCAAGCCACTCCCATGCAGTGCTGACAGCCTCAGCACACAAAGCGCGTTCACAGTGCTTTGTGTGCTGATAGCACGTCTGAAGTATTCACCCATGCGTGAATACGTCAGACGTGGATGAAGCCTTTTTAGGGCTTCTGAACTCGGAAGTCCCTCTGGTGGCCGTCTGATTGACTGCAACTGGAGGTGTTCCAAGCTTCCAATGTACAGTGCTTACAAGAAAAAGGCTGTAGGGAGCTGTAGCACTCACCTGAACAACCTCATTAAGCTGAAGTTGTTCAGGTGACTATAGTGTCCCTTTAACTAATTTTTTTTTTCTTGATGTTTTTGATTTCACCTTACCCATAGGTGGAGTTGGTCTCCTTCAATTACATTATATTATATCACATTATCTTATCTTATTTCTGACCTGATTGACAAATTGATAAGTGATAACTCTCCCAGCAATACTTTGGAGTTAAGAACAGTGACAAGTTCACCAAAGAATGCAGAAATCCACTTTCCTACATCTTACTTATAAGACACTAACATTCACTCATTGACCCATTAATTACTTTCAGACGTGGAGGAGTTAACTATTCGGATACCTCAATTCCCTCAGACATCAAGGGGTTAACTATTCTCATTTCTAAATCAACTTGTCTCCTTCCATCCACGTATGGAGCAGCTCTGATAGGCTATTACCAATGCCAATCATCCTCCGTTCATCAGGATTGGTGAAATCCTTAAACCAATGAGTGAATGGGTTCACAGATTTTATTAAAGACCCGGAGGCTCCTATTATGCTGCACTCTTTCTTTAATTCCCTCAGCAGCAAAGAAACATTATTTGAAAAAAGCATTTGAAACAGGTATAAACATCATAGTGACAATGTCCGCCTAGTAACATGACCATCCAATCAGTGACATCCTTCTCCTATAGTAGGCCGGGCATCGATGACCATTTCCTCTTTCTTTGCTGCTCCCTCAGATAAGTAGACCTCTCACAGTTTTTCTGACTGTGGGATCCTCTTATGATTATTTCTTATGATATGCTAATTGTATTTAAATTGTTCCCTATACTACTACTAGATTGCTCTGTGTAGTAGTGTGTAATAGTAATCCATATTTCTGTGTACCTTTTATATGTACCTTTAATTACACTTCCATTCCATAAATACATTTCCAATTTTCTTCTACTCTCCCCAATCTGCCATGGTTTGACACTTTATTATTTTGGGTTCCGTGCTAACACAGGGACTTTACAGGTTTTCTTTCATAATACACGTTTTTTATTTCGCGGGCAAGGCCGGCCTTAGGGGTGTGCGAGCTCCATGGAGCAGGGGGCGCCATGTGGCCGGCACAGCTTGCACATGGCCGGGTGAGTGCAGGGGGAGCTGAAGCAAGTCCCCAGTTGGAGAGTTCATTATTTCCCAACGGGGACTATGAAAGTAAAGTGGCGGGGCTTACCGGATGGCATGGGTGGAGCTTACCGCATGCAGGAGGCGGGGCTAAAAAGCAGCCAGGGCGGAGCTTGCAGCTAACTGAAGCTCCAAGTACTTGCTGCAGAGAAAATAATCCTTGCTTCCACTCCTCCCTTCCAATTAACTGTGTGTGTGACTGTAGTGTGTGTGTGTGTGTGTGTGTGTGAAGCTGTACTCTGTGTCTGACTATAACAGTGTCTGTGTGTGTGTGTGTGTTTGTGGGGGGGAGACTGTACTCTGTGTGTGACTGTCTGTAGCAGTGTGTGAGTGTCTGCCTGTGTGTGTGTGTGTGTGTGTGTGTGTGAGAGAGAGACTGTACTCTGTGTGTGACTGACTGTCTGTGTGTGAGACTGTACTCTGTATCTGAGTGTCTGTAACAGTGTCTGCCTGTGTGTGTTTGTGTGTGTGAGAGAGAGAGACTGTACTCTGTGTGTGACTGTCTGTAGCAGTGTCTGACTGTCTGCCTGTGTGTGTGTATGAGACTGTACTCTGTGTGTGTGAGACTGTACTCTGTGTGTGACTGTCTGTAGCAGTGTTTGTCTGTCTGTCTGTGTGTGTGTGTGTGTGTGTGTGTGTGTGGCTGTGTGTGTGTGAGAGAGACTGTACGCTGTGTGTGACTGTGCTCTGTGTGTGAGTGTCTGCCCGTGTGTGTGTGTGTGAGAGAGAGAGACTGTACTCTGTGTGTGACTGACTGACTGTCTGTGTGTGAGACTGTACTCTGTGCGTGAGTGTCTGTAACAGTGTCTGACTGTCTGCCTGTGTGTGTGTGAGACTGTTCTCTGTGTTTGACTGTCTGTGTGTGTGAGAGACTGTACTCTGTGTGTGACTGTCTGTAGCAGTGTCTGACTGTCTGCCTGTGTGTGTGTGTGTGTGTGAGACTGTACTTTGTGTATGACTGTCTGTGTGTGTGAGACTGTACCTGATTGTAACTGTGCCTGACTGTCTGCCTTTTTGTGTGACTGTAACCAGGGCCGGCCTTTGGGGTGTGTGAGCTGTACGGCCACACAGGGCGCCATGGCAACAGGGGTGCCAGGTGGCCAACACAGCGACAAACCGGCCTGAATTGGAATGCAGGAGGAGCGTGGAGGAGAAGCGTGGGGGCTCGACGTCGGAAGGATCCGCTCCGTGCGTGTCAGTGCGGCAGGTGCTCTTCAGTCGCAACGTCAGGCAGAGTAGGACAACTGGATCCAGCAACTGACAGCTGGATCCAGGGAGCAGCAGCCTTTAATGTAAGTGCTTATCCTTATTGCTATATATATATATATATATATATATATATATATATATATATATATATACAGCCAAAAGAAATCAGCACTCCCAGGGTTCATTCAAAAAAATCGAAAATTTTCTTTATTCCAACGGTCAACGTTTCAGTTCCACTAGGGAACTTTCATCAGGACAGAATACAAACATATTTAAAAATCGACATTGCTGGGGGCGTGGCCTAGCCACAGAAGCGGATGGTCGAAGGACTGCTGAGCTCCAGGCCTGGAAACCGATAAAACCTACTGAAAACCTCCACAATCGGGCCATATCCAACCCAGATAGACTCAAACGTTTAGGCAAATGCGATGGGGCGAAAAACAAAGAAGTTGAAGCCTGAAAAACTCAAACCGGGCACACATATTGGTGAGCTGTGGCGGAAGGCCCAAGAAGCCTCTACCCCTAACATGGCGTCCCTCCATGGTGGATGCTCAGACTTCTACAGTGAATCATCGGATGAAGCAGAAGGGGAGCTCATACAAGCCAACCTCAAACTACCACTGAACCGAACACAGCCCCCACCACCCACCGCAACCCCTACACCGGTGAGCATGGAGGCCATCAGATAATTAATGGCAGACCACCATAAAAAAATATCGGCGGATGTGGCCTCGATTCGGGACACTCTGCAGGGCCTCAATGGACGACTCGGAGCTGTGGAACACACAATGCAAACCCAAGACACACAAATCAAGGAGCTACAGCAAGAGATACGGGTGCTGAGGAGCCTGTCTAAGCAGAATGACCTACAATTTGCTGAGCTAGAAGATAAACGTCGGCTGAAGCATCTCATGATCAGAGGAATAACAGATACTTTGACGGACTCTGAACTGCCCGGCTCCTCACGGTAATGCTAAACCCAAAGCAAGCCAAAGCGGTGACACTAGATGAAATATTCCGCATCCCAAAACCTGCTAAAGCTCCAGAAACAGCCACCCGTGATGTAATCCTGCAGTTTCAAACCCAAAGAGACAGATCCGCAGTCCTGGCCGCGGCCAGGGTCCAACCGACCTACCCCTTCGAAGATATGAATCTAACGTTTTATGCGGACCTCTCGGGAGCAACTTTGGCCTGGAGGAGATCCCTGCAACAACTGACATCACTCCTGCGTGAGCAACATATTAAATACCGCTGGGGCCCAGCTCACACCCTGATGGTAACAAAGGGCGATGATACGCATAAAATACACTGCATACAAGAGGCACCGACGATCCTGGGGCTGCTCGGCCTCCCTCCGAAAACATTGACCCAGCCAGCACCTAAGGAAAGACCTCAGAACCCACCAAGTTGGGAAACTGCCAGCTCTGTTGAATTTGTCCCCAGACGACAGAACGGAACACCCACCATCACTGCCACAACCTGAAAGTCAATTCGGGACTATGTGAGTTACCGGGACATTGCCCCACCATAAGGAATATCATTTAAGGGGACGGCCACACATGATCCCAATCCACACTGCCGAATAACCCAATTGTTTACACCTCACCATTATGTTTAGTACAAGGCAACACCATCACCAACTAAGCACTGCTACCACAATCACATATTTACAAAGATGTCACGACGTTAAGTGTGACACACTCGTTGTCTCACGGTTCGTCTATAAGCACAACAGGCTAAACCTCATCTGGTGTCGTTCACCCTATTGAGATTAACTCTAGATACACAGCATGTTTCCTAGATATTACACTACAGTAGTTAACTAGCACTGTGTTTCTTTATTATGTTCTATAACTCAAACAACGTGTTTTCCCTTCCTTTGTTATTTTCTCTCAAGCTTCATAGAGTGCTTGTCGTTAATACCAACCAGTTAATTCTGACGCTAGGCATGTTCATTCACCTCTTGGTACACACGGCATTATCCTGCCAAATTATAACAATGTGCATTGTTCAATCCTGACATGATACTGTTTGTGACAATAGACCTGTTGCTGCTATTGGGGCACTATAGAACTGTATGTACCATGCATTGCACAACAAAAACTAAGATTTAAAGGAAAGTAAAAGATAAAACATAAAAGGAGGAGAGGAAAAGGAGAAAGGGGGGAAATATCTAGGTTATAATGTGTCTTAGGCAGTTTAAACCCTGGTTTTGTTATTTTACTAGTTTATTTTATTATTATATTTTATTACCTTAGTACATTGACTATCAAGCGTAGTCTCTGGTAAAAGCTTGAATGTTAGTCACTGTCTATATTAAGCTTGATCTCCCCGCTAGAATAACTAAAAGAAATGAATGCTAAGTATACACCTCAATACTCTTACGGGTGATTATCCTATGTGTAATTTAACCAGAGACCGCTTAAGTCACGCAAAAGTATACATGCTTCATGCTAACATATGCATGTTATATCTGACCAACTCCTGACCTTATCAAATGAGAGATAGCACCATACCGGCTATGTCGGCGAAGATTACGCTCTAAGAGCCCAATAGCATACCTGTCACACATGCCGACGTACACAGTGTTAAGCATTGATTATCTGGTTTTAGTTTATTTTCTTTTTCTAAATTATTAATCATATCTTGACAACTTAACCGCTTAGGCAAGCAAGTGATATGAAGCGAAAGCTGTCTCCCCTACCAACCACATGTCTAAGCTTCAGCAAACCTAATGTTGTTTTAAACACGTCCGATCTAGCTCGCTGAAAATGTTATATACTTATGTTTATATTAGTCTGTTGACTTCATGTTAAATATATTTAAAAAATGTGTGCTGTATTAACTGCCAATATTTGAAATGTTGTATAAACTGCCTGCAAATGCTATCGTGGCTATGCATGCTTGTTACCACTCATCGCACAAGAAAAATAAAAAAAAATAAAAAAAATCGACATTGCTTAAATAAGGAGAGTAATCAAGTAAACTCACAATTCAGATGTGCAGGGGGCCGACCATCCTCCCTTCCGAGCGAGTGGGTGGGTACAGGGAGAATACGTCCCTCTGTTCGCGTGCTGAGGTTACTTCCTGAATGCCCGCGTCCTCCATCTCCATGGAGATGTCGGGCACATGCGTATTGGACAAACCGCTATCTCTGCATCCACCCCTCGCACGGGAGTTAGATCTCACACACCATGTTTAGGGAATACATTGTATCAATGCGTTAAACCGGTTACATTAACATACACTCATCTATGTGATCATACACAGGCTTCCAGTGTATCTATTGGCCACTATCATTATATACATAAAATAAAAGTATAAGAAAACCTGATTAATAAATCATTCTAACTGATATAAAGGTCATCCTGTCTAACACATCTCTTTTGATCACTTTACTTTATATCCCAAAAATCAGGTGCTGAAAGTGTATTCAATTAAATGACAACCTAATAAGATGCAAACTGATCTAGAATCTGCAGCCTCCCCTCTCTAGTGCATCTCAAAGTGCATATTACACTATGTTTGAAAATAACAAAGTGCTCTTTATGTTCTATTATCAAAAGCTAATTAAGTCTGATCATCAAAGATAATCATAAATTGTGTCTGTGCAAAAAAAAAACATTTCATAAACAGCAAGGTGCTAAGTGCATAATATTAAAGTGATACTAATGCTACTAAGTAGTCCACCTAAGTGACCCTTTTTTAAAATTTATTTTTATATATATATAGATAGATAGATAGATAGATATAAAACGATTGCGTTTAATTGAAGTGAGCAGGTGGCTAGTGATAAAGGGGGCAGGGGGCTAGTGATATAAGGGGGAAGGGGGCTGGTGATAAACAGTGGGCAGGGGACTGGGTATGAAGTGGGGCAGGGGACTGATGAAGAGGGGGAGGGGGCTGATAAAGGCGGCAGGGTTTTGTTGAATAGGGTGCAGGCGACAGATTGTGAATGTGCCTGAAATTGTCTAGAGGGGGTCAAACAAAGATGCCGGGGGGAGGGGGTGGCAACAAAATTGGCTCGCACAGGGCGCTTGAATTGTTCAGGGACGTCCCCATCAGCCATCTTACGGTCTGGCTGTATGTTGCGGTCAGATTAAATTCTGACCGCGCATTCAGCCGCACCACATCCCTTTCCCCTTGTGTAACTGATGCATACCGCGATCGGTGGTCATCCGATTCGTTCTTCTTTGAACGTTCACTTTTCGCGTCGGCCATCTTTTTGGTTTCTGCCATCGCGGCGGCCATTTTCTTTCGTCTTTTTCCACCCATTTTTACTCTGGAACACCCACTCCGTCCCCTGGTCAGAGTTGGTGTCCGGAAGTAGTGGCGGACGGTTCCCTATCTCTTGCTCTACCCCATCTTGGTAATTGCTGTGAGTAGTGGTATTTGGATTCCACCCATAGGCGTGCGCAGCCTATTGCATTAGGGTGTGCACCCTAAAGCACAAACACACGCCACGCGCGTGTGTATATATATATATATATATATATATACACACACACACACACACACTGCTGTGTGTGCTGTTAGTGTGCTGTGTGCTGTTAGTGTGATGTGTGTGTGAGGGTGCGTGTTTGTGACTGTGCTGTTTGTGTGTGAGGGTGTTTGTGTGTGTATGTTTGTCCTGTGAGGGTGCTGTTTGTGAGGGTGCTGTTAGTGTGCTGTGTGTGAGGGTGTTGTGTTTTTTTTTAAAGGTGCTGTGTGTGTTTGTGAGGGTGCGGTTAGTGTACTGTGTGTGTGTGAGCTGTATGTGTGTAGGTGCTGTATGTGTGTGTGCTGTATGTTTGGAGGGATTTGGCAGATTAGTAAATCCTTGCTGCCATGTGCCATCCCTGGTGGTCCAGTGGAGAGTGAACTCTAGCCTGCGGGGCTAGAGTTAACTCTCGCGAGAGGAACCTGGCGGAGCTTCTGTCTAGAGCTCCCTGGGTCCTCTACTGCCTCTCTCCATGCTGCTGTGGGCCGGTGAGGTAGATCTTTGGTCTCCCCGCCAGCCCATGAAGGCTTAGAGCAGAGCCGGCACTCAGCGCCGGCTGTGCGTGCGCGCGTGTGTGTGTGTAATATATATATATATATATATATATATATACGTACAGACACACAGACACACTCACAGACACACACTCACAGACACACTCACAGACACACTCACAGACACACACACATACTCACATACTCACAGACACACACACTCACAGACACACACTCACAGACACACACTCACTGACACACACACACTGACACACACACACTCACAGACACACACACACACTGACACACACACACTGACACACACACACTGACACATACATACTCACAGACACACACTCACAGACACACACACACACACACACACACAGACACACAGACACACACAGACAGATACACACAGACACACACAGACACACAGACACACACACATACACACACACACTCACAGACACACACACACTGACACTCACAGACACACACACACATACACACACACAAATTATTATATTTTAATTTTAAAAAACAATGTCCACCCAGCCTCCTACCTGGCGTGGACTTGTCCCTGGGGTCCAGTGGGGGCGGGCGCCTTTCTCCAGCTCAGCGCGCGGCGAGGGAGCTCTCTGCTGTCTGCTCTCTGCTCCCTCTCGAGAGGGAGCAGAGAGCAGACAGCAGAGAGCTCCCTCGCCGTGCGCTGAGCTGGGGGGGGGAATCCATCACCTCTTGCCCCCCCATGACAGGGGCAAGAGGTGAAACAGGGGACACTGAGTGCCTGCAGGAACAGCGTTCCTGCTCAAAAAAAGTGCAGGAACGCTGTTCCTGCAGGACTCAAACCATAGGCGTTCGCACAGGGATTAGGGTGTGCCCAGGCACACCCGGCACACCCCGTGCGCACGCCTATGATTCCACCTTTTTCTGTCTAAACTGTATTGTTCTTTCCTCCTGAGTTACTTAACCCTGTGGTTTATTAATAAATAAACTGTTTTCTTGCATTTGGTCCACTATACTAATTACAGTATGCAATCACCCTACCTACCTGGGCCATCTGGAACTCTACTGATCCCCAAGCTCCCATGAGTTTTCCTCCTATATCTGGAGATGAGGCGGATTTCCCAGCATCTGAGGAAATTCAAGCTATCATGGACACTACTGTGTCCAAGTCTGTATCTAAAGCCCTGGCATCTGCCATGGACATTATGTCCTCCTCTATTTCAGAATCATTTACAAGTCAAGCACTCCTCCATAATAATGATGGACAGCAAAACACCTGCCACAGATGGCTCGAATATTGAACCAACGCACAAAAGAGCCTCTAGCCGGGCAAAAACGTCAAGACACTGGAAATGGGCTAAAGCCCAGCCTGATACAGTGGCGGATCCAGAGCCTGATCTCGGGAGGGGCACTTGTAGATTATTTAAAGAAATAATCCAGGCACAATAACCACTACAGCTCAGTGTAGTAGTTATGGTGCCAGTAGTTCCAGTATCCCATAAGAACAGTTTGACAACTTACCTGGGGTCTGCTGGGATATAGGGCATAGGAGCAGTGGTATGTGTTAGGGGTGAAGTGTGTGTGAAAGGTGCAGTGTGTGTGTGTGCGAGTGCGTGAGGGAGGCAGTGTATGTCAGGGTTGCAGTATGTGTGTTAGGGGGCAGTGTATGTGTGGGGCAGTGTGTGTATGGGTGTGCAGTGTGTGTATGGGGGGCAGTGTTTGTGGGGCAGTGTGTGTAGTGTGTGAATGGGGGCAGTGTTTGCGGGGCAGTGTGTGTATAGGTGTGCAGTGTGTGTATGGGGGGCAGTGTTTGTGGGGAAGTGTGGGAGGGGGGACATTTCTGGATCCCTGGTGGTCCGGTGGGGAATCCCTGGTGGTCCCGGTGGTGGTGAGGTGAACTCTAGCCCACGCTCCAGAGCTAGAGTTCACTCTCGCGAGATTTGGAGCGTTGCCGTGGTAAACGCGGCAACGCTCCGTGCTCGCAAGAGGAGGACCCGGAGGAGCTGCAGGCTGAGCTCCCGGGTCCTCTCTTCCTCCCTCCCCTGCCAGTGCCTGCGGACCGGGAGGGAGAACTCTGATCTCCCCGGTCCGCAGGCACACTGCAGGGCTGGCACTTGGACAATGCCAGCCCTGCATTAGCCGGCAGGGGAGAATCTCGGGGGGGGGGCCTGATATCCAATGAGTCAGAACTCAGTTCAGATGACGAGAGTGCCCCTACTCTAGACTCAGATCAGTCTAATGATTTGCCCAACCTAGATTCGGAGTACGGAATGGATGAGGAACGTAACCCCTCCACTAACATACATACCACTGGCAAGTCCAGTTCTGATTTAACCAAAGAGGGTAAAATCCTTGACCCGCAGGGTGAACCATTGTTCGAGTCTGATGACTTACGTCATCCCCGCTCAATGGAATGGTCAACGGCCGAGCATGTGGCGCAATACGTTGCATCCTGGGTCCGTAAGCCTTTGGACGAGGCAACACGAAATAAACTGCGGGCTGAATGCCCACACCCCACCGTACCAGACGAGGTCTGTAAGACACCCCAAGTCGACCACAAGATCAAGATTTTTAAGCAAAACTGGTTGGAAACTTAAGAAAGGTTTAGACTATTGGCTTTATAACTGCCAAGACAAAGTCTTGGATATTTTAGGTCCAGTGACCAGAATTTTAGATTGCCTCACTATTAGAGGTTGGATTCAGAGGGTTATATGCCTCATAGGCAACGCCAATATGGCTCTTGCTACAGAGCGCAATAAATATATCCTAATAAAAACAGAACCTAAACTCATAAATATGGCAATTACTGAACCAGGAGCCCAAACAAAAGGGTATCTTTTTGGGGAGTCTTTTGTGAAAGACCTCGGCTCCTATGTCCAAACATTTACAGCCTTAGACAAGGCACAATTAAATCTAAAAAGGGTGTTCCACCCAAAGGTTTTTGTTGGGACTGGCAGAGCAAGGGGCCATCTGTCTGGCAGAGTTAACAGAGGTTCGCATCCGACCTATATGGGAAACCCTTTCCCGACCAGAGGTCCGCTCCGACCTTCTTTCCCCAACGAGGCAGACCTTGGGTGTCGAGAGGTGCACAAGGCGCTCCTTCTGGAAGACGTCCTTACGGTAAGCTACCTTTCTCAATTTTCTTCACATGTGGTGATAGGGGGCAGACTCACATTTTTCCCATGTCTGGGCTCTCATAACATCAGATGCCTGGATACTCAGGGCAGTCCACAGGTATCTAATAGATTTTGTATCCCTGCCTACCCAACTCTCCCCACCTAGGGAGATTGTTTTTCCCCACTACACACGACCCTCGTCTCCGAGGAAGTTCGAGTTGGTACTCAAAGGTGCTATTCAAGAAATCCTGATGCATACCCCGGGTTTCTTGAGCAACCTGTTTATTGTCCCCAAAAAGGGGGGCGGATCCCGCCCAGTCAACAATCTTAAACACCTAAATAACTACGTAACTTACCATCAAGATGAAAGGCATTCACTGCCTACGAGATTTGCTCCAGCCAGCAGACTCGATCTAAGAGACGCTTACCTCACAGTACCCATTGCGCAGGTGCACAAAGATTTCCTGCAATTCACATGGCAAGGAAGGAAATGGCAGTTCTGCTGCCTTCCCTTTGGTCTCTCCTCTGCGCCTTGGTGCTTCACCAAGCTCATAAAGCCCATCATCGCTCTCCTACGCAGTCGGGGGATTCGCCTAATAATATATTTAGGCGACATCCTGCTGTTATCCCAATCAATTTCCCTACTTCATATTCACCTCGGTTAGACCACAACCTTGCTGCAGAATATGGGCTTCATTATAATTTGGGAAAAGTCCACCCTAGTCCTCACTCAACAAATAGAGTTCCTGGGACTCTTGGTGAACTCAGACATGCAAACCTTATACTTACCAACATTCAAAATGAAAAATATCAAAAAAGAGATAAGGCGTGTTCTTGCCTGTCCACAATTATTTCTCAAACCTCTGGCCCGCGTGATCGGGCTCCTAGCGGCCTCCATACAGGCCATATTTCTGGGCCCCCTTCACTAAAAAGACACTTCAGTGCCTACAGGCGTCATACCTCAGAGGCGGCGCCTCATACAAGGATACTCTGACTCTAGATGCAGAAGCGAAAGAAGAACTCTGTGGCTCCTACACATGGAGGCGTGGAATGGCAGAGCCATCTTCGTCTCGGCTCCAGATGTAGTCATAGGTGGATGCTGGTCGGAAGTGGAGTCCACGCTGTATATAAATTGTCTAGAACTCCTAGCGGGGTCCTTTGCGATTCGCAGTGTTCAATCTTACTGAAGATGGACAACATCTCGGCTGTCCATTATATCAACCACCTCGGTGGCACAAGATCCAAAATTCTAGCGAATTTGGCTCGAGACTTTTGGCAGTTTTGTCTGCAACACAACATGGCGGTCAGGGCAGAATATTTGTCGGGGTTGTCCAACACTACGGCGGACTGGTACTCCCGCCACCCTTTGGGATTCCAGCGACTGGCACCTCCATTCCCAAATCTTCCACCACATTTGGGATCTGTGGGGTCCTCTGGCAATAGACTTGTTTGCCTCTCGATTGAATACCCAACTTCCGAACTTCTTCAGTTGGAGGCCAGACCCTACGGCTTTGGCTTCGAATGCATTCTCCCAAGACTGGTCAACCACCAGGAATTATGCATTCCCTCCATTCGCCCTCATCCCTCATTGCCTCCTCCACCTACAGCGCCAATTGGGCTGCCTGGTAATAATAACCCCACTCTGGCGGTCATAGCCCTGGTTCCCTCCTCTACTGGAGATGGCTATAGGTCACCCACGGCTCCTCCCGGATGCCCAATCTCTCCTACGGGACCCCAATGGGACCCTCCACCCCCTGTCACCAGGGCCGCCATCAGGGGGTGACAACCGTGACTGTTCTGGCAGTCCTGGGCCCCACTTTCCCTTTCTGCACACATAGATAGCGAATATCGCGATCTATGTGTGCAGGCGCGGGCCCCCGCTCCCTGTTACCGCAGAGGGGGCCCAGGCAGCACACAGCTTCTCCTCCTCTCTCCTCATAACTCTCGCGAGACCCGGTTACCATGGCAACGCTCCGCGGGTCTCGCGAGAGTTATTAGAAGAGAGGAGGAGAAGCTGTGTGCTGCCTGGGCCCCCTCTGCGATAACAGGGAGCCGGGGGGGCCCCCACCGGACCACCACTGATGGAATCTCCCCCCTCCCTGGACACAGGTAAGCAGGGAGGGGGGAGAAACATTTAATTTAATAAAAAATGTATGTGAAAATGCCCCTTCCTCCCCCAACCCCCCCCAGATCACACATTTACACACACACATTGCATACACTAACACAACACACACACTGCATACACTAACACAACACACACACTGCATACACCAACACAACACACACACACACTGCATACACTAACACAACACAACACACACTGCATACATTAACACAACACACACTGCATACATTAACACAACACACACTGCATACACTAACACAACACACACACTGCATACACCAACACACACACACTGCATACACCAACACACACACTCTGCATACACTAACACAACACACACACACACACACTAACACAACACACACTGTATACACTAACAACACAACACACACACTACATACACTAACACAACACACACACTACATACACTAACACAACACACACTACATACACTAACACACAACACACACTGCATACACTAACACAACACACACTGCATACACTAACACAACACACACACACTGCATACACCTAACACACACACACACTGCATACACTAACACAACACACACTGCATAGCATACACTAATACAACACACACTCTGCATACACTAACACAACACACACACCGCATACACTAATACAACACACACTGCATACACTAATACAACACACACTCTGCATACACTAACACAACACACACTGCATACACTAACACAACACACACACACTGCATACACTAACACAACACACCCACTGCATACACTAACAAAACACACACACTGCATACACTAACACAACACACACACCGCATACACTA
>OW240914.1:235535787-235547742 GCA_933207985.1 Pelobates cultripes | reverse complement strand
CACACACTGCATACACTAACACAGCACACACTGCAACACACACACTCACTGCATACACTAACACAACACACACTGCATACACTAACACAACACACACACTGCATACACTAACACAAAACACACTCGGCATACACTAACACAACACACACACACTGCATACACTAACACAAGACACACTCTGCATCCGCTACACTAACACACACTCTGCATCCGCTACACATTAACACACACTCTGCATTTACTACAAATTTACACACACTCTGCATTCACTGCACTAACACACACACTACATTCATTACACTGACACTCTGCGTTCACTATACACACTGCATCCGCTTCACAAACACACACTCTGCATTCACTGCACAAAACACTACATCCATTACACACATTCTAATTCACGTCCACTATACACACCACATTCAATCCTGCATCATTGTGAGCGGACTAGGTAGGGTGTGGGCGGGCCCGGGAGGGAGTGGGGGGGGCCCAGACCTTGTGCTTTGTCATGGGCCCCAAAATTTCTGATGGCAGCCCTGTTTGTCACTGTTGTACTCAGATTGGTAGTTTCCTCTTGCTACATTTATGAATTATTGTCACTGTTTAGTCAGACGCTTAGACCTCTATATATGCTGGCAACCCATGATTTCAAGACATTACCATATTTTCTTGTTTCTTTTAGCGTGAATTGGTTGAAGGACCTCTTTGAATCACATGCCTTGTTCCGGCTCGTTTGGTTTATTCGGTTTCCTGTTTCGAGTTTGAGTTATTCTTCAGGATTCGCAAGAAAGAGGAAATGGTCATCGATGCTCCGCCTGCTATAGAGAAGGATTTCACTGATTGGATAGTCATGTTACTAGGCGGACATTGTCACTATGATGTTTATACCTGTTTCAAATGCTTTTTTCAAATAATGTTTCTTTGCTGCTGAGGGAATTAAAGAAAGAGTGCAGCATAATACTCACCTCCGTGTCTTTAATAAAATCATGACTTTCCGTTATAATAATAGTAGAATCCTTGAAGTTAAACCTCCAAATCAGGAGGTTCATTTCCCCCTGAAGAGCCACAAAACCGGCGAAACGCGCGTCGGGGCTCACAAATTCTCAGATGAGCCATTTACATAGTGTCCCTATGTTTATCACCTCACTCACGATCTCCATAGGGGTGTTAAGAATAATCTCAGTTTATCTGCTCAGGCTCTCCCAGAATAGCTAGTGTTATAATGTACTCCATGTATGGAGCCAGCACTGTGATTTTAATTGCTACACTTAGCAAGAGTTTAATACACTCCAGACTTGGAGTTCAGCACAGTTAGGACAGACTATTATGTTGCATTACTTAGGTGCCCTTGAAGCCACAGATCAGTGCATTTTTCTCTCGCTTGCCGATAAGAATAGGGCTTATCAGTCTTCTGCCATCCAGGCAGCATTTACCTTTACACTACTAGATCTAGACAGCTAGTCTCGGCTCACTTAGTGAGTCTAGGTGCCCTCAAAGGCACAGTTTAGACATATAGATTATTTATGTATGTGCACAATCTATGGCATCATTGAATAGACACTGTTACCATATGTAGACCAATCCAGGGCACGACATAGAGTGTCAAGCTTTCCTCTTTGGCTGATATATCCAGCATTCGGCTGATTTATTCAGTGTCCATTAAAGGACCACTATAGGCACCCACACCACTTCAGTTTAATGAGGTGGTCTGGGTGCCTGGTCCATCTAGGGTTAACCCTTTTTTCTATAAACATAGCAGTTTCAGAGAAACTGCTATGTTTATGTTAGGGTTAATCCAGCCTCTAGTGGCTGTTTCATTGACAGGCGCTAGAGGGCTTCTGCTTTTCTCACTGTGAAAGTCACAGTGAGAAGACGCCAGCGTCCATAGGAAAGCATTGTGAATGCTTTCCTATGGACTGGCTGAATGTGGGCGCGGCTCCATTCAGCCGAAGAGGAGGAGAAGAGGGAGAAGGAGAGCTCCCCGCCCGGCGCTGGAGAAAGAGGTAAGTTTAACCCCTTCCTCTCCATCCAGCCCGGCGGGAGGGGGACCCTGAGGGTGGGGGCATGCCAGGAAAACGAGTATGTTTTCCTGGCACTATAGTGGTCCTTTAAGTTCCTTGTCATCTATTCAGAACAAAACAGCTTTCTTTAATATTACCTAATCCAGACAGTTTGGGGCAATTTATGTATACTGAGCCACTTTATAAATAATATAAGCATTGGATTATTATTTGGCAGACCGCACAGATTACTTTAAGTCTCTACCAGCATAGAACAATAGGTCCATATTGAACAATCGCAAGAGACCGATTATTTTTCTCTTCCATCAAGGACCAGCTTGTTGCAAGAGGCTTTTTATTACAATCACTCAGTACAATGACCAAGCTTCCCCAGCAACTAAAATCTGGGTTATAAGAGACATATACCAAGACATATATCCTACGAGTCTCTGACAGCAACGATAATGTTAACTGGGTGTGTAAAGTAACCTGTACTACAAGAGACTTATATTTACTAGTCACTGCCAGCATTAGCAATAGTTTCAGCCATACTTACTGTATTTACAGGAAGCTATATCCCTATTAGAATCAATAGAACCAACAATACATTTTCTATCCATTAATTACACCTTTGACCCAGTAACAAAAATCTGGGCTGCAAGAGATAGTAATCAAGACATTTATTCACGAGTCTCTGTCAGCAAAGTTAAAATCTAACTGGATGTGATAAGTAATCTGTGCTACAAGAAACATTTATCCATCTGTCTCTGTTATCAATAGCAATAGTTTCTATCAAACTTACTGCACCATAAGAAAGCTAGATAATTGAAACATTATTTCTCTGCTAGTATTAGCAATGTTTTACCTTAGGAGACAGATTGCAACATAATAACTATATATTTAATATATCTTTCTGTTCACTCTGCAAGGAATCCCTATTTAAGGGATAGGATACATATATACAATCTTTTTGTCGTAACACAATCATATTGCTGTAAGACAATATAGCACCTTATTTTGCAAGATATATATATATATATATATTTATATTTATATTGTGGCAGTGTGAGCGAACACTGCTATATTAGCCCCAGAATGGCACTTTCAGTGTTCCCTGAATAGAGTGGGTTAATAATCAGGTTGCTCTAGTACATCAATTAGGGAGCTAGATAAACCCTATGCAGATGGAAATCAGGCTTTCCTGTGAAGAGCTGGGGTGGAGACAGAGAGACTGTGAGTCACAAAGACTGCTGAAACTGTGTGGGAAGAAAAGGTATTTTGCAAGCTTTTATTTTTATTTTGTTAAACTACTGGGGTCAGCTTAGCTGCCCAGTAGCATAGAAAGGGTACTCTATGTTAGTTAGTCTGCAGTGTGGAGTAGGTGTTTATTTTAGTTTTCATGTTTTGCTGTGGCTCAATTTGGGCCTGCTTGCTAAATAAAGCTTTCCTCATATTGGAAGAAAGAACTGTTTCTGTTTATGACCCAAGACCCGGCCAGCCTGCTACAAGTGGTGTCAGAAGTGGGAAGTTTGTGTACTGAAAACCTTACCAGTACAGACCTTGAGGAAATTTAAAGCCATATAGCGTGAAAGTGTTATTGCTGCAATGGAGGACATAGTAAAAGGCTTATTACAAGCTACTGCTGTGCAGCAAGAAACCAATCGAGCCCTGCAAGAAAGCAACCGCTTACTGGGAGAACAGATTACTGCAGTGGTAGAGGGACAACATGCTGACCATTGTATACTTAAAGAGATAGTACACAGTCTCTCAAAACTTGACAAAGAAGAGCCCAGCGGTGTTTCAAAGTCTCTCCAGACAAACCAGTGTATACAAAAGATGACTCCCCATGATGATGTGGAAGCTTACCTCCTTGCTTTTGAGAGCACTGCAGCAAGGGAACAGTGGCCCAGGGGGAAATGGGCTGGTATCCTTGCACCCTTCCTTCTGGGAGAAGCACAAAAAGCAAATACTGATCTAGGGGAAGAGGCTGCCGATGACTGTGTCACATATACATCCGCTTATAGAAATGTGGTTAATGACATTTACTGTCCACACAGGAAAAGTTGTGCCGAGCAGCAACCTAATCCACAGAAGGGTTAACGAATTTATTACGTTTGTCATGCATATTGATAATGGGTTAAGACTCAGAGGTCACCAGAAGCAAGACCAGACGTACGGCTATGTCCCTAGCACCTCAATTCTCTAAACCTGTTTTGTCTAACCTCCCTGTACAGTCCGAACCCAAACCTATGCAGTTGGGGGTCACTAGACTGTCAGAGACCGAAAAACAGTATATAGGAGAAGGGAGGGGTTATGCCTATATTGCGGTAGAAAGGGACATATGATAACTAATTGTCCAGTGCGTCCGGAAAACTTCCGCACCTAAGAACCTTAAGGGGACAGATCTTAGGTGTGATGGAGTTGTCCTCTAACAAAAACAAAAGTAGATTCCTCCTTGAGGTATCTATTTCCCTTGATAACAAGAAGTTTTCTTGCAGTGCCCTAATGGACTCAGGTGCTGCTGGAAATTTTATTGATGTCCAGTTTATTAGGGGTAATGAGATACCGGTCAGGGAGAGACCTACGCCGCTAGCTGTAGAGGCTATTGATGGTAGACCACTCACACAACCGCTTATAACCCACAAAACTGTCCCTATTACGATCTCCATTGGGGCCTCCCATAGGGAGGAGATGACGTTTCAGGTTATTACTTCTCCATCATGTCCCATCATATTAGGGTTTCCGTGGCTGAGTAAGCACAATCCCTATATTGACTGGGCTAATGGGGAGATATTAGAATGGGGTAAAGAGTGTATGGGGAGATGTATAAAACCAGTACTAAAGAGATTGGATACTATTGACCTTCCCACTACCACTCCCCAAACTCCTGGAGTTCCCATACAATACCGAGAACTTCAGGAGGTGTTTAACAAGGCTCAATCTGATGTATTGCCTCCCCACAGAGCATATGACTGTGCCATTAACCTGTTTCCAGGCGCTATGCCACCTAAGGGGGCAGTTTATGCCTTATCTCCCCAGGAGAGTAAAATAATGGAGGAATACATCAAAGAATCCTTGAGCAAAGGGCACATAAGAAAGTCATCCTCACCAGCTGGTGCAGGATTCTTTTTTGTTGAGAAAAAGGGTGGTGAGTTACGCCCTTGCATAGACTACAGGGCACTTAATAAAATCACTGTAAAAAATGCATACCCTATTCCACTCATTTCCGAATTGTTCGATAGACTTCAGGGAGCTAAAGTATTTACTAAGCTTGACCTTAGGAGCGCTTACAATTTGGTTAGAATTAAAGAGAATCATGAGTGGAAGACGGCATTTAATACCCGTAGTGGACACTATGAATATCTGGTAATGCCATTTGGGTTATGCAACGCCCCGGCCGTATTCCAAGACTTTATAAATGATGTACTCAGGGAATTCATTTACTCATTTGTCTTGGTTTATTTGGACGATATTTTGGTGTATTCCCCTGATCTTCAAACTCACCACTCCCATGTGAAACAGGTTCTGCAGATGTTGTTGAAAAATAAACTTTATTGTAAATTAGAAAAGTGCATATTTGACCAGCCTGAAGTCCACTTTTTGGGTTACAACATCTCTGCATCGGGATTTCAAATGGATCCTAAAAAACTAGAGGCTGTACTACACTGGCCATTACCCTCTGGTTTAAAAGCCATTCAAAGGTGTATTGGTTTTGCCAACTATTACAGAAGATTCATCAAGGGATTTTCTTCTGTAATAGCCCCAATCACAAATATGACTCGCAAAGGGGTTAGTAGCACGGTATGGGCCAAAGAGGCTGTGAATGCTTTTGAGATTTTTAAACAAAGATTTGCCTCTGCGGACATACTAAAACATCCTGACACAAGTAAACCTTTTTATATTGGAGGTTGATGCATCCGAGACAGGGGTAGGGGTTGTTCTCTCTCAGAGAGAAAGCCAGGGAACACCATTGCATCCTTGTGGCTACTTCTCCAGAAAGATGTCTCCTGCTGAGCGCAACTATGATATTGGCAATAGAGAACTGTTGGCCATTATTCTTGCCCTCAAGGAGTGGCGACATCTTTTGGAGGGTTCCAAGGACCCCCTGTTGATCATAACCGACCACAAAAATCTGGCATATATAGGGGATGCCAAACGTTTGTCTTCCAGACAGGCTAGATGGTCACTGTTCCTTTCACGTTTTAACTTTCTCATTACTTATAGACCTGGTTCTAAAAATACCAAGGCTGATGCCTTGTCCAGGCAATTTGATAATGAGTCAGCTCCGGAACAGATGACATCTCCTATTATTCCACCAGAGTGTATTATTGCTACTACTGTCCTCTCACTGTCTTCTCCACTGCTTGGCACCATACTGGAGGCCCAGCCTCAGGTGCCCAGTGGTAAACCATGTGATAAACTGTTCGTTCCCCTATGTGAAAGGGTTAATATCATGAAAGTGTTCCATGACAATATAACTGCTGGACACCCGGGCATCAATAAGTCCACTGCCGCGATCACTAGATCATTTTGGTGGGATTCACTCAGGAAAGATGTAAAGGAGTATGTGCAGGCATGTTCTGTGTGTGCAGTTTCTAAGGTGACTCATGCACTTCCTTGTGGCCTGTTGCAGCCTCTTCCTGTTCCTGAGATTCCATGGTCCCACCTATCCATGGACTTTATTGTTGAGCTTCCTAGCTCTGCTGGGTTCACTACTATTCTCATGGTTGTAGACCGATTTTCTAAGATGGCTCACTTCATTCCTCTCAAGAAGTTGCCATCTTCGCAAGATTTGGTCCTAATTTTCATATGTGAAATTGTCCATTTGCATGGCATCCCCCACAATATTGTGTCTGATAGGGGCTCTCAGTTTGTGTCCAGGTTCTGGAGGGCGTTCAGTAAACAATTGGGGATTGATCTCTCCTTCTCCTCCTCCTACCATCCACAGACCAATGGTACAGCTGAGAGGGGTAACCAGTCATTAGAAGTTTATTTGCATTGTTTTATTAATAGCACACAAGACAATTGGTCCGAACTACTCCCGTGGGCCGAGTTCGCTAGAGACAATGCTGTTCATGACTCCTCTGGGCACAGTCCATTTTTTGTCAATAATGGTAGGCATCCTACGGTTCTCCCTGCGGTATTTTCTGATACTGCCATTCCTGCTCTGGATGAGCGTCTGGCATACCTGGGTTAAGGTTCAAACTGCTCTAGGGGCTGCTGCTGAACGCTTCAAACATTTTGCTGATAAGCGTAGGAGTGCCAACCCGGTGTACCAAGTGGGGGACCGGGTTTGGTTGTCATCTCGCAACATCAAGCTTAAGGTCCCTAGCATGAAGTTTGCCCCCAGATTCCTTGGTCCCTATAGAGTGCTTCGTAGGATCAATCCAGTGTCTTACTCTCTGGCTCTTCCTGCATCTTTAGGGATTCCCAACACTTTTCATGTGTCCTTACTCAAACCTCTTGTCTGCAATAGATATACTGTTCCTTGTGTTCCTCCCCCTCCGGTGGTGGTGGGTGGTCAGGAAGAGTATGAGGTATCTTCTATCGTGGATTCTAGGTTTTCTCGGGGCACTTTACAGTACTTGGTTGTTTGGAAAGGTTACGGTCCTGCTGATCGTTCTTGGGTTTCGGCTCCTGACCTGCATGCGGGCCGTAAGATCCGCGCTTTTCACGCTAAATTTCCTCTCAAGCCTGGTCCTGTCCGCCCGGTGGGCGTTCTTCAGGTGGGGGGTAATGTCACATATTCATCCGCTTATAGAAATGTGGTTAATGACATTTACTGTCCACACAGGAAAAGTTGTGCTGAGCAGCAACCTAATCCACAGAAGGGTTAATGCTGAGCAGCAATTATGCAAATGAAACCTGGTAACTGACTTTGGGGTCAAAGGCCGGTTACAGCCTATCAGAACTAAAGGAGGGGTATTTAGGCCCAGTTCTCAGCCTGCTCAGTGCCCTGTCGTGGTTTCCCTTGTGGTTGTCTGAGAGCGCGTTCCTGTTTATAGTTTTCTACCTGGTTTTTTACTTTGGCTTTGTTTATTGACTTCTCTATATTCTGGTATCCTGACTCCTGGCTTTCCTCATCGCTGTGTCCCTTTCTGTGTTCCCTGACCTCGGCTAGTATTTTTGACTATTCTTTGTACGTTAAATCCGGCCATTCTAAGGACCGGTAATACGTTAATTATTTGTCATCCATGCTGTACAGTTCTACGTGCTGGATCAAACCGTAATCCTGACACTATGACTGTCTTAAGGCTGAGATTCTAGCCAGAATTGGTGTGACACCTGCAGTCAGGGCCCAAAGATATCACAGTTGGACATATCAGGTTTAAAAGGCCCCAAGAACCCAACTGTTTGACCTAATACATTTGGCAAATAAATAGCTTACCCCAGAAAGCTCTACACCAACACAAATAATTGAGACCCTGGTCTTGGACAAATTTCTGCAAGCTTTACCACTTGAATTACTCCAGTGGGTGGGACAGGGTCATCCTACCACCTATGATGAGATGGTGACCATAGTGGAATGCTAAATAGCTGTAAAAACACTAAAGGCTCCACCTCAAGTCAGAAACCAGAAGTTGAAGGTACCCCAACCCCCAAAAACATGGAGGTCAGATCAACAACCACAGTCTGGAAATTGAGCTTTGGGTCCCAATGAACTCTGACATAGCTTCAAGGAATCCCAGACTCTCAAAGACCTGCAGCATCGCACTGTTCCCATAATTTGCTTTGAGTGTGGGCAGCCTGGACATGTAAAGGCTCACTGTCCAAAACTACAGGAACCAATGGAATGTGGAAGTGCTACTACATACAAGACCTTTTGTGGACTTGGGTGTTTAGTGGCAGTTTTAGGAGAAACCAGTGATTTTCATATACATGTTATGGATTCAGGGAGTTATATTACCTTAATTGTAGGGCGTCTGATAGAACCTGATCTATTGTTATTCAGGAAAAAAGTGGGAGTACGTTGTGTTCATGGTTCTACTGTGGAATATGCTAAGACAATAGTTGACATATCATTGCAAGGTCGGTCCATAAGGACTGAAGCCTCAGTAGTCCCAAAGTTACCCTACCCCTTGGTGTTGGGTCGTGATTTCCCCGGCTTTAGAACCTTGGTGCTGAGGCAGGTAACCCCCAAGCCATTGGAGTTGGCAAGTGACAGCCCCTGTAGAGTTTTCCCATTTACTCACCCCGACTTCTTTGTTAAAGAAAGTAAAAAACGCAAGTCAAAGAGAGGAAGGAGAAATAAGTACAGGGGTACAAATAGTTTACGTGAGGTCCTGATGAGCTTAATAATGATCAAGATGAGATGACAGGCACAAGTGCTGATGCCACACCTTCAGTAGAGAAAGATGTGGAACAGCAGATTGAACGCATGCGCAATTGTTTAAATTTTGGAAGGGAACAAACTAGAGACCTGTGTATCATTTGGGACACCCACCGTAGAGGTCCACACACTTGTTCCAGAAGTAAAAATTTCTACTGACCCCTGAGGGTCTTTATCAATATATGGTGTTGCCATTTGGCTTACATGGGGCCCCTGCAACCTTCCAGAGGTTGATGAATAAGCTGTTGAGACCCCATTCTGGTTAGGCCTCTACTTATTTAGATCTAGTCATCCACAGCCAGGATTGGGAAACCCACTTAGACAAAGTTGAAGCTGTACTCGATACATTGAGGGTTGCAGGTCTCACTGTTAACCCTGCCAAATGCATACTAGCATGTCCGGAAGTTAAGTACTTGGGATATACTATAGGACAAAGCATGGTCAAACCTTAATTCAATAAAATAGCTGCCATTGAAAAATGGCCCCGTCCCTTCAGTAAAAAACACGTTGTGGCAAACCTAGCCACTTGGACTAAACAGAGACAATATTTTTTTTAAGGGTTGCCTGTATCTTTAATACCATTGTGTATGTGCCTGGTTGTAATCTACTGTATCCTGTAGGCTGTATTGCTTGTATTGGCTATCTGCCGAAAGCAGATAGTCATTTTCTATTTCGTTTCACGAACGGCACCTTTGCGAGCCATTCGTGAACCGAATGAACCATCTTTTAATAGCCCACACACTAAAGGACGTGTGGCGCTTGTTAACCGATTGCAACAATGTTGCAATCGGTAATTAGAGGTTCTCCTAGGTGGCCGCCGTTCGGCTACCGACCACACGGCGGTCGACCATCTTGGATCCTTTGTTCCCCAGCGGTGTTTGGTCGTCGAGCGCATGGAACTGAAAAAGGCTACTCGACGGCGCGAACACCGCTGGGCTTCCAGACCGTTCAGGAGTCCCGGGCCATTCGGTAGTTTGGTCCATCTATGTCAATCAGTACTTTCAACTTGTGTTATAAATAATGTGTTTTTTTGTTCGGTTGTTTTAGCTGGGATCTGAGCGGTATTCTCACAAACGGTGTACTCAGACCCCAGCTATCTACCGAACATCCATTTGTGTAAATCTGTCAAGTATTCGAAAAGTTATGTATTTTAATATAAGTTGCCGGTTCTGTTGCACGGAGGGATAATCCACTTAACGGTATATTCCAGTGGGAGTATCCCTCTCATGCAGCAGTGCCTGATGGGAGAAATGCCCAGAATGTGAAGTCCCCCATGTAGTCCCCTATTGTGTTACCCCTGCTAAGGCAGTATGGAAACCCCTTGCATGGGGACTTGCATAAATACTGGAGCTGCAAATAAAGACCTCAGTTGACTCCCAGAACTGTGTTTCGTCCGGTTACTGGGGGATTTGGGATATTGCCTTGCTTTTCAGCGCTGACTGTGGATTACTGTATGTACCAGCGGAGTTCATGGGATTTAATATTGCCGGTCCGCTACACATGTTAGGGCTTTTCTTGGTATTGTCGGATACTACAGTTGATTTATACCCCATTTTGCCATCCTAGCTTCCCCCTTAACTGAGTTGACAAGAGCAAGGGTTCCCGGAAATTGTTCCGTGGAGTCAGGAAGCCGAAATGGCATTTACGAATTTGAGGACAGCCTGTGCTGTCATCCGGTTTTGATAGCCCCAAACTTTAATGAGCAATTCTTTCTACAGACTGATGCTTCAGAGGTGGGTGTTTGAGCAGTATCACAGTATGTAGGGGGTGAGGAACATCCTGTTCTCTACCTAAGTCGTAAACTGCTGCCTAGGGAACGGAATTAAGCTGTGGTAGAGAGAGAATGCCTGGTCATCAGGTGGGCTCTGGAGTCCTTGAAGTATTTGTTGAGTCATTCATTTACTCTAGTGATGGACCATGCTCCTTTACAATGGATGCAGATGAACAAGGGAAAAAATTAAAGGGTCACCCGATGGTTCCTTTCCCTTCAGCCCTATAAATTTGTAATGAAGCATAGAGCCGGCCTCCTGCATGCTAATGCAGATGCATTGTCTAGAGTGCATAGTCTCTGTCACGGCCGCTCCACCCTGTTGTGTTCCGCTGGGGGGAAGGATATGTGGCAGTGTGAGCGAACACTGCTATATTAGCCCCAGAACGGCACTTTCAGTGTTCCCTGACTAGAGTGGGTTAATAATCAGGTTGCTCTTGTACATCAGTTAGGGAGCTACATAAACCCTATGCAGAGGGAAATCAGTGTCATGCCGTATCCGGGTCCGGTGTTTCCGGTATTCGGAGCCGGCCCCGCCCCCTTTCTGAAGCGGCTCTCTTACGCTATTTAGAGAGACCGCGCCAGATACAAACGGCTTGGTGATTTTGGGACCTACTTCCATGTTTAGACGCCGGCTACACAAGCTTCACTCGCAAGCCTCCCTTACCCTTTGAACTACTAAAAGGATTGTGCTTTACATCCTCTATTGGATCCTGAAAAACGGACTGTTTACCAATTTATTCTTGGACTTTAATTCCGATCTCTTGGAGGACTACTCACATAAATCTTAAGTATATTTTTCATTCTATTCTCTGGAGACTCAGTTATAACTGAATTGTTTCTTGCTTACTAAAATC
>OW240914.1:235453488-235522203 GCA_933207985.1 Pelobates cultripes | reverse complement strand
AGGAGCATGTGTCTGTCATGCTCCTTTGCGGTTCCCACATCCTGTGCTGGGAATTGTGGGAACCGCAGGGAGCATGACAGACATGCTCCTCCTCCTCCTTCCTCTTCAGTGTTAGTGAGCGGAATGCCGCCGGACCGGCGAGGCTGCCACCCGGTCCGGCGGCTCTAACATGAAACGGCCGGCCCCCTCACAGTGTGCCACCGGACTGGCCACCCGGTGGCACCTGCAGTCCCCCCCAATCCAGCCCTGCCGCCGGGCCCCCTGAAGGCGGCCCTGGCGGCGGGCCCCCCTCCCGGCCGGGCCCTCGGACCGTGTCCGAAGTGCCCGACCGGTCAGTCCGCCCCTGCCCAGGTACACACACACATATATCAAGTTACATCATATTTTAGCCACCCTCTTGTCTCCTTACCTTTTGGGTACAGAAGGGTGGCTTCCCTGGGGTCCAGTGGGAGCTGGAGGGCCAAGGCTGATGAGAGTCTGTCCTCAGTCCCTTTTCTCCTCCTGTATATACCTCCTCTTCCACCCCAGCGGCACTGTTATTTGGGAGGAAGTGATCTCACCTCACTTCCTTCCAGCAGGCAACATCAAAGGGGCCAAGGCCGAGCACTCTTAAAGGGCTGAGGGCCCTTAATTACATCAGGTGCTGCAGTCCACAGGATTTGCACCCCAGCAGGGGGCCCACAGAGCAGCTACTTTGGGCCCCCCAGGAGTAACTGGGCCCGGGGCAGCTGCCCCTTTTGCCCCCTTTTAAAGACGGCCTTGTATAGGGGGGGGGGTGTCTGCACAGTATATAGGGGTATGCTGCACACAGTATATAGGGAGATTACATGCACACAGTATATAGGGGGGGTGTCTGCACAGTATATAGGGGAGGTGTCTGCACAGTATATACGGAGGTTGTGCCACACAGTATATAGGGGTGTCTGCACAGTATATAGGGGGTGTGTCTGCACAGTATACTCAGGGAGGTGTCTGCACGAGGTATATAGGGGGTGTCTGCACAGTATATAGGGGGAGGGTGTCTGCACAATTATATAGGGGGGAGGGTGTCTGCACAGTATATAGGGGGGCTGCACAGTGTATTGGGGTGGGTCTGCGCTGTATATTGTGGGGTCTGTGAAGTATATTGGGGTGGCCTGTGTGTTAGATGGAGGGGCTGTTTGTTACATGTGGGGGGCAGTGTATTATATTTGGGGGCTGTACAGTACGTGTGGCCTGTGTGTTAGATGTGTACAACCCTAGTTTCACTGAAAAATATATTTATTTCATAGATATCATATGGCATGCTTTTTGCTATGAAACCGCAGCCATCTAGTCACTCGCCAGAGAAGGATGAGAAACTGCACCCCAGCGAGAGGGACAGCCTAACATCTGCAACCAAATCCGTCGGTCACCGAATTCAGTAATCTCCGTCTCTTTGTGCATTGTGTATGTATGGTACTCCCAATTCTTATATTTAATCCGGTGTGTCTCCCACAATTTATGTGTCTGTCTGCTGTATGTATGTGGCACGCAAGTCTGCATGCACTGTGTCTGTTATGCCAGTTACTCTAACCAGTTTATTTCTTTTTGTGTGTGTCACAGCTCTGACAAGCATGTTCTCCTATGGGAATACACATGTGAGCAGTAACGCCACGTCAAGGCTTCAACCCTTGTTACTGACCATTCAAACACACCATCCGAATGCGGATGAATGCAAAGTATGGTGTGTTTGAATGGTCAGTAACAAGGGTTGAAGCCTTGACGTGGCGTTACTGCTCACATGTGTATTCATGTGCCAATTCAACCAATGTGAGTCACTGTAATACTTATAAGGTAACCAAAAGTACCGTGATTGTGGAGAATGAAACGCCTGTATCACCTAAACACTGCTTACCCTGTGACCGTATCTCCTAAATACTGCTGACACTGTGACCGTATTTCCTAAACACTGCTGACACTGTGACCGTATTTCCTAAACACTGCTGACACTGTGACTGTATTTCCTAAACACTGCTGACACTGTGACTGTATTTCCTAAACACTGCTGACACTGTGACCGTATTTCCTAAACACTGCTGACACTGTGACCGTATTTCCTAAACACTGCTGACACTGTGACCGTATCTCCTAAACACTGCTGACACTGTGACCGTATCTCCTAAACACTGCTGACACTGTGACCGTATCTCCTAAACACTGCTGACACTGTGACCGTATCTCCTAAACACTGCTGACACTGTGACCGTATCTCCTAAACACTGCTGACACTGTGACCGTATTTCCTAAACACTGCTGACACTGTGACCGTATTTCCTAAACACTGCTGACACTGTGACCGTATTTCCTAAACACTGCTGACACTGTGACCGTATTTCCTAAACACTGCTGACACTGTGACCGTATCTCCTAAACACTGCTGACACTGTGACCGTATCTCCTAAACACTGCTGACACTGTGACCGTATCTCCTAAACACTGCTGACACTGTGACCGTATCTCCTAAACACTGCTCACACTGTGACCGTATCTCCTAAACACTGCTCACACTGTGACCGTATCTCCTAAACACTGCTTACACTGTGACCCAATCGCCTAAACACTGCTTACACTGTGAATGTTATTTATTTCAAGTTAGTTTTAGTGTTTGCGGTTTCATTGATTTGTTAACCACTCTCCTCAATCTTCTGTTCTGTGTTTTCTTACATTTGTGGGAAGAACAAGGTGATCCTCTCAATTTTACACTCCTTTACTGATGGTTCCAGTGCCAGAGAAAAAACCCACCACCATTAACCTCGACCTGCTCAAACAGAAGAGATTACCTTCTTCTATAGAAAACGTCCGTATGGCTGTTTCGGAACACATGCTGCAGACATGATGTAACCTTCATTTTCCAGTGATTAAGAATCGTGGACCGTCCAGGGAAAGAGACCATTATATTATTAAGATACTACCTTCCTAATACCATACAGCCTTTCTTTACATGTGATCATGTGATTGAACTTTCTCCTTCTTGGATACCACAGTGTGACTTTTTTCTTAACCAGTTTCCAAATTTGACTTTTATATTTTTTCCACTATACATATAAAGTCTAAAATGCATATTAACTTTGAAGAAATAAAGTATTTTGCTGACACCTTAACATGCGATTTGTGTTACTTAGCTACAAATAATACCATCACTAGCTGTGTTCCATTGTAGTTTCTCAGAAACTGCAATATTTAACATTGCAAGATTAAGGGGACATTGGCACTGCACCCAAACCATTTAAACGAGATGACGTGGGCTTTTAAAGAGCAACTTCTTACTATGCTTATTGCTATCTTTTGAAAGTCATCACATTTATAAGCAAAACTATGCATAGGCACAGTGACACGAGGACCTAGATGCACCATAAATTATCATATGTTGTTACAAAGCCATATTTCCTAACAGTCCTGGATTGTTTAGTAGAGTCCCAGTTTGGGTTTGCTCTCCACTGTCCCACAATAATTAACAAGTTAACATTATTTCAGACAAATTACTGTACATTTAAAAATTAAGAGTTGAAATTTTTTTTAAAGTGGCAATATAAAAAAGTCAAACAATATTTAATTTCTAATTTAACTAAATTGAAAAAGTATGTTGTCCATTAATTACATAATTGCACATGTGGCCTAATATCAGATATATCAGATATTGTTATTGTCATCCCCCTATCACCCCCCTCACCCTGTCACCTCACCTCATCACTCCTTGTCACCCCCCTCTTACGGTCACCTCACCATCACCCCCTCACTCTGTCATCCTCCTCACACTATGTCACCCACCCTCACTGTCACTCACCCTTACTCTGTCACCCATACTCTCACATTATGTCACGCCCCCCCTCTTACTCTGTCATTCACCCCTCACCTCATCACCCTCCCTCTCACACTGTCACCCTCCCCACACGGCCACCACTCTCCGCACTCTGGCACCTCCCTCCATGCACACCGTCAACCCTCAACGCGCAGGCACCCTCCTGCTCTTTTGCACTCACCCTGCCACAGTTACCCCTTTACTCATCGTCACCCCCCCCAAAGGGGATGCCTGAGTTTTGTCCTGCCTAGGGCAGCACAAAACCAGGATACACCACTGAGCTCCACCATCAATATATTAACAGCTTCTTATACACAAAGTCAACTGCTATTTTTTCTTCAATAATGGTGTTCTCCGTGGGGTCTCATGTATGAGTTTCGCCTAAGGCCTCGCCAAGTCTAGAGCCGACACTGCAGTACAGCCCTTCAGTATCCAATAGTCTCTTATGCAGGGACTCCTCAAAGCGGTTTGCTCCTTCCCTCTGGAACTGTAAAAATAAAAAATATATAGTTACAACTCACCAAATTGTAACCAGAAAGCATATTACTTATTTTATATTATTAGAAATGACAATTTCAATGTTGAAGATTGGAGGCGTAGAATAGAAAGAATGATCGAGCGCTTTCAATTTTAAATAAAAAACATGTCTGTGCTTACAGTGTAAGTAGTGTTTAGGTGATAGGGTCAGAGTGTGAGCAGTGTTTAGG
The DNA here is from genome assembly GCA_933207985.1 of Pelobates cultripes. Lineage (NCBI taxonomy): Eukaryota > Metazoa > Chordata > Amphibia > Anura > Pelobatidae > Pelobates > Pelobates cultripes. Next base: position 235,517,676 of record OW240914.1, on the reverse strand, counting down.
AGATACGGTCACAGTGTGAGCAGTGTTTAGGAGATACGGTCACAGTATGAGCAGTGTTTAGGAGATACGGTCACAGTATGAGCAGTGTTTCGGAGATACGGTCACAGTGTGAGCAGTGTTTAGGTGATACAGTCGTTTCAGTCTCCACAATCACGGTACTTTTGGTTACCTTATAAGTATTACAGTGACTCACATTGGTTGAATTGGCACATGAATACACATGTGAGCAGTAACGCCACGTCAAGGCTTCAACCCTTGTTACTGACCATTCATCCGCATTCGGTATTCCAGATGTTTTGCACTACACCTCCCATGATGGTTTGCCAGCATTATGGGAGATGTAATTCACAGCATCTGGACTGCCCAAGGTTACATACCTCTGAACTATGCCGTGATCACAGTACACAATGTTGAAGTTGCTGTGCAAACAGGAGCAGCTTGTCATGTGTCAGATGCCACTTCATTAGTTATACATTCAATACTCCACCCTGGAGACGGGCATCAAACATGGGCTTCTTCATTCCTCTTCATGTACTTCGTGTCCCATAGGAGAACATGCTTGTCAGAGCTGTGACACACACAAAAAGAAATAAACTGGTTAGAGTACCTGGCATAACAGACACAGTGCATGCAGACTTGCGTGCCACATACATACAGCAGACAGACACAAAAATTGTGGGAGACACACCGGATTAAATATAAGAATTGGGAGTACCATACATACACAATGCACAAAGAGACGGAGATTACTGAATTCGGTGACCGACGGATTTGGTTGCAGATGTTGGGCTGTCCCTCTCGCTGGGGTGCAGTTTCTCATCCTTCTCTGGCGAGTGACTAGATGGCTGCGGTTTCATAGCAAAAAGCATGCCATGGCATATGATATCTATGAAATAAATATTTTTCAGTGAAACTAGGGTTGTACACATCTAACACACAGGCCACACGTACTGTACAGCTCCCCATCTAACGCACAGCCCCCAAATATAATACACTGCCCCCCCACATGTAACAAACAGCCCCTCCATCTAACACACAGGCCACCCCAATATACTTCACAGACCTCACAATATACAGCGCAGCCCCCATATACTGCGCAGATCCACCCAATACACTGCGGACCCCCTATACACTGCAGACCCCCCAATATACTGTAATCTCCCCTCGGATGGCTGAGGGTGTTGGGAGCAGGGGGAGACTGACCTGTTTTAATCCAAGGATGGGAGTCCGCGCGTGCGCAGTACTCGGGTAGGGAAATTTGATAGCCATTTGGGTCTGTCCTGTGAAATTTCCCTACCCCACATTGCGCATGCGCGGTCGATTGTGTCCGCGCATGCGCAGTATAGGGGTAGGGAGATTTAACAGGAGAAATGGCCATCAAATTTCCCTACCCCAGTACTGCGCACGCGCGCTGTACCTCCGACGGGAGTACTAGACGCGCGTGCGCAGTGCGACGTTAATTTCCCCTGCTCGCTGTTAACATTCCCTACCTGGAGGTTGTGCACCTGTGCGATGCGGCACACCTCCTCCTCTATTGGTTGGACGTCACTTCCGGTGCGGCCGCGTCACCGGAAGTGACGAGGGTATGTAATTTTTACGAGGTATGTCTTTCTGATAGAACACCTGCACATTGCTATGTTAATCCGCCCAGAGCAGGAACGAATTCAGCGTGGCGCCCAGGATAAAAAGTACACACATAAACAAAGGGGAGGGAGGGAGAACTTCAGGAGACAGCAGGAACCAAAGACAGGAAACAGAGGAGCCTCTTAAAAGGTAAGAGGAGGTCCCTCCCATCATACTGCAACATTTTCATGAATAAACTACAGTCCCAGGAGAAGATCCCATTAATTAAGTTTCAGGCCCAGTAGGGGGCCCAACGTTCCCAGAAATGATATTATCGTTTTATATTTTATGATTTATTTTAACGTTTAGCTCAGTAATCCCAGACTCTGGAAGCTGAGATGTGGAGAGAGAATGATGAAAGTATTATGCATGACAGACACACACTGCTAAGCAAACACTACCCACGCACATAATAAACACATAGAGACACACACACTAATGCAGATATACAGATACAAGATATTTGTGTGCAAAGCATGTTTTATCACATTTAAATCTCCTCTCAAGCTTTACACATTTATTGTAGTCTATGTTTATTGTAGAATGTGGGTATTATTCTTGTATACAAACCAATAATATGGAGCGCCTAATAAAAGGGGGACTTTGAGATTAATAAAGAGGGACAGAATAATTTGGGCCTAAAATAGGAACTTTGCAGTTTTGTGTGTTGTTGCCCTGTCCATTTCAGTCATGCCTTGTAATAGAAGGTGGTAAGCAGTTGGGATTAAATTTAGGCCTGGCTAAAATTTGGACACGGAAATGCATTCCCGTCCCTGACTTAAAGCAATCTGTCAGCCGGAAGTACCGACGTGTTTTTTTTTTTTTTGATCAAATATTGGAATTATCCCCTAAGGAATGAAAGGTGCTGCGGCACCAAGCCCCCAGAGGGGGAAGAACAGGGGGAGTGGAGGGGGACAGAGGGAGGAGGGGGGCCGCCAGACAGAGGAACGGCGTTAATGGGTCGGTGTGTGCGGACTCCCCCAGGACCCCACAGGGATGTCTGCGGCCCAGAGGAGGGAAAGAGGAGGACATAGGGAAGGCGGGGACACGGACAAGGGGGGAACAGCGGCACAGCCCCCGCCGGCTCCCGCCCCATACAGCACAGGCATAACTGCAGATCCGCTACTATATGGATACTCCCTCTCCATGTGAGATGTCTGAAACCCCGGGGAGTTAGTTACAAAGGACACGGCTTCTAGTCAACCTCCAGTGCCATTATACAAAGCTAAGCAAGGCATTGAAAAAATAGTAGGCAAGCCACAAATAAATTTGGTCTGGCAGAGCGATATTCATAACATTCTATATAAATGGCAGTCTTATCTAGGGTTTCGTGTTTAGCCGGTTTGCGCCCCCCACGGCGGAGGGGAAAGCAAGCCCCAGCCAATGCTCCCACCCGGCCGAGGCAGTCCCCCAGATCACCGTCCCGGGCCACCCCAGGGGCCGCATCTAAGCCACGTAGACCACACCATGCCCAACACATCGCCCACCCCCCCCCCAGTCCGACCCGCACCCAGTCCGACCCACCCCGGACCCCCCCCACAGCATCATATGGGCCATCCACATCGCATGGATAACAGCAGTACAGCCTAAATTTTAAAAAGAAACAGTACAGAAATGGTTGTATGCAATAGTCACTAAGAGGGACCCCAATATCAGGCGCCCTGAGAGTTGCCACGCTGTTCAAGGACTTCCCCCGCTGCCTAACCCCTCCGGGTTTGGCTATCGACTATTAATAGTGTCCGTGGGGCTCGCATATGGGTTAGTATCCCCAGTGTCTTACGGCTCTGATTAAAGAGGAAACGGTTTAGAATTTATGTGAAGCTTATTAAGGGTTTGTGTCTATGTGTTGTGGGGAAAGCTTGGTACTTGCGTGCCCTCCATGCGACAGACCACATGGTTAGCGGCGGCCGGGAGACGCTGTCCACTCCAACTGAAGCTTGGTATTGGACGAATTGCGGGTAGATTCTATTTGGAGGTTAATACCCCATAAAGCCAGCCTGCGGACTCCATCTTCTATAGAGGATATAGTTGTAATCGCGTCGTCTTTAAAAAACTGTAGTTTTGTGGGATACCCCCAGCAGTACCGCAGCTCATTGCTGCGGAGGGCAGCCGTGATGGGAGCAAATTCTTTCCTTCTGCGAAGAGTCGTTGCAGAGAGGTCCGGAAAAATTTGAATTTTGTCGTATCCCTCGGGTGGTTGCGTTCTATTCCTGCTAGTTGTTAGAATGTGCTCCTTCACGTGATCATAATGCGCGCGTAGTAAGACATCTCTCGGAGAGGTATCTGGAATTTGGCGTTGACGGGGGACCCTATGGACTCTGTCAAGCAGCAGCATATCGGTGGGTATATCCGGAGCGTATGCCTTAAGGAGGCCTTGCACATATCCTTGGAGGTCGATGGAGGACTCTGATTCTGGTATGCCACGCAGCCGCGGGTTATTTCACCACGATCTGTCTTCCATGTCAGCAAGTTTGGCCTCTGTGTACATTAGCTTCTCCTCAAGCTGCTCCACGTGGGTTGCTAAATCGTTGTGCGCCACAGCCACCTCGTCCATTTTGGTCTCTGTTAGATGTTCTCTTCCCAATTTCTTGCAGATCTTTACACAGGGAATCTACTGAGTGTTGCCATGAACTTATCAGCTTGTTGGATAGCGCATCCAGCGCTTGGGCTAAGTGCCCCGTGGTTAGAGCCTCCTCTTTCTCTGAGCGTGGGAGCAGGCCATCCTCCGAGTAGCCGTCACCATCTTGGGTCTCGGCCTGCATATGCAAGTGCAGTGTAGGCGGCTTCTGTTGAAAGAAGTTAAATTTTTCGGCCTTTGCCGTGTTTTTCTTCCCTTTGTTATGGGACATGTCGTAGTATTAATCTCAGATGTCGTTCTGTGTTTTGGGATTGGAACGGATTGTCAGCTCAACCGCCCGAGCTCAGGCTTAAGCGTCCATCTTGCTTGGCGGCTGGTCACGCCCCCGAGGGAAAGTAATTTTGATGAACTAACTGTGCCAAATAACATGAACACCCAGGGTAGGCAAAAAATTTTAAAATATATACAGTACATATAGAAGTCAATAGTGGTAATCCTATATAGTGATACTTGGTAAAAGTCACACTTGTGGGTCCAGAAAGAGTATCCAAAATAATGGAAGCTAGTTACAATAGGCTTCTGCTATGAAAGCAGCTTGAATCTCTCTTGATATAAGCTGAAATCATACAGTACCTATACTGCAATAATAGAAATAACATAGGTACAGATATCTTCTCGCTAGATCGTATTTTTAGACCACTGGAAGGAGTCCAAGTAAACAATTGCAGCATTAATCTAAAAGAGAGAATAAAAAGGAGCCATAGTGTGCTCTGTAAAATTGATTAAAACACTATTCAATTAATAAAACCACTCACAGATTCCCATAAGATATCAGGCATGTAGAAATGTAGCAAAAGCCCGTCCTTCCTTCTTATGAGCAGACATCCCGTTCTCTCCTCTACTCCTGCCGGCCAGAAGGAAAGTTGAGTTCTTGGACTAAATGATTACACTTTTGGAACTCTTTCCAATAGTTGCCTTAGAAGTATATGGCTTTGAGTTGGCAAATAAGAGAATTACTTTTCATTGTGACAACTTGGGAGTTGTTTGAGTAATTAATTCTCTTCGAGCTAAATCGATCCCTGTCATTACTTTTTTGAGAAGATTAGTCTTAATCTGTTTGGTTAAAAATATATGGGTAAAAGCAAGACATGTAAGTGGCAAAAGTAATTGTATAGCCAATTCCTTGTCCCGTTTCGATTTCAAGTCTTTCAGGTCCCTCGCACCTATAGCAGAAGAATGTGGAACAAAGTTGCCCGAGCACATCTGGGATCTAACTTCGCCCAGATAAGTCGATTGCTGGGTCTATCATTATCATCAATTTCTTGGAAAGCATATTTATTCACTTGGGATGAGTGGAATTGGTTTATGGTTAATCTCAATAAGGACACTACTGATCCTAACATACAAGATGCTATTCAATTTGTTATCAAAAATTCAGTCAGGAGCTTCTAAGTTTTCAGTAAATAGATTGTTACTAGGCATTTCATTTTTCTTTAAAGTTTTGGTTAAAAAAAATCTGTCTTGAAAGAATTTGTTATACAGCAAATGCTGAAGGGGGCTTAGGTAAAGAAACCACCTGTTCAGGTTAACAGGTCTCCTATATCATTTCAACTATTGGGTGATTGGGTTAATAATTTTAGCTCCATTTGTAATGATTCTTTTGAGATTCAATTATTCACCACGGCTTTTGTTTTAGCCTTCTTTGGAGCCTTTAGAATTAGCAAGTTAGTGTCTGCTAACAAGTCTTGCCATTCCGGCATACAATTTGACGATGTACACCTTCAGGGTGAAACTTTGCAGGTATTGGTAATAAGATCAAAGGCTGATCGACAGGGTAAAGGCAGATGGGTTCAGTTGGGCGCTACTCATCACGGGGATTTATGCCCAGTTAAAATAGTTGAAGCCTTTTTAAATATTCGCTCTAGAGTTCATGGTAGTTTTTTAATACATAGTTCCGGAATTCCTATTTCTAAGTTTCAGTTTTGAAAAGTTCTCCAGTTATCATGCAAACAGTTAGGACCAGGAGACCACCCTGTCCTTGGATTATGAAAACTCTTTTCCATTCCCCTGTTTGTTCGGTCAATTGCATTCACCTTTGATTTTATCATTATTCTGTTTGAATACCGAACAAACCAACGAATGACCAGACCACCCATGTCACGGGTGGCGGTACGGAAACCAGGACCCCTGATTGCCTGAAGTGGAGTTTTCAGCGTGGTAGAGGATTATCAGGGCCTGGTACAGGGTAACCACACGTCCTCTGGCATTGAGCACCAGCGTTTGTGCAGCCACATACCAGAACCCTGATTCAGCTTATGCGGATCCCAGGAACTAGGGGCTAGGAAATAAGCAGACCTCCCAGGAGCTGAATAGGGAGGCTCTGCAGCAGGTTTGTATCCAGTACAGAAACATGAAAACAAGACAGAACTAATAGAACCCAGAACCAGAGCAGGACAGAAAGCAGAACCCAGAACATGTACATAAGACATGAGGAAAACAAGAACATAACACGGGCATGACTGGACAGGACTGTACATGGACTAGGTATACAAACTAAAACAAGACAAGATAAGATAGGCAAAACAAGAGGAGAAATAACTAAGCAATAAATATGAAAATCATGGGAATTTAGTCACATTATATGATCATACATTGCATAAGCCTGCCAACAACGCCAATGTACCCCATATCTGGCAGGTTCTACACTGCCTAATGTTAGCTAAAACAACCAACAAATACATATATAGCACTTACCTGCAAGAAAGGGCAGAAGCCTTAAGCAGCTGCCTACAGGAACTCTGAAACAAAGGGAATGATTGAAAACAAACGGGTGTGGCAACATAAAACAAACATATAAATGAATCCAGGAGACTGGGAATTCCAAGGACGGAATAATGTAATGAAACCAGAAAACCCAGCAATGAAGAAAACCAGACATAGAATAGAAAACCAGAAAAACTAAACAAGAATTGTAAAAAGAGTACTGGATACCAGAAGCCAAGGCCAGACATCTCCACAGAACAGAGCAGGATGTGACAACCCGTATGCAGAGTGTGCTGCTTGTTAACCTCCGTCACCCCTGTCAGCACCTCATTAACACTTATAACCGCAACATTCTAAACAGTTGGCTGGGTGGTCGCCGTTCATATGTACAAACACGTGGTGGGGGCCATCTTGAGCCATGAACGCAGGCTGCGGTGTTTGGTCGTTGAGTGCATGGAACTAAAATCGAAACAATCGACCGCCCAAACACCGCTGAACTTCCATTTTTGCTTCCGTCCGTCTACATTCGTCTGGAAGGAACACACTGTAAAATCTGGTTGGAACGATCGTCACTGTTAAATCTTCTTAATTTCTTCTTGTCTTCAGTTGATTGCTATATATATACGTCTTTTGTATATATAGTCTTGGGACAAATGCTCGGCACAATAATATGTCTATATTATTGAAAAGTACTAATACGCAATCTGACTTATGGTTTCTTCAGGTTTATTAGTTACTCATACATAATAAAACATAATAAATGATGTTACATGATTATGGACATTCAACAGCAGATGGTAATTGCTGAACTTCTTTTGCATCCTTACATCTTTACATCTAGAGAGAGAGCCCAGAGCCAAGAGCCGAGAGACCTCGTGTCCCTCTGTTACTATAAAGATGTGCTAATACTAACGTCAGCATTTAACTCTAGCTATATAAGGACAAAACCCCCACATCCACATTCCAGAGCTCTCGGACAAAGAAAGCCTTGTGAGTTATTGATACTATCTGTTACTTATGTTAATCCACACATCCATATATAATCAATAGAAACATAGAATATGCAATATTCTACATTCCCTCTGTTTATGGTTTGTTTTAAAACCATAACACAATGTCACTGACCTGTCCATTCATACATCACTTGTATCACATTCATTGAGCATAGAACAAGATGTAGTCACAACTTTCTATTATATGAGAGTTCTTAGAAGGTCGAGTTTCTATCCCTCATACTGCTTACTTTACTTCAAACTCCCTCTGTTTCAGCTTTGTATTGATATCCATATCCATGTTACATCATAACTACTTGAACATAATATATACATATAGCAATAATAAATGAATAAAATATTTACAAATGTTGATCCAATAAACAATAAAGCAATCAGAAAGATCTACCTGCTCTGGTACAGTCATATCTTTGTAGATAACAAAATCAAGATGATAACTTTTTCTAAATAATAATAACTGTGTTTCACTATCATATTCCTACAGACACATATAACACAGTATTTTAATTCTCAATACCTGATATTACTTAAGTACTAATACATGTATTACTATAATATACGTCCACTTATATTTCCATGAATCAAATTTTATCTAGTGAACTTAAACTATTTAGGTCATTTGTATTCATGAATTACATTCTTATACCATTAATACCACCTAGTGATGATTGCATCAATACTTTACAATCATAGTATTTAATTTGTATATTCAGTAGGCTCTCACTACCTAAAATATACCAACACTACTTATAAGACTTGTAACGGCACCCTCAGCATAAAAGGGTTAAACCGCCGTTTAGCAGATCTTCCCCTTCTAGAGACACAGGCACAGCTACTGCAGAACACCAATCCGCCGAACAGGAAACCATATGAATGCCGTAAACAGCCGAATAGGAAAAACCATCCGAATAGGTTTACACTCCTAGCAGTCAAATTGCCATGGAGCCAAAGTCTTTTATTACATGAATAGGCTCCATGGCATACCTATCTGGGTTATATGAGTTAATTCAGTAAATCCGAGAATCTACCGAACACCGGGCAGAAAAGCATGAATAAGTCTTTTCTGCAGTGAAAAAGATGTCTTTTAACATGGGGGCCATAGTCCAAAGGCAGCAGGCGAGCAACCAGACTTCTCCAATGCAATGTGGCGAGATTGCTCTCGTCACAAGACTCCTAATAGTTTGCAAACCTTCAAAGGTTGTGTTGTTATCAACCATGTTTTATAATTCTTCAAATAATGTTCATGGTGTTGACAATACTTATTGTTCTAGAAATTCTCCACCCAGAAATCTTTCTATCATAGATTTGTTTTTGTTTACATAATTATAATTTTGATTAACCCCTTAAGGACGGAGCCAAATGTACACGTTGTGAACGAAACAAAATGTAAACAAAACCTGGCATTTGCGCTACATGTCTGTCCAACCGTAATTCACCTCTTTCATATTAAATGCACCCACCCTTATTATATAGCATTTTATTCAGGGGAAACAGGGCTTTCATTTAATATCAAATACTTAACTATGAAACATAATTTAATATGAAAAAAATGGGAGAAAATAAGATTTTTGTTGATTTTTTTTTTTTTTTTAGTTCTACATGACATTTTAACTGTCAATGTCATAATACTGTTTGCTTTTACTGCAATAAAATACACATATTTGTATTCAGCGATGTCTCATGTGTAAAACAGTACCCCCTATGTACAGGTTTTATAGCGTTTTGGGAAGTTACAGGGTCAAATATAGCACATTATATTTGAAATTGAAATTCACCAGATTGGTTACGTTGCCTTTGGGACTTTATAGTAGCCCAGGAATGAAATTTACACCCATAATGGCATACCATTTGCAATAGTAGACAACCCAAGGTATTGCAAATGGGGTATGTCCAGTCTTTTTAGTAGCCATTTGGTCACAAACACTGGCCAAAGTTAGCGTTAGTATTTGTTTGTGTGTGAAAAATGCAAAAACCGCCAATTTTGGCCAGTGTTTGTGACTAAGTGGCTACTAAAAAAGACTGGACATACCCCGTTTGCAATACCTTGGGTTGTCTACTATTGCAAATGGTATGCCATCATAGGGGTAATTGTAGCGGATGGCCCTGTGCTGTCCTGAACAATTCATGTATTTGTATGCATTCGTGTGAAAATGGCTATGTATTTGATGTATTGGATTCGTCTGAATGTTAGGTAGTTTCATTCCCTTAGTTTATTCAAATGAAACTACCGAACAGTCAGACCTCCCATGTGTGAAGTGTGTTCTCAATTAACCGTTGCAACATTGTTGCGAACGGGTAATTGGCAAGTGAAGTAGCCGTCCTTTGTTGTCGGGGGTGGCCGCCATTCGAAAAACGAACACGTGGCGGCGGCCATTTTAAAACTCCCGAACAGTGGTGTTTTGCCGTCGAGTGTCTGGAACTCAAATCGGACACTCGACTGGGCAAACACCGCTGAAACCTCCACAAGCCCGGTCCGTTCGGTTCCTAACTACCGAACGGCCCCTCGTTCGGTAGATAGAAAGAACCGAACGAGGGGATTCAGGCGAATACTATCGGACGGCCTGTTGGAACCAATAGGGAGATGGTTGGACAAATTGTTCAAAGGACCTGTGATGTCATTGGATACATGCATCAAAGATAGTAACGAAGTGATTGAAATTTTGAAGGGATTAGCTATTCCATCAAATGGAGTACTTCTGGCAACCATTGATGTTTGCAGTTTATATACCTCAATCCCCTATCAGGAAGGCTTAGAAGTAATGGGAGAGGTATTAAGGGAAGCGGGATCTATTGAAAGACCTCCAATTGATTATATTTTGGATTTGCTACAAGCATGCCTGACTTTAAATTACTTCAGATTTGAATCTACATATTACACACAACTAACTGGAACTTCTATGGGAGCGCCGATGGCTCCTATGTATGCCAATTCCTTCATGTACATTTATGAGAAGCGTCACATTCTTGAGAAATATGCAACAAAAATTTTACAGTTCATGAGATTTATTGACGATATTTTATTGCTATGGACTGGCACTATAGATGAGTTTGAATTAATGATGCAAGAATTAAACCACTTACCATCTTCGATCCGTTTCACTTGGCAGACCAGTGTCTCAAAGATCAATTTCCTTGATCTCCAGATTTCAATACATAATAATGAATTTGGATACACGTTATATTCTAAGGAAACAGACTGCAATACATTACTTCATGCTTCAAGTTTTCATCTGGATAGATTGAAAAAATCTCTTCCGATTTCACAGTTCATCAGAGTGTTACGCAATAACTCTAACCCAGATGTTGCAGAAAATCAACTTCAGGAGATGCACCAGAAGTTTAAAGCTCGGGGTTACTCAGAACAGACTTTGGATACAGCATATGTTAAGGCTTTGCAATCAATTTCAGAGCAAAGGATTCATCTCGACATGGGGGATCGACTTGTTTTCCCTCAATCTTTTCATCCTAATTCTGATAAATTACGTCTAAATATCTTGGACAATTGGAGAACTATCAGCAAAGATTCATCTTTACCTACAGTGTTCCAGAAGCCACCTATTATAAGCTACAGGAAAGGGAAAAGCCTGAAGGACTTATTGGTACACACTGATCAGTGGACTTTTGCACAATCTTCTAAGATAGCCTCCAATGTTGGATGTTTCCGTTGCTTAAACTGCCTAGCATGTAACTTCATGACACCAGGAAAGACATTTAATCATCTGAGATCTGGAAAAGTGTATAAAATTAAATACCATATTACATGTCAAACTACCCACGTAATATACAGAATAATATGCCCATGTGGGCTAATATACGTGGGTAAAACGTCTAATGATCTGAGGGAGAGAATGCGTGGACATCGTTCGACTATCCGCACAGCACTCAGCAGTGGAATAGCGACGACTCCTGTGTCACGACATTTCCTTGAGGCAAGTCACAATTTGACAGTTCTACGCTTTATTGGTATAGACCATGTACCCATCTCCCCGAGAGGAGGAGATAGAGATTTGGCTTTACTTAAACGTGAAGCATATTGGATCCATACTTTAGGAGCATTATCACCCAATGGGTTAAATGAGAAAAATGCTCTATATTGTTTTTTGAATAGAAGATAATTAAGTAACATATGAAGTATTTGTGGGATATTATGACATTGTGTTCTTATTATGAGAATTTTTGTAACTAATGTTGCATTACTTAAAGATACATTGTTAAGAGATTTTGTGGTATAAATGGGATACACTGACTGTCTTTATATACATATTCTGCGGTAGACATTAGGAAAGTGTAAGACTCAGTAATCAAGATTTGTTGTTTGTTAATACGATTATAGGATAATAATATTGATTTTGTTTCTATATACATATTTTGCTAATAGACATTTGGACATTGCAAGACAGAAAAATCAGGACTTGTTGCTAGTTAACAGGACTATTGGATATAGTGAATATTTTTTAGGTTCACTTATTATTATTAATATCATTAGTTTTTATTTTGTAAATAGCCTTCTGTGTATTTAATTAGCACTGGGTCACTTTTTCAAACCTTAATTGAGTCAAGAATCACCTGGTTAATATTCTGTTTAAATACGTCAATTATGATGTCACCTGTTCTTGCTTTCAATCTTTCACCCTCCAATAGGAATTTTGTTGTAACATATATCATCACGGTTTATTCATTGCATGAATTGTCTTGAGAAAAGTCTATTGTGACTGAAACGTCGACATTTTTGTATTCTGCACAATAAAGCAGTATTTATTTTGATATAAAACGAAGACTCCAGAGTGCTCTCTACTTGGATGCTATATATATATATATACGTATGTGAATATATATGTGTGTGTGTGTGTGTGTATATGTGTGTATGTATATATATATATATATATATATATATATATATATATGTAATTTTTTATTTATATATAGGTATATATATAGTGATATATACGTATATATTTCTGTATATAGATATATATATTATTTTGTTCTACGTGTATTTTGATATAAATATATATATTAATATCACAATACAGTTAGAACGAAATAACACACATCTATATATTTTTTAAATATAAATATATATATAACAATAATTATATATATATATTTAATCAGTATGTCTACGTGTAATTTGATATTAATATATATATATATATATATATATATATATATATAAATCCAACAAGTAGCTGCACTCATGGTAGATAAAAAATCTAAATTTATTGAAGATAAGTTAAAACATCCACGATCAACGTTTGTCCTACAAGGATTTTCCTCAGGATCAAAAAGATGAAAAACAGTGTTTATAATAAACAAGACATTTATACATAAAATTATTAAGAGTGTTAGCTTACCCCAGGTGAAAACCTCCATTCAATCGGCGTTCTAGCCCGCTCAGACCTTGGGGAGGGTGTCATCCGCTGCCAATATTCTCCAATTTTTTCTAATAGCCGAGGAAATTTGACAAGTAGATTGATGGAACGTGGTAGGAAAAAACATTCTTTGTGTTGTCGCTGTCACCCTAGGTTCTCGAGGGGCCCTAGCCTCTCTTAATGCTTTATCAAGGGTGGAGCGGTGGTACCCACGTTCCAAAAATGTGTTAGTCATTTCAATCAATTGCCTCTCTTTGATGTTCTCATCTGAGTTATTTCTCATCACCCGCAGATATAGAGTCTCCCAAAGACCCAATATCTGCGGGTGATGAGAAAGGTGTACATGTATTGTTAGGTATATTAACATTAATGTTATTAGATATGTACTTTTTCCTCATGTATAGGGTTAAAGAGAGAATAGATTGATCATTTGCCCTATTTGGTATGAAATGTTTATTCACACAGCACTCATAGCACTTTTTTTTATAACTTATGGTTTGCACTTTATATATATATATGCACTGTCACTTTAAAATATCCAAATATGGATTGCTTTGCATGTCACTTTAAAATATCCAAATATGGACTGCTTTGTATGTGAGTTCCACATACATCCTTCTCTCATGAGCACTATATTTATCTATATGCACTGGTCTTTTAATTATATGCACTGGTCTCTTGATAATATGCATGTATATTTGAGTATATATATGACTTTATGCACTTTGTTTACACTGATAACGTTGTCACTTTAATGTGGATTGAGCGGATATAATATAAAGCTCATACATATATATGACACCTATTTTTCATCTTTAAATGTTTCTATATTTTCACATGCTTTTTAGTTTAGTAAATATTTACACCCGGGTCTGCCCTCTTCCACATGTATTGGCCGTGGTGACGCTCTGTTTACTAGCATCACCATGGCAACGATCACCTCGAGCTGCTCGCCTGTGTTCCGTTACCCATGGTGATGCTTTGTTTGTCAGCATCACTGAGGCAACGACCAGGCCGCAATTACGTTATGACGTTACGGCAGGGGGCGGAGTCAATTTGCACATGCGCACTGAGTGGGCTAGAACGCCGATTGAATGGCGGTTTTCACCTGGGGTAAGCTAACACTCTTAATAATTTTATGTATAAATGTCTTGTTTATTATACACACTGTTTTTCATTTTTTTTATCCTGAGGAAAGTCCTTGTAGGACTGAAATGTTGATCGTGGATGTTTTAACTTATCTTCAATAAATTTTGATTTTTTTATCTACCGTGAGTGCAGCTACTTGTTGGATTTTTGTATGGATGGCCATTACTTGCTAGCACCCGGGCAATAAGGGGTATTTGAGCGTGAGTGCAGGAGCTCCTCTTTATATATATATATATTTATATATATATATATAAAAAAATACCAGGAGCTCCTGCACTCACGCTCAAATACCCCTTATTGCCCGGGTGCTAGCAAGTAATGGCCATCCATACAAAATATATATATTAATAGTAAAATACACCTAGACAGTGTATGTGTGTTTATGTATATGTGTGTATATATATATATATATATACATACTTAGATCATATATATATAAAATATATATATGATCTAAGTATATATTATTATTTTTTTACACTTTTTAACTTTTATTTAATTTTATTTCCAGCAAGCAGTGGGACCACCTGTCATTACAGGCAGCCCCCCTGCTGGCAATGCTGCAGCCAGCTATCCCGGCCATGTGATTGTGAGGTCCTTGCGAGAACCTCACAATCACATGGCCGGGGGGGCTTCCAGGGGGTCGGATGTGCCGCGGGGGGCTCCCTGGGAGTCCCCCCAACCGCGATCGCCGGCATGGGATCGCCGGCGACCGGGTAAGTAATAAAAGACTGGAGGGCATACTATTACGTCCAGCGGCGTTTAGAGCCGCCTAAAATAGGGCGTAATAGTACGCCCTCCGGTCTTAAGGGGTTAACATTCCACCTTGTAGTAACAAACGTTTCATTCAATAGAAACTAAAGTAAAAGAACTTGGAAAGAATAATATAAATTAATTATCATCACTCTCCTCATTAGACCTTAATTGTGATGACTTATTAATTTAATACATCTTAAAAGCAGGATTGTCCTAATATTCTGACCAATCTGTATTCCTTAGTACACTTCAACTGACTAAAATAAAATAAACAAAACTTGGGGTCATACTGCCCAGAAACTCTTATTCCTAGTCTGTGTCTAACAAACTCAGGGAAATCATAAAACAACTTATTCATTGGATATTGTCATATCCAGAAATCTATTCTCCCTAGTCCATACCTTTATAGACTTAGGTCAAATATAATTGTGTACTATACTCTTAACTACACTTCAATTCAATTCCTCTTGGATCTCTGAACTCATATATCCAAGGCATTCTTAATGTATATAATTACTTCATATAAATCAATATAAAGTATCCTTCCTTAGTTTTCTTCCTTATGTTACCATTATTTGTTTTACTTCACCTCGATTATAAACAAATTATTTATTCTAGTGAATCTATGAAATACTATTGCACTCAATCTTTGTAGTATTAAAGGACCACTATAGTGCCAGGAAAACATACTCGTTTTCATGGCACTATAGTGCCCTGAGGGTGCTCTGGAAGGGGGAAAGGGGTAAAAACTTACCTTTTTCCAGCGCTGGGCGGAGAGCTCTCCTCCTCCTCTCCGCCTCCGTTACGCCCCGCCGGCTGAATGCGCACGCGCGGCAAGAGCTGCGCGCGCATTCAGCCGGTCTCATAGGAAAGCATTTACAATGCTTTCCTTTGGACGCTGGCGTGCTCTCACTGTGATTTTCACAGTGAGAAGCACGCAAGCGCCCCTAGTGGCTGTCAATGAGACAGCCACTAGAGGATTAGGGGGAAGGCTTAACCCATTCATAATTATAGCAGTTTCTCTGAAACTGCTATAATTATGAAAAAATGGGTTAACCCTAGAAGGACCTGGCACCCAGACCACTTCATTAAGCTGAAGTGGTCTGGGTGCCTAGAGTGGTCCTTTAAGTAACCATGATCCTTATTTTATCGCCTTCATATTTTATCTACCTCTGATACTTCTCATCCTATGTATAGGTAATAATGTAATAGTTCTCTTCATAATACTATCCTTTCATAATTTTCTAAGTACTCTCTTTTGGTATTAATACTCATAACTGTTATATAACTTTTCATTGTCTCTTTTCTTCTTCGTTAATATTTAGGAATTGATATGTATGTAAGTGTCAATCTTTTATTTCTTTGTAAGTCTGTTAATCTTCTGTATCGAATGAACTCTGTAGAATCTTCCATCACAGTTGGCAGATCAGATGAAAAGTCTCTTTCCAACAGTCGATGTCCAGTTGTCTGAAGGAATGCTTTCCTGATTTATTGCCACAAGGATCTGTCACGCTTTACCAAATCAGTTATTTCTGTCTATTTTGTTGCTTCATCCACACAGCTGTGCAGTTCTGGACTTGATTCTGGATGACTGCCAATCTCTGCCACGTGCTTGCTTCTAGACTTCACGTTGTATCTTGTGCTGCTTTCTTTATAACTTGTGCTTTTTGTCTCAGTTGTAGAAAATAGTCTTGTACAGTCTTTGTGATTTGAAAATGTTCTTTTTCTTACAAACACTGTTCTTCTGTGATAATCTAGATTCTTTTTTTCTCTTCAAGCTTATTTTCCCAGTTCCAAAATAGCTTTGTAACTCGATTCTTCTCTCTCCCCCCTTTAAGTGGGAACAAAACTTGAATAGAAGTCTGGCTGGCTGGCTGGCCAATGTAAAATCTGGTTGGAACGATCGCCACTGTTAAATCTTCTTAATTTCTTCTTGTCTTCAGTTGATTGCTATATATATATATACGTCTTTTGTATATATAGTCTTGGGCCAAATGCTCGCCACAATAATATATGTCTATATTATTGAAAAGTACTAATACGCAATCTGACTTACGGTTTCTTCAGGTTTATTCTTAGTTACTCATACATAATAAAACATAATAAATGATGTTACAGGATTATGGACATTCAACAGAAGATGGTAATTGCTGGACTTCTTTTGCATCCTTACATCTTTACTTCTAGAGAGAGAGAGAGCCAAGAGAGAGCCCAGAGCCAAGAGCCAAGAGACCTCGTGTCCCTCTGTTACTATAAAGATGTGCTAATACTAACGTCAGCATTTAACTCTAGCCATATAAGGACAAAACCCCCACATCCACATTCCAGAGCTCTCGGACAAAGAAAGCCTTGTGACTTATTGATACCATCTGTTACTTATGTCAATCCACACATCCATATATAATCAATAGAAACATAGAATATGCAATATTCTACAGACACCTAACGTCACGTATTCATCCGCACATAAAAATGTGGTTAATGGCATTTACTGTCCTGACAGGAAAAGTTGTGCCGAGCAACATTACTGTCCTGAAAAGTTGTGCCGAGCAGCAATCATGTACATGGAAACCTGGTAATTGTCTTTGGGGTTAAAGGTTGGTTACAGCCAATCGAATCCACAGGAGGGGTATTTAAACCCAATTCACCTCTTGCTCATTGCCCTGTCGTGGTTTCATGCCTATGGTTATCTGAGAGTGCCCTTCCAACGTCCTACGTCCTACCTAATACTTTTCAGGTGTCCTTGCTCAAACCGCTTGGTTGCAATCGGTACACAAGTCCGAATGTTTCCCCTCCTTTGGTTGTTTCTGGACAGGAGGAGGACGAAGTCTCCTCCATCATTGATTCCAGATTTTCTCGTGGTTCCTTACAGTATTTGGTTGATTGGAGGGGGTATGGGCCTGCTGACTGTTTTTGGGTTTCGGCTTCTGAAATCAATGCTGGCCGTAAAATTTGTTCTCTTCATGCCAAGTTTCCTCTCAAACCTGGATCATCGCTATTGGGAACGCAGTTTGGGATTATTATAGCATTACTCATACTAGGGGGAAAAGAACATCTCTGGCGACGAAACCCCCTCTTCCTACAGAGGTGGCTGCCACATCTGGTGGCAGCGGTGGGATGGTTATTTTTCCCCAGAGAAGATGTTAATCCTGGAGGTAATAGTGGATAGAGAATCAGTACGAAACACTGAAGTGATCTACCTTAAAAGATTTATTGAAGAGCCGTGGCTGAACAGCAAACAACCGTCTCAAGCGGGAATTTATTGACGAATTGCTGGAGAATGGACCAAACCAACATTATGCCCGAAACGGTGGTCTCGAATGCGAAAGATGACGAACAGATACGAACTGTTCGGTTATGATTGGCCCTGTTTGGCCCAAACCCTCCAGCCGACATCGTGATGCAAGTGCTGGCCACTGCCGATGCAGAAGCCCGGGCCAAGTGGGCTTTACACAAGGTACCCACCGACGTATCCCAGGAAGTATACAGATTCCAGGAAGACAGAGCAACCCCCGGAAAGACTCCCTCTCTAACCGGAGAGCCAAGCTGTTGCACCCCTTAACGCTACTCCTTACCGGGGACCACCCAGACATCAGCAAGGAAGTGCCCCCATTGCTTCAGGTGCCCCTCCGTAAAAAAAAAAATTGCGCCATCTTTTGTATGTGCCAGTGTGTATCTGTGTGTCAATGTGTATCTGTGTGTGTGTATGTATCTGACACACAGATACACACACACAATGGCACATAGTGGCACACAGATACACATACTGACACACAGATACACACACCTTGACACACAGTGTGTATCTGCTGTGTGTGTGTGTGTGTGTGTGTGTGTATGTATGTATCTGTGTGTCAAAATGTGTGTATCTGTGTTTGTATGTGTCTGTGTGTCAAGGTGTGTGTATCTGTGTTTGTATGTGCCAGTGTGTATGAATCTGACACAGATACACATAGTGGCACACAGATACATACTGACAAAGATACACACATCTTGACACACAGTGTGTATCTGTGTGTCTGTATGTACCTGTGTGTCAAGATGTGTTTCTATGTGTCAAAGTGTGTGTGTCTGTGTTTGTATGTGCCAGTGTGTGTCAATGTGTGTGTATCTGTGTTTGTATGTGCCAATGTGTGTATCTGTGTGACAGTGTGTGTGTGTGCATCTGACACACAGGTACACACACACTGGAACATAGTGGCACACAAATATACACTGACACACAGACACACACCTTGACCAAGATATCTGTAAGAGACATTTGTCCTTCACCTACTCACAGTCACACATAGGGAACCTGACAGCAAGTATGACTTTTCACAACCCCACTGTCTAAGCAGTGTGATGTCAAACTACCCCTTCACACCGGTACTTATGCATACACGGCTGCCAGGCTACGTAACCATATCCAGCAACCATATTCAGGTAAAAACGATGGGCATAATTGCTAATTAATTGTGTTTATTGCAAATTAATTTAGTTTGAGCCCACAACACAGCTGCACAGAGAGCCGTGACACTGCAAGCATCTAAACCATGAATACAGAGACTAGCTTACTGTATTCAGCGATGCAAGCCCGTCCGTCAATAAAACTATAGCACCTTATACATACACAATACAACCCCTAATTTTTTTCACTTTGGGTGTTAGTGGGGGTCTCATGTTTGGGTTTCGCCTAAGGATTCACAAAGTCTAGCAGTGTCACTGGCTAGGTGCCACAATAAAATGCAGTGTACACAAAATTTAAAAGCAATGCAAGTGACAGTAATACATAACTTCCAGCTGACCTAAATTCAGTGGAACATTTCTGTGAAGACAGCCCCCGTCCCAACACCCCCACAAAAAAAAAGCAGTAAAAGCACAAATTTGCAATTGTTACGCTAAATCAGAACAGTTTTGTGGTGCCTGCAGGTCCCTGGCATGAGCTTACCTTTAGTGGTTAAAAAAAGGCGTGCGAAAAATGCGTATGTTTCTCAAGCCATTTTGTGAAATGGGAGCTACTCAGCTCTGTATTTAGCGCAAAGCTGACAAGGCATTTGCCTTAAGCGGCGCTTTCAGGGGGGCGGCAATAAAAGCAGATGCCATGTCAGCTTCTTGTTCTGGGGTCCCATGAGCTAGCATCTTAGGGCCTCACCGAGGCTGACATCTACTCATGTAAGAAGTGAGTGACAAGGGAGCGCTCTTTCCTGAGCTCTTCCTGTTCAGCTCCCCGCAGTGATGCCAGAATATGATGTCACTCCGGCCATGGCATCACTAAGAGGTGCGCAAGGGAGCTGAGCAGGAAAATAAGAGCTCCCTCGCCGCCTGCACTGACAGCACGCCCAGCTGCTCAGCCCAGCAGCCCCAATGAAGTCCAAGGACCGCACGCAAAGTGCATGAAACTCCATGCCAGCACTTACAAATGTAGGGAGGCTGGGTGGAGTGACATTTAAAATAAATAATAAATTGTGTGTTTGTCTGTTAGTGAGCTGGTATGTGTGTCTGTCAAAGAGTGTATGTGTATTTGTCAGTGAGAGTGTATATGTTTTTGTCAGTAAGAGTGCATAGGTGTTTGTCAGTGAGTGTGTATGTGTGTTTGTTAGTGAGTTAGTATGTGTGTTTGTCAGTAAGAGTGTATATTTGTTTGTCCTAAGAGTGTATATGTGTGTTTATCAGTGAGAGTGTATGTGTTTGTCAGTGAGAGTGTATATGTGTTTGTCAATGAGAGTGTATGTATGTCTGGCAGCGAATGTGCGTGTGTGTGTGTGTCTGCCTGTCTGTCAGTGTGTGTCTGTCTGTCATTGAAAGTGTTTCTGCAAGTGAGTGTGTATATGTGTCTGTTAGTAAATGTGTGTATCTGTTAGTGAATATGTGTGTCTGTCAGTGAATGTGTGTGTCTGTCAGTGTGTTTGTATCTGACACGCAGTGGCTGTGTGTCTGAAACTGAGTGTATATGTGTCTGTCAGGGAGTGCGTATGTGTGTTTGTCAGTGAGTATATGTGTGCCTCAGTGTGTGTGTGCCTGACTCTCATTTGGTGTGTGTCTGATTCTGTTTTGGTGTGTTTCTGACACTGAGTGTGTATGTGTGTCTGTCAGTGAATGTGCATGTTGTCAGTGAATATGAGTGTGTGCCTGTCAGTAAGTGTGTGTAACTTTGAGTGAGCGTCAGTGAGTGCCTGTGTTTCAGTGGAAGTGTGTGTTGTTTAATCAGTGTTTGTGCCAATGACTGTGCATGTGTCAGTGAGTGTATGTCCGTGTATGCACTGGTGAGGACGTGTGTCTGTCAGGCAAAGGGCGTGTTGGTTTTAAAAAGGAAGAGAAATATAGATTAGGGGGAAAGGGTGCCAGAGTTTTGTCATGCCTAGGGCAGCACAAAACCAAAATACACCACTGGAGCTACTGATTGTCTTAGAGTGTCAGCTAATGCTCTCAGTCGATTAGCATGCCTGGTTCAGGAAGTCTGCAGCTTCCTCTTTGAAAAATCCAAAGCAGGTGCAGAAACAGTAATGGAGAGAGGACTTTAAACGGTTAAACCGTTTGTGACATTCTATTGTTTCTTTTTTTCTTCTTTTTAAAGGGTAATTATTTATCAAAAAGTATTTTTGTATTAAAAAAAACCTCTGCTTTTTTGTAACTTTAAAATACCACTAAAATCACCCAGGCAACTTCATCTCAATGATGACAGATTGGTAAAACAGGAAGGATTAGCCAGAGTCAACCGAAACAGAATTCAGACATATGATAAGACAGGGCCGGGTCAGGGATACCAGAATACACAAGTCAAGTGGAAAGCCAGGTCAGTAACAGTATTTTAAAATAGTATAAATGCGCTATTGGGTCAAAGAGAAACCACAGCAAGGCACTTTTTCCTGAAATTTAGCTGTTTTATAGGCTCGGAGGTGTAATTGTTTTAACCACGCCCCCAAAATGTCATAGGGACATTTAAGTGTTAAGAATACAGGTTGGTATCCTAATGCTTTAGTGTTCTTTTAACATAGCTTCTAAAATTTTGCAAAAATTAAAAAATTAAAAAACAGGCACAACATGGTGAAATTTAAATGGTGACAGGGAGGACACCCAGTATATCCCTTGCACATACCTATGGTCACTATTCACATAGACACTTTTCTATGTGTTGAAAAACATATATTCAGGAAAACATTTTCTATTCTATGTTACATTGTCGTAGGATAACTGGATGATTTTATTTGGGATGCTAATACACTGCATTTCCTCATTTGTTTATGGGAGCTTTTGTATGTTTTTGTTATGATTTTAGGGTTTTTGTTGCAGTTTGTACATCCTTTTTATTTTATCTACAGTGTATTATTTGCTTTAACTTAAAGGACCACTATAGTGCCAGGAAAACATACTCGTTTTCCTGGCACTATAGTGCCCTGAGGGTGCCTCCACCCTCAGGGTCCCACTCCCGCCCGGCTCTGGAAGGGGGAAAGGGGGTAAAACTTACCTTTTTCCAGCGCTGGGCGGAGAGCTCTCCTCCTCCGATCCTCCTCTTCTCCTCCCCGTCGGCTGAATGCGCACGTGCGGCAAGAGCTGCGCACGCATTCAGCCGGTCACATAGGAAAGCATTCATAATGCTTTTCTATGGACGCTGGCGTGCTCTCACTGTGAAAATCACAGTGAGAAGCACGCAAGCGCCTCTAGCGGCTGTCAATGAGACAGCCACTAGAGGAAATAGGGGAAGGCTTAACCCATTCATAAATATAGCAGTTTCTCTGAAACTGCTATGTTTATGAAAAAATGGGTTAACCCTAGCTGGACCTGGCATCCAGACCACTTCATTAAGCTGAAGTGGTCTGGGTGCCTAGAGTGGTCCTTTAATTATTTCATGCTACAATTAATGTGTGCAAATTTACTTCTATCATTCTATGATTATGCCTTTTTATGCTGGGTAATTTAATTCAAATCTCTATATTAGAAAATGAAAAATATGAACCATCATAATTGCATGTAATTCCTTCCATATTATGCTACTTGCATAAATAATCTGATCTCTAATGTCAGAGTGTATTAGTTCAAACAAGTATAATGTCACAATTGTTTTGAACTAGCCATGTGAGATATGAGATATGTATGCTAGTCATCAAAAGACTAAAGTTACAAAACTAGGAAACATGCAAAAATGTGTTGTTATACAACACAAATGTGAACATAGAAAGCCAAGATAACTTAAATAACAAATCTGTGGGGGAATAAGACACATGGAGGGGCTGGAGGGGGGAACACTAATAATGAAGTTATATGTGCTAAAATGGAACCTATTTGTTAGTAATGCTAAGAATCCGTCATCTGAAATGACAAATGTGACTTGTTTCAAATAAAGTTAGGGCTGTATGATATGTTAAATAAAATAATCAGTAAGCAACACAATAATAAGCAACAACACATTGTTTTCTCTTCGCCGCAATCTGTCAGTGCCCCTCCTGAGACGAGACTCTGCATCCTCCCCTGGCTGATACAGATACACAAACTGACATATAATCATCTTGACACACAAATGCACAAACACATACACACACACTGAAATGCACTTCACTGCGGCAGCCAGCAGTGGAAGGCGAGGGGAAAGGAAAACCCAGGAGCTCTAGTCTACATTCCCACAACTGTCATAGCATCGTTTCGATCTTGCGAGTGAACTCTAGTCGGTGGATCTGCAGGCTAGAGATCACTCACCATTGGACCACCAGGGTTTGTAATGTCCCCCCTCCAAGGCCAAAGGTAAGAAGGAAGGGGAGACATAAAGATTATCATTTTTTTTTTATTCTTTATTTTACATGTGGTTACAAAACACGCTTGCAACGCCACGCTAGCGACTGCGAGCAATTCCATGACAATCATTGGCATAGTTAAGAGGTTGCACATTTTATATTTGAAATGTATAACAAGCAAGTAATGCGTAGAGTGATTAAAGAAAATAAGTACACATGGTAAAGCAGGGTGAATATGACTTCGGTGTAGTGCCTAATGTGTACTAAAAATGTGCTTGGGACATCAGCTTCACAACAACCGATTGATACCTGATGTGTGAGAGTTTTTAGTGCGTGTGCCCTTAAGTGAGCCACACTGTTTTTAGTGAGCTGTTCCAGGGGTTGGGAGGGCTAGATTCAGTAGTATGGTTATGCTATAATATAATATATTTTCCCCGCTGTTGCTGTTAATATGGTTGTGAGCTTTGGGGTGTTTGGTTGCAGGGTGTAAGATAGCCCCGTCCGTCCGCCGTTAATAGGTTTGTGTCGTCTTATATCTGATGAGGGCGGGCAAGGGGGGGGGAAGGAGCGGAGATTAATTAATCTAATGGGTGGCATAGGTCTATGTGTAATGTGTGTAGGTGGCTGGCATCATTATTTGTGTCCTGCTGGGGAAGAGTTCAGACATGGGTGATTACAGGCAAAACTTGCCAAATAAGCTAATTAAACAGAACGACCACCATAACTGAGGAGTCATAAAAAAATATTAACTCTGTTAGAATTAGGTCTAACTGTCCCGGGCAGAGATTTAGCGTGGTTTTCGTGTCCCCGAGTCCTTCACGCTGGGTTGTCAACAGGGGTTCCATGTCTGGGCCATAGCGGGACAAAGGTGTGCACCCTATCAGGCTCCCACCTGTGCCTTGGTGTGGTGGTCCCGGTGTGTGCTGTGCAGCGCATTTCATCCTGAGGCAGTCCCAATGTGGCTAGTAGGTCTTGCACACCCTGCAGGTCGTATACTTCGTGTGTGTTCTCGCCCTGGTGTACTAGCAGGGTGCGGTTGAGGCGCCACCTATTTGTTATGCCTTTCTGTTGAAGAAGCGCAGTGAACGGCTGGAGCGACCTCCTCAAGCTGCTGGTTAAGTCTGTGAAAAAGGTAAGTGATCTTGATTCAAAGGAGTACTGGGCGTGATTTCTTTCCGCCGCCATAGTTGCCGCTCTGTCCTCCTTGCGCTGGAAGTGGATTATGGTATCTCTGGTAGCTGTTTTGGGGGCTTTGGCTGATTTAGGGACCCTGTAAACTACGGCTTTTGCTTGCCGTGATGGTAGTAGCGCTGCTAGAAGTCTTCGCACAAAGTGCGGTAGTTCCTCCGCCGGCATGTTATCAGGTATGCCCCGTATCTTTATGTTGGCCGTTCGGTGTGCGTCCTCCAGTCAAAGGCC
Source organism: Pelobates cultripes (assembly GCA_933207985.1). NCBI lineage: Eukaryota > Metazoa > Chordata > Amphibia > Anura > Pelobatidae > Pelobates > Pelobates cultripes. The sequence goes on along the minus strand of OW240914.1, from coordinate 235,492,295 downwards.
TCTGTTTTGCTTTGCAGGCCCCTTATCTCCTGTTGCGTGGAGGCAATTTGGGTCGTGGTGGTAGTGGATGTCTCTTCCAGGGTACTCAGTCTCCCGGTTATGCCCTGGAGGTCCATGCGGAGGCCCGCCATTTCTGCCTGGATTGTGGTCTGTAGGCCCGCCAGAAGTGTCTTAAGCACCGCTGTAGTAACAGGTGCATTGTCAGGGTCCGGGGGCTTGGGTGTTGTCACCGGTAGTCCGAGAGGTATGTGCGTGTCCTCCCCCTGGGAGAAGTCATCAAACAGGTCCGAATAAGTTTCTGGGTGGTCTGCCATCTTGGGCCCAGTTACTCCTTGTGCCTGTCTCCACATGGCTCCGATGTCTAGGCCAGGTCTCGGCTGCATGGGCATTTGTTTTTAATTTTTTCGTCCCATGTCTGCTCCCCCGCTGTAGCCTTGGGTGATTAGCCATTTTTTAGAGTTAAATCGCAGGAGCTGCTGTGCCATGTGGCTTCTCTGCTCTGCAGCTTGACTCCACCCCCAAGATTATCTTTTATTAACTAAACATAATATATATTAATATATGTATAATAATATATATACACTGCTCAAAAAAATAAAGGGAACACTTAAACAACATAATGTAACTCCAAGTCAATCACACTGTGAAATCAAACTGTCCACTTAAGAAGCAACACTGAGTGACAATCAATTTCACAAGCTGTTGTGCAAATGGGATAGACAACAGTTGGAAATATTGGAATAGGCAATTAGCAAGACACCCCCAATAAAGGAGTGTTTCTGCAGGTGGTGACCACAGACCACTTCTCAGTTCCTATGCTTCCTGGCTGATGTTTTGGTCATTTCTGAATGCTGGCGGTGCTTTCACTCTAGTGGTAGCATGAGACGGAGTCTACAACCCACACAAGTGGCTCAGGTAGTGCAGCTCATCCAGGATGGCACATTAATGCGAGCTGTGGCAAGAAGGTTTGCTTTGTCTTTCAGCGTAGTGTCCAGAGCATGGAGGCGCTACCAGGAGACAGGCCAGTACATCAGGAGACGCGGAGGAGGCCGTAGGAGGGTAACAACCCAGCAGCAGGACCGCTACCTCTGCCTTTGTGCAAGGAGGAACAGGAGGAGCACTGCCAGAGCCCTGCAAAATGACCTCCAGCAGGCCACAAATGTGCATGTGTCTGCTCAAACGGTCAGAAACAGACTCCATGAGGGTGGTATGAGGGCCCGACGTCCACAGGTGGGGGTTGCGCTTACAGCCCAACACCATGCAGGACGTTTGGCATTTGCCAGAGAACTTCACAGATCAAAGCAGGTTCACACTGAGCACATGTGACAGACGTGACAGAGTCTGGAGACGCCGTGGAGAACGTTCTGCTGCCTGCAACTTCCTCCAGCATGACCGGTTTGGCAGTGGGTCAGTAATGGTGTGGGGTGGAATTTCTTTGGGGGGCCACACAGCCCTCCATGTGCTTGCCAGAGGTAGCCTGGCTGCTATTAGGTACTGAGATGAGATCCTCAGACCCCTTGTGAGACCATATGCTGGTGCGGTTGGCCCTGGGTTTCTCCTAATGCAAGACAATGCTAGACCTCATGTGGCTGGAGTGTGTCAGCAGTTCCTGCAAGACGAAGGCATTGATGCTATGGACTGGCCCGCCCATTCCCCAGACCTGAATCCAATTGAGCACATCTGGGACATCATGTCTTGCTCCATCCACCAACGTCACGTTGCACCACATACTGTCCAGGAGTTGGCAGATGATTTAGTCCAGGTCTGGGAGGAGATCCCTCAGGAGACCATCCGCTACTTCATCAGGAGCATGCACAGGCGTGGTAGGGAGGTCATACAAGCACGTGGAGGCCACACACACTACTGAGCCTCATTTTGACTTGTTTTAAGGACATTACATCAACGTTGGATCAGCCTGTAGTGTGTTTTTCCACTTTAATTTTGAGTGTGACTCCAAATCCAGACCTCCATGGGTTGAAAAATTTGATTTCCATTTTTTAATTTTTGTGTGATTTTGTTGTTAGCACATTCAACTATGTAAAGAACAAAGTATTTCAAAATAATATTTAATTCATTCAGATCTAGGATGTGTTATTTTTGTGTTCCCTTTATTTTTTTGAGCAGTGTATATACATATATATATATCTGCTGTACTACTGTCTGCTCCTCCCCACTCACACAGTACTTCCCAATACATTAAAATCTTGCACACCTACCATACACACACACACTGTACCCCTCACACACTCTACACTTTTAACACGCTACACACTTCACACACTTACTGCACCCCTCACACACACATACACACATTGTACATCTCACACACACTGCACATCTCCCACACTCACTGCACCCCTCACACACAGTACCCCTTACACAGATTTTGCACCCCTCACACACACTGCACACCTTACATACACACATACGGCACCACTAACACAAACACACTCTATCCTTCACACACAGTGTCAATGCTAGGTCTGCAAGTTGTAGCTAGATACACAAAGAGTATCTACTACTGTTCTCTACATTTTATTGTTGGGTAAAGTCTTAATTTCATTGAACTCAATGAGAAATTTTGCATGCATGGACTTCCTTGAGACCTATTAATCTATTAAATCTAGAATTGTGTGCCTTTAATTTAAAAAAGAACTACCATTGCCATCTGTTTCAACTTGCATTCAAAGATAAAAGACTAAGTTTCTCATTCTTTTGACGTCTACTTGTGTATTCATTTGTGTATCAATCTTTCTAGAGTCCCGATGTCTTTCACTGCACAAGATTATGTCATCTACCAGTAGATTAGTCCATTTTCAATATCATTGTCTGGGTCTGCTTTACTCTGAAATAAGTTTTATTCTGTGACAATTCACATAGTTTCTCATTTCTGAAAAAACCCCACCTTGTTTTACTCCATTTGTACTTTGCTGTAGCTTGCATACTAGACCTTCATTTGTTTCAAATCTTTCAGGCACCATCTTCATTTTATTTACAATTGAAACTGTTTAGCTGCTGCAATAGTTAGTAATGCTCTGATTGTGCCAAACCTGACTATAGGTGCAACGGCCTCATCATAATTTTCTCCATACTTTTGTGTAAATAATTTTTCTACTAATCCAGATATATAATGGATTACATTTCTTTCTGCAGTAACACCCGCCCTCTCTCTGCCTGGGAGATATTGAGATAAGTTAAGGAATAACTCATTTATATCCAGGCAGAGGGCACACAATTTTCCCAAAAATTAGAACACTCCTTTCCACACAAGGTATCCCCACAAATTATTATACATGTCCCCTGATAGCCCCGATCTGGGGGACCAACTTATCCAAATTTCACCCACATTGGTTCAGGGGTTCTCAAAAAGTATGGAAGTCATAAGTTACCGACCACACACGAGGCTCCGTCCCAAAACAGTTCCACAAATTCAGCGTGTGTGGTCGGTCAATTCAGTAAATGGCATAAAAACGAATAAAGTCCCGAATGGATCCTCCTGGCTCATAGGAGCGATTGCTCCCCTTGTTCGTATGAACCAAACTACCGAATGGCGCTCTCCTGGCTGTTCGGCAACTAAAAGAAGCAGTCGTTCGGTAGTTTCAGCGGTGGTTCGGGAGGGAGTGTCCGATTTTAGTTCCAGACATTCGACGACCAAGTCCCGCTGCCTCCTTTCGTGAAAACAAGATGGCCGACGCTTTCTGTTCCACATAGCATTCGGCTATACGAACGGCGGCAACCCAGAGAGCGCTTAATAGACGGTTCTTTTGAAGTTAATGAGCCAGGAGGGTGGTCGGTGTTCGGTAGTTTTAAACTGCCGAACCAATAAATCCAAATTGAACGAAATGGTGCAGAAAAGCACGAACACAGAAGAAAATACCGAACTCAGTCTATTTTCTTCACACCTTCAATATTTTAATCCCACACAGGACAACAAATAATGGAGTTATCTAGTAAACAACTGAAAGATCAAAATTTTAAAGTTTTTCTTAATTTTGATCTTTCAGCTGCTTAGTAGATAACTAACCAGATTGGTACTATTATGCTAGATTTCCATATTTAAGGATACCAAATTAGGGCACTGTTTAGATAGCTCCATTATTTGGTGTCCTCGAATATGGCAATCCCATGTAAAGATAGGAAATATTGGAGTTATCTGGCAAACAGATGAAATATCAAAAGTAAGAGATGTCATTACCCAGCCTATAACAATAATTATGGGTTATTTATGTGAATTCTATGTAAATTTGTTTTTTGACCGCAGCATGCACAGACAGCCAATGGCGATACGTTACTCCACTCCCCAGTGGAAATAATTAGTGCCACACAGTTTTTATTAGTGTGCTCTTTTATTTAAATATATATAAAACAAAAATAGTAATGCACTCCACCTTCCTTCATGTACTTGCCCGGTGCTTATCAGCAAACAGATACAGCCAAAAGTACAAGATAGCACTCCAGGGACTTCCAAGTTGAATGAATAAAACTTAGCTTTTATTAGCTCAAAATAAAAATCAACGTTTCAGTCTGTATCACAGACTTTCATACAATAGGGTAACAAGAGGATGCGAGCGGCGGAGAGGAGACGCCGCTCGCCGACAGGTAGGAGGAGGGGAGACCGCGGGTGGCGACGGACTGAGGGTGAGTGCTGCAAGTGGCTCCCCTTAGTGCAGCCTCCCCTAACAGCCGCCCGCGGACCCCTGACATAACCCTCCCTCGAGGACCGCCCAACGGGCGGGAAGCCAAAGGCTTCAAAGGAAACCGCGCATGAAAGGAGCGGATCAAAGAGGGCGCATTCAAGTCAGAGGCAGAAACCCAAGACCGCTCCTCAGGGCCGTAACCCTTCCAATCAACCAGATATTGCAACCGACCCCGAGAAAAATGAGAATCAAGCAGAGCAGCCACTTCGTACACGTCACTAGAGAATCCGGACGCCTGAGAGGACCAGAGAATCGATTACAGAGCAGGGGCTTCAAAAGGGAGGTGTGAAAAGTGTTAGGTATACGCATGGAAGGAGGCAAGGCCAGGGAGTAGGACACAGGATTGACCTTACGCAATACCTTATAGGGGCCAAGGAACCTGGGCGCGAATTTCAGCGAGGGGACCCTGAGGCAGAGATTCTTAGAGGACAACCAAACCCTATCACCCGGGACATAAGAAGGAGCAGCACCCCTACGACGATCAGCAAATCTCTTCTGAGTAGCAGTCGCACGAGAATGAGTAGCATGGACCTGATCCCACATCTTCCGTAAGGAGGTGAGGTGCTCGTCCAAAGCGGGTATTCCCTTGTCGGAGAACACGCCGCGAAGGACAGAGGGTTGGAACCCATAAGCAACCATAAAAGGACTTAAGCCAGTGGACGAATGAGTCACGGTATTCCTGGCAAATTCAGCCCAGGGAAGGAGGTGAGACCAGTTGTCCTGGTGCGCATTCGTGAAGCAGCGTAAATATAACTCTACAGATTGATTTGCTAGTTCGGCGGCTCCATTAGATTGTGGATGATAGGAGGACATAAATGACAAGGAGATCCCCATCTCAGCACAAAAGCCCCTCCAAAACCGAGAGACAAATTGAGGACCCCTGTCGGATACGATATCATGTGGTATACCATGCAAGCGGAACACCTCTTTGGCAAATACTTGAGCCAACTGAACCGCAGAAGGTAGTTTCTTAAGTGGAGTAAAGTGTGCCATTTTAGAGAACCTATCGGTCACAGTCAAAATTACTGTCTGTCCACCAGATGAAGGAAGATCTACAATGAAGTCCATGGATAAATGGGTCCATGGTTTCTTGGGCACGGATAGAGGCATTAGGAGTCCCGGGGGTTTAACATTAGGGGACTTACACTGTGCACAAACACGACAAGCCTGCACATAATCCACTACGTCTTGCTTAAGTGAAGGCCACCAAAACTGTTGAAGGAGACCCTTGTATGTTTTGGTAACCCCTGGGTGACCAGCCGTTTTGGCGGTGTGAAATAAAGCTAACAATTTCTTTCTATCTTTTTCTTTCACGTATAATCTACCAACAGGTGTCTCAGAGGGTGCTTGGGTTTGGTATGCCTTGATACCATCAAGGAAAAGAGACGAAATAACCAAACGGGTAGCAGCTATTATCTTAGATGTAGGTACAATGGGTTCAGGAGCGGGGGCAATAGACTCCAAAGGTTCGTATTGTCTGGAGATAGCATCAGCCTTGACATTACGCTACCCAGGCCTATATGTGATAATGAACTGAAAGCATGAAAGAAATAAGGACCATCTGGCTTGACGAGAGGACAACCTTTTAGCATCTGCTATATAGGAGAGATTCTTATGATCAGTTATAACCCGAATTTTGTGTCTAGCTCCTTCTAATAAGTATCTCCATTCTTTAAAAGCCATCACAATAGCTAATAGTTCCCTGTTCCCGACGTCGTAATTCTTTTCCGAATCAGACAGCTTTTTAGAAAGGTAACAACAGAAATGGAGGGGTTCGTTATACGATAGTCTTTGTGATAATACAGCTCCTACACCTGATTCTGAAACGTCTACTTCCATAACAAAGGGGAGGGAAGGATCAGGATGGTGTAGCACAGGGGCAGTGGCAAATGCCTTTTTGAGAGTCTTGAAGGCTTTAACGGCTTCAGGAGTCCAAACCCTGGGGTGCAAACCCTTTTTAGTCAGTTTCGTGATAGGAGAAGTTTTTAATAAACCTGCGATAATAATTGGCAAAGCCTATAAATCGCTGTATTGCCTTAAGGCCTTGAGGAAGAGGCCAAGACAATATGGCTTCTAATTTTGAAGGATCCATGCTGAATCCCTGTTCAGAAATGATGTACCCTAGGAATTGTACTGATTTTTGGTCAAATAAACATTTCTCCAATTTACAATAAAGACCGTTCTGTAGCAATCTCTTAAGTACCTTCCTCACATGGGCATGATGTGACTCCAAATCAGGAGAATATACAAGTATATAATCGAGATAAACCACGGCACAGATATGCAGTAAATCTCTAAGGACATCATTTATGAGGTCCTGAAAGACAGCAGGAGCATTACACAGTCCAAAAGGCATGACTAGATACTCGTAATGCCCACTGCGTGTATTGAACGCTGTCTTCCATTCATCATTTTCTTTTATACGAACCAAGTTATAAGCCTCCCTGAGGTCTAGTTTAGTATAATATCTAGAACCTTTAACACGGTCAAACAACTCAGTAATGAGAGGGACAGGATAAGCGTTTTTAACGGTTATATTATTCAGGCCCCTATAGTCTATACATGGCCTCAAATCGCCCTCTTTCTTGGCAACAAAAAAGAAAACAGCACCAGCCGGAGAGGAGGACCTTCTGATAAAACCTTTACGTAAGGATTCCTGTATGTACTCCTCCATGACCTGGTTTTCTTTCTCAGAAAGCGGGTAGACCTTACCCCTAGGAGGCAATGTTCCAGGTAACAGGTTTATGGCACAATCATAATCCCGGTGTGGGGGTAGTTTATCAGCTTCCCTTTTTTCAAAGACCAATGCGAGGTCTGCATACACAGGAGGGACAGAAACAGAAAGTGGTTTAGCTGTAGGCACATTAAGTAAGCAAACGGGACATAAACGAGCCATACAGTCTCCCCCAGGAGAGTATATCTAGACAACCCCAATCAAGTACCGGGTTATGCTTAACTAACCAGGAGAAGCCCAGAACGATGGAAGCTGTAGGAGAGTCAATTATTTGGAAGATTAACCTTTCTTTGTGTAAGGCACCCATGGCCATAACCATTTCTTGGGTTTCATGGGTCACCAGAGGTTTATCAAGTGGTCTACCATCTATGGCCTCAACGGCCAAGGGTGTGGACTTTTGGATCAGATTCAAGGCTGCGGTTTTTGCAAAGTTCTCATCCATAAAGTTGTCTGTAGCACCTGAATCGATCAAGGCTTTAGTTGTTATAGTGGTTTGATTGACCAAAAGAGTAACCGTAATAAATGGTCTGGAGATGGACACATGAGGGGAAAAAACCATAACACTCGAGGCCGACCCCTCTCTAGGCCTTAAGTGCTGAAGTTTCCCTGCAAACTAGGACAGTTTCTTCGGGGATGCCCCCTCTTTCCACAATAAAGGCACAAGCCCTCCCTTCTGCAGTACGTTCTTTCAGCTTCAGTTAAGCCTACAGCACCTAATTGCATGGGTTCGGGAGGTGGTTGTTTAGGGGGAGGTAATGCTAGTAATGCAGTACTGGGTAAAGCAGGTAACCCCTGTGTATACATCCTTCTTTGACTACGCCTCTCTCTAATACGGTTGTCAATAAGAATGATATAATCTATTACATCATCCAGAAGAACAGGCAATTCCCTGGATGCTATTTCGTCTAATATGTAAGCGACCAAATCCTCCTGAAAGGCTGTTACGAGGGTGTCGTTATTCCAAACCACTTCAGCTCCAGAGTGCGGAATTCAATGGTATAATCCGCTACAGATCTATTACCCTGTCGGACCCTAAGCAGAGGTTTGCCCTACCGGGTTGATCAAATGTACGTTTAAAAGCTGTCAAAAAGTCTGCAAAGGACATTGGGGACGTATTCTCCCACATGGGATTAGCCCATGCTAGAGCTTTCCCAGACAAGTGGTTGATCAGAAAAGCAATTTTGGTTCTGTCAGTGGGGTAGGAACGAGGATTCATCACCAAATGAATATCAATTTGGTTGAGGAAACCACGGCACAACGCTGGATCACCGCTATAGCGATGAGGTGGCGTCATGTGAACCACGTGAGCAGGAGCGGGTACTGGATCGGGAATGGGTTCTGGCACAGCAGCAACAGCTTCTTGAACGGCAGGTTGCAAGTGGGCAGTACGAGCCAGTATGGTTTGTAAAGCCCGGGCAAACTGATCCATACGGTGGTCTAAACCATCCATTCTAGCCTCCTGATTTACTAACAACTGTGGAATGTCAGCAGGTTCCATGGTGGCCCTGTTGTAATGTCACGATTCTGGAACCTAACACGCTAACAGGTCACAGAGAGGAAGGGTGCTATACCGGTCCTTAGAGTAGCCGGGCTAAGCACACTAAGAATGGTAAGGAGACTGGCCAAGTAAAGGAAGCCAGAAAACGGGAGAACGAGAAACAAGCCAAGGTCAAAGGAGTGGAGAATACAGGAGAATCGGAATAACGAGCCAAATAATCAGTAACCAAAGAGAAACACGAGCGAACTGCAATACAGGTATCACAAGACCACAACAGGGCACTGAGAGACAGGAAAGGTAAGTATAAATACCCTTTGTTTAATTCTGATTGGATAACTTCCAATCAGAATTAACAATCACACGTGGGAGATATCTACACCTCCCACTGTGATTGTGGTACTGTTGCTTTAACGCCGTAAAAAGTGTAATTTATATGTTAATTATGGAATGTATATATATTTATGTGTTTATTTATATTTGAATTAAAGAAAAAGAATAAAGTTTGGATGAATCCTACAGTTGTAAGTTTCATAAATGCTGTGGCCTGTTTCATCCAATATTTGTTGTTTGTCATTATTGGGGGGAGAATTGGGGTAATCTCCTTACTCTTAGTCGCACCACATTCCCCGCTACGTACATACAAGTATCCAACAGCTTAAAATACATAGTAAAAACAAAGAGAACGTTGCCTGCACTCTGGCCTAAATACCCATGTTACATTTAAACAAAATGGATGCTCTTTAGTTTTATTCCAATGGCCATTTGAATATATAACCTGCCAAGTCAAGGCAAGCCTCAATAGGTGAGTTCCTACACTAGCCATTAAATATGCTGATATCAGCCAAGAATCTCCACTTCATTGAGCTGAAGTGGTCTGGGTGCCTATAGTGGCCCTTTAAGTTTATGAAGTTTACATCACCATAATCAATGACTGGCATTAGCATTTGCAGCACTATCTGTTTCCTTAATGCAGGGCTTAGGCATGATTTTTTTTTACAGGGCACCTAGTTTTGTATAAAGTTTTGAAGATGGTTTCCATGCAGAGCGTGGAGACACTGAACGTCAATGCTGCAAGTTGTCCAACAGGAAGCACTTCTAGTGGCCGTGTGAATGACTGCCATTGGAGATGTCCCTAGAGAGCAAGGTAAACACTGCCTCTTCTCTGAAGGAATGTGTTTATAGCAAAAAGCCTGCAGGGACTGACTGCACCCCACAACAACTACATTAAATTAATTTTTCTGTTTATACAGCTCAATCCACCTCCACCTCCCTGCCTGTAACTCACATAGCCTAAATTAAAGAAATTGATAAAGAAATAGAGGCTATAGAGGACTGGACTAGCCAGTTCACAAGCCTCTATAGAGGTTACCAGAGGTATACGGGGCTTAACCCCAAGGTAAATTTAAACAAGAAAAGAAGTGGAAGGGATGAAACACCTCTCACAAATAGTGAGGGGAGTTCATACTCCTCCACAGATGTATACCTCCTGAAGTTAATATAACATAGGGTGGGGGGAAGAAAAAGGGGATATAAACCTTTATTATAAAGTTAAAAATTCCTCCAATCTTGGAGAAAAATAGAAAAATTGGCAAAAAAGGGATACAACAGTGCACTAACTCGATGTGCAAATTAACTGAAGTAAACTACTCATATAGGGAGTTATATCAAAGTTGCATGACTCTATGTCATATCCATATACATGTAGATTCCCTATAGGTGTATACTTAAGTAAACCCTTTCTAAAGATGTCAAGAGAATTGACCTTAATCCAGGACTTGTACTGGTAGGGATATATGTGTTGCCTGGTAGCAGTTGTGAGACCTCAGGGAGAAAAGGACTTAGTCACTATTCAGGGCAAAAGGTTAAAGAGAATAAATGCTCACTAGTGTGAAGAACAGGAGCATGTCCATCTACATATGAGTATTATCGATGTAAACTTCATATAGCTCAATCTCTCTAGTAGTAAATGTTACCCACAGGGGTATACAGTGCATAAACCAAAGAGAAATCAGAGCTAGTAATACTCAGTAGATATCGGAAAGGGAGGAGGGGGCCCTCAAGTGCACCCACCAGGGAAAAAAACTAAAAATGCCCTGGACTAACTGTCTAACTCACACAATGGCAAACTCAACTAAACTGCTACATATATGTTGCCTAGTAGCAGTTGTGAGACCAAAGGGAGAAAAAGACTTATTCACTGTTCCGGGCAAAAGGTTAAGAAGTATAAATGCTCACTAGTATAAAAGACAGGAGCCTGTTCATCTACATATGAGTATTATCGATGTAAACTTCATATAGCTCAATCTCTCTAATAGTAAATGTTGCCCACAAGGGTATAAAGTGCATGAAAAAAAGAGAGAAATCAGAGCTAGTAATACTCAGTAGGTATCCAAGAGGGGGGAGGGAGGGAAGCCCTCAAGTGCATCCATCAGAAAAAAACTAAAATCGCCCTGGACTAACTGTCTAGCTCACACAGTGGCAAACTCAACTAAACTGCTACTTCAAGGCAGCCTCAAAGATATCCCTATCATAGCATCAAGTAGGTGTACTACAAGTAGAAAGCGAAGAAAAAAATATAAACTAAAGAAAGAAAATAGAGTGCATTTAACGTTTCGGCGTTTAGACACGCCTTTATCAAGAGCTGAACCCTAACTGTGCTGAGCGCTGATTATAAAGGGAGGTGCACCCCTCCCTCGTAAAAAGAAAAGCCAATCCCTATCTTAGATCCGCCCAAAAGGGGCGTACTCATTATCACTAACTCCGCCTATACCTTCTCCAACCAATAGGGTACGCAGGGGGCGTGGTAACGTCCCGATCGACGGGCGGAAGTAACGTGTCTATATTTGCTCCCATGCTCTGACCCAATGGGGCTCATATGCCCTCCAACGGGATCCGGAGGGAGGGACATATTGACACGTCACTCCTTCAGATAAAAATAGAGAAGTGATACAGCACGATTGCTACAAACTGATGTAGCAATCGAAAAAAAGATCTCTAGGCCTCTTGAGTGGTGATATTGAATGTCTTAATAACTTGGTATCTCTACTCAAAGATAATGAAACTCAACCACCTGTTAAATATACAGAACTTAAACCAAAAAGCCGCTTCAAAACAAATTTCTCTACTTTCAGAAACATTGATTTGTTTCTGGAAGCAGTCAAAAATGAGATCGACTGCATACTTGGACTCTTTCCCTAATGAGAACCTCTCCGGTAAGGAACAGGAAGCTTTAAAATCTTTAAGGGATAACAATACGATAATTATCAAACAAGCAGATAAGGGAGGCAATGTTGTAGTGATGGATATCTCTAATTATGAAAAAATGGTTCAGGACGTTCTTGGTAATAAAGACACCTATAGGATTTTAGAATCAGATCCCACTAATACCTTCCTCAATAGCTATAAAATGATTTTTGACGGGGGTTGCAGTGAAGGTTTGCTATCCGATGAGGAATATACTTTTATCCTCAATTGGTGTCCTAGGATAGCAACCTTCTACTGCCTCCCTAAAGTCCATAAAAATCTTCAAGATCCCCCAGGTCGCCCCATAGAATCTGGGATTGACAGCTTGACTCAGAATGGTAGTCTTTATATCGACCAGATCCTGAGACCATTTGTGGAACGTCTACCTTCTTACATTAGAGATACAAAACAGGTCTTACATTTTCTTTCAAATCTTCAAATCCCGGCTACATCTAATCTCTGTAGCCTTGACGTGGAAACATTGTACTCTTCTATCCCACACCAAAAGGGAATTGAACATACTAAATATTTCCTAACAAAAAGAGGCCCAGATTATCAGGCACACACTGACTTTGTTGTAGACCTGCTGAATTTTGTTTTGACACATAACTTCTTCCTATTCAACAAAAAATTCTACCACCAGGTAAGAGGAACGGCGATGGGCACGGCTTGTGCTCCATCATATGCCAACCTTCACCTGGGGTGGTGGGAAGAATATATTAGGACATCCAGTACACTGTCTCCGTTTCTATCAAGGATTACAGCTTGGTACAGGTACATTGATGATGTCCTGATCATCTGGCAGGGCAATATTGACGACTTTAACCTTTTTGTCTCTCTCCTCAATGTAAATGAAGACAACCTCAGATTTACCGCCGAATTTGGCTGCTCATCTCTGAACTTTTTAGATTTAACAATTTCCATCTGTCAAGATGGTTCCCTTAAAACAAATTTATTCAGGAAACCATCTGCATCAAATTCCTTAGTGAAATGGCATAGCCATCACCCAAGAGCCCTTAAGCAAGGGATTCCGACGGGACAATATCTCAGACTGCGACGAAACTGTTCAGACCTTGAAGAATTTCAGATTAAAGCCAATCTTCTGAGGCATCAATTCAAAGAGAAGGGATACCCGAATAAATGCCTCAAAAAGGCATATAGAAGGGCACTTATGACAAATAGGGTGGATCTCCTGTCAGACTCCCATAACTTAAAAATCACTTCAAAAACTCCCATCAGGATGATAGGAACCTTTGACACTGGATGGAATGAAGTTAAAGAGTCTCTGCGAAGATTTTGGCCTATTCTACTTAAAGATGTTCATTTAAAAGAAATATTAGGACCACATGTTACAATTACAGCTCGAAGAGGCAAAAATCTTCGTGACATCTTAGTTTCTAGCCATTTTTCGGTCAAACATAGTCCCCAGCCTACATGGCTGGGGCGCCAAATCCCCACAGGTACGTATAGCTGTGGAAGGTGCGTAGCCTGTAGGTACATTCTGAGGAACTCAAAGAAAGTCAGTGATAGTGAAGGCAAACAGTCCTTTCAAATTAGACATTTTTTCAATTGTAATTGTGAAGGTGTGATATATCTTCTCACTTGCAGTTGCAAATTGATGTACGCGGGAAAGACGTTCCGGTCCTTTAAGGAACGCATTAGGGAACATGTGAGATGTACAAAAAATCGTCTGGATACTCCAATCTCCAGACATCTTAAAGAACACCATGGGGGATCTTCTAAAGATATACGCTTCTGTGGCCTTGAAATGGTCAAGCGTGAACAAAGAAGGGGAGATTTTGATAAAATTTTACGCCAAAAAGAATGTAGATGGATTTACAAATTAAATACCTTAAATCCAAGAGGCCTTAATGAAGGTTTTTCCTTCTCTCCCTTCATTTGAACGTTTAACTTGTATAATACACATAATCCCTTTTTTGTAATTTATCCCATTTTTCCTTTTTACACTAATTAATCCTTTTCCCCTTTTTTTGCTGTTATATCTAATTATACTCTTTAAATTTTGTCTAATGAACTTAGAATAAGTGATAATTATATGTAACATTTTTTTGGGGGGTGTTGTAACTGTTAAAAAATATGACGAGATGGACTTATGTACTTTGCTGAATAATTCCACCCCTTATGCTCCTTAATAACATTATAGCCTACTTTGATTACACCTAAAGATCCCTTTATATCTTAATAAAGGGATCTAGATTTATACCTGTCTCCTTCTACGTTGCATTATTGACTAAACATGTAAACTGGCCGTTTATCAAGTTCGTGTTTATTCTTCTCCCATGCTAATCGGATTAAAAATATATTCATCATTATGGCACAAAGGTACCCTTAATAATATACTTTTATGGAGACAGGGATGTAACTCTTTTTTTCGATTGCTACATCAGTTTGTAGCAATCGTGGTGTATCACTTCTCTATTTTTATCTGAAGGAGTGACGTGTCAATATGTCCCTCCCTCCGGATCCCATTGGAGGGCATATGAGCCACATTGGGTCAGAGCATGGGAGCAAATATAGACACGTTACTTCCGCCAGTCGATCGGGACGTTACCACGCCCCCTGCATACCCTATTGGTTGGAGAAGGTATAGGCGGAGTAAGCGATAATGAGTACGCCCCTTTTGGGCGGATCTAAGATAGGGATTGACTTTTCTTTTTACAAGGGAGGGGTGTACCTCCCTTTATAATCAGCGCTCAGCACAGTTAGGGTTCAGCTCTTGATAAAGGCGTGTCTAAACGCCGAAACGCACGTCGGGCATTCCTCTTTTGCCGATGCTATTATTTTACCATGTCTTTTTTTAGGCATTTGACACCTTTGCACTCTATTTTCTTTCTTTAGTTTATATTTTTTTCTTCGCTTTCTACTTGTAGTACACCTACTTGATGCTATGATAGGGATATCTTTGAGGCTGCCTTGAAGTAGCAGTTTAGTTGAGTTTGCCACTGTGTGAGCTAGACAGTTAGTCCAGGGCGATTTTAGTTTTTTTCTGATGGATGCACTTGAGGACGTCCCTCCCTCCCCCCTCTTGGATACCTACTGAGTATTACTAGCTCTGATTTCTCTCTTTTTTTCATGCACTGTATACCCTTGTGGGCAACATTTACTATTAGAGAGATTGAGCTACATGAAGTTTACATCGATAATACTCATATGTAGATGAACAGGCTCCTGTCTTTTATACTAGTGAGCATTTATCCTTCTTAACCTTTTGCCCGGAATAGTGACTAAGTCCTTTTCTCCCTGTGGTCTCACAACTGCTACCAGGCAACACATATATCCCTACCAGTACAAGTCCTGGATTAAGGTCAATTCTCTTGACATCTTTAGAAAGGGTTTACTTAAGTATACACCTATAGGGAATCTACATGTATATGGATATGACATAGAGTCATGCAACTTTGATATAACTCCCTATATGAGTAGTTTACTTCAGTTAATTTGCACATCGAGTTAGTGCACTGTTGTATCCCTTTTTTGCCAATTTTTCTATTTTTCTCCAAGATTGGAGGAATTTTTAACTTTATAATAAAGGTTTATATCCCCTTTTTCTTCCCCCCACCCTATGTTATATTAACTTCAGGAGGTATACATCTGTGGAGGATTATGAACTCCCCTCACTAAATTAAAGAAATGTTTATTTTTTTTAATGAGATCTGAGAGTGCAGAATGTATACTTTAAAGTGTGTATTTACTGCTCTGTAAATTGAACTTAATGCATAAACAGGAGACTCGGGCAGACGAAAGCAAGTCAAAGAGCCTGTGCAATAAAGGAAGTTTAAACATTAGATCTGTCTTTACAGGAAGTGTTAAGGCTGGCTGTGTAAGTCAGAGGCAGAGAGGTGTAAGTAGGGATGTATAAACAATGTGATTTATGCTATAAATAGAGGCATAAATAGGAAAATATAATTTTGCCTCTATATAAATCGCTTGAATAACCTTGAATATGCTGTGCAATTTTGGGCACCTGTTCTAAAGAAGGATATCATGGCACTAGAAAAAGTGCAGAGGCGAGCTACAAAATTGATAAAAAAGAATGGAGCATTTTAGTTATGTAGAAAGGTTAAACAATTTAAATCTCTTTAGTTTGGAAAAACGGCACCTCAGAGGGGATATGATAACATTATACAAATATATTCGGGGCCAGTAAAAACCATTATCTGGAAATCTATTCATAAACAGGGCTATACATAGGACACAAGGTCACGCATTTAGGATGGGAGAAAGGAGATTTAATCTGAGACAAAGAAAAGTTTTTTTTTACAGTAAGAACTATAAGGATGTGGAATTCTCTGCCTGAAGAGATGGTTTTATCAGTGTCCATACAGATGTTTAACAGCAATTGGATAAATACTTGCAAAAACATAACATACAGGAATATAATTTCTAATAAGTGGGGTAATAGCTGCTTGATCCAAGGAGATGTGTGACTGACATTTTGGGGTCAAGAAGGAATTTTTTCCTAGTTTGTTGCAAAATTGGAAGCGCTTCAGATTGGGTTTTTGCCTTCTTTTGGAACAACAGCTAAAACATATGAGGAAGGCTGAACTTGATGGACGCAAGTCTCTTTTCAGCTATGTAACTATGTTACTATGCAAGTTACATGACCAAAAGTCACTTAACCACCCGGAAGTCCCTCTAGTGGCTGCCTGGTAAACAGCCACTAGATGTGGTTAACCCACAAAGCTTATTATTGCAGTTTATTAAAGGACCTAGTTAAAGGACCACTATAGGCACCCAGACCACTTCAGCTAAATGAAGTGGTCTGGGTGCCAGGTCCAGCTAGGGTTAACCCTTTTTTTTATAAACATTGCAGTTTCAGAGAAACTGCTATGTTTATAATAGGGTTAATCCAGCCTCCAGTGGCTGTCTCTTGACAGCCGCTAGAGGCGCTTGCGTGCTTCTGATTTTCACAGTGAGAAGACACCAGCGTCCATAGGAAAGCATTGTGAATGCTTTCCTATGGACTGGCTGAATGCGAGCGCAGCTCCTGCTGCGCATGCGCATTCAGCTGAAGAGGAGGAGAGCTCCCCGCCCAGCGCTGGAAAAAAGGTAAGATTTAACCCTTTCCTCTCCATCCAGCCTGGCAGGAGGGACCTTTAAGGGACCTGGAAATATGCACCCAGACCACTTCAATGAGTTGAAGTGATCTGGGTGCCTTTAAGTAATTATTGCCTATGCTGGCTTTTTCTTCTTGAGTGTTTAATCTAAACATATAATTACTTCCAAAACCTTCTGCACACAAATCATTTTTTTAAATTTTATTTTACATTTATTGCAAATGAACTTCACACTGAATCCATACTTGGTTAATTCTGAAAAACTAAGCAAGTCATATGTAAGTTCAGGAAGATAAACTTTATTTTGCACTGTTGTTTAATGCTTTATTTGCTTTTGCAACACATTTCAAGAAGCCATCTCCCTGTCCTTGTATAGAACATTTGATGCCATTAGCAATGTTCTCCATTTGTGTAACATTATTGTCTAACATTTTGAATACGTTAGAATCTTTGCACATGTGCTATGTTGTACTTGAATTAATAGCCCAACAGTTTTTGATAAATGTATATGCCTTTTCATGAACAATAAAATATTTTTTATTGTGTTCTCTTCTGCCATATAGAGCCTTCTTATAGTCAATTTTTTTTTTAAAACACATTTTATTTGTGCCCTTTTTGTGTGCAAATGTATTGCATTGGCTTATGTCATAAGCTGACTTGTTTATTATGTTATGGTTCTCATTGTTTTATATTGCAAATGCTTATGTTTCACTACTTTCTGTTTTTTTGGATTTTTTTTTTTTTTAGCTCTGCTTACTAACCCATCTTTGAGATACATTGTAGCATTTTACAGGTGGATTCTCTCTAGTTTTAAGTGCATGAATTAATGAATTATAACTTTCTTGAAGGCTTAAAGGGACACTATAGTCACCTGAACAACTTTAGTTTAATGAAGCAGTTTTGGTGTATAGAACATGCCCCTGCAGCCTCACTGCTCAATCTTCTGCCATTTAGGAGTTAAATCCCTTTGTTTATGAACCCTAGTCACACCTCCCTGCATGTGACTTGCACAGCCTTCCATAAACACTTCCTGTAAAGAGAGCCCTATTTAGGCTTTCTTTATTGCAAGTTCTGTTTAATTAAGATTTTCTTATCCCCTGCTATGTTAATAGCTTGCTAGACCCTGCAAGAGCCTCCTGTATGTGATTAAAGTACAATTTAGAGATTGAGATACAATTATTTAAGGTAAATTACATCTATTTGAAAGTGAAACCAGTTTTGTTTTCATGCAGGCTCTGTCAGTCATAGCCAGGGGAGGTGTGGCTAGGGCTGAATAAACAGAAACAAAGTGATTTAACTCCTAAATGACACTGAATTGAGCAGTGAAATTGCAGGGGAATGATCTATACACTAAAACTGCTTTATTTGGGGGCGTGGCCGACAGCCGAGCTATATGGCAGCACACTAGCTCAGCTCCTGAGCGGCAAGGACGGAACCGCAGAAAACGGAGGCAATAAACCCACAATGGGTAATCACAAAAAGGCTCACCCTGCTCCCCAGCACTCCGGGAAGACTCCAGCCGGAAAATCGGGCACTGTGGCCCGCTTATTCAGAGATTACTCCGACCGCGCGGCGGACCTCGGGGAATCCAATATGGCGCCGGCGGCAGTAACTGCCGACTCAGATCCTCCAAGCCCCACAGCGTCGGACACATCACAGGTATCGATGGATACTGACATTAAAGGCATACTAAGAAATCTGCCCTCCAGAGCTGACCTAGCTCAGATGCTATGGAAATTGGGAACTACTTTCCAACAGAAGATGGAAAGCCTCAATTCAGAAATAACTCAGGTAGGCCGCAGAGTCCAGGACCTGGAGGATGAAAGGGGGTCACACCACACATTAATGCACTCCCTATCAGCTAAAGTCCAAGCCCAAGAACGGCATTCATCTATGATGCAACGCTCTCTAGATGACATCGACAATAGGGGCAGGAGAAATAATCTACGTATAAAGGGAATGCCAGAAGCAGAAGGGGAAAACCTATATAACATCTTGGCCTCGCTTTTCAATCTTATACTTAAGCGTAAGCCAGACTCACCGGTTATTCTGGACAGAGCACACCGTTCTCTTCGCCCCAAAGCAGCGGTCGGCGATACCCCAAGAGATATTATCTGCCGCATCCACTACTACTCTTAAGGAAGATATTTTGAAAAACTTTAGGGACACCTCAGGCCCCTTGTTATATCAGGGACACGAAATACAGATCTATCAAGATCTATCTTGGCACACGCTGCAAGCAAGACGAGCCCTACGGCCAATTACTGACCAGCTCTGTTCGCGCAACATACGGTACAGATGGGGCTTCCCTTTTGCCCTCATCGTAAACACCCGCGGAACCACGTATACGATCTCTACACACCAGGACATCGTACCATTCACCGAAGCATTGAACCTGGCAGAAACATCCATCTTGGATTGGTATGCTCCTGATCGGGCATTAACAGCACCATCTCAACAGAAAAGACCACGATGGAGATCCCCGGCTAAGAGGCAACGGCTGACTCAAGCTGGACTTTCCCAACAATTAGAAGAAGGAGGACAGACCACAGTTGCTGGACGCTAAATCGCCTCTACTGACACTTTCTAGTAGCAACCCCACGATACCCTTCTATGCACGTCCGATTTTCAATATAAAGACGCTGGCCTCTACTCCCAGATAGAGCCCACCTACAAGACTTGGACATACCCCAACACCATGGTCCCGAAAGGGATAAACCTCTAATGCCGAAAGAGAGGCCAATACGGCCGGCGCTGAAACCTCAGGTCGTATACATGCTTATGTTTTTGCCCTATGTAATTGTGAAAATGACATACACTAATACTATAGGGGTGACTTGCTTAGATATGACTGTGAGGTTAACAAGTATTTCCCACTCAAGGGGTATACATATGCCACATGACGCGACGGGGAGACAAAGGTACCGACCGACTTGGATAAGACTGGCCAGAGAAGGCGGCACAGCCCAGACATACTAAGACTCGGTACACGTTACCGTTTAGAGAAGGGCCTACTACACCGACATCCGACAAAAGGGGATACCCAGGGGAGGGAAAGGTAATAGGACTCACTTGGACAACCCTTGCCTCCTTCCCCCATAAAAAGTGTCATCTGACCTCCTCCCTCGCTACCCTATTGCCTTAACTGACATTTACCTCCATGAAGCATTAACAAACCAGGATGCGGTTCAGCTCCGTGTGCCCCAGAAGCCCACTGTGTTATACTTTGAAAAAAAGTAAATATCGCTAGTTATAACAAAGGAGCTAACAGGGGAGAAGGAAAAAAACCCTCAACCTATATCAGGGTCATCCCAACCTTGCCCACTGTAGACTACGGGACTTCTCAGGGGCAGACCCTAGGTATTTCTATTTCTATAGTTGCCAAAGAGCAACACCGGTAACCCTACGACATCATTTATTGTATATAGTTTTGTTTTGTTAAAATTTGTATATCGCATTGGCATTGTGTAGTATAGCAACACCTTTTGATGTAAGAATTTATACGACGCTAGCCAATCGTTTGGCTTATCGGATACAAACAGGGTACGCATCACGCAACATCCACAGATATAGGCTAAAACGCACACCCCACATGATCATAGTAACCCCCTTACACACTACCCTCCCCCAAACCCTCAGCCATGGCAACAATTTCAATACTCTCACACAATGCTAGGGGGCTGAATACTCCCGAAAAGCGCCACATGGCCCTCACGGATTATCATAAAACAAAAGCGGAAGTGATGTTCATACAAGAGACACACTTTCGTAAAGACTCAGCACCATCACTAAAATCTAGACACTACACAAAGGGATACTTTAGCAATTATGTAGGCTCGAAGTCACGGGGAGTGGCGATTCTCCTTTCCCCGCATCTACCATTCACATACAAAGAACACATATCTGATGACAATGGGAGATATATCTTTCTGAAGGGCCTGATGGGCACAACCCCAATAACCCTAGCCAACATATACCTTCCTAATAGGAAACAATTCCAAGCCTTACGTAAGATAATCAAGCAGCTGGTACAATTTACTGACGGCATGTTGATTTTAGGAGGCGACTTCAACATCTCCCTAGATGGAGCACTAGACACAACCTCACAAGCCTCCACATACCAGGTTTCAACACGGGTGCAAATCCAGAAACTTCTGGACTCACATCAGCTCTATGACTGTTGGCGCGTCTTACACCCCGCTGAGCGGGACTATTCCTATTACTCATTCTCCTCGTGCTCGTATTCGAGAATTGACTTATTTCTCCTCCCACACAGATTTTTGAATTTAGTCCACTCCTGCAAATACGATGCAATCACGTGGTCCGATCACGCACCAATTTCCCTCTCAATTCAGATTCCCTCCCTCCACCCCACTCGGACACAGTGGAAACTGAATGATACCTTACTTATAGAGTTTTACTTTCAAAGATTTTTATTCCTCGCTATACAATTTAAGACAAAGCCCCCCAGCGACAGCAGACATCCGAGATTTCCTATCTCATAGGATTCACAAAGCCTTACCACGCAATCTTCGAGAATCCTTAGAAAAACCTATTTCAACAGACGAATGCCTCCAAGTAATCAAACAGCTTCCACTAGGGAAAAGTCCAGGCCCTGATGGACTCACGGCCAAATACTACAAGACGTTTGCCCCTCTGCTCATACCCCACTTCCAAAACACGTTCAATTCCCTACTCAAAACAGACACTCTCCCCCCACAGGCCTTGAACGCAACGATTACGCTACTTCCTAAACCAGGGAAAGATTTAACCCAATGCGGCAGTTACAGGCCGATCTCCTTGATAAATATTGACTTAAAATTATTCACAAAAATCCTAGCCAACAGACTTAGACCGCTGTTACCAGGACTGATACATGGAGACCAATCAGGATTCATCCCTGACAGGGAAGCCAAACACAACACCACAAAATTGCTAAACCTCATACACAAAGCAACGAGAGATGGATGCCCCAGTCTGCTCCTGTCAATCGATGCCGAAAAGGCGTTTGACAGGGTAGACTGGACTATGTTATCGCACACCTTACAATACATGGGGTTCGGCCCAAACTGGCTCAAATGGTTCGACGCAATATATTCACATCCCACGGCGCACATTAGGGTCAATGGTCAATTATCGGAACCAGTGGCAATAAGGAACGGCACCAGACAAGGGTGTCCCCTGTCGCCTCTCCTATTTGTCTTGGTACTGGAGCCCTTCCTTCAGGGGATTAGAGACAAGGCCTCGATTAAAGGCATCACAAAGGGCACAACGGAACACAAGATAGCAGCGTTTGCAGACGACATGCTATTCACAATCTCAGATCCAGTGTCGTCGATACCTCACCTAATGGCAGAAATGGAATCATTTAGCAAGATTTCTAATTTCAAAGCCAACCTCAGCAAATGCGAGATACTGCCGCTAAACATTTCCCCTCGCGACGCAGACATTGTACAACAAACACACCCATTTGTATGGGCGACCCACACGATAAAATACCTAGGTATTCACTTAACCAAAGAGGCATCCCACCTATTTGAGAGTAATTTCCCTAGTTTGATGAAAAACATACAATCAGATCTCAACACCTGGAACAAACCTCAATTTGGATGGTTCTGCAGGCTGAGCATTCTCAAAATGAATGTTCTGCCACGGCTCTTATATGTCATGCAGGTATTACCAATTACACTACCTAAGTCATGGTTCACGATGGTCCGGAAAACCTTTACGACTTACATTTGGGCACACAAGAACCCAAGGCCTACTCACTCCTCACACGACCAAAGGACGAAGGGGGCCTAGGCCTCCCAGACATAGAGAGATCTCACCAAGCAGTCCTCTTGACCAGACTGTATGACTGGACACACCCACACCCTACCGCACAATGGATACACATAGAAAATACTTTCTTTAGGACGCCCATTTTCACAATACCATGGCACAAATCCGGACAGCCATTTTTATTGCACTCCCCACATCCCACAATCTCACCAACCCTACGTATGTGGGCCAAGATAAGGACTCACCACACAATGTCACCTTACCCTTCCCCGTTATACCCAATAACACACAACCCTCTCTTTCAACCGGGAGAGGATGGGAGAGCATTCAAGCAATACCTGCGCCTCGCCGAGGTTGTAGACGACACGGGAACTCAGGTGAAACCATTGCAAACTACAACAGAGGGTCACACTGTACTGCAAACATTTCAGTATAAACAACTCTCTCACTTCCTACACACAGGGCCATTGGCGCATAATCCTGTCCGTTCTTACACACAATTAGAAATACTTTGCAAAGAACATACCCTAAAGAAGAAAATCATCTCAGAGATGTACACAAAGATCACTAAAACAATGCCTCACCACCCACCGGCCTTTACCTCGTCTTGGGAATAGGAACTAAATACCTCTTTCACACCGGAAACGTGGCGCGCCATATTCACGCATATCCATAGGTCCTCTAGAAACACCACAACCCAAGAGAGTAACTACAAAAGGGTAGTGAGATGGCACTACACCCCGACAAAATTACGATCCCTATTCCCAACACACCCACACCAATGCTGGAGGTGTCATGCACCCGAAGGCAACACCACCCACATCTGGTGGTCTTGCCCGGTGATCCAGCACTACTGGAAGCGCATACATGGGATGATACAGTCGATTCTAACCATCCATATCCCCTTTACCCCGGAACTTTTCCTATTCCTGATTACCCCCCGAGACGTACCAAAATCGACAGCAGGCCTACTGACACACCTGATTTCTGCAGCGAACCAACTTATACCAGCACTATGGAAGCACCCACACCCACCATCCATCCGAGAGTGCATACAAAAAGTCGAAACAATTAGGGGCCTAGAGGAGACATGTCTCTCCCTCACAGACAAATACTCCACATACTCAACCACATGGCAACCGTGGTGCGACTATCTCAGCACCCACTCATGGTAACCTGGTACCCTGGAGCCAGATACGTACCCCACTTTGGAAATCCGGTTTTCCTTTATTGGATCACCAGATACAACTTTGCTCGTCTGACATTCACGCTGAGAAAGCGACACAGCCTTAAATAGAGTTGTCAATAGAGTTCGGGGAACAACAACAACAACAATAGCCCTAGCCTATATCCCTATGATGCATACCCACTACCATAAGTCAAACCGTCAGGTACACTCATGACATTGTAAAGATAACGCCAATCTCCGCCTTATGTTAAACTGTGTATAATGTACATTCAAGCTAACTGTGATGTATTAATACGATGCAATGTCAGACTATCTGATAACTACCGTTGTACATTCCATACTGCCATTGTCATGCCATACCTTTATCATATCTTGTTGTTTCATGTACTGTTATCTTGAATACCACTGGCAATTGATGTATTTATGCGACTTTCCAATAAAATTTTCAAAATAAAAAAAAATTAAAAAATTAAAAAATTAAAATAAAACTGCTTTATTTAGCTAAAGTAATTTAGGTGACTATAGTGTTCCTTTAATAAAACTAGAGTCACGTTGTATTCTTTAATTTGGATGTTTCTGTAGGCCTCCTCCATCAGATAGCTTCATACTGAATGGCTTCTTGATAGTCCTTCATTTAGACTGCTACATCCATACAATTCTTCTAAGCCTTCCCAGAACTCCATGGCTGTCTTAAGGTGTTTAATGTGACACAAATCGTTGTTACTCACATATGTAGAGATCTCAGCACTTGTTTTTCTCTACCTTTTTCTCTCACTGGGTTCTTTCTGCATTGTCTGCTGATGGGGTCTCATCCACTATGTCCCAGATAATAGCAGGTAATTTGTAGATGTTAGAACAAGCACAGCTACTCTTATAACATTCACAGCTCCAGTGTATGTGTCCATCCTTGTCCATCTACTCTTGAATCATAAAGCAAATGTTGAAATTTAGCAGAGTTCAATCAGCACAGCCGCTGTAGGTAGACGTCAGGCGGGCCACACATATAAAGATCTCAGAGATAAAGTGGCTGCATTGCAGGATAGGATTATTAGGAACACTTATCTTACTTTATAAATAATAATATTAACAGAGTAAGTTTTTCATTAACAGTTTCTGACTATGGAAACCAGCATGACA
Source organism: Pelobates cultripes (assembly GCA_933207985.1). Classification (NCBI taxonomy): domain Eukaryota; kingdom Metazoa; phylum Chordata; class Amphibia; order Anura; family Pelobatidae; genus Pelobates; species Pelobates cultripes. The sequence continues at coordinate 235,466,938 of OW240914.1, read as the reverse complement.
AGTCATATAATAAGTATGGATGATTACAGAATACAACAACCAAGAACAAGGAGTGCTATCCACATTATGAGCATTAAGTTCAATGTTTGTAATGCTTACGTGATCTACATACTGTGTACAAAATTAGCCTTGGTCTCTGTAATATTTAATGTCTATTGCAAACTCTCATTTTTACCATTATATTGTAACTGGTGCATATGAACGCTATTTCCATCCTCAACTTTCCCAATTTTCCTTGAAAAATATTCTGTTTAATTTATGGAAGGACAAACAGGATGCAAAAATATCAGCATGGCAATTTATTTTTAACGGCAAATTATAAAATTCAATCAATTACAGAACATCACAACGTAACACATGAAGCATAGAAAAATATTTTTTTTCCATGTAATCCCTTAACACAGAAGTAAATTTTTTCAACTCTCTCAGCATTTTCAAGTATTTGCTGAATTTACTGAATCTTGGAAGATACTCCACCTCATCTATTTTACCCTTTGTCACCATATTATTATTTATTACTAAAATAATGTTAAACACTCTTTTTTGCCTGTAGTTTACCATTGTAATTTTCTGCATTTTTACCATAATTTCATGTACATATAGTTATTAATATCTTTGGCACAGAATTTCGTTGGTTAACATGATTGAGCAGGCCTCCTTCATGCAAACTAAGCCACTTATTTGCCCAACCTGGTATGTGGTGGTTCAGAAATTCAGCAGATCGGTTTGAGTTCAGACAAATTGCAGGATCAACAACAAGGAAGGATCACCGCCATGTTTTTCTGCACACGTCCCTGAAAAACATGGCGGTGATCCTTCCTTGTTGTCATATGCTGTTATTTAAAAAAAATAAAAATAAAATTGGAGGGGTGATAATAATGGTAAGGAGCTGGCTAAGATAAAGGGCAGGTGGATCTTCGATGTCAATACCTTGTCCCCGAATGGATTGAATTTCGATTTTGAGTTTATTCATTTTTTATAGAATTTATTTTAATTATTAGATTTTTTTCCAAGATTTTTTTCTAAGATTTTTTTAAATCTTTTTTAGACATATATTTTTATAGTATTAATTGAATTTATTTGTTTATTAAGTCACTGGAGGCTCCACTTGCTTTCTGTCTAAATTGCTCCCCATATATGGGGATTTTTTGAGGTTACACATTACTGTGTTTGAACATATGTGCACTAATGGCTTTTTGTAAATATATACATTTTTTATACATTTTTAAGTTTCCCTCTACTCACAGAGAGACTGATGATAGTCTGATTTTAATTTGTACTGTGTATGTATATGTCTATTTACTATTTTGTATTGATTATATTTTTAATTTTTGCATTTTATGATTATTTTATCACTTCCTGCGAATATGGAGTGTATGGTTGCTATGGGGACTCAATTACACCATTAAGGAACAACCCACATCCTGAACGCCGCGTTTCAGCGTGCGTTCCAACTGGCCGAAAACCGGAAGTGACGTCACGGGCAAAACTGGAAGTGACGCAACGCAGGTATGAAATTGATTCCAGATGAATGGTAACGATAGGACCTATATAAGAAGATTCAACAGGACATGGAGATAAGCACTGGAAGAAGGCTGCTAGCCGAAACGCGTCTGCTTTTATTTTATATACCTGTTATTTGTGATTTCATGTGTATTTCTAAACTCTGGGCTACTATTCAAATAGGGGTAAGTGGAACTCCAATTTTGTCATATTTTATTTATTTCTGTATTGGGTTCCACCCCCATAGTGCTCTGTAGTGCATATATTTTTTATATAATTTTTTATATAATTTTTTAATAAATATATTTTGCACCTATACTTGGAGTTTCATCTGCCTGAATTACCTGGATCGCTAGCCAGTATTTGGCACCCCTGAGCCTGATTTAAAGAGCCTGGTACAGCTCTGGACAATGTGAGTGGGAGTCATATATTCATTTATTATTTATCAGTTATTATACAGTTTGCACTATGCTGTTTTTTATTTTTTTCTTGTTTTAGTCTATATCCCAATCAAGCTCTACGCTGTTTGTATTAGAATCAAGTTCCATATTGGTAATATTATTTATTTTTGGTGTGATCACATTGGGGAGCTGTATATACTGGTATATGTCTCTTTAATTGTACCACTAATATCTGGTGCATAAGGGAAGCACTAGGGTACCAGTTACACCATTAGTTGTATATTTTCACTATATACGAAACTGTCATAATTTCAGTGAAGCGCCTACGTACTATTTTTTCTTTCGTAAATACAATTTATGTTTGAGACTACCAGAGGATATCTCTCCATCAGATATGCATGATTTTATCAAGGATTACATTGTAGCACGTGTATCAAATGCTGACAAAGATTTACTGTTTGACTGTGTACATCAGCTGGTTAAACTAAAACACTTCCACATAGCATTGCCTAAGAGATATGATCACTAGAACCCACTTGTATACAGCCAGTGGTGTATTTTGGGTTTGTGCTGCTCTAGGCATGATGAAACCCGGGAACCCCCTCAACCCCCCAATCTAAATTTGCCCCTCCCCTACCAGTTTAAGACGAACACATAGTTTGACTGACAGACACACACTGACACACCCATTCACTGACAGGCACACACTCTCAAATACACATACAGTGACATACATTCACTGACAGACACACACTGGCAGATACACACCTTCACTGACAGACACATACACTCACTAACAGATACTCACTCACTCACAGACATACACTGACAGACACACACATTCACTGACAGACTTACAATGACAGACACACAAACATTCACTGACACACTGTTATGTCCCAAAGTGTGGGCTGGTGCTTAATTAGTGAATGTAATGCTTTGAGTGTCTACTCAAATTAGACACACAGGCATGAGGTCTCAAATCCAGAGGCAGTCTGCATACAGGATGAGTTAATACAAGGCTTTCTGGTAAAATGTCCATCATACAAGAAAACATAGATTTAACCCCTTAAGGACCAAACTTCTGGAATAAAAGGGAATCATGACATGTCACACATGTCATGTGTCCTTAAAGGACCACTATAGTGCCAGGAAAACATACTCGTTTTCCTGGCACTATAGTGCCCTGAGGGTGCCCCCACCCTCAGGGACCCCCGCCCGGCTCTGGAAAGGGGAAAGGGGTTTAAACTTACCTTTTCCAGCGCTGGGCGGGGAGCTCTCCTCCTTCTCTCCTCCTCCGTTCCGCCCCGTCGGCTGAATGCGCACGCGCGGCAAGAGCTGCGCGCGCATTCAGCCGGTCGCATAGGAAAGCATTTACAATGCTTTCCTATGGACACTGGCGTGCTCTCACTGTGAAAATCACAGTGAGAAGCACGCAAGCGCCTCTAGTGGCTGTCAATGAGACAGCCACTAGAGGCTTTGGGGGAAGGCTTAACCCATTCATAATTATAGCAGTTTCTCTGAAACTGCTATAATTATGAAAAAATGGGTTAACCCTAGAAGGACCTGGCACCCAGACCACTTCATTAAGCTGAAGTGGTCTGGGTGCCTAGAGTGGTCCTTTAAGGGGTTAAATTTGTCTGAAGTGATTATCCTATTTTGAAAACAATCAAGAGTACATTTCTGAATTTTTTTTTCTTCTATATTTACGGATAAGGATCTGCTCATCATAACAATATTGCAGTATATGAAACACATTTATGTAAAACGCATTGCAGATTTACACATAGAACAAAGTCACCATAACGATTAAATTGTCCAGAATAAATGTCAAGAAGGCTAAATACAATAACATATAGTCAGCATTTCCAAGAAAACAGAATGTGAGATATAACTATAAATATACTTTGTTTTTAAATATAGTGTATTTTAACTAAATATTTTTTTTTTAATATTTACATCCGTTTCTGAAGACTACTTGACTACACACGGGAAGGTGTCTGTAACGGATCACCTGGCACCCCGACTGGGTACCTCCGTTAACGGATGCTCCTAGCACTTCCTGAGGACTCCAAGCACTGCAGCAGACACCAAAACCACCGAACCGGAGAAACAAATAAATTCTCCCAGGATAGACACAAGACTCCATTAAGCACATGGTTGCAAAAAGACACAAAACACTTTAAAATACATAAAGTCACATTTACACATAACACACAGACATTTCACATATCCCCAGATAGTTGGGATCTGAGTGCACATTATTAGATGAATGGCACTCAGATCACACAAATAAGCCTTTCTGCAGGGGAAATAAACGGTTTAACCTGCAGGGCCATAGTCCAAAGGGAGCAGGCGAGCAACCAGGCTTCTCCAGTTCACAGTGGCGAGGTTGGTTTCGCCACACTTCTCCCCTTTACCAACTAGACTAACAGGGTATCTGACCTCCTGCCGGTCAGTGCCCTGGTTAGTCCAGCAACCCACCCACAAAACAGAAACAGCAGTACAGCCCACCCACAATAACTGGTTACTACACCTGGGTAGAGGAGAACTTTGTCCATGTCCAGGTGCCTCACCACGACTGTGTGGGCAACTGTTAGGCTGCCTTGGTGGGTTGCTGAGTGGGCAGAGACCAGCTGTACTCTGCCCTGATGCCAGTGCTACCACGGAAGTAGCCTGGTGGGAGCCTGGTTGTGGGAGGGAGAGACCGACTGTCTCCCCTCTGGATACACCGCTCTGTGGCTGGGGAACAGGACCGACTGTCCCTACTCCTTGTGCTGTAAGTGCAGAGACATCTGCACTGTTGGGGGGTGTAACATCTCCCCTTGCTGGGTTAGGCTGCCGCTGGAGAGAGGGTGTAACAAGCTCCTCTCTCTGAACTGTAAACTGCCGCTGGGGAGAGGGGGTATCAGGCTCCTCTCCCTGACACTCTCTCTGCTGGTGGAGAGGGGGACCAGCTGTCTCCCCTTTCATTATTTTGTCCTGTGGTTGGGGTGCGAGACTGACGGTCTCTGCTCCCTGCAGGACACTCTGCCGCTGGGGAGGAAGGACTGCACCTTCAGCTCCCTGTAACACACACTGCCCCTGGGGAGCAAGGACTGCACCTTCAGCTCCCTGGGGTACACACTGCCGCTGGGGAGGAAGGACTGCACCTTCAGCTCCCTGTAACACACACTGCTGCTGGGGAGCAAGGACGGCACCTTCAGCTCCCTGTAACTCACACTGCCGCTGGGCAGAGAGACCAATTGGCCACAGCCCCAATCTCCGCAATCGGCACTCACATTCCCATGCCGCTCGATTCTCCACATCCAACTTGCGCACGGTTGCCATAACTGCCTCTGTTGAAGGATTCGGGCCATATCTGGTTAACCGTCTCATGACCTCATCCCGGTATGCATCGCCCTCAAAGCGATAGGTCATGTTTGCTGTGACCAGAGGCGCTGTACGAATACTAGCGTTGCCCTCAAATTGTAACTCCAAACGAACTGTGTCTCTGAGCTGCTTTACCTCGCACAAGGACGCCATCCCACCGCTTGCCACCAATGTAACGGATCACCTGGCACCCCGACTGGGTACCTCCGTTAACGGATGCTCCTAGCACTTCCTGAGGACTCCAAGCACTGCAGCAGACACCAAAACCACCGAACCGGAGAAACAAATAAATTCTCCCAGGATAGACACAAGACTCCATTAAGCACATGGTTGCAAAAAGACACAAAACACTTTAAAATACATAAAGTCACATTTACACATAACACACAGACATTTCACATATCCCCAGATAGCTGGGATCTGAGTGCACATTATTAGATGAATGGCACTCAGATCACACAAATAAGCCTTTCTGCAGGGGAAATAAACGGTTTAACCTGCAGGGCCATAGTCCAAAGGGAGCAGGCGAGCAACCAGGCTTCTCCAGTTCACAGTGGCGAGGGTGGTTTCGCCACAGTGTCACTCTGGTTTGAACATCAAGGTCCTTATATTTTGAGCTGATTATCCAAATGTGAGTATACTATTGATCATCTATGAAGTCATTCTTTTTTATTGGGAGTCTACGGGAAAAAAAATAATTAAGGGTTACTCAGATGCCCACTTCTGGATTTAGCAGTAGTTATGGTGGTAGGAGTCTGTTTGTGCAGCTTTTCTGCTTGAAGTACTGCACTTGCAGAGATATATTAATTTCTGTGCTGTAGGTTAGTTACAGCCCCAGCACGCATGCTTAGGCAGCCTGGAACTTTGTTTCAGGCTGCCTACTGTGAGTTCTGTGCAAAATTAACATCAGCATCCTGGAGACAGATGTAATGAACTTCCCCTGCAGGCAGTGCGCCTGCGAGGGGATGCCTAGCTCTCTCCTCCCTCTTTCCTCTATCTGTTCATATATTTTTTTTTTTTAACAAATAAACCCCCTCCCTCCCCTAACCAGCTGAACAGTCAAATCAATACTTATCTATGCAAATCATAGATAAGGGGAATGATGTGGCCAGACCTCAAAAGGAGCACAGTGTGCTAGATTTCAGGTATGTTTTTATCTTCATTTATAGCAATTTATAATTTTTTTGACATTTAATATAACTTGATAAAGTTGTGTTTTAACTTTTTAGGTCCTTGTATTGCTTTTCCCCTATATTTTATAAAATTAATAAGTACATGTTGAAATGTGTGCAGCTTAATTATTAATTAAGAAGTAGAAACTGGATACCTCTCATTTTTCTTAGATTTGTTTTAGTTCTTTTTGTACTTTTTCAAAACATTATCCTGTGCATAAGGATATAATCTAAGTATGTCAACAGCATATTTCAATATACGTGCATATCTTTTATTTTACCTAAACTCATAAGTTAAAGGCGAACTTGAACATATCATTGCTTCTTTTAATCATACTTCACCACCCCATGAAGTTCTCCTTGTTTAAAGGGACACTATAGTCACCCAGACCACTACCAGATCCCTCAGGTTTTAACCTTTCACGTGTAAACATAGCAGTTTCAGTTTCTTCCGGACAGCCACTAGAGGCGCATCTGCGATGCTGGAGGCGAATTTCGCCTCCATCACGCAGAGCGTCTATAGGAAAGCATTGAGAAATGATTTCCTATGGACACTTTGAATGCGCTCGTGACACTTGCCGTGCATGCGCATTCGGCTCCAGTGACGTCGGGTGGGGGAGCTGACATCGAAGTGGGAGGAGAGGTCACCAGCGCCGAGGGTACCTGGCGCTGGATTAAAGTAACTGAATGGGGTTTAACCCCTGCAGCGCCACGGGAGGGGGACCCTGAGGGTGGGGGCACCCTCAGGGTACTATAGTGTCAGGAAAACTGCTTTGTTTTCCTGACACTATAGTGATCATTTAAAATGTTGGAAGCATTGCTTGAATTTTTATCTAAATAATGTCTATTGTTGATAGAAGAACACATAAGTTTTGTGTGAACAATAACGTGTGAACCTACATTTGCATTGTTAAATGGACACAATGAGTATAAAGAATTTTCTACACTCCCCCTATTTTTTGCAAAGATAATTATTTACTTTTGCAAATGAAATACAAAATAAATACTCACCTTTAATATTCCTAAAGTATTTGCAAAGAAAAGTGTCAACAGGTAGACCCCTCTCAAACCCAGGACATTGTCCAACCTGTAAGAAGCATATCATTCTGGATTGCAGGGTCTGATCTTATTACATAAACATCTGTCCTGCAGAGATTTAGCTCCTTACGGGGAAACTAGAGTGGCAGGAAAACAAACTTGTTTTTCCTGGCACTACAGCTTCCCCCTCCGTCAAGATCCCCCCTGTTAAAAACTCCTTCTGTCGCTTACCTGGGTCCAGCGCTGGTAAGGGTCTACCTTCCCTCGGCACTGGCACGGGTAAGGGTCTACCTTCCCTCGGCACTGGCACGGGTCTACCTTCCCTCCTCTCCTCCCGACGTCAGCCCGCGGGGGAGACCTAATGCATATGCGCGGCAATGGCCTCCCTTGCATTAGGATTTCCCCATAGGAAATGCATAGCGCAAGAAAGTCCAGTTTCATTTAGGCGACCAAAAGGCACTCTACTGGCTGTGACAGTCAGTAGAGAAGGAGTTAACCCTAGCAGGTAATTATTGCAGTTTTTTAAAAACTGCAATAATCACATGCTCAGGGTTAAGGGTGATGGGACACTGTACCCAGACCACTTCAATGAGTTGAAGTGGTCTGGGTGCCTATAGTGTCCCTTTAAGGACACATGACGTAAATTTTACTTCTTACTTCTGAAGCTGTGTCCTAAAGGTGTTAAAGGACAAGTTCTTTATTAACCATCGACAGTTCCACTCATCACACTGGAGTTGCTTTGTAAACCGTTAGAAGATATAACATTGATTTTATTAGTTTATACTCAACTCTGTTTACAGTTTTGTGATCGGTGACTTTTGCAGTGACCCCTGAGTTCCTCAACCACGAATGAGCATGCCAATAGCTTAGGTTCTCTCCTAGCAGAGTAGAGAAGTCTCTAAATAAGTGCTGTGACAGGCGTGAAAAATGTTAGGCATTCCATTTTTCTAATTTTTTTTTTCTAGTTGAGAGATTTTATTTTCGGTATTTGTATTTGGGGAAGATACAACAAAACATTTAATTTATATTGAAGAGAGAAATCCATTGTATCTGTGTCACACATGCAAAACTTGAGTGCATCTGATACTGAAGAGGTATAAGGAATTTGCCTCTGCAATTATAAAACAGGTTAGCAAAGGAGATGGTGTAGGATACTCTTTACCCTTTGCATTCATCTGAAGCTGTTATGGTGATTAGAGTAACCTTTAACTTCAAGGAGCTATACTTAAACAACATAACTACAACTACAACTCACTTAAGTGATTAGTGTGCCACATTTCGTGGGCTTGCTGACAGTTGCACGCTAGCGACGGCTATCTTGGATCTCGCGAGTACCGCAAGATTCATGGCGGTAATTTCCTTGCTTTATTCCAGATTGGGAATCACACAATCCGGATTTCAGGGGATCTGCTGGACTTGGTTTATTCAGTTCAATTTGGATATCAACTGAAGGTACCTAATTAACACTGGATTACTACATTATTCTGTCGGCTCACAATTGATACAGGATTCACTAACTGTGCTAAGGAAATAGGTGGCTTCACCCTGTAAACTGAGTGTATTTTATACTGCCCGTGTGCATGCACTGTCACCCTTAACAGGGTTATTTACATATATAATGTACCAAGGGTACAAACATTACTTTGGGTGTCCTCTTTTTTCACGGCACACCACCTGGGGTGACCCCCCAGTTATCCATGTCTGTCCAATATTGTGCCAATATATAGGACGTGGGTGTCCTCTGGTTATCACGGCACACCACCTGGGGTGAACCCCAGCTAATTATATGCGGGTTCTGTTGCGGCAGAAATTTTACTGGACTGATTGTTCCTATGTGATTCTGAAGTGCCTCTTACTACACGCACTGCATATTACTCAGTTATGAACGTTGTCCAGCTCCGTGTACAACTGTGGTGAACCCATCAAACAAGGGAGATCTTGGTCACCCCGCTCCTAAGAGACGTTCAGGTCTCAGCTACCTCTCAAGGGCATTCCCCTGTTTATCAGGAGAGAGAGCCCTCCCGCATTGGCACACAATACTATACACTCACAGGCAATTTTGCATCACTATACCCTGGGCGAGCCCCAGTTGTACCAGGAAGTTGATACCTCTATGTGATTGCCCTGCTACCATTGCACCCCCTGACTGTCACTATCTCACACACAGGACAGAACCAGACATGGAAGACACACCGCAACTGACCCAAGACTTCCAAGCTACGATTAATGCCACGGTGGCGGCCTTGGTGGAGAAGGCTCTGCTACGAGCACTACCCCAGTCCCATGGAGACGCAGGCCCACAAGATCTGACGGAGGCCTCAAGATCGTAATTGTCAAAATCCAAGCGACATTGGAAGGGAACAAGCCCTCCGGCCTTTAGGACCCAGGGTAAAGCACCTGTCAAACGGACGGAACCACAGGAACCCGTCCCCCCACCGCCTCCTTCCTCAAATGAGGAGGACTATGGTCCACCAAGTAACCTCAACATCGTGGATGAGTGGCGCGAAGATGGCTCACTCTCAGAAGACGAAAACTAGCAGAACTTACCACAGTCTTCCTCGAAATATGTTAAAGAGACCGTACTCTGTGAGGACGAAAGACACAAGGTACCCTGGACGAGGTGTTTTTGGGAGGGCTGGTTGGCAGAGGGGCTGAGCCACCAGCCGTTACTGGTTGACGGGCTCCATAACATACCAACAATCATCCAACTTCTTTCCGGCCACGGCTCAAAGATCCTCATTCTGCAGAGGCACGGATAGGACCACAGGTTCCAGAGAACGTGGACGTGGTCGCTTCACTACGGGTAAGTGCCCCTACCAGTCTACCTGTTCACAACTTTATCGCTGGCAACCTGTCTCTTTTCCTACAGAATTGGGAGGTGATCACCAAAGATGCCTGGATACTCCAGACGGTACAGGGTTAGAATTTTATAGAATTTTACTCGCAACCCGTCCAGACCTCTCCTCCACCCTCAGTACACATGTCAGCGGAACAAGACTTACTGGTAGATGATGAAATCAGCACCCTCTTCAAAAAGAGCACAGTACAATACGCGTCAGAGGGCGGCAGTTTCTTCAGCAATATCTTCCTGGTCAAGAAGAAAACGGATGACTGCCGACTGGTTATCAACCTCCTATGACACCTAAATTACTACGTGGTATACAGACATTTAAAGATGGAAGGAATTCATCTTCTACAAGACCTTCTTATCGCAAATGACTGGTTTACGCATCTGGACCTCAAAGACACATACCTATCAGTCCCCGTCGCCCTAGATTGTCGTTGCTTCCTCCGGTTCATTTGGAGAGGACGTACATGCCAGTTCACATCTGCCTTTTGGCCTCAGCTCGGCTTCGTGGTGCTTCACGAAGCTGCTGAAGCCAGTGATGGCTCACATCTGAACCATGGGCGTGCGATGTCTCGTTTATTGGAGGATTTGCTGATTTTCTGCGAATCCGCATCCAGACTACGATTGCAGACAAAATTTGTCGTTCACTTTCTGGAATCTTTGGGTTTCGTGGTGAGCAGACAGAAGTCGTCTCTCTATCCTTCCCAGTCAGTCTAGTTCCTCGGCTTCGAAATCGATTCGAAGAACTGCGTACTACGCTTTCCAACGGCAAAGATAGCCTCCATACGGAAAGAAATCAGACGTGTCCTCTGGATGGATACAATTCCCCTCAGGATGCTCGCTCAGATTGTTGGACTCCTATCATCCTCCATCCAAGCAATATTTCCAGGACCACTACACTACAGAGCCATGCACTCGTACGACCACTGGATCCCACTCTCAGAGGATGTTCGGACAGAACTCAGCTGGTGGCTCCTTCACATGCAAGCCTGGAATGGCAAAGCGATATTTGGCTCATCCCCAGACTTCATCGTGGTGTCGGATGCCAGCCTCTGGGGTTGGGGTGCACTCTGCGTGGGCTCCTCCACAGGGGGACCTTGGCAGGGCAAAGAGACCCACCTACACATCTACTGTTTGGAATTGATTGCGGGTCCTTCCAGGGCCGGTGCAAGGATTTTTGCCGCTCTAGGCAAAATAAAGATTTGCCGCCCCCTCTCCAACCCCCCCCCTCCCGGGACATCGCAATGCCCCACCCATATGATCTGCCATATGAACTAGTGCCAGTGCTGCACACAGTGTGTGTTTACATTAAAAAGCCTGCAGGGACAAACTATAGACACCAGAACAACTTTATTAAGCTGCAGTGGTTCTGGGGACTATAGTGTCCATTTAATGTGAGGTAAATTAGAAACATAGAAACATAGAATGTGACGGCAGATAAGAACCATTCGGTCCATCTAGTCTGCCCAATTTTCTAAAAACTTTCATTAGTCCCTAGCCTTATCTTATAGTTGGGATAGCCTTATGCCTATCCCATGCATGCTTAAACTCCTTTACTGTGTTAACCTCTACCACTTCAGCTGGAAGGCTATTCCATGCATCCACTACCCTCTCAGTAAAGTAATACTTCCTGATATTATTTTTTAAACCTTTGTCCCTCTAATTTAAGACTATGTCCTCTTGTTGTGGTAGTTTTTCTTCTTTTAAATATAGTCTCCTCCTTTACTGTGTTGATTCCCTTTATATATTTAAATGTTTCTATCATATCCCCCCTGTCTCGTCTTTCCTCCAAGCTATGGAGTGTCACTAATAATATACTAGATTGCCTACTTACAATCAGATGAGGATGGTGATGGGCTCTGGCTGCAGTCTGGCTCCACTGGTCTGGTGTAGAACAGGATCTCTGGAGGCTGTTTGTAACTGTGGTCACAAAATTTAATGTTCTGGTAGAACGGGAAGCAGCTCAATTTTTTGGGGCCTCTTACATAGCTCAAGGTCTGGGCCCCAGGGCCTGATGGTGAGTATGCCCATAAGGCCCACCCATAATTCCAACTACATGTTCCACCCATGAGTCCGCTCACAGGGAGTAGAGTGTGTAGGGGATGTGTTATGTGTTACTGTAGAGGATCTAATGTGTGTGCTTATGGAATGTAGTGTATAAGGATCCCTCTAGCATGTAAGCTCATCGAGCAGGGTCCTCAACCCCCTCTGTTCCTGTACGTCAGTGGTCTGATCTCAATTATGTGTCTGTTAGTCCACCCATTGTACAGCGCTACGGAATTTGTTGGCGCTATATAAATAATAATAATAATAATACCAGTTTGTGTAGGTGATGCAGTGTGTTTGTGTGTAGTGGAAGCAGTGTGTTTTTGTGTAAGGGATAGAAAGCAGTGAGTGTTTGTGTATAAGGGATGTATTGTGTGTTTCTTGTTGTGTGTAAGGGATGCATTGTGTGAATCTGTGTTTGTATGCATAAGAGATGCAAAGTGTGTTTCTGTTTATGTAAGGGATGCAGTGTGTGTGTCTGTAAGGGGTGCGTTGAGTGTGTGTAAGATGCATTGTGTTTCTGTGTGTGTGTAAGAGAAGCAGTGTGTGTTTGCATGTGTGTGTAAGGGATGCATAGTGTGTTACTGTGTATATGTTCAAAGGATGCATTGTCTTTATGTGTAAGGGTTGCATTATGTGTTTCTCTTTGTGTAAGGGAAGCATGTTGTGTTTCTGTGTGTATAGGGATGCATTGTGTGTGTGTGTGTGTGTGTGCACGTGGTGTGAAAGAGCTCTCTGTCCTGCCCCCTGTCCTATAGAGCTCTCCCTTCCATTCCTTAGAGATCTCCCCTGCCCCTTAGTGGTCTCTCCTCTCCCCCCCCCCACCTCCCTTAGTGGTCTCCTTTTCTACCCGACTTTCTCTCCTCTCCCCCCACCCTCCCCTAGTGGTCTATCCTCCACCCCCCTCCTTTAGTGGTCTCTCCTCACACCCCTTCCCTAGTGGTCTCTCCACCGCCCCCTCCCTCCTTTAGTGGTCTCTCCCTCCCCTACGTTCTCATCTCCCACCCCCGTGTTCTCCTCTTATTCCCCCCTCCCCGTGTTCTCCTCTTCTTCTCCCCCCGTCCCTGTAA